>JAIOJX010000028.1:81065500-82265500 GCA_022376925.1 Tragulus kanchil
TATCATTACCACCAAGATTCCTGACCCTCAATTAGGCAAAGATGTCCACCCCAATGGGGGTTTCCCAGGTGGAACTAGTGGTAAAGAACCTGCCCACGAATGCAGGAGACATGAGACAAGGGTTCAACCCCTGGGTTGGGAAGATTCCCTAGAGAAGGAAATGGCAACCCACTCCAGTCTTCTTGCCTGGAGAGTCCCATGGACGAGGAACCTGGAGGGCTGCAGTCCATAGGGTCACAAAGAGTCAGACACAACTGAAGCAACTGAGCATGTATATATGCCCACCTCAGTAGTCACCCCATAGCACCCTAACCAATCACATAATGCCAATCTTCCAGCAGGAACTTCGTTTACCTTGAGGCTATAAAATTTGGCTACTAACCCACAAAAACCAGGAACCCTTCCTTGGTCTGCCAGGAGGTTGGCTGGCTGCACTCACAGTGCCCACAGTATTATACTCTGTGTCTGGAAATTATTTTTTAACCCACACTCAGACTGCCTCAACATTACACAAATGAAATATCACATTTAAAAGATCAGAAATGTGACACAGGCTGGCACATTTGAAAGAGTATAAGGAATTCTGTTTTCCCTGAGACTGACAGAAGAGGAGGCTACAGAAGTTGGTGAGGGTCAGACTGGAGCTGGAGACAGCCAATGTGCCAAGACAAGGAGTTTGAAGGACTTCTCTGGTGGTCCAGTGCTTAAGAATCAGCGTTCCAGTGTAGGGGACACAGATTTGATCCCTGATCAGAGAACTAAGATGCTGAGGGACAACCAAGCCTGTGCTCTGGAACTACTGAGCCCACATGCTCGAGAGTCCAAGCCACAGTTAGAGAAAGCCTGCATGCCACAATGAAGAACCTGTGTACCCCAAGAAAAAGATCTCACATGCTTCAACAGAGATACCGCTTGCTTCATCAAAGACCCAATGCAGCCTAATAAATCAGTTTTTAACTTTTTAACAGTTTGAAAAGAATGCTCAAAGCCATGGAGAATCTCTAAGATTGTGATTACAGTGTGGCAGGGTGGGGATGGGGATTGTATGACATGGTCAGATTTCTCTACACATTAATTCGATTATAATCCAGGATACTGATATCCAGTTTAAAAACAAACAAAGAAAGAAAAAAACTAGAAATTTTGCTGGAGTAGTCAGTAGATAAGAGGTACACTTGAGCAAGGAGTCCTCAAAACCAGATGTCTTTCTGTTGCCTTCCTGAACTCTGTTATTGTTGTATCTCAATTGCTCAGTCCTATCTAACTCTTTGCAACCCTATTGACTGCAGCAAGTCAGGCTCCTTTGTCCTTCACTGTCTCCAAGAACTTGCTGAAATTCATGTTCATTGAGTCAGTAATGCTGTCCAATCATCTCATCCTTTGCTTCCCCCTTCTCTTTTTGCTTTTAATCTTCCCCAGAATTAGGGTCTTTTTTTTAATGAGTTGACTCTTCCCATCATGTGGCCCAAGTATTGGAGCTTCACCATCAGTCCTTTCAATGAGTATTCAGGGTCAATTTCCTGTAGGATTGACTGGTTTGATCTTGCAGTACAAGAGAGTCTCAAGTGTCTTCTCCGGCACCACAATTCAAAAGCATCACTTATTTGGTACTCAGCCTTCTTTATGGTCCAACTCTCACATCGTGAATGTAGGGAACCATGATTTGTCCCAGGAGGAAACACTCTTGGCAGGAGCTTGATGGTTTGGAAAGCAACCTGATGTTTGCTCCTGATCAGAGTTACAAAGCCTTTTAGGCCTTTTAAAAACACGTTGGTGTGACAGATACAAGGTTGCGTGAGCCAGAGAAAATAAGTATGATTTTTTCCCTTGATCCAATATTAAGTCTAGAGTACACATGCCTAGAAATAATTCCATAAAACACAATAGTTCACCATCAACAAGAGAAATGACTTCCCAAGATACAAGAGAAATGGCTCATGTTTTTACTAAAAACTGGACCCGAGTGAAATGTCAAACAAAGACAAAGAGCAAATAATCTCACTTACATATGGAATAATAAAAAGAAAAACAATAAAGACAAAACTTACAGACACAGAGAAGAGACTTTATTGCCAGAGCTGGAACAGTGGGGAGAGATGACTAAAGATGATCAAAGGTAATGGAGATGTAATATACAGTATGGTGACTATAGTTAGTACTAATACTATATGGTACATTCAAAGGTGGCTCTAGTGGTAAAGAATCCACCTGCCAACCCAGGAGACATAAGAGACATGTGTTTGGTCCCTAGATCAGGAAGATCCCCTAGAACAGGGCATGAGGACTCACTCCAGTATTCTTTCCTGAAGAATTCCATGGACAGAGGAGCTTGGCTAAAATTCATAGGGTAACAAAGAATCAGACACAACTGAAGTGACTTAGCAGAAGCAGCAGCAATGATGAATGCTAACTACACTTACTATGATGATGTCACAGTATATACAAATGTAGAATCATGTTGTACACCTAAAACTAATATGATGATACATGCCAATTATATCTCAATTAAAAAATAAAACTGAACCCATACCAGAAACAGATATGAGAAGCCCCATGGGTTAATAACCCATGAAGTCACCAATAATTTCCCCTTTCAGATATAACAGTTAACATTCTCATGTATTTCTTTCTAATCTTTTTCCATAAACACTGAATACAAATTGTTGTCAAAAAAAAAACATTATTCGAAAAGAAACCCATGGTTAGTCTTTCATTTTCCCCCTTTTGATTTATGGTCCAACTCTCACATCGTGAATGTAGGGAACCATGATTTGTCCCAGGAGGAAACACTCTTGGCAGGAGCTTGATGGTTTGGAAAGCAACCTGATGTTTGCTCCTGATCAGAGTTACAAAGCCTTTTAGGCCTTTTAAAAACACGTTGGTGTGACAGATACAAGGTTGCGTGAGCCAGAGAAAATAAGTATGATTTTTTCCCTTGATCCAATATTAAGTCTAGAGTACACATGCCTAGAAATAATTCCATAAAACACAATAGTTCACCATCAACAAGAGAAATGACTTCCCAAGATACAAGAGAAATGGCTCATGTTTTACTAAAAACTGGACCCGAGTGAAATGTCAAACAAAGACAAAGAGCAAATAATCTCACTTACATATGGAATAATAAAAAGAAAAACAATAAAGACAAAACTTACAGACACAGAGAAGAGACTTTATTGCCAGAGCTGGAACAGTGGGGAGAGATGACTAAAGATGATCAAAGGTAATGGAGATGTAATATACAGTATGGTGACTATAGTTAGTACTAATACTATATGGTACATTCAAAGGTGGCTCTAGTGGTAAAGAATCCACCTGCCAACCCAGGAGACATAAGAGACATGTGTTTGGTCCCTAGATCAGGAAGATCCCCTAGAACAGGGCATGAGGACTCACTCCAGTATTCTTTCCTGAAGAATTCCATGGACAGAGGAGCTTGGCTAAAATTCATAGGGTAACAAAGAATCAGACACAACTGAAGTGACTTAGCAGAAGCAGCAGCAATGATGAATGCTAACTACACTTACTATGATGATGTCACAGTATATACAAATGTAGAATCATGTTGTACACCTAAAACTAATATGATGATACATGCCAATTATATCTCAATTAAAAAATAAAACTGAACCCATACCAGAAACAGATATGAGAAAGCCCCATGGGTTAATAACCCATGAAGTCACCAATAATTTCCCCTTTCAGATATAACAGTTAACATTCTCATGTATTTCTTTCTAATCTTTTTTCCATAAACACTGAATACAAATTGTTGTCAGAGTTTAGAAATGGAAATAGTAGAGTTTTTATGCTAGTCTTAACAAATGTTTCTGAGCTTTTGCATTTACAGAATAAATGAAACCGTGACATATTAGTTTGCTAAGCTAATATCATGCAATTTTGACCATTTTATAGTATTTCTTTTAAAAACTATTTATTTATTATTGACTGCTTCAGGTCTTAGTTTCCTAAGGCATGTGAACTCTTAGTTTCAGCATGTGGGAATAGTTCCCTGACCAGGGATCAAACCCAGGCCTCCTACATTAGGAGCATGGAGTCTTAACCACTGGACCACCAGGAAAACACCTACCACATTTCTTGAAGATAAACAAATTTTTCACTGGAAATTTGGGAGGACATTACAGACACCTACTCTCATCTGTTACATTTAACTATTAATAACATATCCTATTTTTTTAGTTCATTTTATGTTATTAGCATTTTCTCATGTCATTAAATATCTTTAAAATACAATATGTGAAACATCTCAACGCAAGGATAATCTCTTCAATATTTCATTGAAAAAGTTTCCTATTCCTCAACATTTAATATATTTTCAGATTTTTAAAACTAACATAATATTATGTTGATATGAAACTAATGATATATATATATATATATATATATATATATATATAATATTCATACATAAATCTCTGACCACATCTCTTGATTATTTCCTTAGGACAGACTCCTAGGAATGAGACTTGTAGATTTCTATAGGATTATCTAGACCCAGTGTTGTTCCTGGAGGGTCTCTTCTAAAGTCTCTGGCCTTCATCTGTCCAGATGTTGCTCTTAGGTTTAAACCTAAGACCCAGTGAATCCTTAAAGCATCTTTTTCAACTTAACAGATTGTCGACCATTTCACATCCATCCCTTTATAAACAACAACCTTCTGAGTTTTCCTCTTTATCTGTTCCCTTCCTGTGCCCAGCTCAGACCATTGGGAAATTAAATGTGCACCTGTCTGCCTATCTCTGTCTCCCTTTGCAGTGTGTTCTCTTCTCAGCTCCACTTTAATGACTTCTCTGCAGAGACGAGAGTGCCCAAGGATAGGAGATCCAGTAACTAAGCACTTAAGGCTTCTTAGGTCCTGCCTCCCAGAGTCCTCCCAGCCAGGACTTCCATAACTACTTGCATTTTAAAAGAGGATCTTAGAAGGACAATGTTCAGCTCAAAAGAATGGGTCACTAATGGTGGAAATCACAAAAACAAACAATAAATCAAACCAGAGAGCTGAGCATTAGGTCAACAGGAAGGGAAAGTTGTTCTGCTTCAGGTCTTAGTTTCCTAAGGCATGTGAACTCTTAGTTTCAGCATGTGGGAATAGTTCCCTGACCAGGGATCAAACCCAGGCCTCCTACATTAGGAGCATGGAGTCTTAACCACTGGACCACCAGGAAAACACCTACCACATTTCTTGAAGATAAACAAATTTTTCACTGGAAATTTGGGAGGACATTACAGACACCTACTCTCATCTGTTACATTTAACTATTAATAACATATCCTATTTTTTTAGTTCATTTTATGTTATTAGCATTTTCTCATGTCATTAAATATCTTTAAAATACAATATGTGAAACATCTCAACGCAAGGATAATCTCTTCAATATTTCATTGAAAAAGTTTCCTATTCCTCAACATTTAATATATTTTCAGATTTTTAAAACTAACATAATATTATGTTGATATGAAACTAATGATATATATATATATATATATATATATATATATATATATAATATTCATACATAAATCTCTGACCACATCTCTTGATTATTTCCTTAGGACAGACTCCTAGGAATGAGACTTGTAGATTTCTATAGGATTATCTAGACCCAGTGTTGTTCCTGGAGGGTCTCTTCTAAAGTCTCTGGCCTTCATCTGTCCAGATGTTGCTCTTAGGTTTAAACCTAAGACCCAGTGAATCCTTAAAGCATCTTTTTCAACTTAACAGATTGTCGACCATTTCACATCCATCCCTTTATAAACAACAACCTTCTGAGTTTTCCTCTTTATCTGTTCCCTTCCTGTGCCCAGCTCAGACCATTGGGAAATTAAATGTGCACCTGTCTGCCTATCTCTGTCTCCCTTTGCAGTGTGTTCTCTTCTCAGCTCCACTTTAATGACTTCTCTGCAGAGACGAGAGTGCCCAAGGATAGGAGATCCAGTAACTAAGCACTTAAGGCTTCTTAGGTCCTGCCTCCCAGAGTCCTCCCAGCCAGGACTTCCATAACTACTTGCATTTTAAAAGAGGATCTTAGAAGGACAATGTTCAGCTCAAAAGAATGGGTCACTAATGGTGGAAATCACAAAAACAAACAATAAATCAAACCAGAGAGAGCTGAGCATTAGGTCAACAGGAAGGGAAAGTTGTTGAACTAATGGGCTTGGCTGAACTTGCCTACAGGAATGAGAGAAGGAAGATGAGTGAGTCCAAGTGGAGCCCTTGGTTGTCCGTCACCTGGGCTCTCAGGAGAGCGGCTGAGAGGGAGTGAACATCTGGAGGATGAGAGGATAGTTTGAGCCTTTGTCTGCTAGATGAATAGTCTGGCCTTATACCTAAAGGGAACAAGAGAGTATCACTCTATGGTCTCAGGCAAGAGGTCTTGTGCAGAAACCAGTGTGTGGAGATTCTTCCAGAAGCTGTGGGCTTGATAAATTGCAGGGGAGAGAAGCCAGGAGAAGGAAAACAAGTCAGTAAACTGCAGCAATGATGATAGCTAATATTTACTAGGTATTTATTGTATGTCCGGCACTATGTTGTATCTCATATATTAACTCATTTAGAAACCAGCCCAGATTTATATTGTGCTAATATTATGCCATTTTATAGGTAAGGAAACTGAGAAAAAGATAGGGTAAATTACCTGCCTAAAGCTACACAGTATCAAGGTAAGGACCTGAACCCAGATGCTTAGCCCCTACACTGTGACCTATCCTGAAGGTGACTGCCTTGACTGTGGAAGCAGTGGAGAAGAAAGACTTGTGTGTGTCATTGTGCATACAGTTTAGGTTCCGGATATGGAGAGGCACAGAAGGAAATGAAGACTGCATCTCAGAAATGTTCCAGAGGTAGCAAAGGCAGAAATAAGAGGTGAGAACTGTGTGATGTCACAGGACCACACAGCCATCACACCTCTGGCGGCACCATGGCCCTCTGCAAATGGTCCAACTAGCCCAGGCAAGGGCTCTGTTGGACCCAGTGCAGATGACATTCTGGCGGCTCTTCTCAGCTCCACTTTAATGACTTCTCTGCAGAGACGAGAGTGCCCAAGGATAGGAGATCCAGTAACTAAGCACTTAAGGCTTCTTAGGTCCTGCCTCCCAGAGTCCTCCCAGCCAGGACTTCCATAACTACTTGCATTTTAAAAGAGGATCTTAGAAGGACAATGTTCAGCTCAAAAGAATGGGTCACTAATGGTGGAAATCACAAAACAAACAATAAATCAAACCAGAGAGAGCTGAGCATTAGGTCAACAGGAAGGGAAAGTTGTTGAACTAATGGGCTTGGCTGAACTTGCCTACAGGAATGAGAGAAGGAAGATGAGTGAGTCCAAGTGGAGCCCTTGGTTGTCCGTCACCTGGGCTCTCAGGAGAGCGGCTGAGAGGGAGTGAACATCTGGAGGATGAGAGGATAGTTTGAGCCTTTGTCTGCTAGATGAATAGTCTGGCCTTATACCTAAAGGGAACAAGAGAGTATCACTCTATGGTCTCAGGCAAGAGGTCTTGTGCAGAAACCAGTGTGTGGAGATTCTTCCAGAAGCTGTGGGCTTGATAAATTGCAGGGGAGAGAAGCCAGGAGAAGGAAAACAAGTCAGTAAACTGCAGCAATGATGATAGCTAATATTTACTAGGTATTTATTGTATGTCCGGCACTATGTTGTATCTCATATATTAACTCATTTAGAAACCAGCCCAGATTTATATTGTGCTAATATTATGCCATTTTATAGGTAAGGAAACTGAGAAAAAGATAGGGTAAATTACCTGCCTAAAGCTACACAGTATCAAGGTAAGGACCTGAACCCAGATGCTTAGCCCCTACACTGTGACCTATCCTGAAGGTGACTGCCTTGACTGTGGAAGCAGTGGAGAAGAAAGACTTGTGTGTGTCATTGTGCATACAGTTTAGGTTCCGGATATGGAGAGGCACAGAAGGAAATGAAGACTGCATCTCAGAAATGTTCCAGAGGTAGCAAAGGCAGAAATAAGAGGTGAGAACTGTGTGATGTCACAGGACCACACAGCCATCACACCTCTGGCGGCACCATGGCCCTCTGCAAATGGTCCAACTAGCCCAGGCAAGGGCTCTGTTGGACCCAGTGCAGATGACACGGGAAGGGGCGGGGTTTTCTCTTACTGAAACACCACTTTTACAACAGGGTGGGCTAGTGGCTTCACAGATACCATCTCATTCATTTCTCATAACAAAACTATTTTTACTTTTGTTTTTACAGATGACAAAACTCAGGCTCCAGAAAGTTACCTAACTTTTGCAAGACATACAGCTCTGAGAGCACCGAAGATTTGAACTCAAGAAAGTCTACGAGCTTCAAAACCATCGACTGGATAGCTGTTAGCCACTCCTGGCTAAAGATGACATTTCATGTTCTAAGTCTTTGGGTCATTTCCCCTCCTGGACCTCAGATGAGCTCCCTCTCCCATCAGAAGAGAAAGGCTGAGCCTTCCTTTGTTTAGACTTGTCATCAACACCCTCCCCACACTCCTCCCTTCTCCTCCTCCCACCAAAAAGAAAATAATCTACCAGTTCCTGGGCTTGTAGGTTGATGAATATTTTTTGTCAATCCATCACCTTATGTGGCTATTTCCTCTCCTTTTATGAATTGCCTGGGAGCAAGGTCACATGGAACACACACAAGATATGGAACAAGAAAGATGAGTTGAGGCTTTCAGCTCAGTTGAAACACACACAAGATGTGGAACCAGAAAGCTGGATTAAGAGGCTTTCAGCTCAGCTCATGGATGCATGATTATGCACCAATCTTAATTTCCTCGTTGGATTGTTGGGAGAACCAAGTGAAGTGATGCATGTGACTAGAAAGCCCAATGTATCTATTCCACAGCACCAATTCACTCTCTTCCATCAGTCAGGATTGAGTCTAGAATAATGGTCCCCCGAGTGGCCTCTTACACATTAGGGGAGATGAAACTTCAGACAGGGAAGTCTGGACTTCCATCCATCAAGGGTCTTTGTGAGCCAAACCACCTTCCGGTTGAGTCAGGGCTGGAGTCAGGGCCAGGCAAGATGGCTCCCATTTGTATGAGGCTTTGCCACTTACTAAGTACATCTACATCTGTTATGTGTTGCTTCACACCACCCTACAAGGCAGCACTCCTACCATGGTGCTCAAAATACAAAGCTGAGTCTTCAGAGAGGTGAGTAATGGCCCAGAGTCACATAGTTACTGCATGGAGAGCTGGGCTCAAACCCTGGTCTCAGGCTTCCCATTCCACTGCTGCTTCTGACTTTTGAAGGGAGACCTGGTGTCCACACTACTGTTTCATTGCTAGGCTCATAGAAATTATGTATAAATAGATAGTTTTCTTTACATTATGTATAAAATGTATGCTTGCATGCATGCTTAGTTGTGTTCAACTCTTTGCGACCCCCTAGACTATAGTCCACTATGCTCCTCTGTCCATAGGATTTCCCAGGCAAGAATACTGGAATGTGTTGTCATTTCCTCCTCCAGGGATCGAACCTGAGTCTCCTGTGTTTCCTGCATTGGGAGGCAGGTTCTTTACCACTGATCCATCTGAGAAGCTCTGTATAAATACATAATTATGTATAAACTAAGCATGCATTAATTTTCATTATACTGTCTTGTCTTTTCATCTCCAACTGGGATCACCTGAAACATTCTGAAAGACCCTTGTGAATACCATCAGCCCTAAACACAATGTCAATACAGCTTAATGCTTAAAATCACCTGCTTGTTGGCTCCCCAACAAGCCTCCTCTCTGTGCTCCAGTTGGAGGCATTCTACTATCTTCAGTTCACCTCACTTAAGCCCAGGAACCAAAGTGTTCCCCCAAAGGTGGAGAAGCAGCCAGGGGGCCATCACAGGGAATGCTCACAACCTCTTCCTTGTTCAGGTCTTGCTCTAACCACCCCTATCCAAAAGTCATCCCTGATTCTGCAAAGCTGACTGAGATGTCTCTTTTCTGTTTACTCACAGTGCCCAGGGATGGGCTTAGTCTTAGTGAGTGTTAATTTCTAGGATGATCCCTGGTCCAGACAGTTGAGGCTGGGGATGATATCTTAGTCATGCTCCTTCTTCCCCGGCATAGGACCCATTGATAAATCCATCTGACGTGAATCAGTGAGGAAAGGAAACAACACATGAATAAGTGGAAGAGTATTTACCTCCCTTCTAGCTCTTAAATTCTCCTCTACCCCTTCTTCTATATCAGAAAGTTCAGTGGGTGTTAGGAGAGGGGGGCAATTAAGACCAGAAAAAATAATAATTTAACAAAAGAGCATTGATAGAAAGTTTGCTTTAAGACCCCAGCTCTTACAAGTCCACAGAGGGATGGCCCACGGCACAGAGGCAGACCGGAGAAGCAAGCATACTAAAATCCTCTCTCCTGATCCTCTGAATTTTTTTAAGGACAGTAAATTACCTTCTCTCCCTTGCTACCCAGGTCACTATTATTCAAGCGGCAGTGACCGGTGTTTTCTATGCAGCAGTTTCCATTTATCCATTTCCTTTGGTAACTGGATTTTTTAAAAATACACCTTAGGGCTTTCTCCTTGACCTACAAAACAGCACAGAGCACTCTGCATTCTCTGGGAGGCAGGTTCTTTACCACTGATCCATCTGAGAAGCTCTGTATAAATACATAATTATGTATAAACTAAGCATGCATTAATTTTCATTATACTGTCTTGTCTTTTCATCTCCAACTGGGATCACCTGAAACATTCTGAAAGACCCTTGTGAATACCATCAGCCCTAAACACAATGTCAATACAGCTTAATGCTTAAAATCACCTGCTTGTTGGCTCCCCAACAAGCCTCCTCTCTGTGCTCCAGTTGGAGGCATTCTACTATCTTCAGTTCACCTCACTTAAGCCCAGGAACCAAAGTGTTCCCCCAAAGGTGGAGAAGCAGCCAGGGGGCCATCACAGGGAATGCTCACAACCTCTTCCTTGTTCAGGTCTTGCTCTAACCACCCCTATCCAAAAGTCATCCCTGATTCTGCAAAGCTGACTGAGATGTCTCTTTTCTGTTTACTCACAGTGCCCAGGGATGGGCTTAGTCTTAGTGAGTGTTAATTTCTAGGATGATCCCTGGTCCAGACAGTTGAGGCTGGGGATGATATCTTAGTCATGCTCCTTCTTCCCCAGCATAGGACCCATTGATAAATCCATCTGACGTGAATCAGTGAGGAAAGGAAACAACACATGAATAAGTGGAAGAGTATTTACCTCCCTTCTAGCTCTTAAATTCTCCTCTACCCCTTCTTCTATATCAGAAAGTTCAGTGGGTGTTAGGAGAGGGGGGCAATTAAGACCAGAAAAAATAATAATTTAACAAAAGAGCATTGATAGAAAGTTTGCTTTAAGACCCCAGCTCTTACAAGTCCACAGAGGGATGGCCCACGGCACAGAGGCAGACCGGAGAAGCAAGCATACTAAAATCCTCTCTCCTGATCCTCTGAATTTTTTTAAGGACAGTAAATTACCTTCTCTCCCTTGCTACCCAGGTCACTATTATTCAAGCGGCAGTGACCGGTGTTTTCTATGCAGCAGTTTCCATTTATCCATTTCCTTTGGTAACTGGATTTTTTAAAAATACACCTTAGGGCTTTCTCCTTGACCTACAAAACAGCACAGAGCACTCTGCATTCTCTGGGGAGAGGTCCTCCCAAACTTTTATTTGGAGAATGGAGTGTGTGCCTGAGCCGTTGTCCTCAGTGGGAAGTTTGATTCATCTCACCAGGGGACGGTTGGGGGCAATGCCAGCCTGGGCTTCCACTTCTTCCTTTAATGAAGTGGCACCTATTTGGATGATAAGGAGCCACTGAAAATTGGGAACATCTTACACATGCAAAATGCTCTTTATATAGAAATGTATATCTCACTTTAGAATGTGTCCTGTAATAGTATTCTAATATAATAAGGATTCCTACAAGGAGTTTGTAATAACTTGGGGAAATGTTTATGAAGTAATGTTAACTTTAAAAGCAGAATGTGAATTATATATACAGTATGTCCTCAATTCTGTTACTGAAAAGTGCACAAAGGAAAGAAGGAAAGCAGCTTTCTCATTTCATCTTCGTAACAAGCCTGCAGTGTTATGTGGAATTATTAAATAATTTGCCCAAAGCCATACAGCTGTACGTGTAGCCCGAGGTCACAATGCATGAATAGAACTTTGATTGTGCATGTATAGTTCATCCAGAGGCAATTTAGGAAAGGGGAGGGGTCTTTGGGGCTCTGCTTGGAGGCACATGGGAGAACTGTCCTTCCCTAGCACACTGGAGCCTCATGCGGCCAAATGAGCTACTTTGGCCAATGACATGTGACTGAGGTGATGGAGCCCTTTCAGGTAGAAATCTAAAAAGCCAGGAAGTATTCCCCTGTGTTTTCCTTTGTCTTCTGCCTAAAGATGGGCAGTCCTTCAGAGAAGGCTGTCATGGCAGCTGTATCCTGGAAGAAGGGCAACATGAAGGCAGAATTCTTTTTTGCTTTTTTTTTTTTTCCCACAATTACAAGGTTTTCTATTTTGCTTTTTTGATTTTACAGAGTTTTGTTGTTTACAGATGTGTATAATTCCAGATTAGTCATATGTATATCCTATTCCCCACCCCCATCCCACCCTTCTAGGCCATCACATAGCCCCCATGTACAATCCCTTAGTCCCAGAGCACTTTGACAATAGTTGTCTCTTTTACATAAGATAGTATAGGGTTTTGTGTTGCTCTTTCCATATATCTCACCCACTCTTCCCTCCCCCAATGCCCATAAGTCTGTTCCCTATGACTGTTTTTCCACTGATGCTCTGCGTGTGTATTTATCAGTATGAACTTACTAGATTCCATATATGTGTGTTAATATACTGCATCTGTGTCTTTCTCTTTTTGACTTACTTCACTGTGTATAATAGGTTCTAAATTCATCCATCTCATTAGGACTGAATCTTTGAAGGCAGAATTCTTATGGAGCATGGGCAAAACATGGTCCTGAGTTAGTTTAAGCTATGAGATTTGGAGGAAGGTTTATTGACACCACAACATATAAGAAAACCTGGCTCATTCTGCCAGAGTCAAGGACACTGACCACTGAAGCCAGATGACATGAACACTCTCACATGACTTACATGTTCACACAGGAGGTGGTGTGATGTTATAGAGGAGTCTGGTCTCAGAACCAGACCTGAGTTTCAACACAAGCCATTAACCTGGTTAAACTTACTTTCGTATTTTAGGACAAGGACTATACTACATTCTGTAAAGAGCTATTGTATTAAATAAGATAAGGCATAGAAAGTACCTGCTACTAAAAAATGTTAATTTAATAAGATAAGGCATGTATAGTTCATCCAGAGGCAATTTAGGAAAGGGGAGGGGTCTTTGGGGCTCTGCTTGGAGGCACATGGGAGAACTGTCCTTCCCTAGCACACTGGAGCCTCATGCGGCCAAATGAGCTACTTTGGCCAATGACATGTGACTGAGGTGATGGAGCCCTTTCAGGTAGAAATCTAAAAAGCCAGGAAGTATTCCCCTGTGTTTTCCTTTGTCTTCTGCCTAAAGATGGGCAGTCCTTCAGAGAAGGCTGTCATGGCAGCTGTATCCTGGAAGAAGGGCAACATGAAGGCAGAATTCTTTTTTGCTTTTTTTTTTTTTCCCACAATTACAAGGTTTTCTATTTTGCTTTTTTGATTTTACAGAGTTTTGTTGTTTACAGATGTGTATAATTCCAGATTAGTCATATGTATATCCTATTCCCCACCCCCATCCCACCCTTCTAGGCCATCACATACCCCCCATGTACAATCCCTTAGTCCCAGAGCACTTTGACAATAGTTGTCTCTTTTACATAAGATAGTATAGGGTTTTGTGTTGCTCTTTCCATATATCTCACCCACTCTTCCCTCCCCCAATGCCCATAAGTCTGTTCCCTATGACTGTTTTTCCACTGATGCTCTGCGTGTGTATTTATCAGTATGAACTTACTAGATTCCATATATGTGTGTTAATATACTGCATCTGTGTCTTTCTCTTTTTGACTTACTTCACTGTGTATAATAGGTTCTAAATTCATCCATCTCATTAGGACTGAATCTTTGAAGGCAGAATTCTTATGGAGCATGGGCAAAACATGGTCCTGAGTTAGTTTAAGCTATGAGATTTGGAGGAAGGTTTATTGACACCACAACATATAAGAAAACCTGGCTCATTCTGCCAGAGTCAAGGACACTGACCACTGAAGCCAGATGACATGAACACTCTCACATGACTTACATGTTCACACAGGAGGTGGTGTGATGTTATAGAGGAGTCTGGTCTCAGAACCAGACCTGAGTTTCAACACAAGCCATTAACCTGGTTAAACTTACTTTCGTATTTTAGGACAAGGACTATACTACATTCTGTAAAGAGCTATTGTATTAAATAAGATAAGGCATAGAAAGTACCTGCTACTTAGAAAAAATCAAAAACTAGTTATCCTAAAATTTTTCTACGCAATTGCATTTGACAAAGATGCCCCAATCCCAATGTATTTGTTAAACAAGGTATAAGTGTACCTTTTTGATTCTTAATTTGTTCTTTCTACTACTGAACAAAAAATTGTGATGATTTAAGTTTTCCCCTTACCAAGCAGTAATAAATACACAACATAAAACATGAATATGTTCATGTATTTCTAAGAGGAAAAACCAATGATTACCATGATTTAAAACCTTACCATTGGACTTCTCTGGTGGCATAGCCGATGTCTAGAGATGTAGGGGACATGGGTTCAGTCCTTGGTCCAGGAAGATTCCACATGCTGCAGACCAAGTCCATGCTCCACAAGTACTGAGCCTGTGTGCAGTGCCTCTGAAGTCTGTGCACCTAAAGCATATGTTCCATGGCAAGAGAAGTGACTGCCAGGACTCTCCACAGCTGGAGAAGGCTCTCACAAAGCAACTAAACTCCATTGGAGTCAAAAATAAATAATTAAAATAATTAATTAATTAAAATAAAAGCTCACTATTAATAAAATTAATATTATGATATATTAAGAGAAGAAAGATAACATTATGAAAGATACATTGAACAAAGATAAGAATTGAGAGTCAATCATGCAGAGCATCAGTCTAAAGAAATAATGGAATAATATGAGGAAATAATGGAATCTAGCTTCCTTTGAAAGCCTACTCCACCATATCCACAGTTTCTGTCCTCAACAAACTTCCAATCTGAGAAAACTGAATATGTACTAAAGATTTAGCTCTAATGCTCTATGAAGTTTTAGAATAGTATACTGCTTTCCTACTACTCCCTGGGTTATATAATGTGTCTGCTCTTTTTCTTTCTCATTCCATGCTCCACCAACACACACACACACACACACACACACACACACACACACACAGCTATGTCAGATGTGACTGTAATATAATGCATCTGAATCAAAATCAGATCATTAAGTTGACAGTATTTCTGTAGGAAGTGGGAAGATTTCAATGCCTTTTCCAATGCTAGATCAGGTCTTATCACCTCCTTTGTAGGGCTGTCCCAAGAAAGTGGAGTCAGATATCTATTGGTCAGAGCCCAGGATCTTCCTTTTATGTTTTCATAATGTTACAGGCTGCCATGTCTTAAAATATAGGACCACTGCTATAATGTCTCATCTGTATACACCCTCAGTCTTAGAGCTAGCCTCACTGATAGGCAAACAGAGCCCGAGGCTCTTTCCAGCTCCTTAATAAGCAGTAATAAATACACAACATAAAACATGAATATGTTCATGTATTTCTAAGAGGAAAAACCAATGATTACCATGATTTAAAACCTTACCATTGGACTTCTCTGGTGGCATAGCCGATGTCTAGAGATGTAGGGGACATGGGTTCAGTCCTTGGTCCAGGAAGATTCCACATGCTGCAGACCAAGTCCATGCTCCACAAGTACTGAGCCTGTGTGCAGTGCCTCTGAAGTCTGTGCACCTAAAGCATATGTTCCATGGCAAGAGAAGTGACTGCCAGGACTCTCCACAGCTGGAGAAGGCTCTCACAAAGCAACTAAACTCCATTGGAGTCAAAAATAAATAATTAAAATAATTAATTAATTAAAATAAAAGCTCACTATTAATAAAATTAATATTATGATATATTAAGAGAAGAAAGATAACATTATGAAAGATACATTGAACAAAGATAAGAATTGAGAGTCAATCATGCAGAGCATCAGTCTAAAGAAATAATGGAATAATATGAGGAAATAATGGAATCTAGCTTCCTTTGAAAGCCTACTCCACCATATCCACAGTTTCTGTCCTCAACAAACTTCCAATCTGAGAAAACTGAATATGTACTAAAGATTTAGCTCTAATGCTCTATGAAGTTTTAGAATAGTATACTGCTTTCCTACTACTCCCTGGGTTATATAATGTGTCTGCTCTTTTTCTTTCTCATTCCATGCTCCACCAACACACACACACACACACACACACACACACACACACAGCTATGTCAGATGTGACTGTAATATAATGCATCTGAATCAAAATCAGATCATTAAGTTGACAGTATTTCTGTAGGAAGTGGGAAGATTTCAATGCCTTTTCCAATGCTAGATCAGGTCTTATCACCTCCTTTGTAGGGCTGTCCCAAGAAAGTGGAGTCAGATATCTATTGGTCAGAGCCCAGGATCTTCCTTTTATGTTTTCATAATGTTACAGGCTGCCATGTCTTAAAATATAGGACCACTGCTATAATGTCTCATCTGTATACACCCTCAGTCTTAGAGCTAGCCTCACTGATGCAGAGACAAATCAGAGCTGCCCGAGGCTCTTTCCAGCTCCCTTAATAAGCTCTCCCTTCAGTTGTCCAAGGTTGATAATGGGGAAGGACCTTACAGGGCTATGGCTGTGTCTGCCAGCCCTGACATATCTGCTGAGACTGACCACGTATGCAGTCCCTGTATTTGCCCTAGGAGTGCTGTTCTGTCAATGTCATGGTTCAGAGCTCTTCCCTTGGAGCCCCTCAGCCCTCTTCAAGTAAGATTTCTTCCTGTTCCTATTTAGTGTGGCCCAGTCATAGAGAAGCCTATGAGGATAATGTCCCACTGTTGTTACCACTGCTGCTCCCCAGGTTGCCCCCGAAGTGACAGCCTTCTGAAGGAAACCAGTTATATTGCTCTGCTCCAGTAGACACACCAACAGGAAGTGACCAAACAGCCTCCCCCTCCGCCACTCCACACCCTCTAGGTCTAGTCCAGTCCAGCTGTGACCAAGGGGCCAAGCTTAGGCTCCACCCAGGCCAAGCCCATGGGACTGTTTGTGGCAAACGTGGTTGTAAGTACGGAGGACAGGCGTGGGCTGAAGGCAGGTCCTGCCAGCCTTGTCTAACTCAGGCACTCAGGACAGTCATGTGTTATGGTAGCAAGCAGCATTTCTCACTTCACAAATTACTTCATCACAGGCTCCAGCAAAACCCAAAAGCTCCACCTTGGGAACTCTCTCCAGAAAGACGTTCCCTCTCACTGCTTCATGCTGCTGTCTATGATGATGATGATGATTGCAGTATAATTGCTTTACAGTATTGCATTGGTTTCTGCTGCACAGTGAAGTGAATCAGCTGTATCTATACACATATCCATTTGTAATTATGCCCTCCCTCTTGGGTATCCTGCCCACCTTCTAGGTCATCAGAGCACTGAGCTGACCTCTCTGCACTACACAGCAATTTCCACTAGCTATTTTCCACACAGTAGTGCATACATGTCAATCCCTATCTACCAATTTGTCTGACTCCCTCCTCCCCACACCATGTCCACATATTCATTCTCTATGTCTGTGTCTCTACTCCTGCCCTGCAAATAGATTCATCTGTACCATTTTTCTAGATTCCATATACAAGTGCTAAAATATGATTAGCATGTTCTGACTTACTTCAGTCTTTATGACAGACTGTAGATCCATCCTAGTCTCTACAAATGACCCAATTTGGTTCCTTTTCAAAAAAAAATATTTTTTTTTTTGACTATTCTGGGTTTTCACTGCTGCCATAGGTTCTTCTTTAGTTGCAGGGAGTGGGGGCTACTCTCTAGTTGAGGTGAGCAGGCTTTTTGTGGCAACTTCTCTTGTTGTGGGACTCAAGCTCTGGGGCACATGGGCTTCAGTGGCTACAGCACATGGGCTCAGTAGTTGTGGCTCTGAGGCTCTAGAGCACAGGCTCAATAGCTGTGGCTCAAGGACTTAGTTGCTCCACAGTATGTGGGATCTTCCCAGATCAGGAAACAAACTCATGTCTCCTGCATTGGCAGGTGAACTCTTCACCACTGAGCTACCAGGGAAGCCCTGGTTCCTTTTTTAAATCTGAGTACTATTCCATCATATATATGTACCAAATCCTCTTAACATCCACCTTTCAATGGACATTTAGATTGCTTCCATGAGAAAATCATAATATAAAAAGACACATGGGAACTTACCTGGTGGTCCAGTAGTTAAGATTCTATGCTCCCAATGCAGGGGACCCTGGTTCAATCCCTGGTCAGGGAACTAGATCCCACATACCGTAACTAGAGTTCTCATGCCACAACTAAGAGCCAGTACAGTCAAAAAATAAATAGATAAAAAGTAAATATTTTCTTAAAAAGACACGTGTACTCCTAATGTTCATTGAAGCACTATTTACAATAGCCAAGACATGGAAATAACCTAAATGTCCATGCTCCTGTCTCTATAAAGTACACCATCTTGTGCTAACCAGAGCTAAATGTGGCAGAAACACAGCCGTTACACTGTTCCTTCAGTTCTCTTCTTCCATTGTCATGCGCTGTGAAGTCCTTTCACTCAACATTCCTTTCTTCCATTCCTCTACAGCTGTAGAACCTGTTTCTATATAAAGTTTGGTTCCCCTCCCTAAAGAGCTAATATGTCCACATATTCATTCTCTATGTCTGTGTCTCTACTCCTGCCCTGCAAATAGATTCATCTGTACCATTTTTCTAGATTCCATATACAAGTGCTAAAATATGATTAGCATGTTCTGACTTACTTCAGTCTTTATGACAGACTGTAGATCCATCCTAGTCTCTACAAATGACCCAATTTGGTTCCTTTTCAAAAAAAAATATTTTTTTTTTTGACTATTCTGGGTTTTCACTGCTGCCATAGGTTCTTCTTTAGTTGCAGGGAGTGGGGGCTACTCTCTAGTTGAGGTGAGCAGGCTTTTTGTGGCAACTTCTCTTGTTGTGGGACTCAAGCTCTGGGGCACATGGGCTTCAGTGGCTACAGCACATGGGCTCAGTAGTTGTGGCTCTGAGGCTCTAGAGCACAGGCTCAATAGCTGTGGCTCAAGGACTTAGTTGCTCCACAGTATGTGGGATCTTCCCAGATCAGGAAACAAACTCATGTCTCCTGCATTGGCAGGTGAACTCTTCACCACTGAGCTACCAGGGAAGCCCTGGTTCCTTTTTTAAATCTGAGTACTATTCCATCATATATATATACCAAATCCTCTTAACATCCACCTTTCAATGGACATTTAGATTGCTTCCATGAGAAAATCATAATATAAAAAGACACATGGGAACTTACCTGGTGGTCCAGTAGTTAAGATTCTATGCTCCCAATGCAGGGGACCCTGGTTCAATCCCTGGTCAGGGAACTAGATCCCACATACCGTAACTAGAGTTCTCATGCCACAACTAAGAGCCAGTACAGTCAAAAAATAAATAGATAAAAAGTAAATATTTTCTTAAAAAGACACGTGTACTCCTAATGTTCATTGAAGCACTATTTACAATAGCCAAGACATGGAAATAACCTAAATGTCCATGCTCCTGTCTCTATAAAGTACACCATCTTGTGCTAACCAGAGCTAAATGTGGCAGAAACACAGCCGTTACACTGTTCCTTCAGTTCTCTTCTTCCATTGTCATGCGCTGTGAAGTCCTTTCACTCAACATTCCTTTCTTCCATTCCTCTACAGCTGTAGAACCTGTTTCTATATAAAGTTTGGTTCCCCTCCCTAAAGAGCTAATATTTGTAATATTCACTGATACTGAAAATTATAAACCAGTTGCTTCTTTTTTCTTTTTTCCTATATCTGCCAGAAATCTCAGAGCCAGACTTATAATTCAATTATGGGAACCGAGTTGGGTCTTTTTGGGTCACATATCTATGTCACTTTTCTAATTTATTTATGCCTCATCTAAAATGTTTATGTATATTTCATTATTTTATTACATGAGTTTCTATATCTGCCCTCAACTCTTGCAAAATCCAGAAAGGAATAGAAGTGATACATAGATAACTAGGCAGATAGATAGACCTATAAGTAAATAGGTATTGATAGATTAAAAGAAATTTCCTACTCGTTGGTCACCTATTCACTCACATTTCTTCATTGAGTTTCCACAGTCTTCTGGGTAGGAAACTCTTCTCTTTTTCAGTTCTCTTCCTTTCTTTGGACTATGTCTTCCCCTTCAGGAACTTACAGTTCCCGAGAAGGAAAATTGCCCTTCAAGGAAAAGGGGTGAGCATCCTGTTCAGGGCATATGCTGTGGCAGTGGTCCATGCAGGACTGATATGCTCTCTTGGTTTGCAGTCCAGTGACCTTTTCACAACATTGCTCTGCTTTTAGTTCAGTTTACAGCATGGAACACCCACAGTTAAAAACAGAGTCCAAACTAATCACATGTTGCTTGAGTCCTGCTCTAACCCCATCTCCATCCTTTCCTGAGTATGGGATTTTCCTTTTCCTTATCTTTTCCTGAACATTTTTACCTTCTACAGCACATTCCTTTCTCTTCCACTTTCAACCCATCAAATTTAGTATTTTCCCCTTAAACACACACATACACACACACAAGAAAGAACAAAAGAATACTCATAACTGTCTAGTTGACCTGCTTCCATAAATACTTGATAGATTAATTCTCTTTACCTACACATTTTGACACATATTAAATGCTTCTCTCCCTCTCTATGCCTCCACTCCATTTCCTGTGCTTATGCCATTCTGGATACATTGACCCTTGTGTGTGTGTGTGTGTGTGTGTGTGTGTGTGTGTGTGTGTGTGTGTGTGTGCAATGGACTGTAAAGCCTTCCAAGCTCCTCTGTCCGTGGGATTCTTCAGGCAAGAATACTGGAGTGGATTGTCATTTCCTCCTCCAGGGGATCTTCCTGACCCATAGATCGAACTTGCATCTTTTATGTCTCCTGCCCTGGCAAAAGGGTTCTTTACTGCTAGCACAACTTGGGAAGTCCCAGGAAGTACCTTATACATGTATTTATAATATACATGTATAATACATAAGTATGTTTACTCTTGTAAGGTACTATATATCTATATCTAGATAGATAAATACATAGATTCATTCAATTCAGTTCACTTGCTCAGTCATGTCTGACTCCTGATGACTCCCTAGACTGCAGCATACCAGGCTTCTCTGTCCTTCACCAACCTCTGAAGTTTGCTCTAACTCATGTCCATTAAGTTAGTGATGCCGTCCAAACATCTCATCCTCTGTCATCCTCTTCTCCTTCTGCCTTCCATTTTTTCCAACGGGTAGGAAACTCTTCTCTTTTCAGGAATTTTTCAGGAACTTACAGTTCCCGAGAAGGAAAATTGCCCTTCAAGGAAAAGGGGTGAGCATCCTGTTCAGGGCATATGCTGTGGCAGTGGTCCATGCAGGACTGATATGCTCTCTTGGTTTGCAGTCCAGTGACCTTTTCACAACATTGCTCTGCTTTTAGTTCAGTTTACAGCATGGAACACCCACAGTTAAAAACAGAGTCCAAACTAATCACATGTTGCTTGAGTCCTGCTCTAACCCCATCTCCATCCTTTCCTGAGTATGGGATTTTCCTTTTCCTTATCTTTTCCTGAACATTTTTACCTTCTACAGCACATTCCTTTCTCTTCCACTTTCAACCCATCAAATTTAGTATTTTCCCCTTAAACACACACATACACACACACAAGAAAGAACAAAAGAATACTCATAACTGTCTAGTTGACCTGCTTCCATAAATACTTGATAGATTAATTCTCTTTACCTACACATTTTGACACATATTAAATGCTTCTCTCCCTCTCTATGCCTCCACTCCATTTCCTGTGCTTATGCCATTCTGGATACATTGACCCTTGTGTGTGTGTGTGTGTGTGTGTGTGTGTGTGTGTATGTGTGTGTGTGCAATGGACTGTAAAGCCTTCCAAGCTCCTCTGTCCGTGGGATTCTTCAGGCAAGAATACTGGAGTGGATTGTCATTTCCTCCTCCAGGGGATCTTCCTGACCCATAGATCGAACTTGCATCTTTTATGTCTCCTGCCCTGGCAAAAGGGTTCTTTACTGCTAGCACAACTTGGGAAGTCCCAGGAAGTACCTTATACATGTATTTATAATATACATGTATAATACATAAGTATGTTTACTCTTGTAAGGTACTATATATCTATATCTAGATAGATAAATACATAGATTCATTCAATTCAGTTCACTTGCTCAGTCATGTCTGACTCCTGATGACTCCCTAGACTGCAGCATACCAGGCTTCTCTGTCCTTCACCAACCTCTGAAGTTTGCTCTAACTCATGTCCATTAAGTTAGTGATGCCGTCCAAACATCTCATCCTCTGTCATCCTCTTCTCCTTCTGCCTTCCATTTTTTCCAACATCAGGATCTTTTCTAAAGAGTCAGCTCTTCACATCAGGAGGCCAGAGTATTTGAGCATCAGCTTTAGCATCAATCTTTCCAATAAAAATGTCCATGGGGTTTACCAGGAAGCATACTGGAGTGGGTTCCCATTTCCTTCTCCAGGGGATCTTCCCGACCCAAGGATCAGGCCCACATCTCCTGTGTCTCTTGCATTGGCACACGGATTCTTTACCACTGAGTCACCTGAGAAACCCAACTTTGACCTATGAACTCTGCCAAATGAATGCTGAGACATAGAATATATAGATGTCATTGTTATTCTGGTAAGAAATATAGAAATAAAAAAGGTGCCCGTCTGTCATATTAGGGTATCAAAAAGCACTTTCTGTTTCCAAGAAGTCCTTTTCCATTTTCAGCATATCTGACATTTGTCTTTGCATAGCTTGGGAAATGAAGTTTGTCTGATCTTCCATCACTTGATTTGCATAGAAACTTGACTTCAGGGAGGTCGTAGGGACAAAGTGATGATTTGTAATGGAGATCTATGGTAATTTCAATATCCATTCCTTTCCTATGTCTTTTTTTCATTTGGGAATCCAGGGGGATCCAGGTGATTCTGAGGAAGCTACCTCTATTCTCTGGCTCCAGGGGTGGAGCTCAGAACTTAGCCTAAGCAAATCAGCACATCTCATCCACCTGGCCATAGTGATTCATTATGGAGTATGTGTTATGACCTCAGGAAGCCCAACCAATACATTTTAGGACTTATGTTAGAATCCCTGAGTCAAGGGCGTTCTCTCCTCCTTTGGAAGCAGGAAGTCTAAAATGTCTCCAGCCATCCCTGAGTCTCAGAGTCTGATCTGAGTCAGTGATGGGTCACAGTAGACCACTAACTGCCTGTGCAGCTACTAAGCACTTGTGATGCAGCTAATGTAACTGAAAATTTTTATTTTAAAATTTAACTTTAATTAATTTATGCTTAAATTTAAGCACAAATATTGGATCTAATTATTGAGCAGATTTCAAATATGTTTGGAACAACAGTGTTATATGAATCTACTTTCTCAACTATAAATTTTATGAAATTTTATTACAGTTCAAGTATTTCCAAGGAAAATTTGATGTTTAAATTGGGATATGCCTGAAGTGTCAAATACAAACCAGAGTGGGTGGAGCTAAGATGGCGGCGTAGAAGGACGTGCACTCATCTCTCGTACAAAATCGCCTGAACTGCGACAAGTTCCTGGGAAACCATCAACGAAAGGAGGTTGGATCTGATCACAGAGAGGATACCCCACATCGAAGAACAAAGGACAAGCCGCATCAAGACGGTAGGAGGGGTGCAATCGCACTTTTAAAAGTCAAACCTCATACCCGCCAGAGAGGCTGGGCGGCCAAAGCGCAAAGCCTGTTGCTAATCAAAACCCGGGAAAGGAGCAGTGACACCCACAAGGGACTGAGCCAGACCTGCTTTGGAGGGTCCAGGTGCCCCCTAGAAGGAGCGCAAAGCCTGTTGCTAATCAAAACCCGGGAAAGGTCATAGAAACTTGATTTTTCTGATCTTCCATCACTTGATTTGCATAGAAACTTGACTTCAGGAGGTCGTAGGGACAAAGTGATGATTTGTAATGGAGATCTATGGTAATTTCAATATCCATTCCTTTCCTATGTCTTTTTTTCATTTGGGAATCCAGGGGGATCCAGGTGATTCTGAGGAAGCTACCTCTATTCTCTGGCTCCAGGGGTGGAGCTCAGAACTTAGCCTAAGCAAATCAGCACATCTCATCCACCTGGCCATAGTGATTCATTATGGAGTATGTGTTATGACCTCAGGAAGCCCAACCAATACATTTTAGGACTTATGTTAGAATCCCTGAGTCAAGGGCGTTCTCTCCTCCTTTGGAAGCAGGAAGTCTAAAATGTCTCCAGCCATCCCTGAGTCTCAGAGTCTGATCTGAGTCAGTGATGGGTCACAGTAGACCACTAACTGCCTGTGCAGCTACTAAGCACTTGTGATGCAGCTAATGTAACTGAAAATTTTTATTTTAAAATTTAACTTTAATTAATTTATGCTTAAATTTAAGCACAAATATTGGATCTAATTATTGAGCAGATTTCAAATATGTTTGGAACAACAGTGTTATATGAATCTACTTTCTCAACTATAAATTTTATGAAATTTTATTACAGTTCAAGTATTTCCAAGGAAAATTTGATGTTTAAATTGGGATATGCCTGAAGTGTCAAATACAAACCAGAGTGGGTGGAGCTAAGATGGCGGCGTAGAAGGACGTGCACTCATCTCTCGTACAAAATCGCCTGAACTGCGACAAGTTCCTGGGAAACCATCAACGAAAGGAGGTTGGATCTGATCACAGAGAGGATACCCCACATCGAAGAACAAAGGACAAGCCGCATCAAGACGGTAGGAGGGGTGCAATCGCACTTTTAAAAGTCAAACCTCATACCCGCCAGAGAGGCTGGGCGGGCCAAAGGCGCAAAGCCTGTTGCTAATCAAAACCCGGGAAAGGAGCAGTGACACCCACAAGGGACTGAGCCAAACCTGCTTTGGAGGGTCCAGGTGCCCCCCTGAGCTAGAAGGGCCCTTGAGCAGGCCTTGGAAGGACGACACTCAGTTTCCTTTGGAGGAGGTTACCAGTAACCTGATCACAGAGTCGCCGAGGAGGACTGGAAAGTCTCTGTGCACTGCGATCCGGGAGAGGGGAATAGCGATCCTGCATGAGACTGAGCCAGACTCACCTCTGAGTAACCTGACGTCTAGGGCGGTGGCGGGGGTCGACGGTGGCCTGCAGCAGGGTTGGGGTCACTGCGGAAGTGCTTCCCATAGAGTGTGTGGGAATAAATCCTTTGTGAGATAGATGCCATTTTCCCTACTGTAGTTTGGCTGCTGGTCAAGCTACAGGGAGGGAATTTAGCTCCACCCAGCAAGAAAAGGGATTTGGATTAAGAAACTCCCAGGGCCAGCCTGGGCGGGCCTTTTCATTCTGGAATAGGCCGAAATAAACAAGCAGTCAAAGAGGTCTTCAGATCCAACCACTGCCAGAGGCAAGAAAAAGACTGATAATTCCTGAATAGTCAGCAAGAGACAGAAGAACATAAACACTATTTTCATGTTTTGTCTGAAGCTGGAGTTACTGCTGGACTTTAAAATTTCATTTTTTGTATTGTATCACCTTGTTTCAATTTTTTTTTTCTCTTTTTTTCCAAACCCACTCAGTGCACCCTCGCTTTTTTTGTTGTTTTTTTTTTTGGGGGGTGGGGGGGAGTGGGTGTGTTCATTTCCTTCACGGAATTCTATTGAAGCTACTAATCTTATCAGTAAGACTGAATATATTCAAGTTTACATAATTTATTTTTCTTTTTCCTTTTAAACCACACATTTTATTTTGGTATAAACTTCCGGTTCCCCATTGGCCTTTTAAGGTTCTGTGGGGATTTTGTTTGTTTTTATTATTTTTGCTTTGTTTTTCTATTTTTTTCTATATAATTAGCTCTTTTAATTTTAAAAAATTTTTCATTTGTACTACCACTTCCTCTATAATTCTTTGCTTTCTCTGAAGCTCCTTTCCTATAGCACTAAATTCTAATACATACATATTTTTATCTCCCTATATTTAACTTTGCAATATTATTCTATATTTCTCTTCTATCCTCCCTTTCTCTTTTTCCCTTTCCCCACCATATTTCTTAGTCTGTTCTGTCCTCATTGCCTTATCCCCAACAAGGACCCTGCTCTAACATTATTCTCCAATTGGTGCTCTACTTAGTTTGGTTATTAACTGGTGGATATCATTCTTGCTTTTCTCTATTCGCCGTGCTAACATATTGTACTGTATTTTTGGTTGGAATGCTTGGGTTATGTTACAGCTGTATATGTTTATGTGTATAATTCAATATGCTAGATAGCATTTGCATAATTTTTTAATTGTCATTTGTCAAAGGTATACCTTCTGTTTCTCATTGGCATATATATGTTTTAATATCATCTAATGCCATAACAAACCAGCCATGAAATCTTCATTCCCTGGTCAGGCAACAAGCCCCGGGGCTTTAGGGAGGGAGCACTGACTCCAAAACTCTACAATACTAGAGAATGCCTAACACTAAAGAGCAGTACACAAGTGAGAAAGCCAACAAAGGTAATCACTTATATGCAAGTCCTGACATCACCCAATCACCAGCATCACCCAGAATAGAAGCCCCATCCAAACAACAAACACCAACAGACGTAATTCAAAGTCTGGGAAGAGGAAATCCCAAACAGAGTCAGTTTTAAAAAATTAATAATAACAATGAAATGGCAGAGAAATACCACACAAGTGAAGGAACAATCCACAAACACACAAGATCAAATTAATGAAGAGAATTTGGACAAACTTTCTGAAAGTGATTTCAGAAGAATGACAGTAAAGATGATCAAAGACACTGAAAACAGAATTTCAGAAAAATTGCAAGATACAACTAACACACTGAATAAAGAAATACAGGAACTCAACAACAACTCAACAACAAGTTGACTCAACAACAATTGACGAACAACTCAATTGCTGAACTGAAAAACACTGTAGAAGGAATCAAGAGCAGAGTATCTGAGACAGAAGACCGGATAAGTGAGTTGGGAGATAACATGGTGGAAGAAACTGCTGAAAAACAGACTCTAGCTCAAAGAATGAAAAGAACAGAGGATAGCCTCAGAGACCTCTGGGATAATATCAAACGCACCAATATTCGAATTATAGGGGTTCCATAAGAAGAAGAAAAAAAGAAAGGCTATGAGAAAATTTTTGAAGAGATTCTAGTTGAAAATTTCCCCACCATGGGAAGAGAAATAGTCAGTCAAGTCCAAGAAGCACAAAGAGTACCTAACAGAATCAATCCGAGAAGAAACACACCAAGACACATATTAATGAAGTTAACACAAATTAAACACAAAGATAGAATTCTCAAAGCAACAAGGGAAAAGCAACTAGTGACATACAAGGGAAAGCCCATATGTTTAACAGCTGATCTTTCAACAGAAACTCTGCAGGCCAGAAGGGAATGGCAGGACACATTTAAACGGCTAAAAGAGAATAATCTGCAACCAAGAATCCTCTACCCTGCAAGGATCTCATTCAAAATTGATGGAGAAATCAAAAGCTTTACAGACAAGCAAAAATTAAAAGAATTTAGTCACACCAAACTGGCCTTACAACAAGGGTTAAAGGGACTTATATAGACAACAAGTATAAAAGGAGAAGATCCACGAAACAAACCCATCATAACATCTAAGAAGATGACAATAGGATCATTTGTATCAATAATTACTTTGAATGTCAATGGACTAAATGACCCAACCAAAAGACACAGAGTGGCTGAATGGATACAAAAACACAACCCATACATATGCTGCCTCCAAGAAACTCATTTCAGACCTAGAGACACTCATAGACTGAAAGTGAAAGGCTGGAAAAAGATATTCCATGCAAATGGAAATCAAAAGAAAGCTGGAGTAGCAATCCTCATATCAGACAAAATAGATTTTAAAGTAAAGAAGATTCTAAGAGACAAGGAAGGTCACTACATCATGATTAAGGGATCGATCCAAGAAGAAGACATAACAATAATAAATATCTACGCATCCAACGCAGGAGCACCCCAATACATAAGACAGATACTTTCAGACTTAAAAGAAGACATTGACAGTAACACAATCATAGTAGGAGACTTTAACACTCCTCTCACACCGATGGACAGATCATCCAAACAGAAAATTAATAAAGAAACACAAGCCGTAAATGCCACACTAGAAGAAATGGACCTCATAGATATCTTTAGGACTTTCCATCCAAAAGCAGAAGAATACACTTTCTTCTCAAGTGCTCACGGAACATTCTCCAGGATAGACCACATCTTGGGCCACAAATCAATCCTCAGTCAATTCAAGAAAACTGAAATTCTATCAACCATCTTCTCGGACCACAATGCAGCGAGATTAGAGATCAACTACAGGAAAAAAAAAAAAAACGCTAAAAACACAAACACATGGAGATTAAACAACACGTACCTAAAAAAACAATTGATCATTGAGGAAATCAAAGGAGAAATAAAAAAAATTCCTAGAAGAAAACGACAATGAACACACGACAGTGCAAAACCTATGGGATACTGCAAAAGCAGTTCTAAGAGGGAAGTTTATAGCAACTCAATCCCACCTCAAGAAACTAGGAAAATCTCAGACAACCTAACCTTACGCTTGAAACAACTGGAGAAAGAAGAACAAAAACACCCCAAGGCCAGCAGAAGAAGGGAAATCATAAAGATCAGAGCAGAAATAAATAAAAAAGAAACAAAAGAAACAATAGTAAAGATAAATAAAACAAAAAGCTGGTTCTTTGAAAAGGTAAACAAAACCGACACACCACTGGCCAGACTCATCAAGAAAAAGAGAGAGAAGAACCAGATCACCAAAATCAAAAATGAAAAAGGAGAGATTACAACAGAGAATGCAGAAATCCAAAGGATTCTAAGAGACTATTATGAGCAACTCTATGGCAACAAACTGGACAACCGGGAAGAAATGGACAGTTTCTTGGAGAAGATTAATCTCCCAAAACTCAATCAGGAAGAAATAGAAACTATGAACAAGCCAGTCACAAGCTCAGAAATCGACCTTGTGATCAAAAATCTACCCAAAAATAAAAGCCCAGGGCCAGATGGTTTCACAGTCGAATTCTACCAAACATTTAAAGAAGAGCTAATGCCTGTCCTTCTAAAACTCTTCCAAACAATTGCTCAGGAAGGAACACTTCCAAACACATTCTACGAGGCCACCATCACCCTAATACCAAAGCCAGGCAAAGACATCACAAAAAAAGAAAATTATAGGCCAATTTCACTGATGAATCTAGACGCCAAAATCCTCAACAAAATCCTAGCAAACAGAATTCAACAACACATCAAAAAGCTCATTCATCATAATCAAGTTGGGTTCATTCCAGGCATGCAAGGATTCTTCAATATCCGCAAATCAATTCAAGAAAACTGAAATTCTATCAACCATCTTCTCGGACCACAATGCAGTGAGACTAGAGATCAACTACAGGAAAAAAAAACCGCTAAAAACACAAACACATGGAGATTAAACAACACGTACCTAAAAAACCAACTGATCATTGAGGAAATCAAAGGAGAAATAAAAAAATTCCTAGAAGAAAACGACAATGAACACACGACAGTGCAAAACCTATGGGATACTGCAAAAGCAGTTCTAAGAGGGAAGTTTATAGCAACTCAATCCCACCTCAAGAAACTAGGAAAATCTCAGACAACCTAACCTTACGCTTGAAACAACTGGAGAAAGAAGAACAAAAACACCCCAAGGCCAGCAGAAGAAGGGAAATCATAAAGATCAGAGCAGAAATAAATAAAAAAGAAACAAAAGAAACAATAGTAAAGATAAATAAAACAAAAAGCTGGTTCTTTGAAAAGGTAAACAAAACCGACACACCACTGGCCAGACTCATCAAGAAAAAGAGAGAGAAGAACCAGATCACCAAAATCAAAAATGAAAAAGGAGAGATTACAACAGAGAATGCAGAAATCCAAAGGATTCTAAGAGACTATTATGAGCAACTCTATGGCAACAAACTGGACAACCGGGAAGAAATGGACAGTTTCTTGGAGAAGATTAATCTCCCAAAACTCAATCAGGAAGAAATAGAAACTATGAACAAGCCAGTCACAAGCTCAGAAATCGACCTTGTGATCAAAAATCTACCCAAAAATAAAAGCCCAGGGCCAGATGGTTTCACAGTCGAATTCTACCAAACATTTAAAGAAGAGCTAATGCCTGTCCTTCTAAAACTCTTCCAAACAATTGCTCAGGAAGGAACACTTCCAAACACATTCTACGAGGCCACCATCACCCTAATACCAAAGCCAGGCAAAGACATCACAAAAAAAGAAAATTATAGGCCAATTTCACTGATGAATCTAGACGCCAAAATCCTCAACAAAATCCTAGCAAACAGAATTCAACAACACATCAAAAAGCTCATTCATCATAATCAAGTTGGGTTCATTCCAGGCATGCAAGGATTCTTCAATATCCGCAAATCAATCAATGTGATACACCATATCAACAAATTGAGACACAAAAATCACATGATCATCTCAATAGATGCAGAAAAAGCCTTTGACAAACTACAGCATCCATTTATGATAAAAACTCTTTAAAAAATGGGCATAGAAGGAACTTATCTCAACATAGTGAAAGCCATATATGAGAAGCCCACAGTGAACATTATCCTCTATGATGAAAAACTCAAAACATTCCCTCTAAGATCAGGAACAAGACAAGGGTGACGATTAGCCTCGCCCATGGAGATCGGCTGAGCCCAATGGGGTCGAGACTCTCCAGCTCTGGGTTTGGAGGAGCCGCCAGAACCTGCCGCCGCGAGGAGCCGCGGGAACCCGCCGCCACGAGGAGCCGCGGACGCCGCGAGGAGCGCCGCGGCGCGGGTAAGTTCAGCCACTCCAACTGGAGGGCTTGCTGAACGGAGAGGGGAAGTCGTCCACGGGTTGCTGACCAGGGTCCGGGCACGAGTTGGACGGGAAAGCTCGCGTCCGCCTTTGGGACTTAGACACGTAACCGGCAGTGCGCATGTGCCAGTGGCGGAGGAGCCCGCGCTCCCCTAGAGCTGCTGCAGCAGCGGAGGAAACCCGGGAAAGAGCAGGGATTGGAGACTACAGGCGAGTGCGCGGTAGAGCCGGGGCGCCCCCCTCCTACACGGGACTGCGCGCACCGCGCATCCGCTCGACTGGCTGGGATCAGCCTACCACCCCGGCCAGCACCCAGTATGGCAGCAAAGCCCTCATTCTGCTGAACACAAAAACAGAAACCACAGTAACTGGCACTATAAGGGAAAGAATGCGCCATCAAGACACCACCATCAAGAGCAGATTGGTTTTCAACAGGCAGATGAGAAGATAAAACCAAGGACAGTATTTACCTTTTTCTTTCTTTTTTTTTTTTCTTTTTTTTCCTTTTCTTCTGCTTGTTTGGGGTGGAATATGTTGCTTATTTAATTGATTGGTCTGGTTTGGGGTTTATTAGTTTCTTTGTTTATTGGGGGTTTTTTTTGGTTTTTTTTTTTTTTTTTTTTGTAGTTTTCATTTGTTTGATTTGTTTTATGTGTTTTTTCTTTGTTTTTCGGTCTCTTATTAATTTTTTCTGCTCTTTTTAATTTTTAACTTTTTTTGACTTTTATTGTATTTTTTTTAACTTTAATTTTAATTCTTGAAAACCTCTAATTCTCTTTTCTCTTTCCTCTTTCCCACTGCTTTCTTCCTCTATGTTCTAAATGTAAAACATTTTCCTAGCTACCAATATCCTCTAGATAAATTATTTCCTATCTTCCTCTCTCCACTATTCACTTCGAAATACACTAAACAATACACACACTAATCTTTGCTACCTAATCCTATAAAATACTTCCAAGACGAATCTTTTCCTTTTTATTACTTATAGACTCTCCTCCTTGTCACCCCGAACACGTGTACTAATTTAAAATTGCTCACATTGTAATTATTCAAGCCAGGATCTTGTGCTAGATCTATTATTCAGGAACTATTTCAATCAAATCAAAGCTCAACGGGCAAGTATCATCTGTGATTGCATGAATTGCTAGAAAGATTTCCTGTGCCTTATCGCTCTAAAACTGGTCAGTTGTGGGGATTGCTGTATATGTATGTATATCTTATGATTATGTTAGAAAACATCTGCATGCTTTTATGACTGTCACCCATCAGGAATGCACCTCTTGTTCCTCAGATGCTAGTATGTAAACTAGTATCACGGAACACCATAGCAAACCAGATATAGAGCCTACACGCCCTGACCAATCATCAAACCAAGGATCCTCAAAGCGGAAGCCCTGATTCCAAGACCCCACACTATCAAAGAACATACAACAATAGAGATTATTCACCTGTAAACAAGGTCTAACACCACCCAAGACACAAACCACAGTAACTGGCACTATAAGGAAAGAATGCGCCATCAAGACACCACCATCAAGAGCAGATTGGTTTCCAACAGGCAGATGAGAAGATAAAAACCAAGGACAGTATTTACCCTTTTTTTCTTTTTTTTTTTTTCTTTTTTTCCTTTTCTTCTGCTTGTTTGGGGTGGAATATGTTGCTTATTTAATTGATTGGTCTGGTTTGGGGTTTATTAGTTTCTTTGTTTATTGGGGGTTTTTTTTGGTGTTTTTTTTTTTTTTTTTTTGTAGTTTTCATTTGTTTGATTTGTTTTATGTGTTTTTTCTTTGTTTTTCGGTCTCTTTTTAATTTTTTCTGCTTTTTAATTTTTAACTTTTTTTGACTTTTATTGTATTTTTTTTAACTTTAATTTTAATTCTTGAAAACCTCTAATTCTCTTTTCTCTTTCCTCTTTCCCACTGCTTTCTTCCTCTATGTTCTAAATGTAAAACATTTTCCTAGCTACCAATATCCTCTAGATAAATTATTTCCTATCTTCCTCTCTCCACTATTCACTTCGAAATACACTAAACAATACACACACTAATCTTTGCTACCTAATCCTATAAAATACTTCCAAGACGAATCTTTTCCTTTTTATTACTTATAGACTCTCCTCCTTGTCACCCCGAACACGTGTACTAATTTAAAATTGCTCACATTGTAATTATTCAAGCCAGGATCTTGTGCTAGATCTATTATTCAGGAACTATTTCAATCAAATCAAAGCTCAACGGGCAAGTATCATCTGTGATTGCATGAATTGCTAGAAAGATTTCCTGTGCCTTATCGCTCTAAAACTGGTCAGTTGTGGGGATTGCTGTATATGTATGTATATCTTATGATTATGTTAGAAAACATCTGCATGCTTTTATGACTGTCACCCATCAGGAATGCACCTCTTGTTCCTCAGATGCTAGTATGTAAACTAGTATCACGGAACACCATAGCAAACCAGATATAGAGCCTACACGCCCTGACCAATCATCAAACCAAGGATCCTCAAAGCGGAAGCCCTGATTCCAAGACCCCACACTATCAAAGAACATACAACAATAGAGATTATTCACCTGTAAACAAGGTCTAACACCACCCAAGACACAAACCACTGAACCCTTCTACAAGGACAGAAACCCAAAGGAAGGTAGAACTCAACCAAGAAGCCTGGTGGGAATAAGAACTCCATACACACAGACACACAAAGAAACAAAAATTAACCTAATAATGAAACGTCAGAGAAACACTGTACAAATGAAGGACCAAGCTAGAGAAACACCGCTTCAAATGACAGAGGAGGAGATAGACAAATTATCTGAAAGAGAATTCAGAAAAGCTATACTAATGTGGATGCAAAACACCGAAAACAGAATATTAGAGGAAATTAGTGCATTGAGAAGAGACATGCAAGAAATGAAAAATAAGCAAATGGAGACAACTAACTCAATTGTTGAACTCAAAAATACTATAGAAGGGCTCAACAGTAGAGTATCAGAGGCTGAAGAACGGATAAGTGAGCTGGAAGACAGAATGGGGGAAATAGGTGCTGAAGAACAGAACAAAGCCCAAAGAATTAAAAGAACTGAGGATAGCCTCAAAGACATATGAGACAATATCAAACGCACCAACATTAGAATTAAAGGAGTTCCAGAAGAAGAAGAAGAGAAGAAAGACTATGAAAAAATTCTTGAAGAGATTATAGTTGAAAACTTCCCCAGCATGGGAAAGGAGATAGTCAACCAAGTCCAGGAGGCACAAAGAGTTCCATACAGGAGAAACCCCAGAAGAAACACACCAAGGCACATACTAATCAAACTAACGCAGACTAAATATAAAGACAGATTACTAAAAGCAGCTAGGAGCAAACAACAAATAACATATAAAGGAAACCCCATACGTTTAACTACGGATCTCTCAACAGAAGCCCTACAGGCCAGAAGAGAATGGCAAGATATATTTAAACGGCTAAAAGAGAACAACCTCCAACCAAGAATTCTCTACCCAGCAAGAATCTCATTCAAAATCAATGGTGAAGTCAAAAGCTTCACAGACAAGCAAAAACTAAGAGAATTCTGTACCAGAAAACCAGTCTTACAACAAGTGTTAAACGGCCTGATATAGCCAATAAATACAAGAGTAGGAGAAGCCTTACAAATCAAACCCCAAATTTCTAAGAAGATGACAATAGGAACATTCGTATCAATAATTACTTTGAACGTAAATGGACTAAATGCTCCAACCAAACGACACAGGCTGGCTGAATGGATCCAGAAGCAAGACCCATATATATGCTGTTTACAAGAGACCCACTTCAGACCTAGAGACACTCATAGACTGAAAGTGAAAGGCTGGAAAAAGATATTTCATGCAAATGGAAATCAAAAGAAAGCTGGAGTAGCAATCCTTATATCAGACTAAATAGACTTTAAAGTAAAGAAGATTCTAAGAGACAAGGCAGGTCACTATATCATGATTAAGGGATCTATCCAAGAGGAAGACATAACAGTCATGAATATCTACGCACCCAACACAGGGGCACCTCAATACATAAGACAGGTACTTTCAGACATAAAAGAAGAAATCAACAATAATACAATAATAGTAGGAGACTTTAACACTCTTCTCACACCGATGGACAGATCAACAAAACAGAAAATTAATAAAGAAACACAAGCCTTAAATGCCACACTAGAAGAAATGGACCTCATTGATATATTTAGGACTTTCCATCCAAAAGCAGAAGAATACACTTTCTTCTCAAGTGCACACGGAACATTCTCCAGGATAGACCACATCTTGGGCCACAAATCTAACCTCAGTCAGTTAGGCCCCATGGGAAAGGAGATAGTCAACCAAGTCCAGGAGGCACAAAGAGTTCCATACAGGAGAAACCCCAGAAGAAACACACCAAGGCACATACTAATCAAACTAACGCAGACTAAATATAAAGACAGATTACTAAAAGCAGCTAGGAGCAAACAACAAATAACATATAAAGGAAACCCCATACGTTTAACTACGGATCTCTCAACAGAAGCCCTACAGGCCAGAAGAGAATGGCAAGATATATTTAAACGGCTAAAAGAGAACAACCTCCAACCAAGAATTCTCTACCCAGCAAGAATCTCATTCAAAATCAATGGTGAAGTCAAAAGCTTCACAGACAAGCAAAAACTAAGAGAATTCTGTACCAGAAAACCAGTCTTACAACAAGTGTTAAACGGCCTGATATAGCCAATAAATACAAGAGTAGGAGAAGCCTTACAAATCAAACCCCAAATTTCTAAGAAGATGACAATAGGAACATTCGTATCAATAATTACTTTGAACGTAAATGGACTAAATGCTCCAACCAAACGACACAGGCTGGCTGAATGGATCCAGAAGCAAGACCCATATATATGCTGTTTACAAGAGACCCACTTCAGACCTAGAGACACTCATAGACTGAAAGTGAAAGGCTGGAAAAAGATATTTCATGCAAATGGAAATCAAAAGAAAGCTGGAGTAGCAATCCTTATATCAGACTAAATAGACTTTAAAGTAAAGAAGATTCTAAGAGACAAGGCAGGTCACTATATCATGATTAAGGGATCTATCCAAGAGGAAGACATAACAGTCATGAATATCTACGCACCCAACACAGGGGCACCTCAATACATAAGACAGGTACTTTCAGACATAAAAGAAGAAATCAACAATAATACAATAATAGTAGGAGACTTTAACACTCTTCTCACACCGATGGACAGATCAACAAAACAGAAAATTAATAAAGAAACACAAGCCTTAAATGCCACACTAGAAGAAATGGACCTCATTGATATATTTAGGACTTTCCATCCAAAAGCAGAAGAATACACTTTCTTCTCAAGTGCACACGGAACATTCTCCAGGATAGACCACATCTTGGGCCACAAATCTAACCTCAGTCAGTTCAAGAAAACCGAAATTATATCAACCATCTTCTGGACCAAAATGCAATGAGACTGGAGATCAACTACCAGAAAAAAAACCCTAAAAACAGGAACACATGGAGATTAAACAATACATACTTAAAAAACCAACTGATCATTGAGGAAATCAAAGGAGAAATTAAACAATTCCTAGAAGAAAATGACAATGAACACACGACAGTGCAAAACCTATGGGATACTGCAAAAGCAGTTCTAAGAGGGAAATTTATAGCAATTCAATCCCACCTCAAGAAACTAGGAAAACATGAAGCAGATGACCTAACCCTCTGCTTAAAACAGTTGGAGAAAGAAGAACAAAAGCATCCCAAAGCCAGCAGAAGAAGAGAAATCATAAAGATCAGAGCAGAAATAAATGAGAAAGAAACAAAAGAAACAATAGTAAAGATAAATAAAACAAAAAGCTGTTTCTTTGAAAAGGTAAACAAAAATGACAAGCCACTTGCCAGACTCATTAAGAAAAAGAGAGAGAAGAACCAGATCAACAAAATCAAAAACGAAAAAGGAGAGATTACAACAGATCATGCAGAAATCCAAAGGATTCTAAGAGACTATTATGAGCAACTCTATGGCAACAAACTGGACAACCGGGAAGAAATGGACAGTTTCTCGGGGAAGATTAATCTCCCAAGACTGAGCCAGGAAGAAACAGAAACTTTGAACAACCCAATCACAAGCTCAGAAATCAACTTTGTGATCAAAAACCTAACCAAAAATAAAAGCCCAGGGCCAGATGGCTTCACAGCCGAATTCTACCAAACATTTAAAGAAGAGCTAATGCCTGTGCTTATAAAACTCTTTCAAAAAATTGCACAGGAAGGAAAACTTCCAAACACATTCTACGAGGCCACCATCACCCTGATACCCAAACCAGGCAAAGACAACACAAAAAAGGAAAATTACAGACCAATTTCTCTGATGAACTTAGATGCCAAGATCCTCAACAAAACCTAGCAAACAGAATTCAACAGCACACCAAAAAACTCATACATCATGATCAAGTCAGGTTCATCCCAGGCATGCAAGGATTCTTCAACATCCACAAATCAATCAATGTGATACACCATACCAACAAATTGAGAGACAAAAATCATGTGATCATCTCATAGATGCAGAAAAGGCCTTTGACAAAGTACAACACCCATTTATGATAAAAATTCTTCAGAAAATGGGCATAGAAGGAACCTATCTCAACATAGTGAAAGCCATATATGAGAAGCCCACAGCGAACATTATCCTCAATGGTGAAAAACTCAAAGCATTCCCTCTAAGATCAGGAACAAGACAAGGGTGTCCACTTTCACCACTACTATTCAACATAGTCCTGGAAGTTCTAGCAATAGCAATAAGAGAAGAGAAAGAAATCAAAGGAATCCAGATTGGAAAAGAAGAAGTCAAACTCTCTCTATTTGCAGATGACATGATATTATACATAGAAAATCCCAAAGACACGGTTACAAAACTACTAGAGTTAATCAGCGAATTAAGCAAAGTTGCAGGATACAAAATCAATATACAGAAATCACTGGCATTCCTATACACAAACAATGAAAAATCAGAAAACGAAATCAAAAAGGCGATCCCCTTCACCATTGCAACCAAAAGAATCAAATATCTAGGAATAAACCTACCCAAAGAAACAAAAGAATTTTACACTGAAAATTACAATACACTCATGAAAGAAATTAAGGAAGACTTAAACAGATGGAGAGATGTCCCATGTTCCTGGGTCGGAAGAATCAATATTGTGAAAATGACCATACTACCAAATACCATCTACAGATTCAATGCGATCCCTATCAAACTTCCAATAACATTCTTCACAGAACTAGACCAAAGAATAACACAATTCATATGGAACCACAAAAGACCTCGAATAGCCAAAGCAATCCTGAGGAAGAAGAATTGGGAGTTGAGCCGAATTCTACCAAACATTTAAAGAAGAGCTAATGCCTGTCCTTCTAAAACTCTTTCAAAAAATTGCACAGGAAGGAAAACTTCCAAACACATTCTACGAGGCCACCATCACCCTGATACCCAAACCAGGCAAAGACAACACAAAAAAGGAAAATTACAGACCAATTTCTCTGATGAACTTAGATGCCAAGATCCTCAACAAAACCTAGCAAACAGAATTCAACAGCACACCAAAAAACTCATACATCATGATCAAGTCAGGTTCATCCCAGGCATGCAAGGATTCTTCAACATCCACAAATCAATCAATGTGATACACCATACCAACAAATTGAGAGACAAAAATCATGTGATCATCTCATAGATGCAGAAAAGGCCTTTGACAAAGTACAACACCCATTTATGATAAAAATTCTTCAGAAAATGGGCATAGAAGGAACCTATCTCAACATAGTGAAAGCCATATATGAGAAGCCCACAGCGAACATTATCCTCAATGGTGAAAAACTCAAAGCATTCCCTCTAAGATCAGGAACAAGACAAGGGTGTCCACTTTCACCACTACTATTCAACATAGTCCTGGAAGTTCTAGCAATAGCAATAAGAGAAGAGAAAGAAATCAAAGGAATCCAGATTGGAAAAGAAGAAGTCAAACTCTCTCTATTTGCAGATGACATGATATTATACATAGAAAATCCCAAAGACACGGTTACAAAACTACTAGAGTTAATCAGCGAATTAAGCAAAGTTGCAGGATACAAAATCAATATACAGAAATCACTGGCATTCCTATACACAAACAATGAAAAATCAGAAAACGAAATCAAAAAGGCGATCCCCTTCACCATTGCAACCAAAAGAATCAAATATCTAGGAATAAACCTACCCAAAGAAACAAAAGAATTTTACACTGAAAATTACAATACACTCATGAAAGAAATTAAGGAAGACTTAAACAGATGGAGAGATGTCCCATGTTCCTGGGTCGGAAGAATCAATATTGTGAAAATGACCATACTACCAAATACCATCTACAGATTCAATGCGATCCCTATCAAACTTCCAATAACATTCTTCACAGAACTAGACCAAAGAATAACACAATTCATATGGAACCACAAAAGACCTCGAATAGCCAAAGCAATCCTGAGGAAGAAGAATGGAGTTGGAGGGATCAGCCTCCCCAACTTCAGACTCTACTACAAAGCAACAGTCCTCAAGACAGTAAGGTACTGGCACAAAAACAGAACTATCGACCAACGGAACAAGATCAAGAACCCAGAGATCAACCCACGCACCTATGGGCACCTTATTTTTGACAAAGGAGGCGAACATATAAAATGGGACAAAGACAGCCTCTTCAACAAATGGTGCTGGGAAAACTGGACAGCTACATGCAAAAAAATAAAGCTGGAACATACCCTGACACCATGCACAATGATCAACTCAAAATGGATTAAAGACTTAAATGTAAGGCCAGAAACCATCAAACTCTCAGAGGAGAATATAGGCAAAACCCTCAAGGACATTAATCAAAGCAAGATCTTCTCTGACCCACCTACTAGAACAGCGGAACTAAAAAGACAAATGAACATGTGGGACCTCATGAAACTTAAAGGCGTTTGTACAGCTAAAGAAATTACAAAAAAGCTGAACAGACAGCCCACAGAGTGGGAGAAAATCATAGCAAATGAAACAACAGACAAAGAATTAATCTCCAAAATCTACAAGCAACTCAGACAACTCAGCACTGGAAAAACGAACAACCCAATCAAAAAATGGGAAAAGGACCTAAACAGACACCTCTCCAACGATGATATACAGATGGCCCAAAAGCACATGAAACGATGCTCAACTTCACTAATAATTAGAGAAATGCAAATCAAAACTACAATGAGATATCACTTCACACCCGTCAGAATGGCCATCATCCACAAATCGACAGACAATAAATGCTGGCGAGGCTGTGGAGAAAACGGAACACTCCTGCATTGCTGGTGGGAGTGTAAATTGATACAGCCTCTATGGAAGACAGTCTGGAGATTTCTTAAAAAACTAAAAATAGAAGCACCATATGACCCAGCAATCCCACTCTTAGGCTTATACCCTGATGAAATCAAATCTGAAAGAAGCACCTGTACCCCAATGTTCATTGCAGCTCTCTATACAATAGCTAGAACATGGAAGGAACCTAGATGCCCATCGACGAACGAATGGATCCAGAAGCTCTGGTACATATATACAATGGAATACTACACAGTTCATATGGAAACACAAAAGACCTCGAATAGCCAAAGCAATCCTGAGGAAGAAGAATGGAGTTGGAGGGATCAGCCTCCCCAACTTCAGACTCTACTACAAAGCAACAGTCCTCAAGACAGTAAGGTACTGGCACAAAAACAGAACTATCGACCAACGGAACAAGATCAAGAACCCAGAGATCAACCCACGCACCTATGGGCACCTTATTTTTGACAAAGGAGGCGAACATATAAAATGGGACAAAGACAGCCTCTTCAACAAATGGTGCTGGGAAAACTGGACAGCTACATGCAAAAAAATAAAGCTGGAACATACCCTGACACCATGCACAATGATCAACTCAAAATGGATTAAAGACTTAAATGTAAGGCCAGAAACCATCAAACTCTCAGAGGAGAATATAGGCAAAACCCTCAAGGACATTAATCAAAGCAAGATCTTCTCTGACCCACCTACTAGAACAGCGGAACTAAAAAGACAAATGAACATGTGGGACCTCATGAAACTTAAAGGCGTTTGTACAGCTAAAGAAATTACAAAAAAGCTGAACAGACAGCCCACAGAGTGGGAGAAAATCATAGCAAATGAAACAACAGACAAAGAATTAATCTCCAAAATCTACAAGCAACTCAGACAACTCAGCACTGGAAAAACGAACAACCCAATCAAAAAATGGGAAAAGGACCTAAACAGACACCTCTCCAACGATGATATACAGATGGCCCAAAAGCACATGAAACGATGCTCAACTTCACTAATAATTAGAGAAATGCAAATCAAAACTACAATGAGATATCACTTCACACCCGTCAGAATGGCCATCATCCACAAATCGACAGACAATAAATGCTGGCGAGGCTGTGGAGAAAACGGAACACTCCTGCATTGCTGGTGGGAGTGTAAATTGATACAGCCTCTATGGAAGACAGTCTGGAGATTTCTTAAAAAACTAAAAATAGAAGCACCATATGACCCAGCAATCCCACTCTTAGGCTTATACCCTGATGAAATCAAATCTGAAAGAAGCACCTGTACCCCAATGTTCATTGCAGCTCTCTATACAATAGCTAGAACATGGAAGGAACCTAGATGCCCATCGACGAACGAATGGATCCAGAAGCTCTGGTACATATATACAATGGAATACTACACAGCTGTAAAGAGAAATGCAGAAGAATCAGCCCTCATGAGGTGGCTGGATCTAGAATGTATCCTAAAAAGTGAAGTCAGTCAGAAAGAGAAGGACAAATACAGTATATTAACACATATATATGGAATCTAGTAGGACGGTGGTGATGGCACATGCAGTGAAGCGACAGAAAGACAGACATGGACAGTGGACATATGGACATTTTGGGGAAGGAACAGTGGGTGAGAGGCGTAAAGGAAGTAGCATGAAGGCCTGTACTATCATAAATGAAGAAAGTAGCTCTAGTCATTGCTTTGTGAGAAAAGGGGATCCTTCAGGGGTGCTGTGTGATGGTTGGGAGGGGTGTGAAGGGGGGGATATACATATGACTAATCTGGGAACATACATATCTGTAAATAACAAAACTCTGTAAAAGTTAAAAGCAAAATAAAGGTTTAAAAAAATACAAACCAGATTTGAAGATTTAATATATAAAAAATAATGTGCAAAATAGCATTGATAATTGTTGGAATATTTTTAACACATGTTAAATAAGATATTATTAAAATGAAAAAATAAATAAACAATAGAACTTCTCCAGCCATTTTGCTACCATAAATCAAACCAACATGAGGATGAAGCCAAAATACAGAGAATTGCAAAGAAAATGTAGCCAGGGCTCTGATGACATCATGAAACTTTAGACTTTACCTAAACCCAAACGTTTAGTTATATGAGCTAATAAATTTTCTTTATTATTTGCACTCATATATTGCTCTCAAATTAAAGCTTTCTAACCGATACACTGATGCTACCTTAAAATTTATGTTAATGACATTTGTTTTTGATAGACAGCAATAATTGTGGTTCATCTTTGCTACTATGCCCTGTTCAATATGCCCAAGGACGTAGATTTTTGACACAGCAATCCCACTCTTAGGCTTATACCCTGATGAAATCAAATCTGAAAGAAGCACCTGTACCCCAATGTTCATTGCAGCTCTCTATACAATAGCTAGAACATGGAAGGAACCTAGATGCCCATCGACGAACGAATGGATCCAGAAGCTCTGGTACATATATACAATGGAATACTACACAGCTGTAAAGAGAAATGCAGAAGAATCAGCCCTCATGAGGTGGCTGGATCTAGAATGTATCCTAAAAAGTGAAGTCAGTCAGAAAGAGAAGGACAAATACAGTATATTAACACATATATATGGAATCTAGTAGGACGGTGGTGATGGCACATGCAGTGAAGCGACAGAAAGACAGACATGGACAGTGGACATATGGACATTTTGGGGAAGGAACAGTGGGTGAGAGGCGTAAAGGAAGTAGCATGAAGGCCTGTACTATCATAAATGAAGAAAGTAGCTCTAGTCATTGCTTTGTGAGAAAAGGGGATCCTTCAGGGGTGCTGTGTGATGGTTGGGAGGGGTGTGAAGGGGGGGATATACATATGACTAATCTGGGAACATACATATCTGTAAATAACAAAACTCTGTAAAAGTTAAAAGCAAAATAAAGGTTTAAAAAAATACAAACCAGATTTGAAGATTTAATATATAAAAAATAATGTGCAAAATAGCATTGATAATTGTTGGAATATTTTTAACACATGTTAAATAAGATATTATTAAAATGAAAAAATAAATAAACAATAGAACTTCTCCAGCCATTTTGCTACCATAAATCAAACCAACATGAGGATGAAGCCAAAATACAGAGAATTGCAAAGAAAATGTAGCCAGGGCTCTGATGACATCATGAAACTTTAGACTTTACCTAAACCCAAACGTTTAGTTATATGAGCTAATAAATTTTCTTTATTATTTGCACTCATATATTGCTCTCAAATTAAAGCTTTCTAACCGATACACTGATGCTACCTTAAAATTTATGTTAATGACATTTGTTTTTGATAGACAGCAATAATTGTGGTTCATCTTTGCTACTATGCCCTGTTCAATATGCTAAAGACACTAAGGACGTAGAGGCTGTGGGGGTGTGTATGTCTGTAACACGTGTTTTTCCAGATGATCAACACCAACAATCATCATTATCTCCATCATCACTGTGGATTGGGCCATCATATGTAAATCAAATTCAGATGACCAAAGTTTACAGCAACGCTTGAAATTTAGTGTCTCAGAAGCATTTCATTTCGGTCCCATAAAAGTTATGGTATGCTGATTATATACTGACTGGATACTGAGAGAGTGCTTACCTGAGGTTTATAGGGATGGAAAGGATGCATTCTTTTGCCACCTATTTTTTTTTTTTAATTTTGCTGCCTGGAGACAACCAAAAGCATTCATTTCAGGTGATCTAAGGGAAAGAGATATCATACTTTTTTATCTTTATAATGATAGTTTCTGCCAATAATAAAACAGCAGCAAGAAAAAATGTTGACTAAAGAAGCCATATGCCTTTTTCAAAGAAAACATTTGTTATCTTAAGTTCCCTCATTATTTTTGAAGAGAGAGGTAACTCATTGTCTCTGGTAAACATTGTTCATGTGGGAGTTCCCCACCTTTCCCTTTTGTAACTCCTGTCCATTTTGTAACTTTTGTAGCTTTAAATGTTAATTTGTTTTTAACTTTTGTAATTTTAAATGTTAATTTCTTCACTCTCCTTGATTCTTTAAAACAAAGGACAAAAGTCTCATGAAGAAGTTTTCAAGAAAAAAAAGCAAAATAAGAAGCTGTTTAGGGGAATAGGATAAGTGCATTAGCACCAAATACAGGGCTGCTTCTTACACAGAAGGCAAGATTAGGGAGGATCCAAGATACCATGAATTAGAGAAAACAATCCTTGGAGGTTTCTGGGTTTCTCCCAGAGGACTGTGGAGAGTTTCTGTTGCTGAGGTATAGGCAAGCACGGGAGATTTTAAAGGATCCGCTGTGGCCAGGTAGCTGCAAAGGTTTGAGCTGTCTTTAAATATAATATTGCTCCAGAATTAAAGCCTGAATTTCTTGGTTCTATAAGCAATAAGTGCAACCTTTGTGATTTCTTTATTTCTAATGTTTTATCGTGAGCATTTTCAAACATACAGAAAAGCTAAAAGAATTGTGAAAGATTGTGTGTCATATATCCAACCATCTAAACTCTACAATTAATAGTTTCCCTGGTGGCTCAGACAGTAAAGAATCTGCTTGTCAGAGCAGGAGACCATTATTTGATCCCTGGGTCAGGAAGATCCCCTGGAGAAGGGAATGGCTACCAACTCCAGTATTCTTTCCTGGAGAATCTCATGGACAGGGGAGCCTGCAAGCTACAGTCCATGGGACTACAAACAGCTGGACACAGCTGAGCAACTAACACACACACACACACACACACACACTTACTATCCATTTCTCTACTTGTCTATCCATTCATCAGTCTGTCTTATTTTAAGGTACATTTCAAAATAAGTTGCAGACATCAGTATCCAACACTCCTAAATATCTCCTCACACTTACCATTAACTAGAGATCAGGGTTTACTTACAACACTGTTTTTCCCTAGATGAAATTTACATAGAGTGAATTGCATGAATTTTAAGTGTACCATTTCATGAGTTTTGACAAATGTCCACATCTGGAAAAGGGAAAACCTCATCAAGATGCAGAACACTGTCATGGTGATTTCTTTCTAACATGAACTATCAATAGTGCTATTTCTTCACTGCATTCAGTTATTTAGCATGTATATTCTGAGTGCCTATATGGTTCCAGTATTGTGCTAGGTATTAGAGGGATAAATGAGATGTAGCCCTCCACAAGAGACAACAGTTTGAAGAAAGAAGTGTCTACAACTTGTGAATTCATTAGTTAATTAGTTGAACAGTTGCTGCGGAAATCAGTTCATACAGAGGAGGGGTCAGACAATGCAACTATTGTGGGGCCAAAATGTGGGGCATTTTGAAAGAAGAAAGAGAACATCAGGGACTTCCCTGGTGGCACAGTGGTTAAAACTCTATACTTCCACTGCAGTGGGTGCAGGTTCTATCCCTGGTTGGAGAACTAAGATCCTGTGTGCAGCATATCCAAAAACAGAAAAGAAAAGAAAATTCCTTGAGTTGAATAAAAACTAAAATACAACATAGCAACTTAAAAATTATATGGGAAAAGTAACAAATTAAAAAAAAAAATTGAAAGGACATCAGATATCTGGGGACAAGAACACAAAGCAGCCTGAAGTACTGGACCCTCCATGCCATCTGGCATGGCTAGCACAGAACTAGGGGAATGGAGCGAGGCTGGAGATTCTGCAAGAGCAGGTCTAGGAGGGCCTTTAATGCCCTTTCAAGGGGTTGAGCTATTATCTAGAAAGATATGGGAAGTTGAAGAGGAACCTGTCCGACACTGGAGCCGAGGTGACCTGACCTTGAGAGAGCCGAAGAAAGGCACTAATGTGGCACTCAGGTGATAGACAAATATTTTGGATGAGGTATTATTGAATATTCTAGTCCATAATCCAGGCTGCTAGACCCCATGGGCCATGGAGACTCCACCTGGATGCCAGATGGAGCATGGCATCCACACATTGACGCCACTGCCAGGGAGTCCTGGAGGCAACCCAGCCTCCAACTTCTCCACCACTCACAGCATCAGAGTTTTCCAGACTAAGGAAAACTGGAAAAACCAAACTGAGAAAGCCTGGGTTCTAATATATTGTTTTTAATGTAGTCAGCTGTGTTACAATCACCTCCTATTTGCATGAATTTTAAGTGTACCAATTTTGTCCACATCTGGAAAAGGGAAAACCTAATCAAGATGCAGAACACTGTCATGGTGATTTCTTTCTAACATGAACTATCAATAGTGCTATTTCTTCACTGCATTCAGTTATTTAGCATGTATATTCTGAGTGCCTATATGGTTCCAGTATTGTGCTAGGTATTAGAGGGATAAATGAGATGTAGCCCTCCACAAGAGACAACAGTTTGAAGAAAGAAGTGTCTACAACTTGTGAATTCATTAGTTAATTAGTTGAACAGTTGCTGCGGAAATCAGTTCATACAGAGGAGGGGTCAGACAATGCAACTATTGTGGGGCCAAAATGTGGGGCATTTTGAAAGAAGAAAGAGAACATCAGGGACTTCCCTGGTGGCACAGTGGTTAAAACTCTATACTTCCACTGCAGTGGGTGCAGGTTCTATCCCTGGTTGGAGAACTAAGATCCTGTGTGCAGCATATCCAAAAACAGAAAAGAAAAGAAAATTCCTTGAGTTGAATAAAAACTAAAATACAACATAGCAACTTAAAAATTATATGGGAAAAGTAACAAATTAAAAAAAAAATTGAAAGGACATCAGATATCTGGGGACAAGAACACAAAGCAGCCTGAAGTACTGGACCCTCCATGCCATCTGGCATGGCTAGCACAGAACTAGGGGAATGGAGCGAGGCTGGAGATTCTGCAAGAGCAGGTCTAGGAGGGCCTTTAATGCCCTTTCAAGGGGTTGAGCTATTATCTAGAAAGATATGGGAAGTTGAAGAGGAACCTGTCCGACACTGGAGCCGAGGTGACCTGACCTTGAGAGAGCCGAAGAAAGGCACTAATGTGGCACTCAGGTGATAGACAAATATTTTGGATGAGGTATTATTGAATATTCTAGTCCATAATCCAGGCTGCTAGACCCCATGGGCCATGGAGACTCCACCTGGATGCCAGATGGAGCATGGCATCCACACATTGACGCCACTGCCAGGGAGTCCTGGAGGCAACCCAGCCTCCAACTTCTCCACCACTCACAGCATCAGAGTTTTCCAGACTAAGGAAAACTGGAAAAACCAAACTGAGAAAGCCTGGGTTCTAATATATTGTTTTTAATGTAGTCAGCTGTGTTACAATCACCTCCTAATAATCATATAACAACTTATTTAAGGTGTTGCAAAAGGTCCTGCCAAATCCTAATCAAGAGATAAATCCTGTGTCTAAAATGGTTCAATCGCTTTTGTTTACACTAGAAGAAAATCGAGCGATCACACATACACAGCGTTGCTGCAATCAAGGCTGTCTTCTTGTATGCTATGTCCTGCTGAGAAGTGTCAAGCAACCCAGGGTAAAGTGCCAAACTATCTTTCAGTAGAACAGGGAATAACTGTGCTGTTATATGTGATAAAATTCAGAGTGGACGATTGAACCAGTAGCTGTAAAATGAGGAATACTGCTGGTTTAAAACAAAGAAACAGAAAATTAGTCAACATTTCTCCATTAGAAGAGATGTCTTTTAAACTCTTAATGGATTCTATTTGTGATCAAGGTTGAAGGTTCAAGTCACACAGTAAACAATATCAACAAAAATATGGGCACTGGAGTGATGAGGCAAGGAAGAGTGAGGCTTAATAAGGAAAGAAGAGGAGAAATAATTTCAGAAGAAGGTGTATCCTAGTTTTTCCCTGACTGTTTAATAAATCTGGTTTTATAAGTCAGCCAGAACTATCTAGCTTAAATTGTCAAAAAGAACAAGCTACTCTTATGGACTGAATGTTTATGTCCCCCTCAAAATTCAGATGTTCATACCGAACCCCAATATGATAGTATTAGAAAGTGGGTCCTTTGCAGGATTGTTAGGGTGGGGCCCTCATGAATAGGGTTAGTGCCCTTATAAGAAGAGGGCAAAGAGTTAGCTTGCTCTTTCCATCAATGTGAAGTTGATAGTCTGAAGCTCAGAAGAGCACCTCGACCAGAAACTGATCATGTGGGCACCTTAATCTTAGACATGTAGCCTCTGCAACTGTAAGAAACAAATTTCTGGGTTTTGTAAGCCACCCAGCCTGTAGCAGTTTGCTAGAGCAGCCCAAACTGACTGAGACAGTGACAAAAAGAGGAAAAGTGCTGCGCTTCACAATTTAACACCCTGCACAGGGGAGAGGTGTCCCAGGGGAAGTTCTCTTTTCACTTGTTCTCTCTCTGTCTCTGTCTCTCTCTGTCTCTCTCCCTCGATTCTCTCTGAGCTTTACCCAGAGGAACAACAGCTCCATAGGTACTGGAAGAAATTTGAGAAGTTGCCTTATGTTTACACTTCATTAAGTCAGAGACCAACCTTCCTCAAAAGCAAAAGTCCTAGTACTTTACCTCTTTTTTTAAAACTCTCTAAGCTTTTAGTTAATTTAAGCACATTAGCTAGCCCCTGTATAGGACTTGGTTCCTCCCTCTAATCCTCTTGTCACTGTGTTGACTCATTCCTTTGACTGGATTCTCCAGGTTGAGACTACAGCATCTCCAGTCTTACATTCTGGGAACTGATGAACAGCTTTTCTATCCCCAATATATTTTTTTAATTCCCTATAACTGAGTTCCATTGGATCAGGTTGACTGGCATGCTGAGCCTCAAATGAAATATGCTGATTCCAGGTTTTAAACTCTTAATGGATTCTATTTGTGATCAAGGTTGAAGGTTCAAGTCACACAGTAAACAATATCAACAAAAATATGGGCACTGGAGTGATGAGGCAAGGAAGAGTGAGGCTTAATAAGGAAAGAAGAGGAGAAATAATTTCAGAAGAAGGTGTATCCTAGTTTTTCCCTGACTGTTTAATAAATCTGGTTTTATAAGTCAGCCAGAACTATCTAGCTTAAATTGTCAAAAAGAACAAGCTACTCTTATGGACTGAATGTTTATGTCCCCCTCAAAATTCAGATGTTCATACCGAACCCCAATATGATAGTATTAGAAAGTGGGTCCTTTGCAGGATTGTTAGGGTGGGGCCCTCATGAATAGGGTTAGTGCCCTTATAAGAAGAGGGCAAAGAGTTAGCTTGCTCTTTCCATCAATGTGAAGTTGATAGTCTGAAGCTCAGAAGAGCACCTCGACCAGAAACTGATCATGTGGGCACCTTAATCTTAGACATGTAGCCTCTGCAACTGTAAGAAACAAATTTCTGGGTTTTGTAAGCCACCCAGCCTGTAGCAGTTTGCTAGAGCAGCCCAAACTGACTGAGACAGTGACAAAAAGAGGAAAAGTGCTGCGCTTCACAATTTAACACCCTGCACAGGAGAGGTGTCCCAGGGAAGTTCTCTTTTCACTTGTTCTCTCTCTGTCTCTGTCTCTTTTCTCTCTCCCTCGATTCTCTCTGAGCTTTACCCAGAGGAACAACAGCTCCATAGGTACTGGAAGAAATTTGAGAAGTTGCCTTATGTTTACACTTCATTAAGTCAGAGACCAACCTTCCTCAAAAGCAAAAGTCCTAGTACTTTACCTCTTTTTTTAAAACTCTCTAAGCTTTTAGTTAATTTAAGCACATTAGCTAGCCCCTGTATAGGACTTGGTTCCTCCCTCTAATCCTCTTGTCACTGTGTTGACTCATTCCTTTGACTGGATTCTCCAGGTTGAGACTACAGCATCTCCAGTCTTACATTCTGGGAACTGATGAACAGCTTTTCTATCCCCAATATATTTTTTTAATTCCCTATAACTGAGTTCCATTGGATCAGGTTGACTGGCATGCTGAGCCTCAAATGAAATATGCTGATGGCCAGGACTAGGTCATATGATGGCTCTGGATTAGGGATTGAGACTGAACCCATAGCTTCAGGGAGGGGAAAGTTTCCCCCAGGCAAACGGAAGAGTTAATACCGAAGTAGAGGTGGATATAGAGGAGGGAATGCTTTGGAGATCAGCAAAGACAGATGTCCACTGGGCTTCCGAAGACTCAAGGCTTAAAATGCTAGTAAGGTGAAAGAGGGGAATGAAAAAGTTGGCTTAAAACTCAACATTCAAAAAATTAAGATCATGGCATCCAGTCCCATCACTTCATGGCAAATAGATGGGCAAACAATGGAAAATATGACAGACTTTATTTTCTTGGGCTCCAAAATCACTATGGATGATGATTACAGTCAAAAACTTAAAAGACACTTACTCCTTGGAAGGAAAGTTATGACAAACCTAGACAGTATATTAAAGAGGAGAGACATCACTTTGTCAACAAGGTTCGTATAGTCAAAGCTATGGTTTTCCTAGTAGTCATTTATAGATGTGAGAGCTGGATCATAGGCCATAAAGAAGGCTGACCTCTGAAGAACTGATGCCTTTGAACTGTGGTGTTGCAGAAGACTCTTGAGAGTCCCTTGAACTGCAAGATCAAACCAGTCAATCCTAAAGGAAATCAACCCTGAATATTCATTGGAAGGACTGATGCTGAGGCTGAAGCTCCAATAATTTAGCCACCTGATGCAAAAAGACAACTTACTGGAAAAGCCCCTGATGCTGGGAAAAATAGAAGGTGACAACAGAGGACATGATGGTTGGATGGCAAAGACACTGGTGAAGGACAGGGAAGTTGCCTTATGTTTACACTTCATTAAGTCAGAGACCAACCTTCCTCAAAAGCAAAAGTCCTAGTACTTTACCTCTTTTTTTAAAACTCTCTAAGCTTTTAGTTAATTTAAGCACATTAGCTAGCCCCTGTATAGGACTTGGTTCCTCCCTCTAATCCTCTTGTCACTGTGTTGACTCATTCCTTTGACTGGATTCTCCAGGTTGAGACTACAGCATCTCCAGTCTTACATTCTGGGAACTGATGAACAGCTTTTCTATCCCCAATATATTTTTTTAATTCCCTATAACTGAGTTCCATTGGATCAGGTTGACTGGCATGCTGAGCCTCAAATGAAATATGCTGATGGCCAGGACTAGGTCATATGATGGCTCTGGATTAGGGATTGAGACTGAACCCATAGCTTCAGGGAGGGGAAAGTTTCCCCCAGGCAAACGGAAGAGTTAATACCGAAGTAGAGGTGGATATAGAGGAGGGAATGCTTTGGAGATCAGCAAAGACAGATGTCCACTGGGCTTCCGAAGACTCAAGGCTTAAAATGCTAGTAAGGTGAAAGAGGGGAATGAAAAAGTTGGCTTAAAACTCAACATTCAAAAAATTAAGATCATGGCATCCAGTCCCATCACTTCATGGCAAATAGATGGGCAAACAATGGAAAATATGACAGACTTTATTTTCTTGGGCTCCAAAATCACTATGGATGATGATTACAGTCAAAAACTTAAAAGACACTTACTCCTTGGAAGGAAAGTTATGACAAACCTAGACAGTATATTAAAGAGGAGAGACATCACTTTGTCAACAAGGTTCGTATAGTCAAAGCTATGGTTTTCCTAGTAGTCATTTATAGATGTGAGAGCTGGATCATAGGCCATAAAGAAGGCTGACCTCTGAAGAACTGATGCCTTTGAACTGTGGTGTTGCAGAAGACTCTTGAGAGTCCCTTGAACTGCAAGATCAAACCAGTCAATCCTAAAGGAAATCAACCCTGAATATTCATTGGAAGGACTGATGCTGAGGCTGAAGCTCCAATAATTTAGCCACCTGATGCAAAAAGACAACTTACTGGAAAAGCCCCTGATGCTGGGAAAAATAGAAGGTGACAACAGAGGACATGATGGTTGGATGGCATCATTGACTTAATGGATGTGAGTCTGAGCAAGCTCTGGGAGATGGTGAAGGACAGGGAAGCATGGCGTGCTGCAGTCCATGGGGTCACAAAGAGCTGGACATGACTGAGCTACTGAACTGAACTGAACAGTAGAACCCAAGAAACACCCAGATGGCTCACCTGCATCTCTACTGGTCAAAGTGGGGAAGGAGTGTGTGAATCTCAAGACTCCACACTAAGCACCACTGCTCTACAACTGTTCCTCCCCACCAACTACTTCCCGGCCCCAACATTCACACAAAGTGACCAAAAGCCTCCCTGCTGACTTCAGGAAAAGGACAGTACTGCGAAAGTCAGAATGACAAGGTGTGGGCTTCCCTGGTGGTCCAGTGGGTAAGAACACCGCCTTGCAGTGCAAGGGGTGCCGGTTCGACCCCTGGTCTGGGAAGATCCCATGTGCTGCGGAGCAACTGGACTGATGCGTCCAATTACCAAGCCGGAGCTCTGGAGTGCATGCATCCAGAGTCAGTGCTCTGTGACAACAGGGACTGCCGCGATGGGAGGCCCACACGGGCCAAAGAACAAAGATGGATGAAAATGAACAAATGAAAGACCAATAAAAGTGGCCCGCCTGCTTCCCTCCCTCTCCACCCCACCCCGCCAAAATAAATAAATAAATAAATCTTAAAAAATAAATAAAGAAAGAATGACAAGGTGCATCCACGAAGTCTGACTGTGAACTTTGTTTTCAGTCTTTTCCGGTAACTGCCCTTCCACAAATTTTCACTCTGCTCTCTATCACACATTTCTCTTACCTCTATTTACAAGTATTCCTGTCACTCAAACACCAACCCTGGGAAGTCCTCCAGCAGTTAGTCCAGGAGTCCACATTCTTTCCAACACTAATTCTGCCCATTATCAATAGGTTCTGTGCCTAAAAAGAATTCTTTTGTCAAAAATGTATAGGTTGGCAACAGCAATAAGAGAAGAGAAAGAAATCAAAGGAGTCCAGATTGGAAAGGAAGAAGTCAAGCTCTCTCTTTTTGCAGACGACATGATATTATACATAGAAAATCCCAAAGACACGGTTACAAAGCTACTAGAGCTAATCAATGAATTCAGCAAAGTCGCAGGATACAAAGTCAACACACAGAAATCACTGGCATTCCTAGACACAAACAATGAAAAATCAGAAAAGGAAATCAAAGAGGCAATCCCCTTCACCATTGCAACCAAAAGAATCAAATATCTAGGAATAAACCTACCCAAAGAAACAAAAGAACTGTACACAGAAAATTACAAGACACTCATGAGAGACATTAAAGAAGAGTTAAACAGATGGAGAAATATTCCGTGTTCCTGGGTCGGGAGAATCAATATTGTGAAAATGACCCTACTACCAAATGTCATCTACAGATTCAATGCAATACCTATTCAACTACCATTGACATTTTTCACAGAACTAGACCAAATAGCAACACAGTTCATATGGAAACACAGAAGACCTCGAATAGCCAAAGCAATCCTGAGGAAGAAGAATGGAGTTGGAGGGATCAGCCTCCCTAACTTCAGACTCTACTACAAAGCAACAGTCCTCAAGACAGTATGGTACTGGCACCAAAACAGAACTATAGACCAATGGAACAAGATCGAGAACCCAGAGATCAACCCACGCACCTATGGGTACCTTATTTTTGACAAAGGAGGAGAAACTATAAAATGGGACAAAGACAGCCTCTTCAACAAATAGTGCTGGGAAAATTGGACAGCTACATGCAAACAAATGAAGTTGGAACATTCCCTGACACCATACACTAAGATCAACTCAAAATGGATTAAAGACCTAAATGTAAGACCAGAAACCATCAAACTCTTAGAGGAGAATATAGGCAAAACCCTCAAGGATATCAATCAAAGCAAGATCTTCTCTGACCCACCTACTAAAATAGTGGAACTGAAAATAAAAGTCAACACGTGGGACCTCATGAAACTTAAAAGCTTTTGTACAGCAAAAGAAATCACCGAAAAGTTGAACAGACACCCCACAGAATGGGAGAAAATCATAGCAAATGAAACAACAGACAAAGAATTCATCTCCAAAATCTACAAGCAACTCAGACAACTCAACACAGGGAAAATGAGCAGCCCAATCAAAAAATGGGAAAAAGATCTAAAGAGACGCCTCTCCAAAGAGGACACACAGATGGCCCAAAAATACATGAAACGATGCTCAACCTCGCTTATTATCAGAGAAATGCAAATTAAAACCACAATGAGATACCACCTCACACCTGTCAGAATGGCCATCATCAACAAATCTGCAGACAATAAATGCTGGAGAGGGTGTGGAGAAAAGGGAACCCTCTTGCCTTGCTGGTGGGAATGTAAATTAATACAACCTCTATGGAAGACAATATGGAGATTTCTTAAAAAACTAAAAATAGAAGCACCCTATGACCCAGCAATCCCACTATTAGGCCTATATCCTGATGAAATCAAAACTGAAAGAGGCACCTGTACCCCAATGTTCATTGCAGCTCTCTATACAATAGCCAGAACATGGAAGCAACCTAGATGTCCATCGACAAATGAATGGATCCAGAAGCTCTGGTACATATACACAATGGAATACTACTCAGCTGTTAAAAGAAATGCAAAAGACTCAGTCCTAATGAGGTGGCTGGCTCTAGAACCTATCATAAAAAGTGAAGTAAGTCAAAAAGAGAAAGACAAGTATAGTATACTAACTCATATATATGGGATCTAGTAAGATGGTCATGATAACATACGCAGTGAACTCATGAAAAAACAGAGAATAGACATAAAGACATTGTGGAGACCAAACAGTGGGAGGGAGGAATGGAGGGAGTAACATGGAAGCCTATACTGTCATGTGTGGAAAAGATAGCTATTGTCATTGTGCTAAGGGAATAGGAGTACCTACAACCACTTGGGGCGATGGTCTGGAGGGATGGGAGGGGGGAAACTGGGTGGGGAAACAGGGATATGCATATGAATGATCTGGGAACATACATGTAAAAAATTTAAAAAAAGAAAAAAAATGTATAGGAAGCACTGGGCTAAACAACATTGAAAAGATTCAGTTAGTGCATGACTTCTCCTAGTCCTTAACATGTGTATGTATATATCCTGCATCTGCTAGAGGGGGCTTTGGTAAGGAGCATTTCCCACATTTATTTAATAAAGGGATTTTATTTCAGAAAATGTCTAGAGAAGTCATTGTTTCTACAGAACACATTTTGAGAAAAGCTGACTTTGCTTTGCCCCTTTTCTTTCTAGATAAATAAGCCACTTCTCAGAGTTTTAATGACATCCCCAGTCTGTAGCTGGTCAATGTAAGAAACAGGAAATAATGTTTCAAAGGCAGGAGAGGATTGCAGTTCAGCTGAGAATTTCTCTTACTGCAGAAAAAATTAAGTATTGCTTTTCTTTTCCCAAGTCTAAAATTCTGTTATCTCATTGACAACTTTCTCCTAGCCTCCCAGCACATACCATCACCCCAGTGCACACATACTCACCAACAACACAGAGAAAACATCAGCTTGCCCAGCAATCCCACTATTAGGCCTATATCCTGATGAAATCAAAACTGAAAGAGGCACCTGTACCCCAATGTTCATTGCAGCTCTCTATACAATAGCCAGAACATGGAAGCAACCTAGATGTCCATCGACAAATGAATGGATCCAGAAGCTCTGGTACATATACACAATGGAATACTACTCAGCTGTTAAAAGAAATGCAAAAGACTCAGTCCTAATGAGGTGGCTGGCTCTAGAACCTATCATAAAAAGTGAAGTAAGTCAAAAAGAGAAAGACAAGTATAGTATACTAACTCATATATATGGGATCTAGTAAGATGGTCATGATAACATACGCAGTGAACTCATGAAAAAACAGAGAATAGACATAAAGACATTGTGGAGACCAAACAGTGGGAGGGAGGAATGGAGGGAGTAACATGGAAGCCTATACTGTCATGTGTGGAAAAGATAGCTATTGTCATTGTGCTAAGGGAATAGGAGTACCTACAACCACTTGGGGCGATGGTCTGGAGGGATGGGAGGGGGGAAACTGGGTGGGGAAACAGGGATATGCATATGAATGATCTGGGAACATACATGTAAAAAATTTAAAAAAAGAAAAAAAATGTATAGGAAGCACTGGGCTAAACAACATTGAAAAGATTCAGTTAGTGCATGACTTCTCCTAGTCCTTAACATGTGTATGTATATATCCTGCATCTGCTAGAGGGGGCTTTGGTAAGGAGCATTTCCCACATTTATTTAATAAAGGGATTTTATTTCAGAAAATGTCTAGAGAAGTCATTGTTTCTACAGAACACATTTTGAGAAAAGCTGACTTTGCTTTGCCCCTTTTCTTTCTAGATAAATAAGCCACTTCTCAGAGTTTTAATGACATCCCCAGTCTGTAGCTGGTCAATGTAAGAAACAGGAAATAATGTTTCAAAGGCAGGAGAGGATTGCAGTTCAGCTGAGAATTTCTCTTACTGCAGAAAAAATTAAGTATTGCTTTTCTTTTTCCCAAGTCTAAAATTCTGTTATCTCATTGACAACTTTCTCCTAGCCTCCCCAGCACATACCATCACCCCCAGTGCACACATACTCACCAACAACACAGAGAAAACATCAGCTTGCCCACCAACCAGAGGGTTTGAAATGTTTGGAAATAACTTTTAATATCAGCTTTTACAAAAATAAATAATAATTTGGAAGGAACATTTGTTGCAAAACTGAATTTTGTACAGTAATCTTGGATAATTTGACTAATCAGTCCCACAACCAGACAAACTTCTGGAAGGCTTATAACTTAGCCTCAGAAGTGACATCACATCTATTCTGTTGGATCAACCTTTTTGTAAGTGAGTTACTAGGTCCACCTCACACTCAGGGAGAGAAGATTATAGAGGGGCAAAAATAGCTGGATGCGGAAGGTATTTGGCTCTCTGACCCCTGGTGTATCAGGACCCTTTTCAAATGCAAAACCCATATGGAGAACCCAAAAACTTGTTCTTGCCCAGGGAAGCTTTAAGTTTCTCTTGGTCACAATCACTTTTTCCTTATATTGGACTATAGTTGCTTTGCAAGGTTGCATTAGTTTCTGCTGTACAGCAAAGCAAATCACCCTTATGTATACATATATGCCTGGTAGCTCAGTGATGAAGAACCTATCTGCCAATGCAGGAAACACCAGAGATGCAGGTTTGATCCCTGGGTCAAGAAGATGCCCTGGAGAATGAAATGGCAACCCACTCCAGTATTCTTTCTTGGGAAATCCCATGGATGGAGGAGGCTGATGGGCTACAGTCCATGTGGCCACAGAGTTGAACATGACTGAGCACATTTTAAAATTCTTTTATTTATATGTATATACCCTCTGTTTTGGATTTCCTTCCCATTTAAGTCACCACAGACCACTGATCAGAGCTCCTTGTGCTACACAAAACACTCAGTAATTCAGTGCAGTGTTTGGCTAGAAAAATCATCCCACTTAATCTTGAGTTCCTTCCATTGTAAGCAGCTCTGCTTTTTTGACTCAAATTCCAAAACTAATGGAACTTAGGAAACTAATAAAAGACATATCTCCTGGAGTGAGATGGGACATTTAAGTGGCTTGGCAAATTGGGTGGAGGAAGAGTTATCTGAATATCCTCTCAGAGCTGATCCAGAAAGGGCAGATTCAGAGCCTGGCTCTCTGAGGCAGTGGGTAAGCAAGCTGTACAAAAGATATAATGAAGTGCATGATCTGAGCTTGTGCAGTCTTCAGATGAATCGTAGTGTCCATTCTCCAGGTTTAGACAGAGGTGTGATACAATACAATAAGTCCCCTACATATGAACAAGTTCTGTTCATAGAGCACTATAAGCTTGTAAGTTCAGTTTGTTCCTAAGTCCAACAAAGTTAGCCTAGGTACCCAAATAACACTATCAGCTGAACTGTAGTACTGTACTGTAATAGGTTTATAATACTTTTCACATAGCATACAACAAACAGACTCAAAAAATAAAGAAAACATTTTAAATCTTATAGTACAGTACCTTGAAAAGCACAGTAGTACATGCAAGACAACAGTTGGCAAACAAGAACTGGCAGTGGGTGAATAGACAAGAAGAGCTACTGACTGGAGGAGGCAGAGGAGGTGGAGATGGTAGAGCTGAAGGACCCTCAGCAATAGGAGATGGGGGGCAAGCTGCAATTTTACTTACATCTGACAGGGAGGACTGGTGTACTGCAGTCCATGGGGTCAAAAAGGGTCAGACACACCTCAGCAAGGACAACAACTGATGTTGATAGCACAGGTTCTGGTTTCTTGCTGGATTTCTTTCAATCTATCCTCTTGAAAAAATGATCCAGTGCTGTCTGTGTAGTAGCTCTCTATGTTCTCGTCATAGATGATGCAGTAACCCTGGACTGCACTCTGAACAGCTATGGCAACCTTCGCGTACCAGTTTATGCTCAGGTCAAAAACTAATGATGCCTCATCAAATAAAGAATCCCCTCTTGCCATTTCCTCCATCATGAATCTCTTTGGCTCTGCATTACTTCTTCTCCCCCTTGTCTGTGATCATCCTTTCTCTGCACCTTCAATTCCATCAGATTGTCACCAGGAAGTTCCTCATGCTGCACATAAACTACATAGTAAAGTGCACAAAATCACAGCAACTGGTAGAGGCACATGACAATATACACCAGATGCATGGACTAACTTACAAGATTGGACGTGTGAACGTACACACATTCACATCCTTGAAAGTACACAGCTTGAAAGTTTGTATATACAGGATTTACTCTATTGAGGTAAACAGCTTGGATTTGGGGGTCAAACCATCTGAATTTGCCTCCCAGGACCAATTCTATAGTGTGATCTTAAGCAAGAAACTTAAGTTCATTGGGGTACTGTGAGGACTAAATGAATAGTGGCTGTAAAGGGTTCAACACGACACCTGGCACAGGATTAGAGACAAGCCATGCGAGTCACTGCCACTTCCACAAATCCCCTTTGAGACTTTAGGATGGTCTCCCAACTTCAGTCTTTATTCTTACGTTGCCACCTTTTAATATGAGCTGATGGTGCTGGTTTTCTATGACTAAGAGACTCAAATTTCTAGCCTCCTAGAGGGCCTGCCATGCCTGGAGGCCCACCTGGCAACTCTTGCTTGCCCCAAGTGTTCTGTATATCTGCTGCCAGGCAGCTGGATGCCAAAGCTCTGATTGGAGTATAATAATCACGTAGCTTCTGTCCTGAGAAATGAGAGAGGCAAGTTCTGTGACTAATCCAAACCACACTCCACAGAGATCTCCTGCAGGCAGCCAACCCCCAAACACAGGGTCCTGGCATGGGTTCTCTGTAATCCAGCACCAACCAAAACACTGATAACATACAAAGATGCAATGAGCATTAAGTGAGGGTAAGTCCCATCTCCTATTGTGGGCACTACCTCAATCCCCAGATAATGACTGCCATTTTCTGAGAGCTGTGCACTTGGCAAAATGTTTTCAAGATCAGTTACACTCTCTATTCCCCAATCAGTCCTCCATTAAACGGATGTGGACACAGGTGGCACAAACAGTCTACAGGAGGATGAAGGCCATGCACATGTCTTGTACCACACCACGCAAGCACCTTTGAAAATGCAAGATGGAAATGTCTTTCTTCTGAAAGTGTTAGTCACTCAGTTGTGTCCACCTTTTTGCAACCCATGGATTGTAGCCTGCCAGGCTCCTCTGTCCATGGGATTCTCCAGGCAACAATACTGGAGTGGGTTCCCATGCCCTTCTCCAAGTGATCTCCCTGACCCAAGGGATCGAACTAAAAGGAGTGAATAGGCAGACTTGGTAAGGAGGCCAGTGGTTTCCATGGAGGAGGGCGAGGGGGAAACAAACATTTTATAGCCTAAAATGTTTGCCATGATAAAGATCTACTCTGAAACTAACTGTATTGTCTTATAGGGATAAACTATTTTACACTGGAATATCTCATCTAATATTGATGTCTGGAGGCCATCCTCCAACTAATCTTATGTTAATGTTGTGGAAATGGGTCTAGTAAGACCTTTACAGCCTTAAACCATTCTTTTGATCTATTGTCAATAACCAACTGGAAAAATACAAAATGCCTTGCCTAAACTAGCTTCTGGGGGTATTCTTCTATCCCCCTTCCAGTTCCTTCAGCTGGAAGCTTTCTCTATCCCTTTTTTCCTTTAATAAACCTTTTGCTGCAGGAAGCTCTGAGTGACCAAAACCAAGATCCCAAAGTGAAATTTTCTCCTTTGGAGGTCAACAATCCAACACCATTCACAGTAAGCTATCTACCATCCTCTATCAGAACCCAGGTCTTCTGTACTGCAGGCAGATTCTTTACAGTCTCAGCCACCAGGAAAGCCCTAAGTTGGAGAGGGACATCCCCTTTTGATATCTTGGAGGTGCTCAGTACAAGGGTGCCTCCTCCTCACACACCAGCTCCCCTCACCCCATGGTCTCTTGCTCTCACCCCACATTTTGTTAGTAATGGTTATGTAACAGCTGAGATCACTTACAGCACTGCACATGTGCACCATGAGGTACTCTCTTGGTTATGAACATTTTGTGCAGTATGCCTATAAAGCACCATCTGAGAAGGCCTTGACAGTGCCTTGTTATGTTAGAAGCTTCACCATGAAAGCTCTGGCTGTTGCTTCATTGGGGCTACATTGGAGTGGCATCATATTTGTGCTATATGATGCTATAGCTGCTGTATCAGTCAGGAGAGAGGCTGCGTTATGGCTGTCATGCCAATCAGGAGAGGAAAAACCTGTCTGCCGTTCCTAGGGCTTCTCTAGTCTTCTTTCAGCCTCTTAGCTCATTCCTTGCCTACCCTGGGTTCAGCAAACAGTGAGAACAGTGTGAACAGGGAGACAATTGGTATCATGAACAGGGTGATCAGCGACACGCTAGGCAAACCAGAAGCATGTCAGATGGAGCCTCGTGCTGCCTCTGGGAGCCCCAACCTTCCTGTCGCCTTGCTTTAAGTGCTACAACTGTCATCTCAGAATTTTTCATTTACCCACAGAACACTTAATTCACCTCTAAAATATGATTCACATAATATTGATGTCTGGAGGCCATCCTCCAACTAATCTTATGTTAATGTTGTGGAAATGGGTCTAGTAAGACCTTTACAGCCTTAAACCATTCTTTTGATCTATTGTCAATAACCAACTGGAAAAATACAAAATGCCTTGCCTAAACTAGCTTCTGGGGGTATTCTTCTATCCCCCTTCCAGTTCCTTCAGCTGGAAGCTTTCTCTATCCCTTTTTTCCTTTAATAAACCTTTTGCTGCAGGAAGCTCTGAGTGACCAAAACCAAGATCCCAAAGTGAAATTTTCTCCTTTGGAGGTCAACAATCCAACACCATTCACAGTAAGCTATCTACCATCCTCTATCAGAACCCAGGTCTTCTGTACTGCAGGCAGATTCTTTACAGTCTCAGCCACCAGGAAAGCCCTAAGTTGGAGAGGGACATCCCCTTTTGATATCTTGGAGGTGCTCAGTACAAGGGTGCCTCCTCCTCACACACCAGCTCCCCTCACCCCATGGTCTCTTGCTCTCACCCCACATTTTGTTAGTAATGGTTATGTAACAGCTGAGATCACTTACAGCACTGCACATGTGCACCATGAGGTACTCTCTTGGTTATGAACATTTTGTGCAGTATGCCTATAAAGCACCATCTGAGAAGGCCTTGACAGTGCCTTGTTATGTTAGAAGCTTCACCATGAAAGCTCTGGCTGTTGCTTCATTGGGGCTACATTGGAGTGGCATCATATTTGTGCTATATGATGCTATAGCTGCTGTATCAGTCAGGAGAGAGGCTGCGTTATGGCTGTCATGCCAATCAGGAGAGGAAAAACCTGTCTGCCGTTCCTAGGGCTTCTCTAGTCTTCTTTCAGCCTCTTAGCTCATTCCTTGCCTACCCTGGGTTCAGCAAACAGTGAGAACAGTGTGAACAGGGAGACAATTGGTATCATGAACAGGGTGATCAGCGACACGCTAGGCAAACCAGAAGCATGTCAGATGGAGCCTCGTGCTGCCTCTGGGAGCCCCAACCTTCCTGTCGCCTTGCTTTAAGTGCTACAACTGTCATCTCAGAATTTTTCATTTACCCACAGAACCCTTAATTCACCTCTAAAATATGATTCACATAATGAATTCAGGTATTTCACCCAGTACTAAAATCCAAAAGCAATTAGCCTTTTTGTTTATTTCATGTGGGAGTCAGACTAAAAGCTAAATGAACACACAAAAAAAGAGCCAGGCATTGGTCCAAATGTCTGAATGATGTACTAATTAAATTGTATAACAACACTGCTATCTTTATACATACACTTTATTACAGGTTGGGGAATCAGCCCAGGGCCTTCCAAGTCAGCCTCTGGGAGAGCACTCCTGTAAAACTAGAGGACCTGTACGGGGTAAGGCTTTGTAAGGAAGGTTTAGCTACACACTGAGGAAGAACAGATAAGACTTCAGATGAGATTTGAAAAAGCTTGCTTAATTTTTCTCTTCTCTCTTCTATAATATGATCCTAATCAGGGATAAGAATTTAAAAGTCTGCCTATTTATATATTCACTAAGTAAACATGATAAAACTTGGGGTAGATGTTGGGGATAATACAAAATTAATCAGACCTGTTCCAGGCCCTCTAAAAATCCTCAGATAACCCCAGTCTGACAGAGATGAATGTTTATGAAAGCGTGTACCTAAATGTAACATAGGACTCACAGGTCCCTTGCAGGTCTGGTGAGAGACTGCTATAGTGTCTGGGGTAGGGTGAGAAGGAGCAGGGTGGGTACTGATGGTTCCCCAGGGGAAAGTGGATTTGAGCCAGTTTCTCTCTCATTTCTTTCCTCTTAGTTAATAAGCTTTCATGAAGAGTTAATGAAGTAAGTATTGTGGAAGTAGCTTGCTTGCAGATCCATGCTAGTTGTCACAAGGAAAACCAGAAAGACTAGTAGTAGCAATGATGGTTAACATGCACTGAGGCTTTTCTGGGGCAAGCCCTGCTCTGGGAGGTTCATGTGGCCTGATTCATTTACCTTCACAGCAACACTAGGAAGAGTACAAACAAGAGACCTTAGTGAGTAACGGAGGTGGCAATGAAATCCTACTCTGTCCATCCAGGATTTCATGGCCAAGTGCAAGTAGGCCGTCAGAAGTATCCCTGCTTCTTATAGCATCATCTCTGAGGTGGTGCAGTAACAGATCCATCTGACATGAGCCTTGGAGTCCAGTTTGAGTCCTCCTCTTGCCCACAACACCAACCAGGCTGGGATGTGGAGACAAGTGCCCATCTCAGGCCACTAAACCCAAGTCCCCTAAACCACTCACCGTCTCCCTGATCATGAGGTCCTGCTGGGTCTCCAAACCTCTGTAGTTTGTTTCTTCTCCCCAGAATGAACTGATGACTCTAGAAGAAAGTTGCTAGCAACTTCTAATGGTATTTCTCTTGCTGAGGACCCCCCAAAAAAAGGTAAATTGGCTCCACTGGCACCAGCTACACATGTAAAGCAGCAGTGAACATTCCATGTCACTGTGGGAAACAAAATGGTGGCTATGGTTCTGAAAGGAGCCTCGGGAAAAGTAGGGGTCCCTTAATGTGGACCCTGAAGAAACAAGCCAGTTAACATGAGCAGAGGGGAGAGAAAGCTGGCTACCGACTATACTTCCATGTACAGGACCCAGCACAGAGTTGTTGCTCAATATAATTTTGTCAATTAAATAATGACAACACTTTGTCTTGTGTCACACAGGTACTAGGGGATATTTGCTGGTGATAGCAAGGTGCTCCATGCAAGGAAGGAGGGGTGGGTCTGGTGAACCAAAGGCACAGACAGAACACACCCAACTGCAGGGGAAGCAGGCTGTGGAATGATGGGGGAACAAGATTTGGGCAGGCAAGCCTGATTCCACGAGTTAGAAACCAGGCATGGAACAAGAGAAAGAAAGAGGAGGCCTTCTTCATGGGGGCTGCATGCAGAGGCTCAAGGCAGGGTGTACCGGATGCATACACATCGCTTGAGTAGTCTCATCAGAATTCAGATTCTGATGCAGCAGAGCTAGGCTGAGGCCTGAAAGTTTGCATTTCTAAAAAACTTCTGCCTTTTAGACTTCTCTTGGTGGTCCAATAGTTAAGACTTTGCCTTCCAATGCACTGGGTGTGGGTTGAATCCCTGGATAGGGGGCTAAGATCCACATGCCTTGCAGCCAAAGAACTGAAACATAGAACAGAAGCAATATTGTAACAAATTCAGTAAAGAATTTAAAAATGGTCCACATTAAAAAAAAAAAGAAATCTTTTTAAAAGCTGGGTACTGATGTTACTGGATCATACTTTGAGTTCACAACAAGCTTCAGAGGTTTGTGAATTCCTTAAAATCATTTGTAAAATGTTATATTCCATACACATGTGTATTTTTCTGTAACAAGACTATAGTTTTCATTAGATTCTCAAAGGGTCTCTTTGGGGTTGAGTTGTGTCCCTCCTAAAGATATGTTATGGTTCTATCCCCAGTACCTGTGATTGTGACCTTTGGAAATTAGGACTTTGCTGATGCCATCAAGTTACAACAAGGTCATTAGGGTGGGCCCCCATTCAGCATGACTGAGGCCCCTATAAGATAGAAACGTTGACACAAACACATAGGGGAGAATGCTATGTGACAACAGAGCACAGAAGACTGATCAAGCTGTAAGCCAACAAATGCCAGAATTGTTGGCAAATGCTAGAGACTACAGAGAAACAAGGAAGAATTCTCCACAACAAGTTTTCAGAGAGACCTGACTCTGCCAACTCCTCGATCTTGGACTACTAGCCTCCAGAACTGTAAGAAAATAAATTGTAAGTGTCAGTGTTTTAAGCCACCCAGTTACTTGTAATACTTTGTTATGACAGTCCTAGGAAACTAAAACAAGGTCTGGGACACACACACAGTGATTAATTATCATAAATACACAAGAAGTTGCTCATGACTTTGAGATTAAGTTTGCAGCCATAACTGGCAACTTGCAATGGCTACACTTCCCATGTACATTTTCTTCCTTTCTTTAACCCTGAAGATGCTCTTTCTTCTAATCAGATCATCTTCTGGAATCCTCAGCTTTTCCTTCTTCAGTCTGTAGGAAGACACCTATTCTTTTTGAACTTCCAGACCTGAAGAGCCTGCTATTCCTTCTTGGCATAGAACATGGAGAAGTCAAAGCTACAGTGTTTCTTCCTTTGCCAGGTACCAGCTCTACAATGGTTTGTCTTTCTCTTGGTCCAGACAATCTTGTGCTCCTTCCTTATTTTCCTCCTTCCTTGGCTGTGAGGAAAGAGACAGTCTTCCCTCTTTGAGGAGTAGATGTGAACCTTGAGATAGTCTGCCCCATACCTTAGCTAGACACCCAGGCTCTATAGATTAGGAGCCAAAAATCAGATAACATGTTGTGTTTCCACAGGTATTGTTTCTGCATCCAGGAATGTCCCTGTTCTTCATTGTGTCTGGGCTCTTAGGAACTCTGTTCCCCACATCTTTAATTAGGGTGGCCACTGCTACCATTAACACTTCTGCTGTGGGAGAAGAGAAAGCAGATGGAGAAGTAGCATTTATTAAGTGTTCTGTCCATGGCTTCATATACATTTTTCCTCTGAAAGCCCTCACATTCACACTTGCACAAATAATGGATATCAGTACATCATTTATCTCATCTTCCAAATTAGGACACCAAGTTATAGGGCTCAAAAGGAGCAGAAGCAAGATTCCAGTGACGCTCCATCTGTTCCAAAGCTCACGCTCTCCTCAGCACTCTAAACTGCCTGTCTGAGACCGAGTTAAGCAGCTAAATCAGGGAAAATATAAATCCAGTCAGGCTCAATTTTGTTGTTATGGCATATTGTCTTTAAGACAAATATTTTGGTATCATGTAAACACAAGCACCATCTGTCTGCAAGCTTGCTATCTGTCTGATCCACTTACTCTCAGTGATGTGAAAAGAACCACCATCAGCTCTTCAACAGACAAGACAACCAAAGCGACACTTTCCCACTGGTTGTTACAGACACAGTCAGAGCTTTAGCTTTTCAACAATAATCCCTAACTCTGAATTTGCAACACCCCAGGGCATTTCCTGTCGAGGCTGATCTTAAACTCTGCAGCCATAACTGGCAACTTGCAATGGCTACACTTCCCATGTACATTTTCTTCCTTTCTTTAACCCTGAAGATGCTCTTTCTTCTAATCAGATCATCTTCTGGAATCCTCAGCTTTTCCTTCTTCAGTCTGTAGGAAGACACCTATTCTTTTTGAACTTCCAGACCTGAAGAGCCTGCTATTCCTTCTTGGCATAGAACATGGAGAAGTCAAAGCTACAGTGTTTCTTCCTTTGCCAGGTACCAGCTCTACAATGGTTTGTCTTTCTCTTGGTCCAGACAATCTTGTGCTCCTTCCTTATTTTCCTCCTTCCTTGGCTGTGAGGAAAGAGACAGTCTTCCCTCTTTGAGGAGTAGATGTGAACCTTGAGATAGTCTGCCCCATACCTTAGCTAGACACCCAGGCTCTATAGATTAGGAGCCAAAAATCAGATAACATGTTGTGTTTCCACAGGTATTGTTTCTGCATCCAGGAATGTCCCTGTTCTTCATTGTGTCTGGGCTCTTAGGAACTCTGTTCCCCACATCTTTAATTAGGGTGGCCACTGCTACCATTAACACTTCTGCTGTGGGAGAAGAGAAAGCAGATGGAGAAGTAGCATTTATTAAGTGTTCTGTCCATGGCTTCATATACATTTTTCCTCTGAAAGCCCTCACATTCACACTTGCACAAATAATGGATATCAGTACATCATTTATCTCATCTTCCAAATTAGGACACCAAGTTATAGGGCTCAAAAGGAGCAGAAGCAAGATTCCAGTGACGCTCCATCTGTTCCAAAGCTCACGCTCTCCTCAGCACTCTAAACTGCCTGTCTGAGACCGAGTTAAGCAGCTAAATCAGGGAAAATATAAATCCAGTCAGGCTCAATTTTGTTGTTATGGCATATTGTCTTTAAGACAAATATTTTGGTATCATGTAAACACAAGCACCATCTGTCTGCAAGCTTGCTATCTGTCTGATCCACTTACTCTCAGTGATGTGAAAAGAACCACCATCAGCTCTTCAACAGACAAGACAACCAAAGCGACACTTTCCCACTGGTTGTTACAGACACAGTCAGAGCTTTAGCTTTTCAACAATAATCCCTAACTCTGAATTTGCAACACCCCAGGGCATTTCCTGTCACTGTAAGGGAATTCTAAAGATTCTTAAAAACTCTCAGAACCAAATTAGTGTCAATGTACTCTAAGAAATAAACAGGTTCTGAAAAGCAGACTTTTCAGAAGGCAGAGTAAAAGCTGTGTGGTCAAGTCCAGATGTGCTGAGAACTGCTATGATGAATACAAGATATGTGACTTGGTTTCATGCTTTTTCACTCAGGTGGTCCTTTTCCCCAAAAAACAATGAAAAAGTCATTTTTGCTTATAAATAGGGATGAAAAACTTAATAATTTTTAAATTAAATTTATTTTAAAATGAAACAAAGATGAATATTTTTAATGATAAAAGGTACAATTCACACAGAAGATAGGCCTCATAAATGATTAGACACCTAACAACAGAGAAGCAAAGATACATAAAGCAAAAAATCAGAAGAAATATAAAGAAAAAGAAAAAAATATATAATCATAGTAAGACACACTAACACTTCTCTGAGAAGATTTTCTCAAATGCATAAAAAATAACAATAAGAGTATCTTGAATGATGTCAATAGTAATTTAAACATAATGAATTTCTATTTATATTAATTTATATTATTCTTATATTCTACACAAATATATTTAAAATTTCATATCTCATACAGTATTATTAGATATCCATAGGACATTTAGGAAAGCTGGCAAAAAGATAAATATTACTAAATTTCAAAAAAAGAATGTTTTTGTGATACACATATATTACTTTTGTGATTCTCATATATTATTTTGAAACTATTTTCCATTGTAGGTTATTACAAAACATTGACTATAATTTCCTTTGCTATATAATTAACCTTTGATGCCTGCTGCATATCTATTTTTAACTAGAAATCTAGCATTCTGTTCATAATAAGTCAAACAAGTGCAATCAAAATCATAATTTTAGTAATCTGTCTGCAAGCTTGCTATCTGTCTGATCCACTTACTCTCAGTGATGTGAAAAGAACCACCATCAGCTCTTCAACAGACAAGACAACCAAAGCGACACTTTCCCACTGGTTGTTACAGACACAGTCAGAGCTTTAGCTTTTCAACAATAATCCCTAACTCTGAATTTGCAACACCCCAGGGCATTTCCTGTCACTGTAAGGGAATTCTAAAGATTCTTAAAAACTCTCAGAACCAAATTAGTGTCAATGTACTCTAAGAAATAAACAGGTTCTGAAAAGCAGACTTTTCAGAAGGCAGAGTAAAAGCTGTGTGGTCAAGTCCAGATGTGCTGAGAACTGCTATGATGAATACAAGATATGTGACTTGGTTTCATGCTTTTTCACTCAGGTGGTCCTTTTCCCCAAAAAACAATGAAAAAGTCATTTTTGCTTATAAATAGGGATGAAAAACTTAATAATTTTTAAATTAAATTTATTTTAAAATGAAACAAAGATGAATATTTTTAATGATAAAAGGTACAATTCACACAGAAGATAGGCCTCATAAATGATTAGACACCTAACAACAGAGAAGCAAAGATACATAAAGCAAAAAATCAGAAGAAATATAAAGAAAAAGAAAAAAATATATAATCATAGTAAGACACACTAACACTTCTCTGAGAAGATTTTCTCAAATGCATAAAAAATAACAATAAGAGTATCTTGAATGATGTCAATAGTAATTTAAACATAATGAATTTCTATTTATATTAATTTATATTATTCTTATATTCTACACAAATATATTTAAAATTTCATATCTCATACAGTATTATTAGATATCCATAGGACATTTAGGAAAGCTGGCAAAAAGATAAATATTACTAAATTTCAAAAAGAATGTTTTGTGATACACATATATTACTTTTGTGATTCTCATATATTATTTTGAAACTATTTTCCATTGTAGGTTATTACAAAACATTGACTATAATTTCCTTTGCTATATAATTAACCTTTGATGCTTGCTGCATATCTATTTTTTTAACTAGAAATCTAGCATTCTGTTCATAATAAGTCAAACAAGTGCAATCAAAATGTCATAACTTTTTTAGTTAGGTAAAACTTCATAAGTCTACTAAAATATATATGTTATACATGTTATTTACACTACACTTGATGAAGGCTTGAGAAAGAAAATCAAAAAATAAAAAAAAGAAAAGATGGAGAAGCTAGAAAACAGAAAATAAACACAATGGAAACACTGAGTATGAAATGGAAAAGTAAAACAAACTAGATGAAAGTAAAATATCCTCATATAGTCCAGTTGTTTTTAAACATGGCTTGTCCTTAGAAACATATCTAGAACTCTGGAGATTTAAAAAAGCAACACCTGGACATTTGTATTTTTCAAAAAACTCCAAGATAATTCTGATATGAATCTGGATTTTAAAAAGTGATTACAGGTTTTTTTATTAAATGGTAGTTTTGTTGGTATAGAATTCTATTAGTTTTCTTTTGACCAATCATGATACAGTGGTATAAGTGAGTAATCATTACATAATGACAAGAGTAAAAGATGTTTATCAGTTTTTACAATCAGTAACCAGACAAAAAAATTCATTACAATTGCAAGCCTTAACGGGAACATGATTAACCTAATAATACAAATAATTACATCCAGTCTGGGGTTCACGCAGAGGGATGTGGTGAGTGGGAGTGCACACACAGGTTTTCATCTGCTCAGCCCATCTGTCTTTTGGTTGGTGCATTTAATCCATTTACATTTAAAGCAATTTTTAAAAAATTTTTGGCCACTTCTGTTGGTCTTTCATTTATCTAGTTTCATCCATCTTTGTTCTTTGACCCGTGTGGGCCTCCCATCACAATATATTTAAAATTTCATATCTCATACAGTATTATTAGATATCCATAGGACATTTAGGAAAGCTGGCAAAAGATAAATATTACTAAATTTCAAAAAGAATGTTTTGTGATACACATATATTACTTTTGTGATTCTCATATATTATTTTGAAACTATTTTCCATTGTAGGTTATTACAAAACATTGACTATAATTTCCTTTGCTATATAATTAACCTTTGATGCTTGCTGCATATCTATTTTTTTAACTAGAAATCTAGCATTCTGTTCATAATAAGTCAAACAAGTGCAATCAAAATGTCATAACTTTTTTAGTTAGGTAAAACTTCATAAGTCTACTAAAATATATATGTTATACATGTTATTTACACTACACTTGATGAAGGCTTGAGAAAGAAAATCAAAAAATAAAAAAAAGAAAAGATGGAGAAGCTAGAAAACAGAAAATAAACACAATGGAAACACTGAGTATGAAATGGAAAAGTAAAACAAACTAGATGAAAGTAAAATATCCTCATATAGTCCAGTTGTTTTTAAACATGGCTTGTCCTTAGAAACATATCTAGAACTCTGGAGATTTAAAAAAGCAACACCTGGACATTTGTATTTTTCAAAAAACTCCAAGATAATTCTGATATGAATCTGGATTTTAAAAAGTGATTACAGGTTTTTTTATTAAATGGTAGTTTTGTTGGTATAGAATTCTATTAGTTTTCTTTTGACCAATCATGATACAGTGGTATAAGTGAGTAATCATTACATAATGACAAGAGTAAAAGATGTTTATCAGTTTTTACAATCAGTAACCAGACAAAAAATTTCATTACAATTGCAAGCCTTAACGGGAACATGATTAACCTAATAATACAAATAATTACATCCAGTCTGGGGTTCACGCAGAGGGATGTGGTGAGTGGGAGTGCACACACAGGTTTTCATCTGCTCAGCCCATCTGTCTTTTGGTTGGTGCATTTAATCCATTTACATTTAAAGCAATTTTTAAAAAATTTTTGGCCACTTTTTTTTATTGGTCTTTCATTTATTTTATTTTCATCCATCTTTATTCTTTGACCTGTGTGGGTCTCCCATCACAGTCACCTCTCTTGTTGCAGAGCACCAGCTCTGGGCACATGTGCTCCAGAGTGCTGGCTCATAATTGGACACACTGGTCCAGCCACTCCGTGGCATGTGGGATCTTCCCTTGCCAGGGGTTGAACCAGTGCCCCTTGCAGTGCAAGGCAGACTCTTTACCCACTGGACCACCAGGGAAGCCCTAAAGTAATTATTGGTATGCATGATCCTATTACCATTTTCTTAATTATTTGGGGTTTATTTTCTGTAGGTGGGTTTTTTCCTTGTTTCCTACCTAGAAAAGTTCCTTCGGCGTTTGTTATAAAGCTAGTTTGGTGGTGCTGAATTCTTTTAATTTTTGCTTGTCTTAGAAAGTTTTGATTTCTCCATCACATCTGAAGGAGAGTTTTTCTGGGTATTCTTGGTTGTGGGTTCTTCCCTTTCATTACATTAAATATGTCATGCCATTCTCTTCTGGCTTGTAGAGTTTCTGTTAAGAAATCAGCTGATAGCCTGATGGGAGTTCCTTTGAATGTTATTTGTTGTTTTCCCATGTTGCTTTTAATATTTTATTTCTGTCTTTAATTTTTGTCAGTTTGATTACCATTCTTCCTTGAGTTTATCTTCCCTGGGATCCTCTGTGCTTCTTGGACTTGGTTAACTATTTCCTTTCCCATGTTAGGTAAGTTTTCAGCTATTATCTCTGAATATTTTCTCAGGTCCTTCTCTCTCTCTTCTCCTTATGCTTACCAATCATGATACAGTGGTATAAGTGAGTAATCATTACATAATGACAAGAGTAAAAGATGTTTATCAGTTTTTACAATCAGTAACCAGACAAAAAATTTCATTACAATTGCAAGCCTTAACGGGAACATGATTAACCTAATAATACAAATAATTACATCCAGTCTGGGGTTCACGCAGAGGGATGTGGTGAGTGGGAGTGCACACACAGGTTTTCATCTGCTCAGCCCATCTGTCTTTTGGTTGGTGCATTTAATCCATTTACATTTAAAGCAATTTTTAAAAAATTTTTGGCCACTTTTTTTTATTGGTCTTTCATTTATTTTATTTTCATCCATCTTTATTCTTTGACCTGTGTGGGTCTCCCATCACAGTCACCTCTCTTGTTGCAGAGCACCAGCTCTGGGCACATGTGCTCCAGAGTGCTGGCTCATAATTGGACACACTGGTCCAGCCACTCCGTGGCATGTGGGATCTTCCCTTGCCAGGGGTTGAACCAGTGCCCCTTGCAGTGCAAGGCAGACTCTTTACCCACTGGACCACCAGGGAAGCCCTAAAGTAATTATTGGTATGCATGATCCTATTACCATTTTCTTAATTATTTGGGGTTTATTTTCTGTAGGTGGGTTTTTTCCTTGTTTCCTACCTAGAAAAGTTCCTTCGGCGTTTGTTATAAAGCTAGTTTGGTGGTGCTGAATTCTTTTAATTTTTGCTTGTCTTAGAAAGTTTTGATTTCTCCATCACATCTGAAGGAGAGTTTTTCTGGGTATTCTTGGTTGTGGGTTCTTCCCTTTCATTACATTAAATATGTCATGCCATTCTCTTCTGGCTTGTAGAGTTTCTGTTAAGAAATCAGCTGATAGCCTGATGGGAGTTCCTTTGAATGTTATTTGTTGTTTTCCCATGTTGCTTTTAATATTTTATTTCTGTCTTTAATTTTTGTCAGTTTGATTACCATTCTTCCTTGAGTTTATCTTCCCGGGGATCCTCTGTGCTTCTTGGACTTGGTTAACTATTTCCTTTCCCATGTTAGGAAAGTTTTCAGCTATTATCTCTGAATATTTTCTCAGGTCCTTTCTCTCTCTCTCTTCTCCTTATGGGACCCTTATAATGCAAATGTTGGTGCATTTGATGTTGTCCCAGAAGTCTCTTAGGCTGCCTTCATTTCTTTTCATTCTTTTTTCTGTGTTCTGTTCTGTGTCAGTGATTTCCACCATTCTGTCCTCCAGGTAATTTATCCATGTTTCTGTCTCAGTGATTCTGCTATGAATTTCTTCTAGCGTATGATCCATCTGTTTGTTTTTTAGTCCTTGTAGGTCTTTGGTAAACATTTCTTGCATCTTCTCCATCTTTGCCTCCATTTGTTTCCTGAGATCCTTAATCATCTTTACTGCCATTATTCTGAATTCTTTTTCTGAAAGGTTCCCTATCTCCACTTCATTTAGTTGCTTTTCTGGGGCCTTATGTTGTCCCTTCATCTGGGACATAACTTTCTGATTTTTCATTCTGATTAATTTTCTGTAATGCTGTTTTTGTTTTAGTCGCTATGGAACTGTGGTTCTTCTTGCTTCTTCTGTCTTCCCTCTAACAGAGGAGGGTAACAGGCTTGTGTAAGCTTCTTGATGGGAGGGATTGGTGGTAGGAAAAAACGGTCTTTCTCTGATGGGCAGGGCCTTGCTCAATAAAGCTTTAATCCAATTATCTCCTGATGGATGGGGTTATACTCTCTCCCTGGCAATTTCTTGGCCTGAGGAGACCCAGTGACCTCCAAAAGCATTTATTCAAAGGGGGACCTTCCCAAACTGGTGTCCCCATCCATGTGGAGAACCCCTGCCGACGTACACCTTCACAGAAGAACCCACCCACCCCTCTTCCCTCTCACAGATGTGCAATAACTAAAGTGGTATTTATGAGAAATGGTCTGGGGCTGAGAGTCTGAGGATCTCAGTTTGAATTTAGTTCTTTAATTCCAAGTGAGTCCATTTCCTTGACTATAAAAAAGGAAAATACTTAAAGCAAAGTCTTCATATGGTTTTTGTGAATATCAAATGAAATAATAGAAGACTACACACAGTACCCAGAATGAGTAGACATTTAATACATGTTAATTAATCTAAGGAAACAGGAGACACAGCTATTTCAAATTGCCCACCATGGTTGAAAGAGCACCCTGATTTACCGTGTTACTTATATCGAACTTCAGAGTCAGCTGGGTCACCCTATCCCTTGAGATTCAAGTAAAATTATCCAGAGCTCCACCCAAAGCATAGCCACTGGAATTCCAAAGCCATTCCCATGGATTCCAGGGGCTCACATTCTCAGGACCACCTTTCCCTCCTGGACTCCTATAACATCACATGTGGACTCTGCTCAGATCCTTCTCAGTCTAGGCACAGAATCTAGCTCCTTCCTCATCTACCAAAAGAAAAAAAGTGCTTGTGTACATATGTGTGTGCTCCAGAGAAAGTTTAGGGGAACAGGGGAGCCCTCTTCTCCTCCAGTTTGTCACCAACATCATCTGCAGTCCCCAGGAATGTGACTATTCATCTTCTGTCTGCAGAGGGCTATCAACACCCATCCTACAGCAGTAGTCCTCAATCTTTTTGGCACCAGGAACCCGTTTCATGGGAGACACAATTTTTCCATTAACTGGGATGGGGACTGAGAGGATGGTTTCAGTATGATTCTCATAAGAAGAGCATAACTTGGATCCCTCACATGCACAGTTCACAGTAGGGTTTGAGCTCCTGTGAGAATCTAGTACTGCTTCTGATCTAATAGGCAGTCTGATCTTACCACTAAGGTAGTAAGGCAAGTGATGGGGAATGGCTGTAAAAAAAGATGAAGCTTTGCTTGTTTGTCCGCTGTTCACCTATTGCTCTATTCCTAACAGGCCATAGACCAATACCAGATCAAATATGCCTATCAATTATCGAAGATGATACAAATGCTGACACTCCATACTTCCATACAAATTTGTTAGTCATTGAACAATCCTAAGAGTTAGAAACATACCCCCAGCCCCAGAAATATAAGGACCAGAAGCTCAGTTCATTAGCCCATTCTTTGACCCATGATAACTGAGGTCAACACAATCCTCAAAAGTCAGATAAGAGTAACCCCAATTTCCTCCTTAAGATTTTCATGAAACTCTACACAACATTTCTTCTCATAGTCCTTGCTGGCTTTATGCTTCTGTTTTTGCTAAATTAGCTCTGTTGGTGCATCATTTCTCTGAGTAACATTTGCTGGTAGAGAATAGAAGTCAACTTCTGTCTCTGATGTTTACAAAAAAAATTCACTAAATTCTTGGTCTGTGAATCAGACACCACTAAACATTTGAACAAATTAAGATGATATGCTGCAGAATGAGAAATGAAATTTCGGACATCTCTATTCCTTTCAGGCTCCCATCCTGGCCACCTCATCCCATCCAGAGACCTGACTGTCATCAGATTCAGATTTCTGTTTCTCCACTCTCACTCTCAACATTTTCTGCTCATCACTACCTTTCTCTTCAATTGCCCCCAGGAATTTCATGTCCAAACATGGTACTTTTCTTTCTCTTGTGTAGGTCAGTAACTCTCAAATTCGATTATGTATCAGAATCAACTGAAGACCTTATAAAAGAGACTTCTTGGCCTCATCCCAGAATTCCTGATTTAGCAGGTTTGTGAGAGGACCTAAGGAACTCTATTTCTTTCTGTTTTTCTTCTTTCTAAACAAATTCCTGAATGATGCTGATGCTGCTGATCTGGGGACCACACAATGGTCATTGTACTTCCCTCCAGGCCTTATAGGGCTTCCCAGGTGGCTCAGCAGTGATCCACCTGCCAATACAGGAGACCCAAGTTCAATCCCTGGCTCAGAAAGATCCCCTTAAGAAGTAAATGGCAACCCATTCCAGTATTCTTGACTGGGAAGTCCCATGGACAGCCCTTAAACTTGTCCCTAGGCTTACTTTTATTCATCAGCTGATAAGAAAAAGTCACCACCCAGTAAATTGCCCAGAGGATCCTAATAGCCAAAGATCAAATATGCCTATCAATTATCGAAGATGATACAAATGCTGACACTCCATACTTCCATACAAATTTGTTAGTCATTGAACAATCCTAAGAGTTAGAAACATACCCCCAGCCCCAGAAATATAAGGACCAGAAGCTCAGTTCATTAGCCCATTCTTTGACCCATGATAACTGAGGTCAACACAATCCTCAAAAGTCAGATAAGAGTAACCCCAATTTCCTCCTTAAGATTTTCATGAAACTCTACACAACATTTCTTCTCATAGTCCTTGCTGGCTTTATGCTTCTGTTTTTGCTAAATTAGCTCTGTTGGTGCATCATTTCTCTGAGTAACATTTGCTGGTAGAGAATAGAAGTCAACTTCTGTCTCTGATGTTTACAAAAAAAATTCACTAAATTCTTGGTCTGTGAATCAGACACCACTAAACATTTGAACAAATTAAGATGATATGCTGCAGAATGAGAAATGAAATTTCGGACATCTCTATTCCTTTCAGGCTCCCATCCTGGCCACCTCATCCCATCCAGAGACCTGACTGTCATCAGATTCAGATTTCTGTTTCTCCACTCTCACTCTCAACATTTTCTGCTCATCACTACCTTTCTCTTCAATTGCCCCCAGGAATTTCATGTCCAAACATGGTACTTTTCTTTCTCTTGTGTAGGTCAGTAACTCTCAAATTCGATTATGTATCAGAATCAACTGAAGACCTTATAAAAGAGACTTCTTGGCCTCATCCCAGAATTCCTGATTTAGCAGGTTTGTGAGAGGACCTAAGGAACTCTATTTCTTTCTGTTTTTCTTCTTTCTAAACAAATTCCTGAATGATGCTGATGCTGCTGATCTGGGGACCACACAATGGTCATTGTACTTCCCTCCAGGCCTTATAGGGCTTCCCAGGTGGCTCAGCAGTGATCCACCTGCCAATACAGGAGACCCAAGTTCAATCCCTGGCTCAGAAAGATCCCCTTAAGAAGTAAATGGCAACCCATTCCAGTATTCTTGACTGGGAAGTCCCATGGACAGCCCTTAAACTTGTCCCTAGGCTTACTTTTATTCATCAGCTGATAAGAAAAAGTCACCACCCAGTAAATTGCCCAGAGGATAGTTGACAGCATCTAGAAAATCTCTTGCTATATTAGTTATGGCTTTAACTACAATCACTAATCCCTCTAATGCATTTGGCAGGCAGTGTAAGTTAGTATGACTTGTTCAGAGCTGGTTCTACCTACCATTATTTGTGTGACCTTGGGCCATGTAACCACTCTGAGCCTCCTTTCCTCGTCTGTAAAACTGGATGATAATGCTTACTTATTACGAGTGTTTGAGCATTAACAAAGATAGCATGTATATATTATTATTTAGCCAGTTTCTGAGAATATATAAAATATTCTATACATATTAGTTATTTCTCATGCATTTCACAGACCTTGACCAAGCCCTTGCCTTACTTCAGGTACCCTGCTAGTCACTGGGATGAGACATGAAACCACCTGATAGGACAAGGCAAGAACAGTAAATAAACACAAGCTCTCAGGTTTATGCCAAAGATGAGCTCTTGAAGGCCTCTGGTAGTTCAAGACGAATTCCTCTTAGAAAAAAAAATGGAAAATGGGATTACATATTCTAGGGGCACATGAATCCATAAACATTATAGAATAATTTTCTCTAATGATGCTTTTATTTTCTCAGCATTAGCTCTAATATCTCACAGAGGGCTTGTTCTTATATTGATAGCTTATCATTGCAGTTGTTGGGGTTTCCTGGTCATATTTTATTACAGATAACCTCTATTCTAATGTTATTGACCTTTTTGGTATGTTTTCATCCCCTGTATAAACTATGCTTATTGACTATTTGGATGACTTTGCTAAATTATAACAACTGAACGTTAAAATAAGAGGATAATAGTCACCAAAAAACTACTCAGGGAAGTTCTGGTGCCTGGAAACAACAGAATGGTCTCAAAAGGCTAAGGCTGGGAGACCAGCAAAGATGGCGCCACCCTGAGGCAGCAGGGAAAACGCAGCTCATTTCTCAGTTCCCTGGATCCTCCACTCCCTGACTGGTACTCCCAGCTTGGATCTTTGCTGCTTTTCACTTGAGGGAAGGTGCATTTTGTGCATAAAGTAAAATTAGAGTCTCCACGTTGCACTGTTTCTAATCTGTCACTCAGATGCTCATGAAATGTGTGTGCCCAGAATCACAACAGTCTGATGAAGATGGTGGGCAATGCTCAGATCACACTGTAGATCTGCTCCACTCCCGGGCAATGGCCATCCTCCATTCCCACAGTTGCGCCCAGATGTGCCCTCATCAGACAAGCATGTTTACTGCTAAAATAAAAGCAATAGTCCTAGGGGAAACATTTTGTCCGGAGCTACAGTCTGGGGCTAACATCTAGCTTCTATGGTTGAGACAGTCCGCAGAAATTCGTGGAAAGAGAAATATGTATCCTTCCAAACACCTAACTGTAGTGAAAGTATTGAAAGCAGTTAACCTTTTTCTGGTTTAAATATAGCCAGCTTGACACTTTTAAAAGAAATAGAATCTCTGTGTATGTTCTGAATGTAAATTTAGGGCTATGATCCAGCAAATTGTCCATTATTTAGTAACCAAAATTAGAATAAATCAGGTAGAACTCAAAAGTTGCATTTTGGGGGGGTGCCAAGATGGTGGAGGAATGAGGGGAAGATTTCACCAGCTCCCCAACAGACTCACCAGAACTAATCAAGAAATGAAACACCACCAACAAACCAGCCAATAGACGACAGAAGAGCTCCTTAGGTCCGCAAGAGTAGAAGAGTGAACAGCCAAAACTTTCCTGGAGCTACTCTTCTGAGAACCCTCTATCCTAACCTCCACGCCAGGCCGGACTGAGAGAGAGCGCGCCAGCAAGTGCCTTAAAAGGGGGCCTGAGGGGAGCGTTGGGGGAGAGAAGGCAGCGCTCAGCGCAAAAATTCCAAGAATCCGCCCGCATCACAGACAGAAATTAAGACACTGTGAAGATAGGATACTGGAGCAAGGCCAGGTGGAATGCAATTGGGAAGTTCTCCACAGAGTGCTGCCTAGAGACCTGGAGCTGGAAGGGAGCACCCAGTGCGAAAATCGCGCTGCTTGGCCGGGCGAAAATCGCGACTTTCCGCCTGGCACCGGGTAAATTCAAACACTCCTAGTGGGGGGCTTGCTGAACAGAGAGGGGAAGTCGCCTATGGATTGCTGACCAGGGACCGGGCTCGAGCCAGACAGGAAAGCTTGTGCCTGACTTTGGGACTTGGATGTGTAACTGACAGTGCGCACGTGCCAGTGGCGGAGGAGCCCATGCACCACCATAGCTACACCGGCAGCAGAGGAAGCTGGGAGAAGGGCAGGTATTGGAGGCTACCGGCGGGTGCATGGTAGAGCCAGGGCACCCCTCTCTAACATGGGACGGCGCGCGCTGCGGCCCCCAGCCCGATGGACTGAGATCAGCCTGCCACCCCCGCCAGCACATGAGCTTGCAGCAAAGCCATTATTTGGCTGAAAACAAAACATGGTAACTGGTGCCATAAGGGAAAGGCTACATCATCAAGACACCACCATCGAGAGCAGATTGGCTTCCACCAGACAGAGGAGAGGATAAAAACCAGGGACAGTATTTAGCTTTTGTTTGTTTGCTTGCTTGTTGTGGACAGTTCTGTTTATTTGACTGATTGGTCAGATTCGGGTTTTGTTTTGTTGTTGTTTTTTTTTTTTTTTGGTTTCTTCTTATTAAGTTTTTCTTCCCTTTTTAATTTTTAATTTCTTTTTTTTGATTTTTAACTTTAACTTTTAATCTCTTTTTTAATTTTAATTCTTGAACAACCCAATCACAAGCTCAGAAATCAACTTTGTGATCAAAAACCTAACCAAAAATAAATGCCCAGGGCCAGATGACTTCACAGCCGAATTCTGCCAAACATTTAAAGTAGAGCTAATGCCTGTCCTTCTAAAACTCTTTCAAAAAATTGCACAGGAAGGAAAACTTCCAAACACATTCTACGAGGCCACCATCACCCTGATACCCAAACTAGGCAAAGACAACACAAAAAAGGAAAATTACAGACCAATTTCTCTGATGAACTTAGATGCCAAGATCCTCAACAAAATCCTAGCAAACAGAATTCAACAACACATCAAAAAACTCATACATCATGATCAAGTCGGGTTCATCCCAGGCATGCAAGGATTCTTCAACATCCGCAAATCAATCAATGTGATACACCATATTAACAAATTGAGACACAAAAATCACATGATCATCTCAATAGACGCAGAAAAAGCCTTTGACAAAGTACAACACCCATTTATGATAAAAACTCTTCAGAAAATGGGCATAGAAGGAACCTATCTCAACATAGTGAAAGCCATATATGAGAAGCCCACAGCAAACATTATCCTCAATGGTGAAAAACTGAAAGCATTCCCTCTAAGATCAGGAACAGGACAGGGGTGTCCACTTTCACCACTACTATTCAACATAGTCCTGGAAGTCCTAGCAATGGCAATAAGAGAAGAGAAAGAAACCAAAGGAATCCAGATTGGAAAGGAAGAAGTCAAGCTCTCTCTGTCTGCAGATGACATGATATTATATATAGAAAATCCCAAAGACACTATTACGAAGCTATTAGAGCTAATCAACGAATTCAGCAAAGTCGAAGGATACAAAGTCAACACACAGAAATCACTGGCATTGGGCTTCCCCTGGTGGTCCAGTGGATAAGGATACCGCCTTGCAGCGCAAGGGGCGGCAGTTCGATCCCTGGCTTGGGAAGATCCCACGTGCCGTGGAGCAGCTGGACCGATGTGTCCAATTGCCGAGTCGGAGCTCTGGAGTGAATGCGCCCAGAGCCGGTGCTCTGCGACGACAGACACCACCGTGATGGGAGGCCCACAGGAGCCAAAGAATAAAGACGGATGAAAATACATAAATGAAAGACCAATAGAAGTGGCCGGCTCACTCCCCTTCCTCCCCAACCCGACTCCCGCCCAAAATAAATAAATAAATAAATCTAAAAAAAAAGAAAAAGAAAGAAATCACTGGCATTCCTAGACACAAACAATGAAAAATCAGAAAACTAAATCAAAGAGGCAGTCCCCTTCACCAGTGCAACCAAAAGAATCAAATATCTAGGAATAAATCTACCCAAAGAAACAAAAGAACTGTACACGGAAAATTACAAGACACTCATGAAAGACATTAAAGAAGACTTAAACAGATGGAGAGCATTCATGTGGGATCCCAGGCATGCAAGGATTCTTCAACATCCGCAAATCAATCAATGTGATACACCATATTAACAAATTGAGACACAAAAATCACATGATCATCTCAATAGACGCAGAAAAAGCCTTTGACAAAGTACAACACCCATTTATGATAAAAACTCTTCAGAAAATGGGCATAGAAGGAACCTATCTCAACATAGTGAAAGCCATATATGAGAAGCCCACAGCAAACATTATCCTCAATGGTGAAAAACTGAAAGCATTCCCTCTAAGATCAGGAACAGGACAGGGGTGTCCACTTTCACCACTACTATTCAACATAGTCCTGGAAGTCCTAGCAATGGCAATAAGAGAAGAGAAAGAAACCAAAGGAATCCAGATTGGAAAGGAAGAAGTCAAGCTCTCTCTGTCTGCAGATGACATGATATTATATATAGAAAATCCCAAAGACACTATTACGAAGCTATTAGAGCTAATCAACGAATTCAGCAAAGTCGAAGGATACAAAGTCAACACACAGAAATCACTGGCATTGGGCTTCCCCTGGTGGTCCAGTGGATAAGGATACCGCCTTGCAGCGCAAGGGGCGGCAGTTCGATCCCTGGCTTGGGAAGATCCCACGTGCCGTGGAGCAGCTGGACCGATGTGTCCAATTGCCGAGTCGGAGCTCTGGAGTGAATGCGCCCAGAGCCGGTGCTCTGCGACGACAGACACCACCGTGATGGGAGGCCCACAGGAGCCAAAGAATAAAGACGGATGAAAATACATAAATGAAAGACCAATAGAAGTGGCCGGCTCACTCCCCTTCCTCCCCAACCCGACTCCCGCCCAAAATAAATAAATAAATAAATCTAAAAAAAAAGAAAAAGAAAGAAATCACTGGCATTCCTAGACACAAACAATGAAAAATCAGAAAACTAAATCAAAGAGGCAGTCCCCTTCACCAGTGCAACCAAAAGAATCAAATATCTAGGAATAAATCTACCCAAAGAAACAAAAGAACTGTACACGGAAAATTACAAGACACTCATGAAAGACATTAAAGAAGACTTAAACAGATGGAGAGATGGCCCATGCTCCTGGGTCGGAAGAATCAATATTGTGAAAATGACCATACTATCAAATATCATCTACAGATTCAATGCAATACCTATTCAACTACCATTGACATTTTTCACAGAACTAGACCAAAGAATGACACAGTTCATAGGGAAACACAAAAGACCTCGAATAGCCAAAGCAATCCTGACAAAGAAAAACGGAGTTGGAGGAATCAGCCTCCCTAACTTCAGACTCTACTACAAAGCAACAGTCATCAAGACAATATGGTACTGGCACAAAAACAGAGCTTTAGACCAATGGAACAAGATCGAGAACCCAGAGATCAACCCACGCACCTATGGGTACCTTATTTTTGACAAAGGAGGCGAAACTCTAAAATGGGACAAAGACAGCCTCTTCAACAAGTGGTGCTGGGAAAACTGGACAGCTACATGAAAAAAAATGAAGTTGGAACATTCCCTGACACCATACACTAAGATCAACTCAAAATGGATTAAAGATCTAAATGGAAGACCAGAAACCACCAAACTCTTAGAGGAGAATATAGGCAAAACCCTCAAGGACATCAATCAAAGCAAGATCTTCTCTGACCCACCTACTAGAATAGCGGAACTGAATAGAAAAATGAACATGAAACTTAAAAGCTTTTGTACAGCAAAAGAAATCACCAAAAAGCTGAACAGACACCCCACAGAGTGGGAGAAAATCATAGCAAATGAAACAACAGACAAAGACTTCCTCTCCAAAATCTACAAGCAACTCAGACAACTCAGCACAGGGAAAAAGAACAACCCAATCAAAAAATGGTAAAAAGATCTAAAGAGACGCCTCTCCAAAGAGGACATACAGATCGCCCCAAAGTACATGAAAAGATGCTCAACCTCACTTATTATTAGAGAAATGCAAATTAAAGCTACAATGAGATACCACCTCACATCCGTCAGAATGGCCATCATCAACAAATCTGCAGACAATAAATGCTGGAGAGGGTGCAGAGAAAAGGGAACCCTCTTGCCTTGCTGGTGGGAATGTAAATGGCCTCAAAAGACACTAAAATTGAAAAAAACATTAAAGAAGACTTAAACAGATGGAGAGATGGCCCATGCTCCTGGGTCGGAAGAATCAATATTGTGAAAATGACCATACTATCAAATATCATCTACAGATTCAATGCAATACCTATTCAACTACCATTGACATTTTTCACAGAACTAGACCAAAGAATGACACAGTTCATAGGGAAACACAAAAGACCTCGAATAGCCAAAGCAATCCTGACAAAGAAAAACGGAGTTGGAGGAATCAGCCTCCCTAACTTCAGACTCTACTACAAAGCAACAGTCATCAAGACAATATGGTACTGGCACAAAAACAGAGCTTTAGACCAATGGAACAAGATCGAGAACCCAGAGATCAACCCACGCACCTATGGGTACCTTATTTTTGACAAAGGAGGCGAAACTCTAAAATGGGACAAAGACAGCCTCTTCAACAAGTGGTGCTGGGAAAACTGGACAGCTACATGAAAAAAAATGAAGTTGGAACATTCCCTGACACCATACACTAAGATCAACTCAAAATGGATTAAAGATCTAAATGGAAGACCAGAAACCACCAAACTCTTAGAGGAGAATATAGGCAAAACCCTCAAGGACATCAATCAAAGCAAGATCTTCTCTGACCCACCTACTAGAATAGCGGAACTGAATAGAAAAATGAACATGAAACTTAAAAGCTTTTGTACAGCAAAAGAAATCACCAAAAAGCTGAACAGACACCCCACAGAGTGGGAGAAAATCATAGCAAATGAAACAACAGACAAAGACTTCCTCTCCAAAATCTACAAGCAACTCAGACAACTCAGCACAGGGAAAAAGAACAACCCAATCAAAAAATGGTAAAAAGATCTAAAGAGACGCCTCTCCAAAGAGGACATACAGATCGCCCCAAAGTACATGAAAAGATGCTCAACCTCACTTATTATTAGAGAAATGCAAATTAAAGCTACAATGAGATACCACCTCACATCCGTCAGAATGGCCATCATCAACAAATCTGCAGACAATAAATGCTGGAGAGGGTGCAGAGAAAAGGGAACCCTCTTGCCTTGCTGGTGGGAATGTAAATTGATACAGCCTCTATGGAAGACAGTCTGGAGATTTCTTAAAAAACTAAAAATAGAAGCATCATATGACCCAGCAATCCCACTATTAGGCTTATATCCTGATGAAATCAAAACTGAAAGAAGCACCTTTACCCCAATGTTCATTGCAGCTCTCTATACAATAGCCAGAACATGGAAGCAACCTAGATGTCCATCGATGAATGAATGGATACAGAAGCTCTGGTCCATATATACAATGGAATACTACTCAGCTGTAAAAAGAAATGCAGAAGACTCAGTCCTAATGAAGTGGCCTGCTCTAGAACCTATCATAAAAAGTGAAGTAAGTCAAAAAGAGAGAGACAAATACAGTATACTAACACACATATATGGAATCTAGTAGGACGGTCTTGATAACACATGCAGTGAACTCATGGAAAAACAGACAGAGCAAAGACATAGGGACATTGTGGGGAAGAAATAGGGATGGGGAGGCATGAAGGGAGTAACATGGAAACCTATACTGTCATGTGTGGAAAAGATAGCTATTGTCATTGTGCTAAGGGAATAGGAGTACTTACAATGGCATGGGGCGATGGTCCAGAGGGGTGGGATGTGGGGAACTGGAGGTGTGGGGACCATGGATATGCATATGACTGATCTGGGAACATACATGTCTGTGAACAACAGAACTCTGTAAAACCTTTAAAATAAAGAATTTTTAAAAAAGAAAAGAAAAGAGTAAGCAGGGGACTTCCCTTGTGGCACAGTGGTTAAGAATCCTCCACGTAATGCAAAAGACAGGGTTTCAATCCCTGATCCAGAAGGATTCCACATGTCGCAGAGCAACTAAGCCCACAGGCCACAACAACGGAGCCTGATTTCTAGAGCCTGGGAGCCGCAATTACTGAGCTTATGTGGTACCAACTACTGCAGGGCACACACCCAGAGCCCATGCTCTGCAGCAAGGGAGGCCACCACCAGGAGACGCCTGTGTAGCGCAATGAAGAGTCGCGTCTGTCCACCGCGACTAGAGACAGCCCCTGCGTACCAGCAAAGACATGGCACAACCAAAATAAAGAATTAATCTTTTTAAAGTAAGCACGTTCTCTACCCTCCTTCCCTCCTTCCTTCCATTCGTCTTCCATGGCCCTGGAGTTTTGTTCAGAAGTAACTTTCCACTGTGAAGAAGTCTCTCTCCTCTACGGCAACTGAGGGAAATGAGGCGTCTAGACACAGGCCAGACAAGCCTGGCCTTTCCCAGCCTTGGGCGTGACTTAAAGTCTGAACAGGATCCCCCAGAGCATCTGCAGGCAGGGACTCTTGGGGTGGGCTGGACCGGGAAGGAGTGGAAATGTTCAATATAAAAACAGTGTGTAACTTTTTCTTTTTATTCTTGGGGAAAGAGAAAAAATTAAACTTGTTTGTTGTCCAAGAGACAGAGAAACCTCTAAAAAAAAAAAAAAAAGTTACATTTTAAGAAAGTTAGCATCTGCCTTCTAACTGACATTTTATATTTTTCTTTAGTAGTGATATTTTAAAAAGAAGGTAAATGCTTTCTAACATTATTTAGTCCCAGCAAGTTAAGATATGGTTAAAAAAGAAAATTACTTCCTAAGGGTCCTGACTATAAAGATGCATGGTATGGAGCTAACACTGAGTGATTCCTGATATCCTAGACTTTGGGAGAAATATCTGACGGCCAGTTAGATACTCAACAATAGTGTGTGGCAGGAAAATTATTGGACCATTCATCTGTGGTTTGTTCTCATTGTATCTTTCCTCCTCATTCTACCACAAAAAAAGGGGAAAAAAGAAAATTTTTTTTTGTTCTCTTGGCTCAGGGGTGTTTGTGTTACAGTGCAGAAATCTAAAGTCACCTGAAAAGGTTCTGCTTCTAGCTTCTGTTCTGAAAGCTGAAACTTTTTTAAGATTATTCTCCTCTCCCCAGAGGACTAGAAGCTTCTGTCCCTAGGGGTGGCAAGGAGAAAGAACAGAGTGCTCATTAGCAGTGGAGGCAGGGACTGGGTGCCACCAGACCACATTCTCCAAAAGTCACATTTTCGTAACTTTTTTCTTTTGTGTAATATATTAACATGACTGTTGCAAGAAAATGATAGAAATGTACTGCACTGTGCATGTGAAATATGCCACGAAACTTATAATAGTCAAATGTCAGAGCCAGGGAGAAAACAGTCTCAGGGAAGAGCTTCTCAGGTTTATCAGATCACCCTCCCCCGCCCTCCAGGCTAAAGAGGCTCCAGTGGACGCTCAGTGCTGCCCAGAGTCTCAGCCTTAGCCTAGTGCCTGCTCCAGGGTTAGAACCTAGCCAGGCCACTGAGCAAAGCTGAAAGAAGCTGGACAGGACCCAGGTGTTTCTGTGGAGAGCCCTAGCCTGGGCATCAGCTGAGACCCTGTCTAGGAGCAGTCACGAGGGCCTGAACTCTGAGCATTTCAGTAGCGATCAGAACACTGGTAATAAAGTCCCTGCTTGTGTATTCTCAACTGGGCAAGATCCCTCTCTGAACCCTGTCAGTCTCGGAGGTGTCCACTACAAACTGGCATTTACCAATTACACTGCCAATGACTGAACAACAAGGGCATTTGAACTCTGCCTCTGCAGGGATGAACACTGCTGTTGGGAGCTGCCGATTTTCAATACCCCTTGAAGGAGATCAGGGTGGGATGAGGCACTCTGTGCTCCAAGGAATCCAGTAGGGCAAGTCTTTGACAGGTAAATGCTTTTAGGAACGGATTTTATTATCTCAATCCTTGTATCATCTCACATCTAGACAAGGGCTAAATTCCTTCATGATGACATCAGATCCTCATGACTAAGGAAAACTCTTTGTAAAATAAAAACCCTTTGTAAACCCTTTGTTTAATGGTGTTTGAACTCCTCCTTCACCAGATTCCTTATATATTGATTTTCTCCCACTGTCTCTTTGGAGGAGTCTCTCAGAGCCATCTGAGGTGCTGCCTTCCTGGGCTTCTAGCTTCTGTTCTGAAAGCTGAAACTTTTTAAGATTATTCTCCTCTCCCCAGAGGACTAGAAGCTTCTGTCCCTAGGGGTGGCAAGGAGAAAGAACAGAGTGCTCATTAGCAGTGGAGGCAGGGACTGGGTGCCACCAGACCACATTCTCCAAAAGTCACATTTTCGTAACTTTTTTCTTTTGTGTAATATATTAACATGACTGTTGCAAGAAAATGATAGAAATGTACTGCACTGTGCATGTGAAATATGCCACGAAACTTATAATAGTCAAATGTCAGAGCCAGGGAGAAAACAGTCTCAGGGAAGAGCTTCTCAGGTTTATCAGATCACCCTCCCCCGCCCTCCAGGCTAAAGAGGCTCCAGTGGACGCTCAGTGCTGCCCAGAGTCTCAGCCTTAGCCTAGTGCCTGCTCCAGGGTTAGAACCTAGCCAGGCCACTGAGCAAAGCTGAAAGAAGCTGGACAGGACCCAGGTGTTTCTGTGGAGAGCCCTAGCCTGGGCATCAGCTGAGACCCTGTCTAGGAGCAGTCACGAGGGCCTGAACTCTGAGCATTTCAGTAGCGATCAGAACACTGGTAATAAAGTCCCTGCTTGTGTATTCTCAACTGGGCAAGATCCCTCTCTGAACCCTGTCAGTCTCGGAGGTGTCCACTACAAACTGGCATTTACCAATTACACTGCCAATGACTGAACAACAAGGGCATTTGAACTCTGCCTCTGCAGGGATGAACACTGCTGTTGGGAGCTGCCGATTTTCAATACCCCTTGAAGGAGATCAGGGTGGGATGAGGCACTCTGTGCTCCAAGGAATCCAGTAGGGCAAGTCTTTGACAGGTAAATGCTTTTAGGAACGGATTTTATTATCTCAATCCTTGTATCATCTCACATCTAGACAAGGGCTAAATTCCTTCATGATGACATCAGATCCTCATGACTAAGGAAAACTCTTTGTAAAATAAAAACCCTTTGTAAACCCTTTGTTTAATGGTGTTTGAACTCCTCCTTCACCAGATTCCTTATATATTGATTTTTCTCCCCACTGTCTCTTTGGAGGAGTCTCTCAGAGCCATCTGAGGTGCTGCCTTCCTGGGCTGCAGTCCTAACTGAGCCCCAAATAAAACTTAACCCACAACTCTCAAGCTGTTTGTCTTTTTTTTTAGTTGACAGAGGAATGCCTACACATTCAACAAGTATCTCCTTAAGAGACATCACATATGACTACCCTGGCTATCTTTCTTAGGAGGCAGTGGGGGTGCTTATTACAGATTCTTAATGTTACTAGAGATTATCATAGTAAGTGAAGTCAGAAAGAGAAAGACAAATACCATATAATATCACTTATATGTGGAATCTAAAATATGACCAAAAGAACCTAGCTATGAAACAGAAACAGAAGCACAGACATAGAGAATAGACTGGTGGTTGCCAGAGGGGAAACGATTGAGGGAAGAATGGAGTGAGAGGTTAGGGCTAGCAGAGGCAAGATTTTGTATATAGAATGGATAAACAACAAGATTCTACTGCCTAGCACAAAGAGCTATGTTTAATACTGTATGATAAACCATAATGGAAAATAATTTTTAAAAAGCATGTGTGTATGTATGTAACTGAATCACTTTGCTGTACAGCAGTAATTAACACAACATTGTGTAACACAGAAAGGGACAGGGCACAATTTTTTGAAAGAATGACATAACGCAAGGACACAACATAAACCCATTAGAATCAAATGGGTCCAAGATACCAGACTAGACCTTGATCCTCAGTCAGCAAGCTAAAGGACACACCTGGAGGCACCATGACAGTTCTGCCCCTTCCCCAGGATAGTTGAAATAATCCTCCAACTCATTAGCATATGAAATTACCCATTGGGAGCTGCCATTTTCAATACCCCTTGAAGGAGATCAGGGTGGGATGAGGCACTCTGTGCTCCAAGGAATCCAGTAGGGCAAGTCTTTGACAGGTAAATGCTTTTAGGAACGGATTTTATTATCTCAATCCTTGTATCATCTCACATCTAGACAAGGGCTAAATTCCTTCATGATGACATCAGATCCTCATGACTAAGGAAAACTCTTTGTAAAATAAAAACCCTTTGTAAACCCTTTGTTTAATGGTGTTTGAACTCCTCCTTCACCAGATTCCTTATATATTGATTTTTCTCCCCACTGTCTCTTTGGAGGAGTCTCTCAGAGCCATCTGAGGTGCTGCCTTCCTGGGCTGCAGTCCTAACTGAGCCCCAAATAAAACTTAACCCACAACTCTCAAGCTGTTTGTCTTTTTTTTTAGTTGACAGAGGAATGCCTACACATTCAACAAGTATCTCCTTAAGAGACATCACATATGACTACCCTGGCTATCTTTCTTAGGAGGCAGTGGGGGTGCTTATTACAGATTCTTAATGTTACTAGAGATTATCATAGTAAGTGAAGTCAGAAAGAGAAAGACAAATACCATATAATATCACTTATATGTGGAATCTAAAATATGACCAAAAGAACCTAGCTATGAAACAGAAACAGAAGCACAGACATAGAGAATAGACTGGTGGTTGCCAGAGGGGAAACGATTGAGGGAAGAATGGAGTGAGAGGTTAGGGCTAGCAGAGGCAAGATTTTGTATATAGAATGGATAAACAACAAGATTCTACTGCCTAGCACAAAGAGCTATGTTTAATACTGTATGATAAACCATAATGGAAAATAATTTTTAAAAAGCATGTGTGTATGTATGTAACTGAATCACTTTGCTGTACAGCAGTAATTAACACAACATTGTGTAACACAGAAAGGGACAGGGCACAATTTTTTGAAAGAATGACATAACGCAAGGACACAACATAAACCCATTAGAATCAAATGGGTCCAAGATACCAGACTAGACCTTGATCCTCAGTCAGCAAGCTAAAGGACACACCTGGAGGCACCATGACAGTTCTGCCCCTTCCCCAGGATAGTTGAAATAATCCTCCAACTCATTAGCATATGAAATTACCCAGTCCATAAAAGCCTTATAAGAATGCCATGTTTTCGGGGCCGCTGGATTCACCTACTGTGACGGTCCACACTATCTGTGGAGTATGCTTTTCTCTGAATCTGAATAAATCCATTTCTTACCTATCACTTTGTCTCTCACTAAATTCTTTTCTGTGACAAGACATGAAGAACCTGAGCTCCGTTAGGTCCTGAAACCACATATGGTGGGTTTTGGCTGGGTTTGAGTCTCAGCCACATAGGTTCAAGTCCCAAGCAGGGTTTTGGCTGGATTTAAGCCCCAGCCATGTGGGTTCAACTCCCAAACTGGGTTTTGGGTTTAAGTCCCAATCCAAGGTAGAACGGTTTCAATTGTAAACCAGCCACACTTCAATTAAAAAACACTTTGGCAAAAAACAACAACAACGACTAAGGCTAAATACATTCTCAGAAAAAAAAACTTCTTAGCATATCCAAAATGATGAGACTAATTAACCCCAGACAAAAGGCCAAAGGCAAGTACAGTTTTCAACTGTTAGATACTACAGATACTGGTGACAAAATACAGGCTTAGGAAAATCTAAATTATATTGTTAAGTGATTAATTTGTGAATATTTAATGGTTACTCACTCCTCAAGCATTTACAGGAGCTTATCATATGCCAAGTTACTCTTAAAAGTATGAAAAATAGTTTTTATTTTTGATCTCAAAATGTACCCAATATAGTCCATGAATCAGATGAAAATTCAACAGAACCTAGAAAATGCCTTAGAGAGGTACGAATATATTTCCCTGGGAACCTTACTAGGAACAAATGAGACAAAGATGGACCAGTTCACTGAGTTTGGGAACTAAAAGTGAATTCTTGGGTTTTATTTCAAACTGAAACCAATATTGCTTGGAATTTTCTCAGGAAAATTGATCTTTCTCTAGATTAAGAGTTCATGGGTCTTTGAATGGATTTTAAAGAATAAGCGAAACAGAGAAGAGATTTATCGTGTTTGTGCTCCTTCTAAATAGTTTGAAAATTGTCTCCAGAAAAACTCATCAAATTTTGTTCTAAGGAAATTGTTTCATACTGAACAAGGGTAGAGTGACATAGATATTACTATATTTCATCAACTAACAGATTAGTCCTCATCATTGAATGTCTTTCCTGTTGATCTATATTTCAGATGCAAACTTTGATTATGATTGTGAGCAGCAATCATTAGTACATGGCCTGATTTAGGTTGGAAAGCATCAAAAAATAAAATCGATGGAAATGTGTTTCGTTGGTTTCACATCAAAACATGATCCCTCTTATGCAGTGAGTTTCTTCTTCAGTGTAAGTATAAACCTAGCAACAGCAAAGGAACAATTGGCATCTATCTGCTGTGGGAATGTCTGATTCAGAACAGATTGTTTTCATGAGAAGATAAGTCAACTTAAAAAAAAAAAAAAAAAGACAGAAATGTATTCCAACTCCATATCCCAGATTTAGAGCATCCTGAAACAATACCTATCTCATGATCACATACACAAAAGCTTTGCCTTGCAACTGGACAGACCTTGGGGTGATTTGCCCTAAAGCAGTTAACTGAATATGTAGTCAACTGGATACGTAGAAGGAAAAAAACACTGAAGCAGCGCCTTTGACAGGAATTGCCATCCTACCAAGAGTCACCAGATTTTCTTCCATTTGAAAAGGTCTCAGGGGACTCTGAGGCCTTTCAGCATGCAATCGAATCAATGCATGGATGGCTTCCAGAGAGCCAGCTCCTCATTTTACTAGTACATACATGCAGATGTCCATTTGATGAACCCTTCTCAGAAGCATCAGATCCTTAGGACAACTTTGTAGTAATGTCAATTAAATTGCCAAGCCAATCATTGGGTTAAAAATGTTGATGCCATGGATAGAGAGAGAGATCCATTGCTGTTTCACAAAGCCCCAGATATCCTGTGTTGCTGGGGTGAAAAAAAAAAAAAAAACTCCACACATCAAACAGACCTCTTGTTTCCTACAGCCACATGATGCAAACAATAATTCTCAGATAAGTCATGTCTGCTTCAACTTTGAGTCAGGACCTTGAACCATGCCTTAACAATAGGATTTGTCAAGAAATTAAAGGCTGAAACTTACTGGCTTTCTAAAGTACAAGATTTGAAGTAATTGATTAACTACAGGCAGAAAGATTTACCTTTCTTAAGTGACTAGCAAAACACGGTCTCAGACTGGACACAGAGGAGTTCATTCATGACTTGAGTGACTTGATTGACATCTGTGGTCACCTAAACGAGACATAACTCTTGATTCAGTGTTCAGCAGACCCCATTATAAATGCTTAACATGGCCTGATTTAGGTTGGAAAGCATCAAAAAATAAAATCGATGGAAATGTGTTTCGTTGGTTTCACATCAAAACATGATCCCTCTTATGCAGTGAGTTTCTTCTTCAGTGTAAGTATAAACCTAGCAACAGCAAAGGAACAATTGGCATCTATCTGCTGTGGGAATGTCTGATTCAGAACAGATTGTTTTCATGAGAAGATAAGTCAACTTAAAAAAAAAAAAAAAAAGACAGAAATGTATTCCAACTCCATATCCCAGATTTAGAGCATCCTGAAACAATACCTATCTCATGATCACATACACAAAAGCTTTGCCTTGCAACTGGACAGACCTTGGGGTGATTTGCCCTAAAGCAGTTAACTGAATATGTAGTCAACTGGATACGTAGAAGGAAAAAAAAAACACTGAAGCAGCGCCTTTGACAGGAATTGCCATCCTACCAAGAGTCACCAGATTTTCTTCCATTTGAAAAGGTCTCAGGGGACTCTGAGGCCTTTCAGCATGCAATCGAATCAATGCATGGATGGCTTCCAGAGAGCCAGCTCCTCATTTTACTAGTACATACATGCAGATGTCCATTTGATGAACCCTTCTCCGACGCATCACATCCTTAGGACAACTTTGTAGTAATGTCAATTAAATTGCCAAGCCAATCATTGGGTTAAAAATGTTGATGCCATGGATAGAGAGAGAGATCCATTGCTGTTTCACAAAGCCCCAGATATCCTGTGTTGCTGGGGTGAAAAAAAAAAAAAAAACTCCACACATCAAACAGACCTCTTGTTTCCTACAGCCACATGATGCAAACAATAATTCTCAGATAAGTCATGTCTGCTTCAACTTTGAGTCAGGACCTTGAACCATGCCTTAACAATAGGATTTGTCAAGAAATTAAAGGCTGAAACTTACTGGCTTTCTAAAGTACAAGATTTGAAGTAATTGATTAACTACAGGCAGAAAGATTTACCTTTCTTAAGTGACTAGCAAAACACGGTCTCAGACTGGACACAGAGGAGTTCATTCATGACTTGAGTGACTTGATTGACATCTGTGGTCACCTAAACGAGACATAACTCTTGATTCAGTGTTCAGCAGACCCCATTATAAATGCTTCTGGAAAAATTTCAAGTCTCCTACTATTGTGGACAAGGTATTTGGAGAAAGAAAGCTATGTGTTCCTTGTATTGTTGGAGAAAGGGTGGTAGGAGGACAGAACTAAGAGTGAAAAGGCTTTGATGTCTTTTTGCACAGGTACAAATGGGTAGACTAAGAAATCCTTAAAGAATATTTCTGTTGGGTGACCTTAAAATTGAAATGTACGGTCCTTATTCTTTCCTTAATGACCAAGACATTTATGATTCAGACATTGACAAAGTGGACCTCATTGAACTGAAGACGAAATAATCTTGCATGAATTCAACACAGAGTGTTTTAGAGAATTTGGTGTTCTTTGACACAAACCTGACCTGTGAAATCTCTTAACTCTTTTGTTAGCAAATACCATTGAACTTAGAATTTGCTACTTTTATTACCACAAAAATGAAATGTCTAAACTGATGGTATGTGAAAGATATTTGCATTATCATGCTTAAAAAAGCCATGCTCTGTATTCAACATGTTCTAACCAAACTTCAGCAATCTTCTTATGAAGGTCATTTTTGAACTTAATTATGTTTTACTTATATTTGCACATCTTGACTTACTAAGAATGCTTAGGAAGTGGTTATCAATGTTTGTATGCAAAATGAGATTAAGAGATCATAAGTCTTTTTAAAGTATTGTTTTAACATTTTAAGTATGTGAAAGATAGCAGACTAGATTGTGTTATACATTTTTCTGAAGAAGGCTTTCATCAGATTCTTAAAGACTATCCATTCATTCAAACATACCCTTTAAATGGATTTGATCTAATTAAATGTATATTTTCTAATGGGTTTTGAATCAGTAGAAGGAGCAGACCCAAATGCATATTAGCTAGCCTATTTTAGTAAAGTCCACATTTTTTAAAATCAATGGCCCATAGACCTGGGTTAAAATGAAGTCTTTTCATTGTGGAGACCGAACAGTGGGAGGGAGGCATGGAGGGAGTAACATGGAAACCTATACTGTCATGTGTGGAAAAGATAGCTATTGTCATTGTGCTAGGGGAATAGGAGTACCTACAACCACTTGGGGCGATGGTCTGGAGGGATGGGAGGGGGGGAACTGGGTGGGGGGAGGGTCCAGGGATATGCATATGAATGATCTGGGAACATATATGTTGGTGAACAATAAAACTCTGTAAAATCTTTAAAATAAAGGAAAAAATTTTTTTTTAATTTTAAAAATTAAAAAAAAATGAAGTCTTTTTGGTTATGTGTTTTTTTTTTTTTTTTTTAGTTTAAATAGATTGAATTTCTTTAATGATGTTCTTGGTTCTTTTCCCTCATGGTCCTCAAAGTCCATGTCTGTATCTTTGAGGTACAAGGCAATACTAGGCATCCTAATCCTAAAATACTTGGGATATTTTTAGGAATCTTATCACAGCAAAACATACTTAAAATAATTAGCTCTGAAAAAAAATTAGAGCATCATAATATATTGCCCTTCAGTTTTTCAGAAGGCTCATAACTGAATAAGGAAAAAAAAAACGTGAAGGAAACAGAGACAATGAAGTCAAACACAGAAAAGACACCACTCGGGACAGCTTTCCCAAGGAACTGAGTACATGGACACATAGACAGGAGGCATGCTGTGTAGCCTAGCGCATATGCGTGTGTGTGTTTGTAGGAACATGTGAAAAACAGCAGTGATTTCTTCCAGCCAAATGCATATCTTTGAAAGTGGAGAGTCAGCCCTGATGATGTTAATGGAGTGGAACATAAATATTGGCAAGCTGGTTGTCAAATGGAGGCTTTTAAAGGTTGGAATTTTTCAAGGAAAATGTTAACTGCAGTTAAAGGGCCAAAGTAGTCTTAACCCAATCTCAGAATCTAAAATTTCACTTGACGTTCTAAATACCCAGGACTCATGCTAAATTTAGCCTTTCCAGCTCTGTGGCTGGCACTTTGGAACGTTTGGTCCAAGACGATAAAACATCACACTTGCTGAACACAGGGTTAGAAGGGGACTAGCAGACACAACCAATTAATAAATCAGCCTCCCAAGCAGCCCAGAAGCAGAGGGAGAGTGGGGTCCAATAATGAACTCTTTTGCCACATTTCAAATTACAAGTGAACTCACCCCTAGCCAGACCTCCCAACCCCACACACTCAGCTAATCTTACTTCCTGCTACTTTCCTGAATTAAACCCATCCCAAGAACCAGCCTAATTTCTACCTGCTTATTAGGCTTTCTTTCCCAACTTCCCATAACCAGCTTGATCTCTACCTTTTCTAAACAATAAAACTCTGTAAAATCTTTAAAATAAAGGAAAAATTTTTTAATTTTAAAATTAAAAAAATGAAGTCTTTTTGGTTATGTGTTTTTTTTTTTTTTTTTTAGTTTAAATAGATTGAATTTCTTTAATGATGTTCTTGGTTCTTTTCCCTCATGGTCCTCAAAGTCCATGTCTGTATCTTTGAGGTACAAGGCAATACTAGGCATCCTAATCCTAAAAAACTTGGGATTTTTTTAGGAATCTTATCACAGCAAAACATACTTAAAATAATTAGCTCTGAAAAAAAATTAGAGCATCATAATATATTGCCCTTCAGTTTTTCAGAAGGCTCATAACTGAATAAGGAAAAAAAAAACGTGAAGGAAACAGAGACAATGAAGTCAAACACAGAAAAGACACCACTCGGGACAGCTTTCCCAAGGAACTGAGTACATGGACACATAGACAGGAGGCATGCTGTGTAGCCTAGCGCATATGCGTGTGTGTGTGTGTTTGTAGGAACATGTGAAAAACAGCAGTGATTTCTTCCAGCCAAATGCATATCTTTGAAAGTGGAGAGTCAGCCCTGATGATGTTAATGGAGTGGAACATAAATATTGGCAAGCTGGTTGTCAAATGGAGGCTTTTAAAGGTTGGAATTTTTCAAGGAAAATGTTAACTGCAGTTAAAGGGCCAAAGTAGTCTTAACCCAATCTCAGAATCTAAAATTTCACTTGACGTTCTAAATACCCAGGACTCATGCTAAATTTAGCCTTTCCAGCTCTGTGGCTGGCACTTTGGAACGTTTGGTCCAAGACGATAAAACATCACACTTGCTGAACACAGGGTTAGAAGGGGACTAGCAGACACAACCAATTAATAAATCAGCCTCCCAAGCAGCCCAGAAGCAGAGGGAGAGTGGGGTCCAATAATGAACTCTTTTGCCACATTTCAAATTACAAGTGAACTCACCCCTAGCCAGACCTCCCAACCCCACACACTCAGCTAATCTTACTTCCTGCTACTTTCCTGAATTAAACCCATCCCAAGAACCAGCCTAATTTCTACCTGCTTATTAGGGCTTTCTTTCCCAACTTCCCATAACCAGCTTGATCTCTACCTTTTCTAAATTCCTTTATATCCTTCACTCTCAATCTCACTCATTTACTAAGGCAAGCCACTATCATGCCTGTAACAATAGCAAACATGCACCTGGATTTACACTCTGTACCAGGCACTATGCTAAATGTTTTACAGGAATGACTTTATTTAATCCACACAGCCGACCTATGATGTTGTTTTTATTGTCATTCACAGAAAGAAATGTTTGTGAGGACAGAAGGTTTTGAGAGGTAAAACAACTTTTCCAGGGTCCATGACTAATAAATAGTGGCCTGGGCAGTCAACTAGGTTGTCCTGCTCAAACAATCCCCCATTAGTGGCAAAATGTACAGCGGTGATGTCTGATGTGTGGGCACCATCTATCCAGCTAGATTTTAAGCTCTTCAGAGCACCTGTGTAACCTTTCCTTCATGTCACCCTCAGACATCCATAGTCAATCAATGCTTATTGAGGGAGTTAATGACTTAATAAGTGAATAAAAATCAATGTGCAAAACCCAAGAAAAATTAATTGATTTGGACCTCCAAACAGCATGCAGAATCAGGAAAAAATGGTCCTGTTACTGTATTGGCTGCAAAAGCAAGTAAATTGCTGACTTGGTGTCCTTGAGCTGAGCACTGAGAATAGCCAGGAACAGTTCTCTGTGAACAACCTTGATGGCCCTCAGCTTTGTCCCCAGGAACCCTCCAACCTCCCAGGTCTATCCTGACCCTCAGAATCCACAAAGATCACTGGGAGAGCAGGGAGCAGCACAGAAACCAAGCCCTGTTCTGCTCCTAGACGCAATACCACTCACATGCACACACACATATCCACCCACACAGAGAAAGATGATCCCAGCCAGGTCACTGCAATAAATGTTTCTTGAGAATGTAGCCCAGAGAGTCACAAACTTGGCTGCACATCACAATCATCTGTGAGAATTTAAAAACTGCCAGCATCTGGGCCCCACCCCAAACCAATTGACTCAGAGCCCAGACACTGGAATGCATTAACAATTACCCATGGGAACTGAATATGCACTGGGAGTAAAGAACCACTAAAATCCACTCTCGGTACTGTGTGCCATGAGCTGAGTCACAGAAATGTGGATGTGAAAAGGGAAGCTTGCAGAATAGCAAGAGAGTCTCAAAAGCAATTGTAATAAAAATATGAAAAAGTAACTGAAGTTAAAATGCTCAGCCAGCAAGGACCACAAGGTACCATGGGAGCTCAGAAGAGCTCTCACTGAAAAATGTTGGAAGGCAGGAGCAGAGCATGCTGATGAATGCAAAAGGTGTGTTTATCTATTTATGTGTTTATATTTTTTATTATATTTATATAATGAGGTGCTGGATCAGGCAGAGGGGTGGGATTGAAACTTCATGCTTTCTTGGAGGAGGTTAGACCTTCATCACTTCTGATAACTTCCTTCTGCACATTCCCAAATGCCCCCAGTTCCTGATACCAGCTTTGTCTGCCTCTCAGAGGCCCCCAAATCCCTCCAAGCCCCTTTGAATCTCATAAATATAGTAATAACTATTAAATACTGGTCCTTGGGATTGAATATCAGATTAAAAACTTTTTAGAACTTTTCACCAGTGGTTAATATTGAGAGATTTTACCCTAAATTTATTAAATATGTATAATAACCTATACTTACCCAGTGATTATGAAGATTCAGGGCTTTCCTTGTAGCTCAGCTGGTAAAGAATCTGCCTGCAATGCAGGAGATCCTGGTTCAATTTCTGGGTCAGGAAGATTCCCTGGAGAAAGGATGGGCTACCCATTCCAGTATTCTTGGGCTTCCCTGGTGGCTCAGATGGTAAAGAATCCACCTTGCAATGTGGGAGACCTGGGTTCAATCCCTGGGGAAGGGAAAGGCTACCCACTTCAGTATTTTTGCCGGGAAAATTCCATGGTTTGTCCATCCATGTACTCAGTCAAGAAGTGTTTGTTGAAATATTAATTCATAATTAGCATCCCTGGCTTCTTTCCTATTGGCCTATTCCTGGTGGACTCCATCATCTGAGAAGAGTAAGTTTTGACACTAGGCTTTCCTGGGTAAGCTTGGGTCCCAATTCTGCTGGCCTTGGGAAAATAGCAGTCTCTCAGTTTTCCACTTGTGAAATAAGGCACACTAATAATTATTATGATTCTTATTTTTAGTCATGATATAACTGACTTTATTCAAAGTGTTGCTATTATGACAAAATAAGGTATGCAAAAATAAGTAAAGTATGCAAAGTCTTATTGATATGTCAAACTTACAACAAACATACCAAAATGCAAGTTAAAAAAAGAAATATTTGTTTAGCTCCTACTATATTCCAGGCATGCTGCTAAGTGCAGAGATACGATGATGAACAATCACAGACCCAGACCTTGTTCTTACAGAATGCATAGTCTAATAAGGAAGATGGACATAGAAGAAGTAATCTCACCATTCATGTAATTGCTTTCAGAGATGAGTCCTCTGAAGGATACATGTAAACCTAAATGTCACAGAAGCATCAGATAGGGAAACCTAGCCTAGTCCAGGGTTCAGAGATGGCATTCCTGATAGGTAACAATTAGGCTGAGATCTGAACAATGTCTAACAGTAAACTAGACCAAGAGAGAAGCAAGAGAAGAGGGTGTGGTGAGAACAGAACCTTCCTACCCTGTTGGTGAGAATACAAATTGGTGTGGCCACTATGCAGAACAGGATGGAAGTTCTTAAAAAATTAAAAGTAGAGCTACCATAGGATGCTGAGATCCCACTCTTGGGCTTGTATCCAGAGAAAAGCATGGTTCAAAAGGATACATACTCCCCAATGCTCATTGCAGCACTGTTTACAATAGCCAAGACATGGAAGCAATCTAAATGTCCATTGATAGAGGAATGGATATTGAAGATGTGGTACAAGTATACAATGGAATATTACTCGGCCTTTTAAAAGAATGACATAATGCCATTTGCAGCAACATGGATACACCTAGAGATTGTTATACTGAATAAAGTAAGTCAGAGAAGGAAAAATATCATGACATCCCTCACATGTAGAATATATAAAGAAATGATACAAATGTACTTATCTACAAAATAGAAACAGACTCACAGGCTTAGAGAATGAACTTGTTAACAGAGGGGAATGAGCTAGAGGGAAAGAGAGAGAGAGTCCGAGATTCCCCATCCTGCAGGATGACTAAGTCCATGCTCCACAACAAAAGAAGCCACTTGAAGCCCACGTGCAACAACAAAGGCCCAGTGCAGCCAAAATATTAACTTGTTAAAAAATTTTTTAAAGAAAGAAGAAATATTCTGCCATGCAACTAGTCTTATAATTCGAAACCTACTAAGGAATAACAAATTGCAGACTAAAAGGCATTGGCTGGTCCTAGCTGAAGGAGATGAGAAAGTTAGAGGCCACCATTTCTGATCCAGGGAGACTGTGGTTGAGAAGCTAATGAATAATGAAAAACATCATAATCTAGATAAACTGTAATCAAAGAGCCATGTTCCAGAAAGTCTAACCAGGAATGCATTTCCCTTACAAACTGGCCCTCTTTTCATAACAAACTTTACCTTCTTGGGAAGGTGATTCCAGAAGTTTGTGAATGGAGGCACCCACATTACCACAGGGAGTTCATTGCACAGAAGGTGTTAGCAGTGGAAGATAGAAAGCCCAGAGGCTCCTGATATAGTCACCATGGCAACCAACCCAAATCTGGTCCATTTTCTTCACAGACAAAAAACCCAGTTCAGTGAACACTGTAGGGAGGTAAGAGGAGTTTAGATTAACCAGGCTATCTTCTGGCCCCAAGCAATCTGCAGGATAAGACCTTGCATTAGGCAAAGGTCTTCACTGTGACAAAGCAGAGGATTTGTTAAATTCTTTGGATCTCACTGGGCCCATTTAACTTCTAGTGTGGGATTAAAAAATTACCCTTCCCCAGGCAGGAGGCCTGAAGTTTCACATGAACTCAGTTTGAAGTGGTAATGGTCATATCACAATAAACAGTCATTCAGGACCATTCTCTTCCTCATCACCTGAAAGGTCAAGCGACTGTACAGGCAGCACCTTCTCATCTCTGGCTTACCAGGTAAGCAAACAGACCACATTTTATAAATGGAAAATATGTCCTAAAACTGCCTTGAAGACGGGTTAGAATATATAAAGAAATGATACAAATGTACTTATCTACAAAATAGAAACAGACTCACAGGCTTAGAGAATGAACTTGTTAACAGAGGGGAATGAGCTAGAGGGAAAGAGAGAGAGAGTCCGAGATTCCCCATCCTGCAGGATGACTAAGTCCATGCTCCACAACAAAAGAAGCCACTTGAAGCCCACGTGCAACAACAAAGGCCCAGTGCAGCCAAAATATTAACTTGTTAAAAAATTTTTTAAAGAAAGAAGAAATATTCTGCCATGCAACTAGTCTTATAATTCAAACCTACTAAGGAATAACAAATTGCAGACTAAAAGGCATTGGCTGGTCCTAGCTGAAGGAGATGAGAAAGTTAGAGGCCACCATTTCTGATCCAGGGAGACTGTGGTTGAGAAGCTAATGAATAATGAAAAACATCATAATCTAGATAAACTGTAATCAAAGAGCCATGTTCCAGAAAGTCTAACCAGGAATGCTTTTCCCCTTACAAACTGGCCCTCTTTTCATAACAAACTTTACCTTCTTGGGAAGGTGATTCCAGAAGTTTGTGAATGGAGGCACCCACATTACCACGGGGAGTTCATGGCACAGAAGGTGTTAGCAGTGGAAGATAGAAAGCCCAGAGGCTCCTGATATAGTCACCATGGCAACCAACCCAAATCTGGTCCATTTTCTTCACAGACAAAAAACCCAGTTCAGTGAACACTGTAGGGAGGTAAGAGGAGTTTAGATTAACCAGGCTATCTTCTGGCCCCAAGCAATCTGCAGGATAAGACCTTGCATTAGGCAAAGGTCTTCACTGTGACAAAGCAGAGGATTTGTTAAATTCTTTGGATCTCACTGGGCCCATTTAACTTCTAGTGTGGGATTAAAAAATTACCCTTCCCCAGGCAGGAGGCCTGAAGTTTCACATGAACTCAGTTTGAAGTGGTAATGGTCATATCACAATAAACAGTCATTCAGGACCATTCTCTTCCTCATCACCTGAAAGGTCAAGCGACTGTACAGGCAGCACCTTCTCATCTCTGGCTTACCAGGTAAGCAAACAGACCACATTTTATAAATGGAAAATATGTCCTAAAACTGCCTTGAGAGTTAACATGTAATTTACGTCTGTGGTTTTCTGTTTTTCCCCTGGAAATGAGAACAAACAAGGTCTCTGAGAACTGAACTAGGAGAAGCAGCAAAAGTCTTTTCAAGGAAACATCATTCATTCATTTATTTAATTTATATTTATCGAAAACCTACTTTGTGCAATAGGGCAACAGAGATGACTAAACAAGGACTTTGCTTATAGCTCAATGAGGGAGGAGAACTTGATTAAAAATAAATGTAGATTTTAGGGCTTCCCTGGTGATAAAGTGGGTAAGGACACCGCCTTGCAGTGCAAGGGGCAACGGTTCGATCCCTGGCCTGGGAAGACTCCACATGCCGTGGGAGCGGCTGGACCAATGTGTCCAAATTACCGAGGAGGAGCTCTGGAGCGCATGCGCCCAGAGCCGGTGCTCTGCAACAACAGAGGCCACCAGGATGGGAGGCCCACATGGGCCAAAGAACAAAGATGGATGAAAATAGATAAATGAAAGACCAATAGAAGTGGCCCAAAGCAGATCCTTCATGGGTGCTGCATGAAGGTCTGGAGGGGTGGGATGGGGAGGATATACATATGACTAATCTGAGAACATACATATCTGTAAACAAAAAAACTCTGTAAAAGTTAAAAGTAAGGAGAGGAGCCAAGATGGCGGAGGAATGAGGGGAAGATTTCACCAGCTCCCCAACAGAATCACCAGAACTAATCAAGAAATGAACGACCACCAACAAACCAGCCGCTGGATGACAGAAGAATTCCATAGGTCCTCTAGAGAGTAGAAGAGTGAACAGCCAGAACCTTCCTGGAGCTACGGTTCTAAGAATCCTCTATCCTAGGATATGCCCTTGCATTAGGCAAAGGTCTTCACTGTGACAAAGCAGAGGATTTGTTAAATTCTTTGGATCTCACTGGGCCCATTTAACTTCTAGTGTGGGATTAAAAAATTACCCTTCCCCAGGCAGGAGGCCTGAAGTTTCACATGAACTCAGTTTGAAGTGGTAATGGTCATATCACAATAAACAGTCATTCAGGACCATTCTCTTCCTCATCACCTGAAAGGTCAAGCGACTGTACAGGCAGCACCTTCTCATCTCTGGCTTACCAGGTAAGCAAACAGACCACATTTTATAAATGGAAAATATGTCCTAAAACTGCCTTGAGAGTTAACATGTAATTTACGTCTGTGGTTTTCTGTTTTTCCCCTGGAAATGAGAACAAACAAGGTCTCTGAGAACTGAACTAGGAGAAGCAGCAAAAGTCTTTTCAAGGAAACATCATTCATTCATTTATTTAATTTATATTTATCGAAAACCTACTTTGTGCAATAGGGCAACAGAGATGACTAAACAAGGACTTTGCTTATAGCTCAATGAGGGAGGAGAACTTGATTAAAAATAAATGTAGATTTTAGGGCTTCCCTGGTGATAAAGTGGGTAAGGACACCGCCTTGCAGTGCAAGGGGCAACGGTTCGATCCCTGGCCTGGGAAGACTCCACATGCCGTGGGAGCGGCTGGACCAATGTGTCCAAATTACCGAGGAGGAGCTCTGGAGCGCATGCGCCCAGAGCCGGTGCTCTGCAACAACAGAGGCCACCAGGATGGGAGGCCCACATGGGCCAAAGAACAAAGATGGATGAAAATAGATAAATGAAAGACCAATAGAAGTGGCCCAAAGCAGATCCTTCATGGGTGCTGCATGAAGGTCTGGAGGGGTGGGATGGGGAGGATATACATATGACTAATCTGAGAACATACATATCTGTAAACAAAAAAACTCTGTAAAAGTTAAAAGTAAGGAGAGGAGCCAAGATGGCGGAGGAATGAGGGGAAGATTTCACCAGCTCCCCAACAGAATCACCAGAACTAATCAAGAAATGAACGACCACCAACAAACCAGCCGCTGGATGACAGAAGAATTCCATAGGTCCTCTAGAGAGTAGAAGAGTGAACAGCCAGAACCTTCCTGGAGCTACGGTTCTAAGAATCCTCTATCCTAACCCCCACGCTGACCCCACCGACAGAGAGCGCGCCAGCAAGTGCCCTAAAAGGGGGGCCTAAGCGGAGGATCGGGGGAGAGAGGGCAGCGCTCAGCGTGGAAACTCCAAGAATCCGCCCGGATCACTGGCAGAAATTAAGACACTGTGAAGATAGGATACTGGAGCAGGGCCGGACAGAACGAGTGCTGCCTAGCGACCTGGAGCCGGGAGGGAGCGCCCAGTGTGAAAATCACGCTGCTTGGCCAGGCGAAAATTGTGACTTTCCACCTGGCACCGGGTGAGTTCAAACACTGCTAGTGGGGGACTGGCTGAAGGGGAAGTCGCCCACAGATTGCGGACCAGGGACCGGGCTCGAGTCAGACGGGAAAGCTTGTGCCTGCCTTTGGGACTTGGAGGCGTAACTGGCAGTGCACGCGGGCCAGCAGGGGAGGAGCCTGTGTACCCCCATAGCTGCACCCCCATAGCTACACCCACAGCGGAGGAAGCCGGGAGAAGGGCAGGTATCAGAGGCTACCGGCGGGTGCGCGGCAGAGCCAGGACACCCCCGCCCAATACGGGATTGCGTGCGCGCCCGCAGCCCCCCACCCGACGAACTGGGATCAGCCCACCTTCCCAGCCAGCACCTGAGCTTGCAGACCGGTGTCATAAGGGAAAGGCTACATCATCAAGACAACACCATCGAGAGCAGACTGGCTTCCACCAGACAGATGAGAGGATAAAAACCAGGGACAGTATTTGGTTTTTTTGTTTATCTGTTGCGGATGGTTCTGTTTATTCGTTTGATGGGTCAGGTTTGGGGCTTTTTTTTTTTTTCTCTCTCTCTCTCTCTCTTTTGGCTCTTCTTATTAAGTTTCTCTTCCCTTTTTTAATTTTTAATTTCTTTTTTTTTATTTTTAATTATTTTTTTTTAAATTTTAATTCTTGAACTACTGTTTTTCTTTCCTCTTTCCCTCCTTCCTCCCTCTATGTTCTAAATCTAAAACTTTCTCCTATCTACCACTACCCCCTAGATAAATATTTCCTACCTTCCTGTCTCCACTCTTCTCTTCTAGCTGCACTAAACAATACAACACACTAATCTTGGCTACCTAACCCTATAAAATCCTTCCAAGGCGAATCTATTTCTTCTCATTACCCATACACTCTCCACCTCCTCACCCCCAACACCTGTCTTCATTAAAAATTGCTTTCAATGAAATAGTCCAAGCCAAGACCTTACCCAAGATCTATTTTTCCAGGCACTATTTTAATTAATTCAGAGCTTAACAGGCAAGTACCATCTTTGATTGCGTCATTTCCCAGAAAAATATCCTATGCTTTGTCACTGTAAGACTGGTTAGATGTGGTCATTGCTGTGTATGTATGTGTGTATACCTTATGACTATGTTAGAAAACATCTGCGTGCTTTTATGACTGTCACCCATTAGGGACACACCTCTTGCTCCTCAGATGCTAGTCTTTGAACTAATATCACGGAACACCATAGCAAACCAGACATAGAGCCTACACCCCCTGACCAATCATCAAACCAAGGATCCTTGGAGTAGAAGCCCTGATTCCAAGACTCCACACTATCAAAGAACATACAACACTAGAGACTGTTCACCTGTAAACAAAACCTAACACCACCCAAGACACAAACCATTGAAGACTTCTACAAGGACAGAAACCCAAAGGAAGGGCGAATTCAACCAAGAAGCCTGGTGGGGAAAAGAACTCCGTACACACAGACACCCACAAAGAAACAAAAAACTAACCTAAGGGAACCCGCCGCTGCGAGGAGCCGCCGGAAACCGCCGCCGCGAGGAGCCGCGGTGCGGGTAAATTCAGCCACTCCAACTGGAGGGCTTGCTGAACGGAGAGGGGAAGTCGCCCACGGGTTGCTGACTAGGGACCGGGCACTAGCGGGACGGGAAAGCTTGCGTCCGCCTTTGGGACTTAGACACGTAACCGGCAGTGAGCGTGTGCCAGTGGCGGAGGAGCCCGCGCTCCCCTAGAGCTGCAGCAGCAGCGGAGGAAGCCGGGGAAAGAGCAGGGATTGGAGACTACAGGCGGTTGCGCAATTGAGCTGGGGCACCCCCTCTTCAACACGGGACTGCGCGCGCCGCGGCCTCCGCCAGGCTGACTGGGATCAGCCCACCACCCCGGCCAGCACCCATTATGGCAGCAAAGCCCTCATTTAGCTGAACACAAAAACAGAAACCATAGCAACCGGCGCCATAAGGGAAAGACTACACCATCAAGACACCACCATCAAGAGCAGATTGGTTTCCAACAGGCAGATGAGAAGATCTAGCCCTGTGCTAGATCTATTTAAAACCAGGGACAGTATTTAACTTTTTTTTTCTTTTTTTTCTTTTTTTTTTTAATTTTCTTTTCTTCTGCTTGTTTATTTGTGGTGGACTATTTTGCTTATTCAATTGATTGGTTTGGTTTGGGGTTTATTACTTTGTTTATTCTTTGTTGTTGTTGTTGTTGTTGTTTTCATTTGTTTGTTTTATTTTTTGTGTTTTTTGTTTGTTTTTTGGTCTCTTCTTAATTTTTTCCGCCCTTTTTAATTTTTAATTTCTTTTTTGACTTTTATTTTATATTTTTTTTAATTTTAATTTTAATTCTTGAAAACCTCTAATTCTCTTTCCTCTTTCCCACTGCTTTCTTCCTCTATGTTCTAAATGTAAAACATTTTCCTATCTACCAATATCCTCTAGATAAATTATTTCCTATCTTCCTGTCTCAAATATTCTCTTCCAAATACACTAAACAATACACACACTGATCTTTGCTACCCAATACTATAAAAATACTTCCAAGACGAATCTTTTCCTTTTTATTATCTACAGACTCTCCTCCTCAACACCCCCAACACATGTCCTAATTAAACATTGCTCTCATTGTAATTATTCAAGCCAGACCTTGTGCTAGATCTATTTATTCAGGCACTATTTCAATTAATTCAAAGCTTAACGGGCAAGTATCATCTATGATTGCATGAATTGCCAGAAAGATTTCCTGTGCCTTAAATCTGTAAAACTGGTCAGTTGTGGGGATTGCTGTGTATGCATGTATATCTTACGATTATGTTAGAAAACATCTGCATGCTTTAATGACTGTCACCCATCAGGAATGCACCTCTTGTTCCTCAGATGCTAGTATGTGAACTAATATCATGGAACACCATAGCAAACCAGACATAGATCCTACACCCCTTGACCAATCATCAAAACAAGGATCCTCGTAGTGGAAGCACTGATTCCAAGACCCTACACTATCAGAGAACATACAACACTAGAGATTATTCACCTGTAAACAAGGTCTAACACCACCCAAGACACAAACCACTGAATCCTTCTAGAAGGACAGATACCCAAAAGAGGGGCGAATTCAACCAAGAAGCCTGGTGGGGAAAAGAACTCCATACACTTAGACACAGACAAAGAAACAAAAACTAACCAAATAATGAAAAGACAGAGAAACACTGCACAAATGAAGGACCAAGCTAGAGAAACACAGGTTCAAATGACAGAGGAGGAGATAGATATATTATCTGAAAGAGAATTCAGAAAAACTATACTAATGAGGATGCAAAACACCGAAAACAGAATATTAGAGGAACTTAGTGCATTGAGAAAAGACATGCAGGGAATGAAAAATAAGCAAATAGAGACCACCAACTCAATTGCTGAACTCAAAAATGCTATAGAAGGTCTCAACAGTAGAGTATCAGAGGCAGAAGAACAGATAAGTGAGCTGGAAGACAAAATGGTGGAAATAAGTGCTGAAGAACAGAACAAAGCCCAAAGAATTAAAAGAACTGAGGATAGCCTCAGAGACCTATGGGACAATATCAAATGCACCTACTTTAGAATTATAGGAGTTCCAGAGGAAGAAGAAAAAAGACTATGAAAAAATTCTTGAAGAGGTTATAGTTGAAAGCTTCCCCAGCATGGGAAAGGAAATAGTCAACCAAGTCCAAGAAGCACAAAGAGTTCCATACAGGAGAAACCCCAGAAGAAACACACCAAGGCACATTCTAATCAAACTAACGCAGACTAAATATAAAGACAGATTACTAAAAGCAGCTAGGAGCAAACAACAAATAACATATAAAGGAAACCCCATACGTTTAACTGCGGATCTCTCAACAGAAACCGTACAGGCCAGAAGAGAAAGGCAAGATACATTTAAATGGCTAAAAGAGAATAACTTCCAACCAAGAATTCTCTATCCAGCAAGAATCTCATTCAGAATTGATGGCAAAGTCAAAAGCTTCACAGACAGACAAAAACTAAAAGAATTCTGTACCACAAAACCAGCCCTACAACAAGTGTTAAAGGGCCTGATATAGCCAATAAATAGAGTAGGAGAAGCCTTACAACACTACAGATTATTCACCTGTAAACAAGGTCTAACACCACCCAAGACACAAACCACTGAATCCTTCTAGAAGGACAGATACCCAAAAGAGGGGCGAATTCAACCAAGAAGCCTGGTGGGGAAAAGAACTCCATACACTTAGACACAGACAAAGAAACAAAAACTAACCAAATAATGAAAAGACAGAGAAACACTGCACAAATGAAGGACCAAGCTAGAGAAACACAGGTTCAAATGACAGAGGAGGAGATAGATATATTATCTGAAAGAGAATTCAGAAAAACTATACTAATGAGGATGCAAAACACCGAAAACAGAATATTAGAGGAAATTAGTGCACTGAGAAAAGACATGCAGGAAATGAAAAATAAGCAAATAGAGACCACCAGCTCAATTGCTGAACTCGAAAATACTATAGAAGGTCTCAACAGTAGAGTATCAGAGGCAGAAGACCAGTTAGTGAGCTGGAAGACAAAATGGTGGAATTAAATGCTGAAGAACAGAACAAAGCCAAAAGAATTAAAAGAACTGAGGATATCATTAGAGATCTACGGGACAATATCAAATGCACCTACTTTAGAATTATAGGAGTTCCAGAGGAAGAAGAAAAAAGACTATGAAAAAATTCTTGAAGAGGTTATAGTTGAAAGCTTCCCCAGCATGGGAAAGGAAATAGTCAACCAAGTCCAAGAAGCACAAAGAGTTCCATACAGGAGAAACCCCAGAAGAAACACACCAAGGCACATTCTAATCAAACTAACGCAGACTAAATATAAAGACAGATTACTAAAAGCAGCTAGGAGCAAACAACAAATAACATATAAAGGAAACCCCATACGTTTAACTGCGGATCTCTCAACAGAAACCGTACAGGCCAGAAGAGAAAGGCAAGATACATTTAAATGGCTAAAAGAGAATAACTTCCAACCAAGAATTCTCTATCCAGCAAGAATCTCATTCAGAATTGATGGCAAAGTCAAAAGCTTCACAGACAGACAAAAACTAAAAGAATTCTGTACCACAAAACCAGCCCTACAACAAGTGTTAAAGGGCCTGATATAGCCAATAAATAGAGTAGGAGAAGCCTTACAAATCACACCCCAAATTTCTAAGAAGTTGACAATAGGAACATTCATATCAATAATTACTTTGAACGTAAATGGACTAAATGCTCCAACCAAATGACACAGGCTGGCTGAATGGATCCAGAAGCAAGACCCATACATATGCTGTTTACAAGAGACCCACTTCAGACCTAGAGACACTCATAGACTGAAAGTGAAAGGCTGGAAAAAGATATTCCATGCAAATGGAAATCAAAAGAAAGCTGGAGTAGCAATCCTTATATCAGACAAAATAGACTTTAAAGTAAAGAAGATTCTAAGAGACAAGGCAGGTCACTACATCATGATTAAGGGATCTATCCAAGAGGAAGACATAACAGTCATGAATATCTAGGTACCCAACACAGGGGCACTTCAATACATAAGACAGATACTTTCAGATTTAAAAGAGGAAATCAATAATAACACAATAATAGTAGGAAACTTTAACACTCCCCTCACACCAATGGATAGATCATCCAAACAGAAAATTAATAAAGAATCACAAGCTTTAAATGCCACACTAGAAACGATGGACCTTATCAATATCTTCAGGACGTTCCACCCAAAAGCAGAAGAATACACTTTCTTTTCAAGTGCTCACAGAACATTCTCCAAGATAGACCACATCTTGGGCAACAAATCAAACCTCACTCAATTCAAGAAAACTGAAATTCTATCAACCATCTTCTCGGACCACAATGCAGTGAGACTAGAGATCAGCAACAGGGAAAAAACTGATAAAAACACAAACACATGGAGATTAAACAACACATACCTAAAAAACCAACTGATTACTAAGGAAATCAAAGGAGAAATTTAAAAATTCCTAGAAGAAAATGACAATCAACATATGACTGTGCAAAACCTATGGGATACCGCAAAAGCAGTTCTTAGAGGGAAATTTATAGCAATACAATCCCACCTCAAGAAACTAGGAAAATATGAAGCAGATGATCGAACCCTCCACTTAAAACCATTGGAGAAAGAAGAACAAAAACATCCCAAAGCTAGCAGAAGAAGAGAAATTATAAAGACTAGAGCAGAAATAAATGAAAAAGAAACAATAGTAAAGATAAATAAAACAAAAAGCCGGTTCTTTGAAAAGGTAAACAAAATTGACAAGCCTCTGCCCAGACTCATCAAGCAAAAGAGAGAGAAGAACCTAATCAACAAAATCAAAAACGAAAAAGGAGAGATTACAACAGAGAATGCAGAAATCCAAAGGATTCTAAGAGACTATTATGAGCAACTCTATGGCAACAAACTGGACAACCTGGAAGAAATGGACAGTTTCTTGGGGAAGATCAGTCTCCCAAGACTGAGCCAGGAAGAAACAGAAACTTTGAACAACCCAATCACAAGCTCAGAAATCAACTTTGTGATCAAAAACCTAACCAAAAATAAAAGCCCAGGGCCAGATGACTTCACAGCCGAATTCTGCCAAACATTTAAAGTAGAGCTAATGCCTGTCCTTCTAAAACTCTTTCAAAAAATTTCACAGGAAGGAAAACTTCCAAACACATTCTACGAGGCCACCATCACCCTGATACCCAAACCAGGCAAAGACAACACAAAAAAGGAAAATTACAGACCAATTTCTCTGATGAACTTAGATGCCAAGAACAAACCTTAGAAACGATGGACCTTATCAATATCTTCAGGACGTTCCACCCAAAAGCAGAAGAATACACTTTCTTTTCAAGTGCTCACAGAACATTCTCCAAGATAGACCACATCTTGGGCAACAAATCAAACCTCACTCAATTCAAGAAAACTGAAATTCTATCAACCATCTTCTCGGACCACAATGCAGTGAGACTAGAGATCAGCAACAGGGAAAAAACTGATAAAAACACAAACACATGGAGATTAAACAACACATACCTAAAAAACCAACTGATTACTAAGGAAATCAAAGGAGAAATTTAAAAATTCCTAGAAGAAAATGACAATCAACATATGACTGTGCAAAACCTATGGGATACCGCAAAAGCAGTTCTTAGAGGGAAATTTATAGCAATACAATCCCACCTCAAGAAACTAGGAAAATATGAAGCAGATGATCGAACCCTCCACTTAAAACCATTGGAGAAAGAAGAACAAAAACATCCCAAAGCTAGCAGAAGAAGAGAAATTATAAAGACTAGAGCAGAAATAAATGAAAAAGAAACAATAGTAAAGATAAATAAAACAAAAAGCCGGTTCTTTGAAAAGGTAAACAAAATTGACAAGCCTCTGCCCAGACTCATCAAGCAAAAGAGAGAGAAGAACCTAATCAACAAAATCAAAAACGAAAAAGGAGAGATTACAACAGAGAATGCAGAAATCCAAAGGATTCTAAGAGACTATTATGAGCAACTCTATGGCAACAAACTGGACAACCTGGAAGAAATGGACAGTTTCTTGGGGAAGATCAGTCTCCCAAGACTGAGCCAGGAAGAAACAGAAACTTTGAACAACCCAATCACAAGCTCAGAAATCAACTTTGTGATCAAAAACCTAACCAAAAATAAAAGCCCAGGGCCAGATGACTTCACAGCCGAATTCTGCCAAACATTTAAAGTAGAGCTAATGCCTGTCCTTCTAAAACTCTTTCAAAAAATTTCACAGGAAGGAAAACTTCCAAACACATTCTACGAGGCCACCATCACCCTGATACCCAAACCAGGCAAAGACAACACAAAAAAGGAAAATTACAGACCAATTTCTCTGATGAACTTAGATGCCAAGATCCTCAACAAAATCCTAGCAAACAGAATTCAACAACACATCAAAAAACTCATACATCATGATCAAGTCAGGTTCATCCCACGCATGCAAGGATTCTTCAATATCCGCAAATCAATCAATGTGATACACCATATCAACAAATTGAGACACAAAAATCACATGATCATCTCAATAGATGCAGAAAAAGCCTTTGACAAAGTACAACACCCATTTATGATAAAAACTCTTCAGAAAATGGGCATAGAAGGAACCTATCTCAACATAGTGAAAGCCATATATGAGAAGCCCACAGCAAACATTATCCTCAATGGTGAAAAACTGAAAACATTCCCTCTAAGATCAGGAACAGGACAGGGGTGTCCACTTTCACCACTACTATTCAACACAGTCCTGGAAGTTCTAGCAACGGCAATAAGAGAAGAGAAAGAAATCAAAGGAATCCAGATTGAAAAGGAAGAGTCAAGCTCTCTCTATTTGCAGATGACATGATATTATACATAGAAAATCCCAAAGACACGGTTACAAAGCTACTAGAGCTAATCAACGAATTCAGCAAAGTCGCAGGATACAAAGTCAACACACAGAAATCACTGGCATTCCTAGACACAAACAATGAAAAATCAAAAAATGAAATCAAAAAAGGCAATTCCCTTCACCATTGCAACCAAAAGAATCAAATATCTAGGAATAAACCTGCCCAAAGAAACAAAAGAATTGTACACAGAAAATTACAAGACACTCATGAAAGACATTAAAGAAGACTTAAACGGATGGAGAGATGGCCCATGCTCCTGGGTTGGAAGAATCAATATTGTGAAAATGACTATACTACCAAATATCATCTACAGATTCAATGTAATACCAACTCAACTTCCATTGACATTTTTCACAGAACTAGACCAAAGAATAACACAGTTCATATGGAAACACAAAAGACCTCGAATAGCCAAAGCAATCCTGACAAAGAAAAACGGAGTGGCAGGAATCAGCCTCCCTAACTTCAGACTCTACTACAAAGCAACAGTCCTCAAGACAGTATGGTACTGGCAGAAAAACAGAACTATAGACCAATGGTATAAGATCGAGAACCCAGGGATAAACCCACACACCTGTGGGTACCTTATTTTTGACAAAGGAGGAGAAACTATAAAATGGGACAAAGACAGCCTCTTCAACAGGTGGTGCTGGGAAAAGTGGACAGCTACATGCAAAAAAATAAAGCTGGAACATTCCCTGACACCATACACTAAGATCAACTCAAAATGGATTAAAGACCTAAATGTAAGACCAGAAACCATCAAACTCTTAGAGGAGAATATAGGCAAAACCCTCAAGGACATCAATCAAAGCAAGATCTTCTCTGACCCACCTACTAGAATAGCGGAACTGAAAAGAAAAATGAACATGTGGGACCTCATGAAACTTAAAAGCTTTTGTACAGCAAAAGAAATTACAAAAAAGCTGAACAGACAGCCCACAGAGTGGGAGAAAATCATAGCAAATGAAACAACAGACGAAGAATTAATCTCCAAAATCTACAAGCAACTAGAGCTAATCAACGAATTCAGCAAAGTCGCAGGATACAAAGTCAACACACAGAAATCACTGGCATTCCTATACACAAACAATGAAAAATCAGAAAATGAAATCAAAGAGGCAATCCCCTTCACCATTGCAACCAAAAGAATCAAATATCTAGGAATAAACCTGCCCAAAGAAACAAAAGAATTGTACACAGAAAATTACAAGACACTCATGAAAGACATTAAAGAAGACTTAAACGGATGGAGAGATGGCCCATGCTCCTGGGTTGGAAGAATCAATATTGTGAAAATGACTATACTACCAAATATCATCTACAGATTCAATGTAATACCAACTCAACTTCCATTGACATTTTTCACAGAACTAGACCAAAGAATAACACAGTTCATATGGAAACACAAAAGACCTCGAATAGCCAAAGCAATCCTGACAAAGAAAAACGGAGTGGCAGGAATCAGCCTCCCTAACTTCAGACTCTACTACAAAGCAACAGTCCTCAAGACAGTATGGTACTGGCAGAAAAACAGAACTATAGACCAATGGTATAAGATCGAGAACCCAGGGATAAACCCACACACCTGTGGGTACCTTATTTTTGACAAAGGAGGAGAAACTATAAAATGGGACAAAGACAGCCTCTTCAACAGGTGGTGCTGGGAAAAGTGGACAGCTACATGCAAAAAAATAAAGCTGGAACATTCCCTGACACCATACACTAAGATCAACTCAAAATGGATTAAAGACCTAAATGTAAGACCAGAAACCATCAAACTCTTAGAGGAGAATATAGGCAAAACCCTCAAGGACATCAATCAAAGCAAGATCTTCTCTGACCCACCTACTAGAATAGCGGAACTGAAAAGAAAAATGAACATGTGGGACCTCATGAAACTTAAAAGCTTTTGTACAGCAAAAGAAATTACAAAAAAGCTGAACAGACAGCCCACAGAGTGGGAGAAAATCATAGCAAATGAAACAACAGACGAAGAATTAATCTCCAAAATCTACAAGCAACTCAGACAACTCAGCACAGGGAAAAAGAACAACCCAATCAAAAAATGGGAAAAAGATCTAAAGAGACGCCTCTCCAAAGAGGACATACAGATGGCCCAGAAGCACATGAAACGATGCTCAACCTCGCTTATTATTAGAGAAATGCAAATTAAAGCTACAATGAGATACCACCTCACATCCGTCAGAATGGCCATCATCAACAAATCTGCAGACAATAAATGCTGGAGAGGGTGCGGAGAAAAGGGAACCCTCTTGCATTGCTGGTGGGAGTGTAAATTGATACAGCCTCTATGGAAGACAGTCTGGAGATTTCTTAAAAAACTAAAAACAGAAGGACCCTACAACTCAGCAATCCCACTATTAGGCTTATATCCTGATAAAATCAAAACTGAAAGAAGCACCTTTACCCCAATGTTCATTGCAGCTCTCTATACAATAGCCAGAACATGGAAGCAACCTAGATGTCCATCGATGAATGAATGGATACAGACGTTCTGGTCCATATATGCAATGGAATACTACTCAGCTGTTAAAAGAAATGCAGAAGACTCAGTCCTAATGAAGTGGCTGGCTCTAGAACCTATCATAAAAAGTGAAGTAAGTCAAAAAGAGAAAGACAAATACAGTATACTAACACACATATATGGAATCTAGTAGGACGGTCTTGATAACACATGCAGTGAACTCATGGAAAAGCAGACAGAGCAAAGACATATGGACATTGTGGGGAAGAAATAGGGATGGGGAGGCATGAAGGGAGTACCATGGAAACCTATACTGTCATGTGTGGAAATGATAGCTAGTGTCGTTGTGCTAAGGGAATAGGAGTGCTTACAATTGCTTGGAGCGATGGTCTGGAGGAGTAGGATGGGGGGAACTTGGGGGGTGGGCACCATCTGGGAACATACATGTCTGTAAACAACAAAACTCTGTAAAACCTTTAAAATAAAGAATAAAAATAAATAAATAAATAAATAAATAGTTAAAAGTAAAATAAAAAATTAAAAAAAAAAAAAAAAGAAGTGGCCCACCCACACCCCTCCTTCCTCAACCGGCCCCCTGGGGAAAAAATAAAAAAATAAAAATAATAAATAAATAAATGTTAATTTTAAATGTGTTAAAACTATATAAACTTCAAGGACTCAAAGAAAACAGAAGATAAATCTTATTCATGAAATAGTTCAGGGCAGATGGCCTTCCACTATACTGACTTGAAAGTTCACCATCTCTGATTCATGGCCACAATGACACTCTCTTTGCTCTCCTGGGAAGGTTCATGGTTCAGAACCAAAAATGGCACACGTACACTCACATCCACTGGAGAGAACTAAACCACAAGTCAATAACTTCCTGTAAAGAATCCAGGAAACACAGTGCACCTGGGCACCCATGTGCTGTGATACAGTCCTGTTACCCAGGAAGAACAAAAGAGCAGAATCTGGGGGGAAAAATAACTCCCTTTGACAGTGAACAAAGACATGTACCAAGTTTTCTAGAAACAGAAAAGAGAAATGTTAATTATAAAACATTGAAGTATCATTTCCCCTATTAAATTGCCAAAAATAAGGACAAAATAATAATAGTGATTATTGCTGGCAAGGGTCCAAAAGAAAGAGGCACTTCTCAGTCCAGGAAGCACCAATTAGTTCAGTCTTTCTGGAAGTCAGTTTGAAAGTGTTCATGTAGCAGATATTTTAAAAGTCACAACAATAAAGGGAGTCAGGTGTATTCAATTATCCTTATTTTAACCTAGCTCTGAGTCCCTACTTCCCCTCTGTAGTGGGAAATTACACCTGTCAATTCAAGGTATCAGTGACCTCTAACTTAAAGCTCAACACTTTGGGGGTAAAATTCATCAAATTTAGGATTTCCTCCACAGGTGACCTCCATAAGCTGGGAACAGATTCTTCTCTAAAGCCTTCAAGGAAGAGCATAGCCCTACCAATACCTTGATTTTCTGACTTCCAAAACTCAGAGAGTAAATTTATGGAGTTAGTTTTGTTTATTTGTTTGTTCATTTGTTTGACTGCACTGAGGCTTCCTTGCAACAAACCAGGCTCTTTATCATGGCCGCATGGACTTTCTCTTGTTGCGGAGCACAGGCTCTAGAGCTCACAGGCTCAGTAGTTGTGGTATACCAATTTTGTTGCCCTGTGGCAAGTGGGATCTTAGTTCTCTGACCAGAGATCAAACCTAGATCCCATGCATTGGAAGGCAGATTCCCAACTACTGGACCACCACAGGAGTCCCAGTTTTTGTTGTTTTAAACCACCAAGTTATTTATTGCAGAATCATTAGGAATCTATGGACCTTTCCTTTGCTTCTCAATGCCTCTCACCCAGAACAATAATTGTATGGGACAGACTGTCCTGCCATGGTAATGTGAAGCCAAGAGTAAGCAGTGTGGCCCAAGCTGGCCTGGGAGATACTTCCAATCAGAGCCTGAACCAGACCTGTCAGATTTGAATTGTCTGAGTTGGGGAGCAGATACTCAGACTACAAAGGGTGATGCATACCCAAGGTAGGAAGGCAGGAGTGATTGCTTGGGTTAATGGTAGGTAAAGACAACTGATCTGACCAGAGCAGTGGCCACGTGATGCAAAGAGCCAACTCACTGGAAAAGACCCTGATGCTGCAAAAAATTGAGGGAAAGAGGAGAAGGGGGCAACAGATGATGAGATGGTTGGATGGCATTACTGACTCAATGGACATGAATTTGAGCAAACTTTGGGAGATAGTGACAATCAGGGAACCCTGGCATGCTGCAGTCCATGGAGTTACAAAGAGTCAGATACAGTGACTGAGCAACAATAACAATGTTTAACCAGAGCAGTGGTTAGAGAGGGTTCAATTCTAGTGAAAAAACTTGGATGAAGAAAGCTGGCACCTTCAGGGTAATGCCAATGTTTTGTGATTAATGTCTGGACAAAGACAGCCTCTGCTGACTGCAGATGGCCATTGTCAGCAGCAGACTCCTGGGTGGGAAATTTACAGCCTGCTCATTGTGGTGCATGAGCACCTCTTCCTTTGGAGAGAACCTCTGGTCTTCCCACATTTTGCTTTCTCAACCATGCAATTTATTCAACCTCTTGGGCTGCACTCAACTTTAAAAAAAAAAAAAAAAAAAACTTGGAGCCCACAGATGCCTAACAACAAATAGCAGGCCCCAGGGAAATCCTAAGGGCTCCTTGAAGCTCTTGGAGGGCTGGGTGTCTATGCTAGAAATAGCTGTAATTGGTTTGGACAATTGAAAGACCTGGCCACAGCTTGGAAGGCCGAGCTCCATCTCTTAGGCTGCCAATTCTGCATACAACTAATGTTGATGAGGAGTAATGGTAGGGACCATTACTCCTCATCAGTCTCTGTTGAGCAAATCTGGATCTCAACAGATCAGGGAAGGTGGTATTTTAAGTCTGGTCTGTGAGTAAACAAAAGAGGAAAAATTGAAGATTTGAAGAACTGGGAGAAAAGCAGTGACTGAGGGAAATGTGCAGTAAGTAGTTTGGACCGTAGATGGAACCCATGATCTCAACAATATCTCCAAACATTTGTTATATAAGAAATTAGGCAAAAGGTTGGACTTTGGCCTCTTAACACTGCCAGTAGGGTGCCTGAGATGGAAACCTGGACTACAAATGCTCCTTCCTTCTCTGTTATTACATCTATGAAACAAGTAAATGTAGCACAAATTGATGGCATAATCATTGATTAAGATATTTAAAAAGTGACTTCCCTGGTGGTCCAGTGGCTAAGACTCCACAGTCTCAATACAGGAGACCTGGGTTCCATCCCTGGTCAGGAAACTAGATCCCACATGCTACAACCAAAGATCCCAAATGCTACAATTAAGACTGGATCAGCCAAATAATTTTTTTTTTAATTTTTAAAAGATATTTAACAAATCAATTCCAAAGTCTTCTGATGCATTTCTGGGTCATTCTTGCCATTGACTATAGCAGAGCCTAACCCTTGGCACTGTGGTGAGAAGGACTGAAGGTCAGAGCCAGCAGAGGTCCAGATTCGTTCAAGAGAGACTGAAGAACAAGTAAGACTCAGAGACTGGAATAGACACAGCTCAGAAATGTGAGTGGTCAGACAGAAGCAATATAAAGCCAACAACGTAATAAGGAGAATTTCTAACCAAACCTGAGGAGTCTTTACATACTTCCTATTAGGAATGGACCAAGTCTAGGGCATGAGCAGCTCAGGGTTCTCGGGTTAAACCAGGTAAGTGGCCACACCTGAGGGAGGAGTGGTGCGACCACAGCTGCAGAGGAGATACTCTCACAGTCCCTTTCTAATTCACCTCATATTTTATCATAGTAGCAAATCCCCTCAGGGTCTGGGAAACACGGCTGAGGATTCAGAACAGCATGACATCAAAACCCCTCTGTGTCAGGTTCTACAACTGTCAGTGACTTCTCTGCATTTGAGACTTCCTTCTCAGCCATGAGGCCAAACCCTCAGAAAGATGGAGAAGTGTCTCCTCTCTTGTTCCCTCTCTTTCTTCTTCTCTATCATTTGGCTAAAGGAGAGAAAGAAATAAAGTCATGCCACTTAAGTGTGAAAATTCCATGACTCATACTATGCTTCAATGAAAGTTGCTTTCTCCTCAACTCCTAGAGACATTTGTCCTCCAGAAAGGCATTTCTAGCAGTAGCTGCTGGCTAGGTATTATTTGAAATTTACATCCTTTGTCATCCATGCAACCTGCATATTTTAAGCTGTTTCTGACATAAACTCCTCCAGAAGTCTTATAAAGAATCTGTACCTTTTGTCATGGAATATTTCATCCCAATATTTAAACATGGATTTTGAAATATTTAAACAGTATAATTTTGCAATATTTAAACCATATAAATGCAAAGTGACCTCATGGAGACACATGATTGGAGTTTACAAGAAAGAGTGAAGGGCTGCCCCTAGGGACTAGGAGGCACAGATCTGGATGCACCAACAGGCTCTGCCTCTCCCTGAAGACATTTAGAGAGGTCTTGAAGAAGTTTGGATATGGCCTGGATGGTAAAGAATCTGCCCGCAATGTAGGAGACCTGGTTTCAATTCCTTAGTCAAGAAAATCCCCTGGAGAAAGGAGTGGCTACTCCAATATTCTTGCCTGGAGCCTGATGGGCTACAGGCCATCGGATCATAAAGACTGGGGCACAAATGAGCAATTAACACTTTCACTTTCTGAAAAGGAAGTCCTGGAATTATCATTCACTGGTATAGCTGGGCGAGACAGCAGCTATTCTTAGACTCAACCAGTGAAGGCACCACTTACAGGGCATCCAGGATCTGGAAAAAGGCAAAGCGTGGGACACATCGAGGTGAGGCAGGGTGGGATTGCAGCACATGAATATTGACCAGGACAGATGTTCTCTGCAGCAGGATTCACCATGGGAGCAAAGGAAACCAGGGTTCAGACATGGAAGTCTCGAGAGGCTATAAAGGGGCCTGCAGCCTTGAAGGAAAGTATTCAGGATCCTCCAGGAAAACCTAAAGAGCCAGAGAGAGGGTAATAGTTTGGGCAAGGATGAGAGGTGGGAAAAAGGGATGAAAGCTTAGAAAAGAGACAAACCTGAGTCTAAGATCCAACTCCGTCGCCAAGCTGCTAACACTGAACATTCATTTAGCCTCTCTGAGCCAGTTTCAACATCTGCAAAACAGTGCAAAGGATGATGGAGACAATTCACATAAAGCACTTAGCACAATCCCTGACACCTCAGTGCTCAAATAATGCTTGCTGGCTGTGTCCTCTTTGCCATTACCATCACCATATTTACTGTTATTGTCTTTATTAGAGAGTAGGACCACGTCTCTTTCAAACGCTTTCTCTAGTGCTGAGTCCAGAGCCTGGCAAATAACATTCTTTCAGTAAATGTATGAAATGGCTTAGTGGCTGACTTTATGGCCATGCAATAAGTGGGATCACACAGGACCCTGGACTTAGAGGGGCACAGTTCTTGGTCTGATGTTCTGCTATGGACATCTTAATATTCTTAGTCATTTTTGAACAAGAGGCTCCACACTTTCACTTGTACAGACCCCCACAGATTATGTGACCAGTCCTAAATGAGGATATGTATATAAGAGAGATATAAGGAGAAAACTGAAGAATGAATAATTTGGGGAGATGGCCACCCACTCCAGTATTCCTGCTTGGAGAATCCTATGGACAGAGGAGACTAGAGGCTACAATCCATGGGTTTGCAAAGAGTCAGACATGACTGAGCAACTTAGCATACAAAAGAAATTTGCAGAGAAGCTATGAAGAACTGCAGTGGGGGTGTTGGAGGGATGGGTTGGGAATTAGGGGCTAGAAAATGCAAACTATTATATATAGAGTAAATAAACAATAAGATCTTACTGCATAGAATAGGCAACTATATTCAATACCTTATGATCAACCATAATGGATATAAAAAAGAATATATACATATGAGTAACTGAATCACTTTGGCATACATCAGAAACTAATACAATATTATAACTCAACAATATGCCAGTTTAAAAATTATAAATAAAATAAAATGTGTTAAACAAACAACTACAAAAAAAAAGGACTATGGTGAACCAAATATTTCCAAGAATACAAATGCTCTGGGTTCTTCAGTGGAACCCAGAATAGTTCACATGTCGAGTTTTCACCAGATCCCATATTTGCAATATATGAGAGGGACTTTACCCAAAAAAGCCTCAGACATAATCTGTTCTTGATCAACAGTTTTTTTTTCCACATCTGCAAAACAGTGCAAAGGATGATGGAGACAATTCACATAAAGCACTTAGCACAATCCCTGACACCTCAGTGCTCAAATAATGCTTGCTGGCTGTGTCCTCTTTGCCATTACCATCACCATATTTACTGTTATTGTCTTTATTAGAGAGTAGGACCACGTCTCTTTCAAACGCTTTCTCTAGTGCTGAGTCCAGAGCCTGGCAAATAACATTCTTTCAGTAAATGTATGAAATGGCTTAGTGGCTGACTTTATGGCCATGCAATAAGTGGGATCACACAGGACCCTGGACTTAGAGGGGCACAGTTCTTGGTCTGATGTTCTGCTATGGACATCTTAATATTCTTAGTCATTTTTGAACAAGAGGCTCCACACTTTCACTTGTACAGACCCCCACAGATTATGTGACCAGTCCTAAATGAGGATATGTATATAAGAGAGATATAAGGAGAAAACTGAAGAATGAATAATTTGGGGAGATGGCCACCCACTCCAGTATTCCTGCTTGGAGAATCCTATGGACAGAGGAGACTAGAGGCTACAATCCATGGGTTTGCAAAGAGTCAGACATGACTGAGCAACTTAGCATACAAAAGAAATTTGCAGAGAAGCTATGAAGAACTGCAGTGGGGGTGTTGGAGGGATGGGTTGGGAATTAGGGGCTAGAAAATGCAAACTATTATATATAGAGTAAATAAACAATAAGATCTTACTGCATAGAATAGGCAACTATATTCAATACCTTATGATCAACCATAATGGATATAAAAAAGAATATATACATATGAGTAACTGAATCACTTTGGCATACATCAGAAACTAATACAATATTATAACTCAACAATATGCCAGTTTAAAAATTATAAATAAAATAAAATGTGTTAAACAAACAACTACAAAAAAAAAGGACTATGGTGAACCAAATATTTCCAAGAATACAAATGCTCTGGGTTCTTCAGTGGAACCCAGAATAGTTCACATGTCGAGTTTTCACCAGATCCCATATTTGCAATATATGAGAGGGACTTTACCCAAAAAAGCCTCAGACATAATCTGTTCTTGATCAACAGTATTTCCAGAGTTTATAATTTCTTTACTCAAGACCAAAGTAGGAAGACAGAAAAGTTAATTCAGTCCCAACATTATCTGGATGCCAGCTCTAGTTTTGCTCTCTATAATATGAAGTAAGAAATGACAAGCATAATGCGCATAATTTCACAATCACAAGTCAATGTTTTAAAACCACTTCCTCCTGCCCAAACATATGCCCCCAAGCCATCATAGCTCATGTTTGACCAGGCAGCCTTTTACAGCATTGCCGAAACTGACTGCCTCAGGCCACACCATCCTGTTCTTGCTGGGGTCAGCAGCTGTAACATGACAAACCAGTCACTTTCAGCTTCCCAGTTCTGCCCATCATTCATTCTGTCCCAGGAGGTGCCACTGGGGCAAATCACACACTCTTTTTACAGTGACACAGATGGCTTTTTTTTTTTTAATCCAAGAACATTTTAGCCTTTTAGGATAAGTTCTTTGTTTGAATGTGTTCAGTGTTAAACTCCAGATGAGTAATCATCTACTGTTTGAGTCACCATATCATTCATCCACTCAACCTGTGGCCTGTCCTGTGCCAGGCACAGGGGACCCAGAGACAAGGGTGACACTATTACTGTTCCCATGGAGCTCATGGATGAGCTAGAACAACCCATGATTACACAGGTTCAAGACTCTAACCCAGTTGGGGGTAAGAGAATGCATCCTGATGATGGGACAACTGAAAAGTGCTTGGAAGAACAAGCAGAAGGAAGAAGAATTCTGGGAAAACACCAGCAGCACATCACGGTCTAGACAGGGAGAACTTGGCTTGTTCCTGTAGTTTAAGCGCTTCACACAGTACCTCTGGTGCGTATGGAGTAAGAGGAAAGGGTAGACAGGAACTCCTGAGCCAGGCTAAATTTGGTCTTAATCAAGAAGCAGAAGAAAACCATCAAAGCATTTTGCTTCTTCTTTTTTTTTTTCAAGCTGATTAGATTTGCAGCACAGAAACCCAATCCCCTTCAGGTTGAAGGGAGGGAGGCACTGAAGAGGTGGAAAATGAACAGCTCTGGAGTTCTTGTTCCTAAGTTTGCTGGTGTCTGCTATGTTTGGAGGGGATTTGAGGTAGCCTGAAATGAGTAGTAAGGAATGAAGAGACAGAGCTAGGTTTTTACATGAAATTTTTAGGACTAATTTGCTCAGCAAAGTAGCTGTGACCATCACCTCCACTTCCTGTGAAACCTTCTGTAAATGTTTCAGTGTTCCTCGAGGCTTTCAGAGTAAGATTGAGTTTGGGGAGTGCATATAACATGGGAAGTTTCATGGCACAGGCAAGACTTGATCAAAAGTGGTCCATGAGAATTCAGTTACTTTTAGGTCACAGAAAGATCTCTCAGGTGAGAGCCTGGAGGATGGAGTGGAGCTGAAGGGAGTTTGACATTAGGAGTGAGAAAAACCAAAAGGGAGACTCCTACAACTGTCCTGGGAAAGGACCCATGGCAGTGGGTACAGAATAGGAAGAAGGCACAGAATGAAATAATATCCAGAAAGTGCAGTCCATAGGCTTGTGCTGCTAACTGGATGTGAGCAACCAAGGAAGCAGCCAGGCTGAAGGAGCCTAGAAGACAGAACCTTCCCCCATCAAGACAAGAGGACAAAGCAGGGGGCAGTTAGGGTACAGTCTTACTCTGGATAGAGTGATTTCACATCATCAGTGGGACTTTCGAGTAAGTACATGCAGCAGGTTGTTGGGTATAGAGATAGGACTAGAGATAGCCACCATGATCTCCCCTCTGGATTATTGTACTGGTCTCCAAATGGATCCACTGTATTTGCCTCTGATCTCTTCTTACATCTCCATTCTTAGTAGGGCAGTCAGTGTGAGCTGGTCAAACATAAGCCATAAAATAGCACTTCTCTGCTCAAAACCCCATGAAGGTTCCTTGAGTTGCAGCCACAGACCTGCCTGGGACCAATGAGGCCCTAACCTTCTGATCTCCCTTTCTCAGCACCAGTCCAGTCATTCGGAGTCCTCACTGCTCTCTTCTGGGCCTTTGCAGACTCATGGGAGTTGAGGGGCTTCCCTCTTGTGGGGAAGGAGGTGGCACTGAAGAGGGGGAAAATGAACAGCTCTGGAGTTCTTGTTCCTAAGTTTGCTGGTGTCTGCTATGTTTGGAGGGGATTTGAGGTAGCCTGAAATGAGTAGTAAGGAATGAAGAGACAGAGCTAGGTTTTTACATGAAATTTTTAGGACTAATTTGCTCAGCAAAGTAGCTGTGACCATCACCTCCACTTCCTGTGAAACCTTCTGTAAATGTTTCAGTGTTCCTCGAGGCTTTCAGAGTAAGATTGAGTTTGGGGAGTGCATATAACATGGGAAGTTTCATGGCACAGGCAAGACTTGATCAAAAGTGGTCCATGAGAATTCAGTTACTTTTAGGTCACAGAAAGATCTCTCAGGTGAGAGCCTGGAGGATGGAGTGGAGCTAAAGGGGAGTTTGACATTAGGAGTGAGAAAAACCAAAAGGGAGACTCCTACAACTGTCCTGGGAAAGGACCCATGGCAGTGGGTACAGAATAGGAAGAAGGCACAGAATGAAATAATATCCAGAAAGTGCAGTCCATAGGCTTGTGCTGCTAACTGGATGTGAGCAACCAAGGAAGCAGCCAGGCTGAAGGAGCCTAGAAGACAGAACCTTCCCCCATCAAGACAAGAGGACAAAGCAGGGGGCAGTTAGGGTACAGTCTTACTCTGGATAGAGTGATTTCACATCATCAGTGGGACTTTCGAGTAAGTACATGCAGCAGGTTGTTGGGTATAGAGATAGGACTAGAGATAGCCACCATGATCTCCCCTCTGGATTATTGTACTGGTCTCCAAATGGATCCACTGTATTTGCCTCTGATCTCTTCTTACATCTCCATTCTTAGTAGGGCAGTCAGTGTGAGCTGGTCAAACATAAGCCATAAAATAGCACTTCTCTGCTCAAAACCCCATGAAGGTTCCTTGAGTTGCAGCCACAGACCTGCCTGGGACCAATGAGGCCCTAACCTTCTGATCTCCCTTTCTCAGCACCAGTCCAGTCATTCGGAGTCCTCACTGCTCTCTTCTGGGCCTTTGCAGACTCATGGGAGTTGAGGGGCTTCCCTCTTGTGGGGAAGGAGGTGGGGTCATCTTCTGAGAGTATTTGAGGGGATAAGAGTTACAAAAGAAATGGAGAGGGTGGGGCTCTGGGACAACATCTGGGAACAGGGTGAGGTGGGGTGCTGTGGGATCAATCCCAGCTTCTGCTAAATGATAAGCAAACACTAAGAGTACAGCAAACAACTGATATTTTCCTTTTACATTAAAATGTATCCATATTATATTTTTCTTTCCATAGAGCAATTTTATAGCTTTAAAGTTTAATTTTTAAAACAACCCTGATAGACACTGGAACAGGTATTAATACCCTTGGGAGATGGAGAAACTCAGGCCTAGAGCAGCTGAGTTGCCCAAGGTCACAGAGAGAAGACCAGAACCCAGACTCCAGCCTGTTACCCACTACTTCCCACCCACTCTTTTAGACTGGCCCTAAAGTTGTTCTTTTGTAAATGAGGAGGTATTCTTTTGCCAAAAGAGGATAAGACCAACCCACCTCAGGAAGAAATTGACTTGGGGCAGTGCTGTGACAGATGAGAAAGTGATGTCTTTGAGGTGATACTAACACCAGAGGCCACTGCATCTCTGCCCAGTGGGCAGCACAGGGGTGTACAAGAGAAGTGCCAGTGGCCGCAGTCAGCACGGCCTGAAGATATCTGATCCCCAGCTTAGGCCTGAGGCTTAGCCATTCAGGAACTTGCCTCACATATCTTCAACCTCTCACAAACCTTTCCAGATGCAGAAGTGATGAAATCTCATACATTTGTTCCCCTAGAGATAGCCACCATGATCTCCTCTGGATTATTGTACTGGTCTCCAAATGGATCCACTGTATTTGCCTCTGATCTCTTCTTACATCTCCATTCTTAGTAGGGCAGTCAGTGTGAGCTGGTCAAACATAAGCCATAAAATAGCACTTCTCTGCTCAAAACCCCATGAAGGTTCCTTGAGTTGCAGCCACAGACCTGCCTGGGACCAATGAGGCCCTAACCTTCTGATCTCCCTTTCTCAGCACCAGTCCAGTCATTCGGAGTCCTCACTGCTCTCTTCTGGGCCTTTGCAGACTCATGGGAGTTGAGGGGCTTCCCTCTTGTGGGGAAGGAGGTGGGGTCATCTTCTGAGAGTATTTGAGGGGATAAGAGTTACAAAAGAAATGGAGAGGGTGGGGCTCTGGGACAACATCTGGGAACAGGGTGAGGTGGGGTGCTGTGGGATCAATCCCAGCTTCTGCTAAATGATAAGCAAACACTAAGAGTACAGCAAACAACTGATATTTTCCTTTTACATTAAAATGTATCCATATTATATTTTTCTTTCCATAGAGCAATTTTATAGCTTTAAAGTTTAATTTTTAAAACAACCCTGATAGACACTGGAACAGGTATTAATACCCTTGGGAGATGGAGAAACTCAGGCCTAGAGCAGCTGAGTTGCCCAAGGTCACAGAGAGAAGACCAGAACCCAGACTCCAGCCTGTTACCCACTACTTCCCACCCACTCTTTTAGACTGGCCCTAAAGTTGTTCTTTTGTAAATGAGGAGGTATTCTTTTGCCAAAAGAGGATAAGACCAACCCACCTCAGGAAGAAATTGACTTGGGGCAGTGCTGTGACAGATGAGAAAGTGATGTCTTTGAGGTGATACTAACACCAGAGGCCACTGCATCTCTGCCCAGTGGGCAGCACAGGGGTGTACAAGAGAAGTGCCAGTGGCCGCAGTCAGCACGGCCTGAAGATATCTGATCCCCAGCTTAGGCCTGAGGCTTAGCCATTCAGGAACTTGCCTCACATATCTTCAACCTCTCACAAACCTTTCCAGATGCAGAAGTGATGAAATCTCATACATTTGTTCCCCAGCACAGAAATGTGTTTATGCTCTCAAAGTGAAGGTTTGTAATGGGTTTTGCTCATGGGAATGATTATTTTAGTGCTGACTTTTAAAAAGGCAATTGATAACAAGTTTACCCAGCCAAAAGAGCTCTGGCAATTATCTGCAAATTCAGACTCCATGAAGAGTCAAACCAGATCATTTAAGACCCCCTGAAACCATTCTGGGGCCAAGATTATCCAAATTGACAAGCTAAAAATGAGATAATTTATGTTAAAATGGTGCTTAAGAAATCAAGACACTACTCTGGACAGAGGCTGCTGGGAGCCACCACAATCCCTTCTTCCCTTATTTTTCTCTTTCCTGGGCTTCTTCCCTCCCCTGTTTACTTTCCCAGTTGAGGAAATTTTTAAGCTTTTCATGGAACCTTTCAAAAATTTGAATACAAAGGTCTCCAATGACAGGGTTTGTCGCTATTGTTTGTTTTTAATCACAGCTCTGATCAGGACCTGGATTGTACAAAAATCCCACCGAGGGACAGGAACACAAGTCCTGAGGTTACTCATCTCCGCCAAGCTCTTCAGTTCACCTTCAAATATTCTGCCAGAGGGTCTTGGACAGAGCACTGAGGTTCCACAAGTGAGAGAAGACGCTCCCAGGCTCTCCTCTTGGATGCTCTCAGGACTCAGAGTGTTGGGAGAATCCCTGAAATTCAGACCTACATCATTGTGGCTGCCAGTGTCCTCACTCAGCAGTCCAGTCAGAAGCACAGTGAGCAAAGATCTAGGAGAGGATAAGCTGATTCTCCTCTGGTCAGACGTGGTGGACTAAGCACACATCCATCTCCCTCATCCTCTCACTTCTAAATGAAAGTGAAGGGTCCAGACTTTGAGGGGGACAGATGAGAAAGTGATGTCTTTGAGGTGATACTAACACCAGAGGCCACTGCATCTCTGCCCAGTGGGCAGCACAGGGGTGTACAAGAGAAGTGCCAGTGGCCGCAGTCAGCACGGCCTGAAGATATCTGATCCCCAGCTTAGGCCTGAGGCTTAGCCATTCAGGAACTTGCCTCACATATCTTCAACCTCTCACAAACCTTTCCAGATGCAGAAGTGATGAAATCTCATACATTTGTTCCCCAGCACAGAAATGTGTTTATGCTCTCAAAGTGAAGGTTTGTAATGGGTTTTGCTCATGGGAATGATTATTTTAGTGCTGACTTTTAAAAAGGCAATTGATAACAAGTTTACCCAGCCAAAAGAGCTCTGGCAATTATCTGCAAATTCAGACTCCATGAAGAGTCAAACCAGATCATTTAAGACCCCCTGAAACCATTCTGGGGCCAAGATTATCCAAATTGACAAGCTAAAAATGAGATAATTTATGTTAAAATGGTGCTTAAGAAATCAAGACACTACTCTGGACAGAGGCTGCTGGGAGCCACCACAATCCCTTCTTCCCTTATTTTTCTCTTTCCTGGGCTTCTTCCCTCCCCTGTTTACTTTCCCAGTTGAGGAAATTTTTAAGCTTTTCATGGAACCTTTCAAAAATTTGAATACAAAGGTCTCCAATGACAGGGTTTGTCGCTATTGTTTGTTTTTAATCACAGCTCTGATCAGGACCTGGATTGTACAAAAATCCCACCGAGGGACAGGAACACAAGTCCTGAGGTTACTCATCTCCGCCAAGCTCTTCAGTTCACCTTCAAATATTCTGCCAGAGGGTCTTGGACAGAGCACTGAGGTTCCACAAGTGAGAGAAGACGCTCCCAGGCTCTCCTCTTGGATGCTCTCAGGACTCAGAGTGTTGGGAGAATCCCTGAAATTCAGACCTACATCATTGTGGCTGCCAGTGTCCTCACTCAGCAGTCCAGTCAGAAGCACAGTGAGCAAAGATCTAGGAGAGGATAAGCTGATTCTCCTCTGGTCAGACGTGGTGGACTAAGCACACACATCCATCTCCCCTCATCCTCTCACTTCTAAATGAAAGTGAAGGGTCCAGAAGTACCAATCAACCAAAGAAAAAGAGAGTGGAGGATTCGTTTCAGCAGGTTTTGGAAGCCAAGAAGCAGATGGATGGGTGGTGACTGTCCCAGAGGAACAAAGCAAGTAAAATCCTTGTGCCTGCAGAGGAGCTGCACAGATGGAAAGCATACCACTTGGTCTTGCTGTCAGATGAAGAGACTTAGGCCTCCAAGCTCCTAGCACCCTGGAAACTGGGGCAAGGTGTGCAGCTAAAAGCCATGACACTGTGAAAATCTATAGAAATAGAAATTGGATCTTCCAAGATCCCACCCTCTCCAACCCTTACCCCGTCCCCAACAATCCCAGGCAACTGCGCTCCATCCAGATCTCTCACTTCTTCAGGAGAAAGGAGGTTTATTTTCTGAAAAAGATAAAGCAGAGACTTCAGATGAGAGGTCAGGGACTAGGCATGAAGCTGCAAACAGGTGATTATATGGGGGCCTATATTCTGAGCTGTGGGGCCACCAAACCTGACCTCAGTCTCAGGAGCAGGCAGCCAGGAGCACAGGTGACCTGGCAAGAAATAAGATTATTCTGTAGAGGAAATTAACAAAACTTCCTAAGAGGAGATTCAGTTATTGACATTTAGAGGCTCCTCTGCAGTGTAGCTGGCTCACATTTTATGATATTCCAATAAGAACCACCAGTGGAGAAACTTTGTTCCCACCCACACAGGGTTTCTCAGTGGCCTTAGTTATTTTCTCCAATCCAAAACAGAGACACCAAAACAAGGATGGAATAAAGAAGTTGAGGGGGGAGGGTGGAACCTTAAGAACCAAAACAATAAGAGAACTGGCCTAAAAGAAACCTCAAAAAGAGCAATCTCAGAGATATAAAAGGCATAAAGGGACAAAGAACTAGCAAGATGTTTGGGGTTTGAGCTGGGGTAAGGCAAGGAACAAAAGAGAAAAAGAAATGACATCCAAAAATTTAAAAATCTGCAAAAGGAATAAACATATTAATCAAGAAAGACTCCTAGAAAGTAAATTAAAAACTTAAAATATAAGAGAAACTATTGAGAAAACCAGGATATTCACCAGAATAAAATAAAAAGACTAGAAGATATTCTCAGAGAAAGTATATAAGAACTGAAGGATTTGGGTTTCCAGATTTAAAGTCTACTGAGTACCCAGCACAATGAGGACTTTAAAACACCTCACCATAACATTTTAGAATATTGGGCTAAACAGGACATCCTAAAAACAAAACAAAACTTAGTGCATTCAAAGAAATAAAGATCCAAAAGGCATTCTACTTCCCAATAATGAAACTGGGTGCTAGAGGAGGGAGGGCAATGCTTTAAAAAGTCTGAGGGGAAGGGCTTTCAGTCTATCTGTAAATAACTACCAATGAATTATAAGGCAAAATAAAAATACCAGACCATGGGCTCAAATATTTTTTATTTACATGCTCTCTTAGGAAGCTATTAGACTGTTTCTTTTGGCAGATGTAAACCAAAAAATATAAAACCAAAAAGGAAGACATGGTGATCCAGAGACAATAAGAGCCAACCCAGAAGAGGGAAGGAAATTACAGAGCCATCTGCCTCAGCAGCCTTGTGAGTGGTGAGAACTGGTGGAGCACAAAAGAGGACTGAGGGACAGAGAGCAATGGTGCCCTGCGTTGCTCACCTGTGAGCTACATCTGTGAGCATATTTATCATAATAAACACAAACTAAAAGACTGTTCTGGTGGTGATCTAAGAAACAAGATGGCTGAGTCTTCAAATACTAGGAGTGATTAGCTCTCTGCAAAATGGATCAATGAAGAAAGAAGACAATGATCATGGCATTTAGGTTTATGAAGGAAAGTATCAGAAGAAACATCTTCAAGAGTGGGTTGTCCAGTGGTTAAGGCTTTGCCCTCCAATGCAGGGGTTCTGAGTTCAAGGCCCTACATGCCTTGTGGCCAACAAACCAAAACATAAAATGGAAGCAATATTGTGGCAGATTCAAGAAAGACTTTTAAAAGGATCCACATCAAAAAAATCTTCAAAAAAAAAGAAAAAAGTGGATGAGGACTGGGGAATGTGTAAGAGACTTCTGTTTTTATTTTTGTTTTTAATTTAGTCATGTCTAAGTACTTTACGTTGATAAAAACAAAACTTGAGTTAATTTTTTTAAAGAAAATTCAAACATTAGTCTGTTTTCCATATGCATAAGAATGATTAAAAGTCTCCATTTGATTCCATTATGATCACTGAACACCACAAACCAAGTGGTATCTCTCCTTCTTTTCCACAATATACTGATCAGTTGCTCCATAGGAGTCCTTATCAGTTACTAGGAAGACTTTTTTTTCTTTTTTCTCAGTGGTGAGAGGGAAAAGGAATATTAGTTGAAAATATGCAAGGCCTAAGTAAGGCAAAAGTGAGATTCCTAGCCCCCTACCTGTCTTCCTACCTGATTGTATAGAACAAAATCAATAGGAAGTCAGTCCCCAACTCCACTTCAACAGGTGCCTAGGCTACTGGCACCTATGCATGGTTAGCTAGTTGTAGGAGGCTGAACTGGGCCCTGGGAGCATCAGAAGGAAGAAGCAATGGAATCAAACACCTTTCTCTTATCTTTCCCCTTGTCAGGAAGGACAATAGGAAAATGGCCCAGAAAGGCCCATCCTGTCCTCTCTCTGGTGGTGCTCAGGGTTTCTGACCCTTGCATTCATAGAGGAAAGTCACTGGACTGAAGCTTCTTCAGGCTCAAGAGGATCAGAGAGATAATGCTGTCACTGAAGAAAGTTAGAAAGAAGAAAAAAGAAGGGCCTCAACAGTGAGGAGAAGGAGGCAATAGAGGATGAGATGGTTAGATAGTATCATCAACTCAATGGACTTGAATCTGAGCAAATACCAAGAGATAGTGAAGGACAGGGAGGCCTGGTGCACTGCAGTTCTTGGGTAATGAAGAGTACAACTTGGTGACTGAACAACACAATGAATTCTGATGATGAGAGCAAAATGACAGTAAATTATGTTGAGGGAAGGATGAACAGAAGAATATTCTACAGACCCAACAAGAAATCATCTACTAATCTTATCCCCAACAGCCCCAAGTAGACATGAACCACTTAGTTAGAGGGAACAGACATCTTCAGAACAAGCGATGAAGTTGGGCTATAAGGGTACTAAGGAAGCCAGCCAAGGGCTCTGCCCAGTCCTGTGGTCAGAGACAGGCAGGAGCTCCAGCTCCCTCTGCAATATCCCTTATTAATGAGACACTAAATCCTGTTCACTTTTTCTCTCTTCCTCCATTATGGAACTCCTGATCTCACACCTCTGTCCTCTGCTTTTTTGGGGGTGGTGGATATAAATTGGTTCATGTAACTAAAGAAACAAACCTAGAGGAATAAAAACTAAAGGAAATAAAAATAAATTATAAGGAGCACCCATTAAATTCCCTTCAAAAGGATAAAATGATTTCAATTTTACTCTGTCTCACTCACTTCTCCCCACTCCCTCCCCAGATAGACCTGCATATCTATATATTTATACAGGTATTTTTTATTATTTAGTTAATATGAATTACAGGCCTCATGCTTCCTCCCTTCTAAATCCAAAATGAGGAAGCTTTCTCTTTTCTCTCGCTCCCTTTTTTCCTCCACTCCCCCTCACCAACACGATTTACATTCTCAATGTAATGTATTAAAAAGTTGACAGGGACGAAAGGATTCACACGATGTCTGCTAAGAAACCCAATTTCCATGATGAATTGCCCGAAGCCCCTGAATCACAAACCATTTTTTCCGCTGCTCAGAAGTTGGGTTTTTTTTTTTTTTTAAATCTTCTTAAAGCCTCTTTCCTAATCTTCGGCTAGAAGAGATGGGTGAAAGGATTTTTTTTTTTCTAAACTAAGGAAAGTATTAGCATCTTGGTTGTTGTGCATCAAATTTGAAAATGCAAGGTTAGTAATATTTCAAATCGACCATAGTCCAAACCTCTTGATAAGTAAGTGTGCTCTTTCATGTTCTGTCTCTCACCTCCTTCCCCACCCAATACCTAGTCTTATAGTAATAAGGAGGAGCTTCAGGAGAAAAGGAAAATTTAGAGTGATTCATCAAATATCTACCCCTTAGCAGGTAGTAAAGGCAGGTTATAGAATTCCAAATAAAAGATCTCCACTTGCCTAGAACTGGATGGATCAACCAAATTTAGGTGAAGATTTCAGCAGACTATCTCAACCTAACTCACGTGACACACCTGTCAGCTCAGGAGCAGAGGCTGGAATCAGAGCTGTGTGTAAGAGTTCACCTGGGGCTGCCCATTCCTGGAGTGGAGAAGAAGGACATAAAGTCCATCTGAACTCTCGCCAAGGTTTTTGTACTTTGGGAGGGGAAAAAAACAACAAAAAAACATTCTTTCCCAAATATTCTGCACATTTCAGCCTCTGCTGACTATCTTTTATTTCAACTTCAAATTTTTTCCATGTGCTATAAAGAGGTCAGTCAAATGTACTTCACACTGGGGCAGGACTTGGCTTTCCCTGCCACCCAAGCACTCTGATTTTCCTAGGATCCATTTTTCCAGAAAACTTACCAAAAAAGACAAAGCACTAATAAAACTTTAAGAGAGTTAAAAATCTTTCTTTAAAGAAGATATTTAACATTGTCGCTGTTCAGTCGCTAAGCCATGTCTGGCTCTTTACAATACCGTGGTCTGTAGCCCACTGAGTTCTTCTGTCTGTGGAATTTCTCAGGCAAGAATACTGGACTGGGTAGCCATTTCCTTTTCTAGGGGGTCTTCCTGACCCAGAGATCAAATCTGTATCTCCTGCATTGGCAGGCTAGTTCTTTACCACTGAGTCACCAAAGAAGCCCAAGTCCTGTGCTTAGAGGTATGGAATTTTCAGCCCCACCCTCTTCCCTCTCGGGAGGAAAGAAGGCTGGAGATTGAGCTGATCATAGCGCCAGAACTGAATTACACTGCGGGATACTCAGTTGAAGTCTGTAGGGAATTGTTTGGTATGGAAAACCCACACATTTGCTGATGAGAATGTATTAAGTAGCAAAAAAAGAACAAATCTATGAAAGATACCTTCAAAACAATGAGAGGAAAAGCCACAGACTAGGAGAAATATCTGATAACCTGATAAAGAACTGTTATCTGAAAAGTGGATACTTTCTGATTGCAATGCTGGAGAAGACTATTAAGAGTCCCTTGGAGAGCAGGAGATCAAACACATCAACCCTAAAGGAAATCAACCCTGAATATTCACTAGAAGAACTGATGCTGAAGCTGAAGTTCCAGTATTTTGGCCACTGGATGAGACAACAACTTATTGGAAAAGACCCTGATGCTGGTAAATTTGAGGGCAGGAGGGAGAAGGGGCAACAGAGGATGACATGGTTTGGATGGCATCATCAACTCAATGGAAATAGGTCTGAACAAACTCCAGAAGATAGTGAAGGACAAGGAACTGGGCATGCTGTAGTCCATAGCGTCGCAAAGAGTCAGACATGACTTAGCAACTAAAGAACATCTTTAATGAAGCAAAATGGAGGAAACCATCTTACTATTTTGAAATTAGCCTTCCTCTATAATTTAAAGGTAGATAAAAATGAAAAGGGAAAAAGGTATGAGATGTAAGTAAATAACTGTTTTGGGGGGGAAAAAAGACCTTATAAGAGACTGGTAAGTCTATTCACTGGTCATGGAATAATAAGAAAGGAATATTCCACCATGGCAAAGAAATGGCCACATAGAATGGAAATTCCATGAGAAGAAGGACTCTTTTTCATTCAGTGTTTTACCATTAGTGCCTAGAATAGTAGCTAGCACCCAATAAATGATCGTTAAGTAAATTATTTAATAAATCAAATGGCTAGAGTTGAGCAGCTATATCATGAGATAGAATTAAGGGCATACAAAGGTAATCACTAGTGACCACCTCAAAAAAAAAATCAGGTGTATGATTCACAGTTTAATAATTGGGAAAAATTCCCAAATTTTCAATAATTTAATTGGTAAAGTTTTCTTATTCCCATCATAAACTTATAACAAAGATTGTGGAGACAATTCTGCTCCACATAGCTATTCAAGGAATCAATATTTCTTCACTCATCACTTCAAGAGTCTCAGAGTCCTCTGTTAAGTCCTCTATATCCATCTGGTGAAAGCAGAAAAGCAAATACATGAAAGATCACATGTAGATTTTTTTAAGGGGTCAGGTTTGGAAGAGACATCTGTCATTTCTACCTACACTTTATTGGCTAGGACTCAGTCAGAGTTCCCAGGTACCTGCAAGAGATACCAGAAAATGTACTCTAGCCACAACCAACTAGGAAAGCAGAATGCCAGCTCATCACAGAGACAACTTCAGATAGGCAAAATACTTGTTTTCTTGGTCAATGTCTTTGCCTCTTGAGAAAGAGAGAGAAAAGCCAAAGAATTCATCCAGAGTAGAGAGTCTTCTCTGAGATCCTCCTTGTACTAATTTGGGATCCCAAAGAGATACACCTTTAGGGAAAGAAAACCAGATCTTGAGTCAATGGCATCATCAACTCAATGGAAATAGGTCTGAACAAACTCCAGAAGATAGTGAAGGACAAGGAACTGGGCATGCTGTAGTCCATAGCGTCGCAAAGAGTCAGACATGACTTAGCAACTAAAGAACATCTTTAATGAAGCAAAATGGAGGAAACCATCTTACTATTTTGAAATTAGCCTTCCTCTATAATTTAAAGGTAGATAAAAATGAAAAGGGAAAAAGGTATGAGATGTAAGTAAATAACTGTTTTGGGGGGGAAAAAAGACCTTATAAGAGACTGGTAAGTCTATTCACTGGTCATGGAATAATAAGAAAGGAATATTCCACCATGGCAAAGAAATGGCCACATAGAATGGAAATTCCATGAGAAGAAGGACTCTTTTTCATTCAGTGTTTTACCATTAGTGCCTAGAATAGTAGCTAGCACCCAATAAATGATCGTTAAGTAAATTATTTAATAAATCAAATGGCTAGAGTTGAGCAGCTATATCATGAGATAGAATTAAGGGCATACAAAGGTAATCACTAGTGACCACCTCAAAAAAAAAATCAGGTGTATGATTCACAGTTTAATAATTGGGAAAAATTCCCAAATTTTCAATAATTTAATTGGTAAAGTTTTCTTATTCCCATCATAAACTTATAACAAAGATTGTGGAGACAATTCTGCTCCACATAGCTATTCAAGGAATCAATATTTCTTCACTCATCACTTCAAGAGTCTCAGAGTCCTCTGTTAAGTCCTCTATATCCATCTGGTGAAAGCAGAAAAGCAAATACATGAAAGATCACATGTAGATTTTTTTAAGGGGTCAGGTTTGGAAGAGACATCTGTCATTTCTACCTACACTTTATTGGCTAGGACTCAGTCAGAGTTCCCAGGTACCTGCAAGAGATACCAGAAAATGTACTCTAGCCACAACCAACTAGGAAAGCAGAATGCCAGCTCATCACAGAGACAACTTCAGATAGGCAAAATACTTGTTTTCTTGGTCAATGTCTTTGCCTCTTGAGAAAGAGAGAGAAAAGCCAAAGAATTCATCCAGAGTAGAGAGTCTTCTCTGAGATCCTCCTTGTACTAATTTGGGATCCCAAAGAGATACACCTTTAGGGAAAGAAAACCAGATCTAGCTAGACCTGCCTACTAGAAATGGTGGAAAGAGCTACCTAGATAACCAGATCAGAAGAGGATCAAGGAATCTATCTCTGATAGGTCTTAGCTATAGATAAGACCTATCTGTAGTCAGGTTCTTCAAGAAGCAGACCCTAAGCCAAGGATTCAGTGAAGCTGATTTGTTAAGTACTCTCAGGAAAGACTGGTGACTAAGAGAAACAGGATAAAGAAGAGAAAGAAACCAACCTAGTGTGAGAAATTCAGGCAAGCCTCAGCTTCAGCCTGACCCTCAGGGAACTTGAAAGTATAAACTGCATATCACAGACTTTCTCATCTCCAGACATGGGACCTAGACTTTTGTACTCCTGCACCAATTATTCACTGGCTACAGGTTTTCTTGAGGGGATGTAAACCACCAGTTACTTCTATACCAATCAGTTATTAGTTACGGGCAATACTGGGGGCATGAACTCTCAGACTATCTCAATGGGTGGATCCAATAGTCCAAAGACAATCCTCTGAAGAATATTTCAGGTACTAGCTGTTAGCAGAAAAACATCACAATATTGGAGGATAAACACACAGGACCAGTGACGGGTTGGACGGAGTATAAGTGAAGCATTAACAGTGGCCCCTATAGACCCTCATACACAATTGTACCCCAACTCTCCCATTTTCTGGGTGAGTCAGAAACTCTCAATTCTTGAACTTATTTTGTGGTGGTCCCAAAGAATAGTACCCCAACTCTCCTCTGTTAAGTCCTCTATATCCATCTGGTGAAAGCAGAAAAGCAAATACATGAAAGATCACATGTAGATTTTTTTAAGGGGTCAGGTTTGGAAGAGACATCTGTCATTTCTACCTACACTTTATTGGCTAGGACTCAGTCAGAGTTCCCAGGTACCTGCAAGAGATACCAGAAAATGTACTCTAGCCACAACCAACTAGGAAAGCAGAATGCCAGCTCATCACAGAGACAACTTCAGATAGGCAAAATACTTGTTTTCTTGGTCAATGTCTTTGCCTCTTGAGAAAGAGAGAGAAAAGCCAAAGAATTCATCCAGAGTAGAGAGTCTTCTCTGAGATCCTCCTTGTACTAATTTGGGATCCCAAAGAGATACACCTTTAGGGAAAGAAAACCAGATCTAGCTAGACCTGCCTACTAGAAATGGTGGAAAGAGCTACCTAGATAACCAGATCAGAAGAGGATCAAGGAATCTATCTCTGATAGGTCTTAGCTATAGATAAGACCTATCTGTAGTCAGGTTCTTCAAGAAGCAGACCCTAAGCCAAGGATTCAGTGAAGCTGATTTGTTAAGTACTCTCAGGAAAGACTGGTGACTAAGAGAAACAGGATAAAGAAGAGAAAGAAACCAACCTAGTGTGAGAAATTCAGGCAAGCCTCAGCTTCAGCCTGACCCTCAGGGAACTTGAAAGTATAAACTGCATATCACAGACTTTCTCATCTCCAGACATGGGACCTAGACTTTTGTACTCCTGCACCAATTATTCACTGGCTACAGGTTTTCTTGAGGGGATGTAAACCACCAGTTACTTCTATACCAATCAGTTATTAGTTACGGGCAATACTGGGGGCATGAACTCTCAGACTATCTCAATGGGTGGATCCAATAGTCCAAAGACAATCCTCTGAAGAATATTTCAGGTACTAGCTGTTAGCAGAAAAACATCACAATATTGGAGGATAAACACACAGGACCAGTGACGGGTTGGACGGAGTATAAGTGAAGCATTAACAGTGGCCCCTATAGACCCTCATACACAATTGTACCCCAACTCTCCCATTTTCTGGGTGAGTCAGAAACTCTCAATTCTTGAACTTATTTTGTGGTGGTCCCAAAGAATAGAGCACCTAGGCCCCTGGAAGTAGCTAGCATAAAGCTTCTCTGGATGAGAGCACATCTATTCTACGTAGTAGAGAAACCCCACAAATTATGTTTGAAAAACAATGACCCGTAATTAATCAGAAATTACCAGGCATATAAGAATATAATATATATATATATATATGTAAAGTAAGAAAACACACAAAGAGCAGAAATAGATACCCACAAATTTCAAATGTTGCAACTAATACACACAACTTGCTAAGATATTTACCACAGTTATTTATCATGTTTAAAAATATAAATGGTAAACTTGAAAATATCTGAAAGAAACAGAAAACTATTAAAAAATATTACAAGTGATTTAGAAAAAAATGAAATAGAGCTTCTAGAAATAAAAACAAAGTGACCAAAATGGTAAACCCAGAAGGGAAAAAGAGAAAGGGATAGAGGCAATTTGTTAAGAGAATATACCTAGGAAATTTAAGAACTGATTCAAGAGTTTAATCCAGAGATTTAAGAATCCCAAGCAGGATGAATGAAAAGAAAGTCACTCCTTAGAAAAATCATAGAAAATACACACAAAAAAAAGCTTCTTTTTTCATATATATGAAGTCGGATATGACTGAGCAACTTTTACTTTCATATATATATATACACACGTGTGTAACCCCATGTACTCTTTGCAACCCTATGGACTGAAGCCTGCCAGGATTCTCTGTCCATGGAATTATATAAATATATGAAAACGTGTAAGTCAAGTTGTGTCCAACTGTTTGTGACCTGGGGAAAAGCTATAGAATTCTCCAGGGCTCAAACCCAGATCTCTCTCATTGCAGGCAGATTCTTTATGAGCTGAGCCACCAGGGAAGCCCAAGAACAATGGAATGGGTAGCCTATCCCTTCTTCAGGGTAACTTCCCTACCCAGGAATCGAACCAGGGTCTCCTGCATTGCTGATGAATTCTTTACCAGCTGAGCTACAAGTCTATATGTATGTATACACACACACACACACACACACACACACACGTACGTGTGTGTGTGTGTGTGTGTGTGTGTGTGTGTAATCTTAAATGCAACAAGTGAAAATGAAAAGATTACCTTCAGAGAAGAGACACAGAGACCAAGAACTGATTTAGGATTACAACAATGAAAGCTAAAAGATAACTGAGAATGTCTTTTCAAATTCCTGAAGGAAAAAATGCCTACAACCTCAAATTCTCTATCCAACAAAAAATATCTTTTAAGAGAGACGATAAAGAGCAGAAATAGATACCCACAAATTTCAAATGTTGCAACTAATACACACAACTTGCTAAGATATTTACCACAGTTATTTATCATGTTTAAAAATATAAATGGTAAACTTGAAAATATCTGAAAGAAACAGAAAACTATTAAAAAATATTACAAGTGATTTAGAAAAAAATGAAATAGAGCTTCTAGAAATAAAAACAAAGTGACCAAAATGGTAAACCCAGAAGGGAAAAAGAGAAAGGGATAGAGGCAATTTGTTAAGAGAATATACCTAGGAAATTTAAGAACTGATTCAAGAGTTTAATCCAGAGATTTAAGAATCCCAAGCAGGATGAATGAAAAGAAAGTCACTCCTTAGAAAAATCATAGAAAATACACACAAAAAAAAGCTTCTTTTTTCATATATATGAAGTCGGATATGACTGAGCAACTTTTACTTTCATATATATATATATACACACGTGTGTAACCCCATGTACTCTTTGCAACCCTATGGACTGAAGCCTGCCAGGATTCTCTGTCCATGGAATTATATAAATATATGAAAACGTGTAAGTCAAGTTGTGTCCAACTGTTTGTGACCTGGGGAAAAGCTATAGAATTCTCCAGGGCTCAAACCCAGATCTCTCTCATTGCAGGCAGATTCTTTATGAGCTGAGCCACCAGGGAAGCCCAAGAACAATGGAATGGGTAGCCTATCCCTTCTTCAGGGTAACTTCCCTACCCAGGAATCGAACCAGGGTCTCCTGCATTGCTGATGAATTCTTTACCAGCTGAGCTACAAGTCTATATGTATGTATACACACACACACACACACACACACACACACGTACGTGTGTGTGTGTGTGTGTGTGTGTGTGTGTGTAATCTTAAATGCAACAAGTGAAAATGAAAAGATTACCTTCAGAGAAGAGACACAGAGACCAAGAACTGATTTAGGATTACAACAATGAAAGCTAAAAGATAACTGAGAATGTCTTTTCAAATTCCTGAAGGAAAAAATGCCTACAACCTCAAATTCTCTATCCAACAAAAAATATCTTTTAAGAGAGACGATAAAGGCATCTCAGAAAATATAGAAAAATTTCATCAGCAGTACACCGTCACTGATAAACATGCTAAAGGACATGCCGTGAGCAGTAATTCCAGATTAAAGATCTGAGACATAACTGTGAAATGAAATTGAGTGGAGCTATTGGGAATTGTAAGTAAACACTGATGGCACAAAGCAGTAATAATGCCTATAGGGTTAAAAATGCTAAAGGCATTATTACCAGATACTAACAATGTATTAGCCAAAAGTATGATGAATGCTTTGGTTGTTAGGATTTGGTACGTTCACTGTGGAGGCCTGGATTCAATCCCTGGTCAGGGTACTGAGATCTGACAAGACACGCAGCACAGGCAAGGGGAAAAAAGTCATGATAAACAGAATTATAGTATCCAAGGTGTTATTTGGAAAATGGAGAAAAGTTATTAACTCTTTTAAGATTTAAATATTCATTTCATAATTTCCAGAGAAACTTCTAAAAGAATAAAAACAGAGTATATAATACCTTCCCCACAAATTAGGAAAAGTAGAATAAAACAGTTAAAATTTAGAAAAAAAAGACATAGAAAATATATAACATAAAACATAATATATAACATAAAAATTCCAAATATGTTATGATAACACAAAGCAACCAGATTTCAACTAAAGAAAAAAATGATTAGGAAAAGTATAAAATCCAACGATATACTTTTTATAAAATATAAAAATATAGAAAACGAGGACTTCCCTGGTGGTCCAGTGGGTAAAGAATCCACCTTGCAGTACAGGGGGCACCAGTTCCATCCCTGGCCCGGGAAGATCCCTCGTGCCGCGGAGCAGCTGGACAAGTATGTCCAATTATGAGTCAGAGCTCTGGAGTGCATGCACCCAGAGTCAGTGCTCTGCAACGAGAGAGGCCACTGCAATGGGAGGCCCACACAGGCCAAAAGAATATAAAGATGGATGAAAATAAATAAATAAAAAAACAATAAAAGAGGCCAAAAAAAAAAAAGAATATAGAAAATGAAAGCAAAAACTAATATGGAAAGAGAAATATGGTATAGCTGTATTAATATCAGACAAAATAGAATTTAAAGGAAAAATCATTCCTAGAGATAAGAACAATCTCTTCAAAACAATAACAAGGTTCAATTCATGAAAAAAATATTTTTCACTTTATATGCATCTGTAATGGGGCCTAAAGTATAGAATATAAAACTTTAACAAGTAGAAAAGTCAATATCCACAAATTGTGAAGATCTGAACACGCCTTCAGGGTTTGTGGGGTATACTGATAAGCCAACCCAGGTTTGTCAATCTCCCTTTACTTAGAGTTGAGCAAAAAAATACTTTTTATTAATTTTAACTTTGTAAACTACCTTTCATATGAATAAACAGATGCACAAATAGTAAAAGCCTTAAACATAGTAAATGTGGTCAAAATTCATAAAAGCATCACTTTACAATAAAGTCCAAAAACAGCCATACTTGATGCCATTGTTCTTGGGAACCACTCTAGCCTCTTTCAAACATCTCTAAGGAGGTTTATCAAATTCAAGTGGTCACATAATGACAGATATATGTAACCCCAGTTCTACCTTTTTGTCTTGCCAATTACTGCACTATGGGTGTTAATTTCTAACCTAGTTAGAAATTTAGATTCAAGAACATGTAGTAAACCACAGGAGTAGGAGAAACAACCTGCACAGAAAGAAGGCGTACTCAAATGATTCCCAACCATTATAACCTGATTCTCAAAACAAGTGTGTAGCTGTGTACAAGGGTGTCAAGAGCCAACTCTATCTTTGAAAATACTCCAAATTAACTTTCACATAGAATATAATGATTTTTAAAGAATAAGTTTTGTGAAAGTGCCATTTAGAAACTTAGATAGATAGATGGATAGATAAATAGATATACATATATACATACACACACATACATAAGGGGCACCATTTAGGGGGGGAAACAAGTATGTCCAATTATGAGTCAGAGCTCTGGAGTGCATGCACCCAGAGTCAGTGCTCTGCAACGAGAGAGGCCACTGCAATGGGAGGCCCACACAGGCCAAAAGAATATAAAGATGGATGAAAATAAATAAATAAAAAAACAATAAAAGAGGCCAAAAAAAAAAAAGAATATAGAAAATGAAAGCAAAAACTAATATGGAAAGAGAAATATGGTATAGCTGTATTAATATCAGACAAAATAGAATTTAAAGGAAAAATCATTCCTAGAGATAAGAACAATCTCTTCAAAACAATAACAAGGTTCAATTCATGAAAAATATTTTTCACTTTATATGCATCTGTAATGGGGCCTAAAGTATAGAATATAAAACTTTAACAAGTAGAAAAGTCAATATCCACAAATTGTGAAGATCTGAACACGCCTTCAGGGTTTGTGGGGTATACTGATAAGCCAACCCAGGTTTGTCAATCTCCCTTTACTTAGAGTTGAGCAAAAAAATACTTTTTATTAATTTTAACTTTGTAAACTACCTTTCATATGAATAAACAGATGCACAAATAGTAAAAGCCTTAAACATAGTAAATGTGGTCAAAATTCATAAAAGCATCACTTTACAATAAAGTCCAAAAACAGCCATACTTGATGCCATTGTTCTTGGGAACCACTCTAGCCTCTTTCAAACATCTCTAAGGAGGTTTATCAAATTCAAGTGGTCACATAATGACAGATATATGTAACCCCAGTTCTACCTTTTTGTCTTGCCAATTACTGCACTATGGGTGTTAATTTCTAACCTAGTTAGAAATTTAGATTCAAGAACATGTAGTAAACCACAGGAGTAGGAGAAACAACCTGCACAGAAAGAAGGCGTACTCAAATGATTCCCAACCATTATAACCTGATTCTCAAAACAAGTGTGTAGCTGTGTACAAGGGTGTCAAGAGCCAACTCTATCTTTGAAAATACTCCAAATTAACTTTCACATAGAATATAATGATTTTTAAAGAATAAGTTTTGTGAAAGTGCCATTTAGAAACTTAGATAGATAGATGGATAGATAAATAGATATACATATATACATACACACACATACATATAAATAAAATTCAACAGAAATCCCAGCCTTTTTTTTTTTTACTAACACCCAACAAAAGATTAAGAAGGAGTCTGGAATTGGTGACAGTTTTACAGATTTTACAATCATCTTAAAATCCTTGACAGAGAATATATACAATTCTCCTTTATCACGTACATCTAGGATGCCTGCTCCCATCAACCTGATCTTGTACTAAATGGACAAATTCCTAGAAAATTGCAACTTACCAAAACTTTTTCTCATATATGAATGAACACACATATATGAATACTCATAGCAACATTGTTCATAATCACCCCACTTATGGTATAATCTTGTGATGGAAAACTACATATCCAATTCCTGTTTCTTTTCTTTCTAGCACCTAACACAATTTGTTAGAGTATCTACATTCATTGCTTGATGTTTAGTTGCTCACTCATTCTGACTCTCTTATAACCCCATAGACTGAAGCCTCTAGGCTTCTCCATCCACAGGATTATTCAAGCAAGAATACTGGAGTGGGTTGCCATTTCCTTCTCCAGTTCATTAATTACTCTTGTTTATTGCCCATCTTCCCCCCTGGTTGGTAAACTCCACAAAGGCAAGCAACAAGATCCAGTTTTCAGGTAGCACCCAGCCTGGTGACTGTAATAGCATCAGAATTCAAAAGTCATTTCATGCTTGAATGAATGATGAATAGTTACAGTTGAGCTCTATCTGGAAGCCATTCTGTCACTTTGGGTGTTAATTTCTAACCTAGTTAGAAATTTAGATTCAAGAACATGTAGTAAACCACAGGAGTAGGAGAAACAACCTGCACAGAAAGAAGGCGTACTCAAATGATTCCCAACCATTATAACCTGATTCTCAAAACAAGTGTGTAGCTGTGTACAAGGGTGTCAAGAGCCAACTCTATCTTTGAAAATACTCCAAATTAACTTTCACATAGAATATAATGATTTTTAAAGAATAAGTTTTGTGAAAGTGCCATTTAGAAACTTAGATAGATAGATGGATAGATAAATAGATATACATATATACATACACACACATACATATAAATAAAATTCAACAGAAATCCCAGCCTTTTTTTTTTTTACTAACACCCAACAAAAGATTAAGAAGGAGTCTGGAATTGGTGACAGTTTTACAGATTTTACAATCATCTTAAAATCCTTGACAGAGAATATATACAATTCTCCTTTATCACGTACATCTAGGATGCCTGCTCCCATCAACCTGATCTTGTACTAAATGGACAAATTCCTAGAAAATTGCAACTTACCAAAACTTTTTCTCATATATGAATGAACACACATATATGAATACTCATAGCAACATTGTTCATAATCACCCCACTTATGGTATAATCTTGTGATGGAAAACTACATATCCAATTCCTGTTTCTTTTCTTTCTAGCACCTAACACAATTTGTTAGAGTATCTACATTCATTGCTTGATGTTTAGTTGCTCACTCATTCTGACTCTCTTATAACCCCATAGACTGAAGCCTCTAGGCTTCTCCATCCACAGGATTATTCAAGCAAGAATACTGGAGTGGGTTGCCATTTCCTTCTCCAGTTCATTAATTACTCTTGTTTATTGCCCATCTTCCCCCCTGGTTGGTAAACTCCACAAAGGCAAGCAACAAGATCCAGTTTTCAGGTAGCACCCAGCCTGGTGACTGTAATAGCATCAGAATTCAAAAGTCATTTCATGCTTGAATGAATGATGAATAGTTACAGTTGAGCTCTATCTGGAAGCCATTCTGTCACTTTGAGGTGACTTTGTTGTAATATATTATGTATTTAGCTTTCTGTTTCATCCTTAGAAAGATACATTTTCCTCCATTCCCAAATCTTAAAGGACCCTCACTCAAACACTGATAACATAGGCCATGATGAATGTGAAACTGATTTATTCTGAGGGCATTGGACATCAAACATGGGTCAGAATATTACAAAAACCATTCATACTTATCGAGTACTTACTATTTGCATGTGCAACTCTGAGAGTCTCTGTATTCAGAGCCACCATTTGAGGTAGGTGCTAGGGTGCTAGTACCCTTCTGCAGATGAGGAATGAGGCACAAAGTAGCTTTTCACAACTCAAGCAGCTGGGTAAGTGGCAGCGGGGCTTATTCAAGCCCAACAGACCATACTGAGCTATGCAGCATCAAACACTCATAGCTGAAACTATGAGTACTAATTGCAATTCACAGGGAAAATATGTTGCCAGGTTGAACAGCATGGTCTGGGTTTTATAGCGAAGAGAAGACTGAGCTGATGGGCACCACATGGGGCCTGTGAAGCCTGTGCCCACCTGGACTTTCAATAAAGAACCCTTCAGATCCCACCTTTTTTCCCATGCTGGGTAATCGCAGGATTTACCTGGAGGAGCCAGGATTGCATCTCTTGTGATCCTGGCTGGGGGCTCAGAGTGCCTGTTGCTACTGGAGTCATCTATAATTAGAGGATTAAACCTGCTCACATTTGGGCTGACTGCAGGCGTCCTTGACAAGCATCAGTCGTACTGATGGGTATGGATGTCTGCGTGGTAGGAAAAAAATTTTTTTTTTAAGTATCTACATTCATTGCTTGATGTTTAGTTGCTCACTCATTCTGACTCTCTTATAACCCCATAGACTGAAGCCTCTAGGCTTCTCCATCCACAGGATTATTCAAGCAAGAATACTGGAGTGGGTTGCCATTTCCTTCTCCAGTTCATTAATTACTCTTGTTTATTGCCCATCTTCCCCCCTGGTTGGTAAACTCCACAAAGGCAAGCAACAAGATCCAGTTTTCAGGTAGCACCCAGCCTGGTGACTGTAATAGCATCAGAATTCAAAAGTCATTTCATGCTTGAATGAATGATGAATAGTTACAGTTGAGCTCTATCTGGAAGCCATTCTGTCACTTTGAGGTGACTTTGTTGTAATATATTATGTATTTAGCTTTCTGTTTCATCCTTAGAAAGATACATTTTCCTCCATTCCCAAATCTTAAAGGACCCTCACTCAAACACTGATAACATAGGCCATGATGAATGTGAAACTGATTTATTCTGAGGGCATTGGACATCAAACATGGGTCAGAATATTACAAAAACCATTCATACTTATCGAGTACTTACTATTTGCATGTGCAACTCTGAGAGTCTCTGTATTCAGAGCCACCATTTGAGGTAGGTGCTAGGGTGCTAGTACCCTTCTGCAGATGAGGAATGAGGCACAAAGTAGCTTTTCACAACTCAAGCAGCTGGGTAAGTGGCAGCGGGGCTTATTCAAGCCCAACAGACCATACTGAGCTATGCAGCATCAAACACTCATAGCTGAAACTATGAGTACTAATTGCAATTCACAGGGAAAATATGTTGCCAGGTTGAACAGCATGGTCTGGGTTTTATAGCGAAGAGAAGACTGAGCTGATGGGCACCACATGGGGCCTGTGAAGCCTGTGCCCACCTGGACTTTCAATAAAGAACCCTTCAGATCCCACCTTTTTCCTATGCTGGGTAATCGCAGGATTTACCTGGAGGAGCCAGGATTGCATCTCTTGTGATCCTGGCTGGGGGGCTCAGAGTGCCTGTTGCTACTGGAGTCATCTATAATTAGAGGATTAAACCTGCTCACATTTGGGCTGACTGCAGGCGTCCTTGACAAGCATCAGTCGTACTGATGGGTATGGATGTCTGCGTGGTTTGTGGCTCCATGTACAGATGGCTAGAACTTTAGAAAAATAAACTGCAGAAAGCTTTCAAGTTTTCTTCTCTGCTCAGATTTTTATTTCCTTTTTTGAACATTTTATGTACTGGAGGTATGTGACCACCCTTCCTTCCTCTGCCATTCTGCAGACTAGCTGCAAAGTAACATCTGTGTAGCTCAGCTGCACTGCACTGGGTGACATGCCATCTAGGGACATGGTCATTCACACCCTAAGTTTGATTGGCGCACAAAAAAAGCATCAGGGATCTATTCTAAAGCTGCCCTTCCTTTCACTGGCTCCTGAGTTGAGGCTGGTGGTCTGCATTCTGCCCTCAGACTGTAAGTCCCTCCAATAGATCCCCAGAAGCATTTACCCTCAGCTCCCACTATTTCTGACCTCCTGCTGATAAACTATTGGAATATTATCAAATTAAAACATGTTTATCACCAAAATATCAGACAAAATTAAAATACACTAAGGAGAAAGTGAAAGTCTGCAATCATTTTGCCCATACCCAGGAGATGACCACTGTCATTAACATGGTGCCTATTTTCACAAAACCCTTCAAAGCATCTAAAATAGCTAGCTAGCTAGATGATAAATAGATAGATAATAGGTAAATGCCAACAAATTATAAGAAGTTGCTTCTACTATATTATTATCTAATTTGCTTAATAATATTATGGACATTCATTTCTGTCTAGAAAGATGCATTTATCTTATCCCTATTAATGGCTGCATAGAATTTCACAGTCCAAAAGACAAACCCATTTCAGCTGAATGGGCACCAGGAAAATATGTTGCCAGGTTGAACAGCATGGTCTGGGTTTTATAGCGAAGAAGACTGAGCTGATGGGCACCACATGGGGCCTGTGAAGCCTGTGCCCACCTGGACTTTCAATAAAGAACCCTTCAGATCCCACCTTTTCCTATGCTGGGTAATCGCAGGATTTACCTGGAGGAGCCAGGATTGCATCTCTTGTGATCCTGGCTGGGGGGCTCAGAGTGCCTGTTGCTACTGGAGTCATCTATAATTAGAGGATTAAACCTGCTCACATTTGGGCTGACTGCAGGCGTCCTTGACAAGCATCAGTCGTACTGATGGGTATGGATGTCTGCGTGGTTTGTGGCTCCATGTACAGATGGCTAGAACTTTAGAAAAATAAACTGCAGAAAGCTTTCAAGTTTTCTTCTCTGCTCAGATTTTTATTTCCTTTTTTGAACATTTTATGTACTGGAGGTATGTGACCACCCTTCCTTCCTCTGCCATTCTGCAGACTAGCTGCAAAGTAACATCTGTGTAGCTCAGCTGCACTGCACTGGGTGACATGCCATCTAGGGACATGGTCATTCACACCCTAAGTTTGATTGGCGCACAAAAAAAGCATCAGGGATCTATTCTAAAGCTGCCCTTCCTTTCACTGGCTCCTGAGTTGAGGCTGGTGGTCTGCATTCTGCCCTCAGACTGTAAGTCCCTCCAATAGATCCCCAGAAGCATTTACCCTCAGCTCCCACTATTTCTGACCTCCTGCTGATAAACTATTGGAATATTATCAAATTAAAACATGTTTATCACCAAAATATCAGACAAAATTAAAATACACTAAGGAGAAAGTGAAAGTCTGCAATCATTTTGCCCATACCCAGGAGATGACCACTGTCATTAACATGGTGCCTATTTTCACAAAACCCTTCAAAGCATCTAAAATAGCTAGCTAGCTAGATGATAAATAGATAGATAATAGGTAAATGCCAACAAATTATAAGAAGTTGCTTCTACTATATTATTATCTAATTTGCTTAATAATATTATGGACATTCATTTCTGTCTAGAAAGATGCATTTATCTTATCCCTATTAATGGCTGCATAGAATTTCACAGTCCAAAAGACAAACCCATTTCAGTGAAGAGAATCATCATTCATCTAGGTAAAAACTAGCTGTCTTCCCTTACATCTTCTCAACTCTAAACCTTTACCAAGTTCTGGTGAACGTGCTTCTTAAATTCACTCACAGGCCAGCCTTGTTTCACCTCTGCCACCACTGCTTGAGTACAAGTCACCATTTTCTCTCACCTAAACTTCTGCAATTGTCTTTCAATAGATCCCTTTTCAAATTATAAATCTGATCATGTCATCAACCCCAACATGCAGCCCCTCTTGCTTTAAAAGCATTGTAATAGCTTATTTTGCTCTTGAGATGGGAACAAGATGCCGTTGCATGGCCCAGGGGCCCTCACGAGGAGGCTCCTGCTGAGGCAAGAGCTCAAGAACATGTAAAATTTTGATAGACACCATCAATCTGCACTCCAAAAAGGTAAGCGAGGTGACATCACCACCAAGGTATTTGAAAGTGAGTGAAAAAGAGACTTTTTTTAAAACCCCTCTCCTACACCCTCCTACCACCATGCTATACCAAAAAAAAAAAAAAAAAAAAAAACCTCCAAGAGCCTAAATATTGATTTAGCCAGCATTATGTCTTTATATCCATAAAATAATATGACTTGAGGCAACGTCAAATTAATAGAGAAAATGCTGCAGTAGCTTCAGCTCAGTCAGCGATGGTACCTCACAAAGGCTCAGTTGGGAGGTAATTACAAATCATGGAATCCCGGACCCCCTGCAGACCTGAAGGAGGGTAGGTCACTAATTTGATAAAATGGAATATATAAATTGTTTATCCCAAAATATCAGACAAAATAGACCTTAAAATACACTAAGGAGAAAGTGAAAGTCTGCAATCATTTTGCCCATACCCAGGAGATGACCACTGTCATTAACATGGTGCCTATTTTCACAAAACCCTTCAAAGCATCTAAAATAGCTAGCTAGCTAGATGATAAATAGATAGATAATAGGTAAATGCCAACAAATTATAAGAAGTTGCTTCTACTATATTATTATCTAATTTGCTTAATAATATTATGGACATTCATTTCTGTCTAGAAAGATGCATTTATCTTATCCCTATTAATGGCTGCATAGAATTTCACAGTCCAAAAGACAAACCCATTTCAGTGAAGAGAATCATCATTCATCTAGGTAAAAACTAGCTGTCTTCCCTTACATCTTCTCAACTCTAAACCTTTACCAAGTTCTGGTGAACGTGCTTCTTAAATTCACTCACAGGCCAGCCTTGTTTCACCTCTGCCACCACTGCTTGAGTACAAGTCACCATTTTCTCTCACCTAAACTTCTGCAATTGTCTTTCAATAGATCCCTTTTCAAATTATAAATCTGATCATGTCATCAACCCCAACATGCAGCCCCTCTTGCTTTAAAAGCATTGTAATAGCTTATTTTGCTCTTGAGATGGGAACAAGATGCCGTTGCATGGCCCAGGGGCCCTCACGAGGAGGCTCCTGCTGAGGCAAGAGCTCAAGAACATGTAAAATTTTGATAGACACCATCAATCTGCACTCCAAAAAGGTAAGCGAGGTGACATCACCACCAAGGTATTTGAAAGTGAGTGAAAAAGAGACTTTTTTTAAAACCCCTCTCCTACACCCTCCTACCACCATGCTATACCAAAAAAAAAAAAAAAAAAAAAAACCTCCAAGAGCCTAAATATTGATTTAGCCAGCATTATGTCTTTATATCCATAAAATAATATGACTTGAGGCAACGTCAAATTAATAGAGAAAATGCTGCAGTAGCTTCAGCTCAGTCAGCGATGGTACCTCACAAAGGCTCAGTTGGGAGGTAATTACAAATCATGGAATCCCGGACCCCCTGCAGACCTGAAGGAGGGTAGGTCACCTTGGCTACTAGGCATTTACACTTGCAGTATTTCTCAGGCAGCTAGCTGGAGACTACCATCTGGTTAGTGAATGGAGGTCCCTGGGTGGTTCTTTCTTCAATCTGAAAAAGTATTTGCCATTAATTTCCTCTTTTTAACTGTTCTCTGGACCACTTTGACATCACACCTTCCCCACACATGTTCCTAGGGTTAATTCTTAACCAGTGCTCAGCAAATTATGAGTTCTCTAATCTAAGAGTAGAGTCACACTTTGAACCAGGTTTATTCTGGATTGTGGTTTAACCTCAACATGGTATTGCCTAATTATTCACATTTTTATGCAAGTCACAGAAAAAGAAAGCAACAGCTTAAAATTTCCCCCAATCTAGATTCTACATTTCATTCATTCATTCATTCACTTGTTTGATAAAGAACTTAAGGGTGCATATCATGTGCCAGACACTAAGTAAAATGCCAAAAGGAAAAAAATAGCAAAGAAAATGACAGAAACAAATTCTTTACCCTGAGGATTGTAACCTAGAAATACAGTATATGAGGTGTATAGGATCCCAAGACAACATGTTCTCAAACCCCGGTCTGCATGCCCAATGCGCAGAAAGACCAAACAAAGGAAAATATAGCAGTTTGGAACAGAGAAAGTTTTATTGCAAGGGCCAAGCAAAGTTCAAACCATTATACAACTGCACTCATTTCGTATGCTAGCAAGGTAATTTTCAAAACCCTTCAAGCTAGACTTCAATGGTACGTGAAGCAAGAACTTCCTGATGTACAAGCTGGATTTAGAAAAGTCAGAGAAACCTGAGATCAAATTGCCAACATCTGTTGGATCATAGAAAAAGTAAGAGAATTCCACAAAAAACATCTACTTCTGCTTCACTGACTATACAAAACCTTTGACTGTGTGGATCACAACAAACTGGAAAATTCTTCAAGAGATGGAAATACCAGACCAACTTACCTGCCTCCTGAGAAATATGTACACAGTTAAAGAAACAGTTTGAACTGGATATGGAACAATGAACTGGCTCCAAATTGGGAAAGCAAAGGAGTACGTCAAGGCTATATACTGTCACCATGTTTAATTCATATGCAGATTATATCATGCAAAATGCCAGGTTGGATGAGTCACAAGCTGGAATCAAGAGTCTCAGGAGAAATATCAATAACCTCAGATATGCAGATGTCACCAGCTTCATGGCAGAAAGTGAAGAGAAATTAAAGAGCTTCTTTTTTCTTTATAGTTTTTTTTTTTTTTTTTTTGCCACTTCTATTAGTCTTTCATTTATTTGTTTTCATCCATCTTTGTTCTCTGGCCTCCCATTGCAGTGGCCTCACTTGCTACAGAGCACCAGCCCTGGGTGCATATGCCCCAGAGCTCCAGCTCATTAGTTGGACACATCGGTCCAGCCACTCCATGACACGTGGGATCTTCCCCGGCCAGGGATTGAACTGGCCCCCCTTGCACTGCAAGGCAGTGTCCTTACCCACTGAACCACCAGGAAAGCCCTAAAAAGCTTCTTGATGAAGGTGGAAGAGGAGAGTGAAAAAGCTGCCTTGAAAAAAAGAAGATTGGGCTTCCCTGGTGGTCCAATGGGTGGAGAGTCCACCTTGCAGGCCAAGGGGCACCAGTTGGATTCCTGGCCCAGGAAGATCCCATATGCCACAAAGTCAACTGGACCAGTGTGCCCAACTGCAAGCCAGCATGCTGGAGCATATGTACCCAGAGTCAGTAGTCTGCAGCGAGAGGTCACTGCAATGGGAGGCCCATGCAAGCCAAAGAATAAAGATGCATGAAAATAAATAAATAAATACCCAATAAAAGAGGCCAAAATTAAGAAAAAACAAAGATCATAGCATCTTATCCCATCACTTCATGGCAAATAGATGGGCAAACAATGGAAACAGTGACAGACTTTATTGGAGGGTGGGAGGGGTGCTCCAAAATCACTGTGGATGCTGACTGAAGTCATGAAATTAAAAGATACTTTCTCCTTGGAAGAAAAGCTATGACAAACCTAGACAGCATATTAAAAAGCAGAGACATCACTTTGCCTACAATGGTCTGTATACTCAAAGCTAAACGAGATTTTTACTGTAAAACCATGTGTTAAAATTCATATGCAAGAAATTACAAAAATTCATGCAAAACTGGCTCCAAATGGGGAAAGCAAAGGAGTACGTCAAGGCTATATACTGTCACCATGTTTAATTCATATGCAGATTATATCATGCAAAATGCCAGGTTGGATGAGTCACAAGCTGGAATCAAGAGTCTCAGGAGAAATATCAATAACCTCAGATATGCAGATGTCACCAGCTTCATGGCAGAAAGTGAAGAGAAATTAAAGAGCTTCTTTTTTCTTTATAGTTTTTTTTTTTTTTTTTTTTGCCACTTCTATTAGTCTTTCATTTATTTGTTTTCATCCATCTTTGTTCTCTGGCCTCCCATTGCAGTGGCCTCACTTGCTACAGAGCACCAGCCCTGGGTGCATATGCCCCAGAGCTCCAGCTCATTAGTTGGACACATCGGTCCAGCCACTCCATGACACGTGGGATCTTCCCCGGCCAGGGATTGAACTGGCCCCCCTTGCACTGCAAGGCAGTGTCCTTACCCACTGAACCACCAGGAAAGCCCTAAAAAGCTTCTTGATGAAGGTGGAAGAGGAGACTGAAAAAGCTGCCTTGAAAAAGAAGATTGGGCTTCCCTGGTGGTCCAATGGGTGGAGAGTCCACCTTGCAGGCCAAGGGGCACCAGTTGGATTCCTGGCCCAGGAAGATCCCATATGCCACAAAGTCAACTGGACCAGTGTGCCCAACTGCAAGCCAGCATGCTGGAGCATATGTACCCAGAGTCAGTAGTCTGCAGCGAGAGGTCACTGCAATGGGAGGCCCATGCAAGCCAAAGAATAAAGATGCATGAAAATAAATAAATAAAAAAAAACAATAAAAGAGGCCAAAATTAAGAAAAAACAAAGATCATAGCATCTTATCCCATCACTTCATGGCAAATAGATGGGCAAACAATGGAAACAGTGACAGACTTTATTGGAGGGTGGGAGGGGTGCTCCAAAATCACTGTGGATGCTGACTGAAGTCATGAAATTAAAAGATACTTTCTCCTTGGAAGAAAAGCTATGACAAACCTAGACAGCATATTAAAAAGCAGAGACATCACTTTGCCTACAATGGTCTGTATACTCAAAGCTATGGTTTTCCTAGTAGTCATGTATGGATGTGAGAGTTGGACCATAAAGAAGGCTGAGCACTGAAGAACTTATGCTTTCAAACTGGTGCTGGAGAAGACTTTTGAGAGTCCCTTGGACAGCAAGAAAATCAAATCATACAATCTTAATGGAAATCAACCCTGGATATTCATTGTAAGGACTGATGCTGAAGCTGAAACTCCAATACTTTGGCCACCTCATGCAAAGAACTGACTCATTGGGGAAAAAAAAAAAAAAAAAAACCTAATTCTGGGAAAGACAGAAGGCAGGAGTAGAGGGGACCAACAGAGGATGAGATGGTTGGATGACACATTGACTCAATGGACATTAGTTTGAGCAAGCTCCAGGAGACAGTGAAGGAGAGAGATGTCCATGGGGTCACAAAAAGTTGGAGATGACTTAGCAGCTGAACAACAACAAGCAAGGAGAAAAAGCTCAAAAAGTCAAAACTCACTGATGGTTTTAGGGGAAGAGTTTTTATAGGCAAAATTTGATGAGGGCTGAGGTATATGTGACCTTTCTCTGATTGGTTGGTGGTAAAATAACAGAATAGTGTCCCAGGAATCACAATCATCAGCCTTCTGATTCCAACCAGTCTGGGGTCCACATGCTTGTGCTCAGCCTGAAGTTACCATCCTCTACCTGGATTGGGGCCTTATATCCTGTAGAACTCAGAGATACACATCAAATTGTTATGTATTTCCTTTGAGGAGGAACCAGGCTCTTGACCCATTGTTGCACCATTGTTTCTTAACTGCCTTTCATTTGTTTCTGTGTCCCCTTTCCTCTAATCAATAACTATTTGAATTTGCTCTTTGGAACTCAGGGAAGGTCTAAGAGGCTGAAACCTACAAACAAGAAATGAGAGAGATAGAAAGTCCTTTGTACCCATTTTGTACTGAGTCATTTTTGACTTTTATTCAAGATTCCATTTCTGTCCTAATCACTTAACTTCAGGTCTCACCCTGAGTTACCCACAAAGCCTGATCTGTGCTTTCCCCAGAAATAACCTTCTCAAACAAGATGGAAATTTCTCAATTTCATATCTTTTGTTTTCAAGGCCTTCAGATTGTTTTGTTTGTGTGCTTTTAAAAAGAAATCTTCTTAGTCCCTTTGGTTGATTAAATTATTGACCCAATTCTTCATCTATCCTTGCATTCATCCTCTTTGTCCAGGGACTTTGTGATTCCTCCCACTGGAGGACTTTGACCTTGAACTCAGCTGTTACAGAGTCTAAACTTGCTCTGTTCACCACAAGATCTTGAGGCAAGGAATAGCAACTTAATTGAGAAAGCCAGCATACCAAGAACTCTGTAAAGCAATTATCCTTCAATTAAAAATAAATTAATTAAAAAAAATCTTATTGGGGTCTGGATGCCAGTGTCTTTTAAGAACAGAGAAGGGGAGGAGATGAGGAAGTAAAGTTAGAAGGTCATTAGTTTCACCTGGCCTGGCCATCATGGAGAGGGATTGTGTTAATGTCTTCTTTTCTGCAGCCATTCACAGGTGAGCAGGGTCAGATTGTCTCCCTGTGAGCTGAACAAAACCACTTTAGTTCAATGTTCATGCATAAAGGCAGGGTTCCTTGAGGCAGGCTATTATTTATGATTATAACAACAAAGTAATAAAAAGCAAAGGTTAAGTTCAAAAAAACAGGTCCAGGGCTTCCCTGATGGTGCAGTGGGTAAGGACATCGCCTTGCAGCACAAGGGGCGCTGGTTTGATCCCCGACCTGGGAAGATCCCATGTGCTGCGGAGCAGCTGGACTGGTGTGTCCAACTACCTAGCAGGAGCTCTGGAGCACATGCGCCCAGAGCTGGTGCTTTGCGACAAGAGAGGCCCACACAGGCCAAAGAACAAAGATAAATAAATGAAGGATCAATAGAAGTGGTCAAAAAAAAAAAAAGCAGGTCCAACATGGAGTCAGGTTTTGCTCTTCTCTCTTACACAATCATGTGATTTGCTCTGGCCAATGAATGTTAGCAAACATGACACAAAATCACAAGTACTTGCTTGCATGGGTGCACTCTCTTGCCCCAAAAGAAAAAGGCTACCTAGCTTTTATTCAAGAGCCTTCAGACTTGTTCTTGCTTCCCCAGTACCCCAAAGATGGAAATTTCTCAATTTCATATCTTTTGTTTTCAAGGCCTTCAGATTGTTTTGTTTGTGTGCTTTTAAAAAGAAATCTTCTTAGTCCCTTTGGTTGATTAAATTATTGACCCAATTCTTCATCTATCCTTGCATTCATCCTCTTTGTCCAGGGACTTTGTGATTCCTCCCACTGGAGGACTTTGACCTTGAACTCAGCTGTTACAGAGTCTAAACTTGCTCTGTTCACCACAAGATCTTGAGGCAAGGAATAGCAACTTAATTGAGAAAGCCAGCATACCAAGAACTCTGTAAAGCAATTATCCTTCAATTAAAAATAAATTAATTAAAAAAAATCTTATTGGGGTCTGGATGCCAGTGTCTTTTAAGAACAGAGAAGGGGAGGAGATGAGGAAGTAAAGTTAGAAGGTCATTAGTTTCACCTGGCCTGGCCATCATGGAGAGGGATTGTGTTAATGTCTTCTTTTCTGCAGCCATTCACAGGTGAGCAGGGTCAGATTGTCTCCCTGTGAGCTGAACAAAACCACTTTAGTTCAATGTTCATGCATAAAGGCAGGGTTCCTTGAGGCAGGCTATTATTTATGATTATAACAACAAAGTAATAAAAAGCAAAGGTTAAGTTCAAAAAAACAGGTCCAGGGCTTCCCTGATGGTGCAGTGGGTAAGGACATCGCCTTGCAGCACAAGGGGCGCTGGTTTGATCCCTGACCTGGGAAGATCCCATGTGCTGCGGAGCAGCTGGACTGGTGTGTCCAACTACCTAGCAGGAGCTCTGGAGCACATGCGCCCAGAGCTGGTGCTTTGCGACAAGAGAGGCCCACACAGGCCAAAGAACAAAGATAAATAAATGAAGGATCAATAGAAGTGGTCAAAAAAAAAAAAAGCAGGTCCAACATGGAGTCAGGTTTTGCTCTTCTCTCTTACACAATCATGTGATTTGCTCTGGCCAATGAATGTTAGCAAACATGACACAAAATCACAAGTACTTGCTTGCATGGGTGCACTCTCTTGCACTTCTACCATTACCATGAAAATAACATGATGCAAGGAAGATGATACCTGGAGAAAACCTGAACCCAACCTTCAACCTACAGTCAGGCCTAGGAGAGCTCAGCCTAGAATAGCTGAACCTCAGCCTACCCATAGGTGCATGAATGAGAACAAACGATTGTTATTTGAAGGAATTGGGTTTGGGGCAGTTTGTTACACAGCAAAAAGTGATTGATAAAGTCTCCTGCAACTTGCATAAACATTCCTAAGTCCCTCTTGGCTAATTCTATTAGGCCTCCTTCTGGAAACCCAAACTAAAAGATGACTATGCTTGAAATTTTTGAGGCGAGTCTGTTTCTAGGGGAACTATCACAAATGGGATTTTTTTTTTTTTTTTTACCAATAAACCAACCTGTTTCCCTGTTCTCTTTTTGTCTTCTGAAGATGCTGTCTGAGCTCCTTTCTGCACTCACTCCAACCAACTATCAAAGGGTTTTTCTAAGCTCCTTCTTGGAGAAGTACTGGAAGGAAACTTTGAGTGTGGAGCATCACAGGCCTACCTTTAAAGCATGACTCTCATGTTTATTAGCTGCGTGACCTTAAGCTTTAAGGCGATTTAAAGTCTCCAAATCTCATTGTACTGAGTTGAAAAATGACACTTACTTCAAACTGCGTAATATCATCTGTGAAAATCTTGCCTTTGGTCTCAATTGTGAGATTCAACAAAAAAATTGCAGTGTGTTGTTTGCTTTGTTTAACATTGGTTTTTAGCTATAGTTAATTTTTTGTTTGTTTTCTGTTCTTAGTTTATCACCATTCTTTACTGTATTTGGGAAATCATCAGAACTAAAGAAGTAAAAAGAGGCCTTCCTGTACTTTCTAGAAGAGAAAAGAATATTTGGAAAAAAAAAAAAAAAGCCCAAAATTAACACTTCAGAATCTCAATCAACCAACATATACAACCATATAAAATAAAGCACATCATGGCTTCAAGGTAAACATAGCAGAAAGAAGCTAAACATAGTTTCCTCTCATATCTTATGAAATTAGTAAGTAATGATAATGTCAGCAAACATGACACAAAATCACAAGTACTTGCTTGCATGGGTGCACTCTCTTGCACTTCTACCATTACCATGAAAATAACATGATGCAAGGAAGATGATACCTGGAGAAAACCTGAACCCAACCTTCAACCTACAGTCAGGCCTAGGAGAGCTCAGCCTAGAATAGCTGAACCTCAGCCTACCCATAGGTGCATGAATGAGAACAAACGATTGTTATTTGAAGGAATTGGGTTTGGGGCAGTTTGTTACACAGCAAAAAGTGATTGATAAAGTCTCCTGCAACTTGCATAAACATTCCTAAGTCCCTCTTGGCTAATTCTATTAGGCCTCCTTCTGGAAACCCAAACTAAAAGATGACTATGCTTGAAATTTTTGAGGGGAGTCTGTTTCTAGGGGAACTATCACAAATGGGATTTTTTTTTTTTTTTTTACCAATAAACCAACCTGTTTCCCTGTTCTCTTTTTGTCTTCTGAAGATGCTGTCTGAGCTCCTTTCTGCACTCACTCCAACCAACTATCAAAGGGTTTTTCTAAGCTCCTTCTTGGAGAAGTACTGGAAGGAAACTTTGAGTGTGGAGCATCACAGGCCTACCTTTAAAGCATGACTCTCATGTTTATTAGCTGCGTGACCTTAAGCTTTAAGGCGATTTAAAGTCTCCAAATCTCATTGTACTGAGTTGAAAAATGACACTTACTTCAAACTGCGTAATATCATCTGTGAAAATCTTGCCTTTGGTCTCAATTGTGAGATTCAACAAAAAAATTGCAGTGTGTTGTTTGCTTTGTTTAACATTGGTTTTTAGCTATAGTTAATTTTTTGTTTGTTTTCTGTTCTTAGTTTATCACCATTCTTTACTGTATTTGGGAAATCATCAGAACTAAAGAAGTAAAAAGAGGCCTTCCTGTACTTTCTAGAAGAGAAAAGAATATTTGGAAAAAAAAAAAAAAAGCCCAAAATTAACACTTCAGAATCTCAATCAACCAACATATACAACCATATAAAATAAAGCACATCATGGCTTCAAGGTAAACATAGCAGAAAGAAGCTAAACATAGTTTCCTCTCATATCTTATGAAATTAGTAAGTAATGATAATGTCAGCAAAAAAATCAACAATAATCCAAGCATCTACACACTTCAAAATGTGGTGGCCAGAAGTGAGTCAAGAAGTTAACGGTGTGGCTTTGTAAGTTCCAAACATTGGCCTCAGCTCCCAAAAACCAAATGCAGTGAGCAGTAACTCAACAAAATCTTGAGACTTCCTCCAATAGCCTTGAGTCTGTGGAGAAGACTAGCGTCTGAGTCAAGGAAATATCATAGTTAAAACCCTAGAGATAAAAGCTCCCTACTACACCCAGTAGAATCTTGAGATATTGGTAAAAGCAGTAAAATGGCCTCCCAGGGTACCATGATAAATTTTGAGGATGACCTGAAACCCATGGGCATCTTCTCTAGGAGAAACAGAGACACCTTGACAAATAGGCATAAATTCGGAATAGGGCATTTACCAAAATTCCCTAAAACAGTCCAGAGCCCAAATTATGCAACAAGGTAGTCCATAGTTCCAGAAACCTTTATTCTCCACCACATACCCAGCTCCTGGCTGTACCCTTGAGTAAACTGAAAAGTGAATAAACCTGCAATATCTCAGGCTTAAACAATAGCTGAGGAGAAAAACAGATCTCTGCTATGGAGAGAAGGGAACCAAGAAGATTCATCCATGCTTAATCAGAGAAACAGAAGGGCTGCCTACATTAACAAGAAAAAAAAAAAAAAGAGAGAGAGAAAAGGCCATTATCAAAAGGCAATTGTCAAATTTATCACATCTAAAAGAATATAGCATGCTAATGAAAAAATCTCCATTTTGGAACATATTCTATAATGATTTGGATTATAGAGAAATCTAAAAGAAACATGAAATCAATAATCAAGAATATGAAGGTGAAATTACAAAACAGTAGATTGAGACCAAAAGAGATTATATAGCTAATAAAATAGCTTGATGATCAAAAATCACATCATTAAAGAACAATCAAATTAGAAATATCCATGATTAATCCAGGTTTCACTGATTAAATTAGTAAGTAATGATAATGTCAGCAAAAAAATCAACAATAATCCAAGCATCTACACACTTCAAAATGTGGTGGCCAGAAGTGAGTCAAGAAGTTAACGGTGTGGCTTTGTAAGTTCCAAACATTGGCCTCAGCTCCCAAAAACCAAATGCAGTGAGCAGTAACTCAACAAAATCTTGAGACTTCCTCCAATAGCCTTGAGTCTGTGGAGAAGACTAGCGTCTGAGTCAAGGAAATATCATAGTTAAAACCCTAGAGATAAAAGCTCCCTACTACACCCAGTAGAATCTTGAGATATTGGTAAAAGCAGTAAAATGGCCTCCCAGGGTACCATGATAAATTTTGAGGATGACCTGAAACCCATGGGCATCTTCTCTAGGAGAAACAGAGACACCTTGACAAATAGGCATAAATTCGGAATAGGGCATTTACCAAAATTCCCTAAAACAGTCCAGAGCCCAAATTATGCAACAAGGTAGTCCATAGTTCCAGAAACCTTTATTCTCCACCACATACCCAGCTCCTGGCTGTACCCTTGAGTAAACTGAAAAGTGAATAAACCTGCAATATCTCAGGCTTAAACAATAGCTGAGGAGAAAAACAGATCTCTGCTATGGAGAGAAGGGAACCAAGAAGATTCATCCATGCTTAATCAGAGAAACAGAAGGGCTGCCTACATTAACAAGAAAAAAAAAAAAAAGAGAGAGAGAAAAGGCCATTATCAAAAGGCAATTGTCAAATTTATCACATCTAAAAGAATATAGCATGCTAATGAAAAAATCTCCATTTTGGAACATATTCTATAATGATTTGGATTATAGAGAAATCTAAAAGAAACATGAAATCAATAATCAAGAATATGAAGGTGAAATTACAAAACAGTAGATTGAGACCAAAAGAGATTATATAGCTAATAAAATAGCTTGATGATCAAAAATCACATCATTAAAGAACAATCAAATTAGAAATATCCATGATTAATCCAGGTTTCACTGATTAAAGAGTAATAAAATATAATCAAAAATAAATTTTAGGAAAAAAGATAAGGAGCTTTAAGGCACTTAGAAAATAATAGATATGAAAAAAAAGGCCATTCGACATAGGAATTGTACGGGAAGAGCCCAATACCAGAATAGAAAAGTAGCTTAGAGATGTAACACAAGAAAATTCTCTGCTATAAAGTAAGAACTAATACTATCTACTAGAAAATTCCAATATGAAATTATCAACAAAGCATTGCCTTCTTGCATTATTGAAATTCAAAGACTGCAAAAAAAATTGTTTAGGCAGTCAGAACACTTGAAATCCACATAGAATCACCTATTAAAAAAAAAAAAAAAGCAAATATCAGACACATAAAGGTGACAGGAAAATATTAATACAAAAGAACTTGGAGAATAAAGCATCTAAGAATCCTTCTTGAAAAATCTAACAAAGATTCTTGCTAATCAAGAATGAGTCAAGGGGCTTCCCTTGTGGCTCAGTGGATAAGAACCCATCTGCCAATGCAGGAGACACAGGTTCGATCCCTGATCTGGGAAGATCCCACATACTGCAGAGCAACTAAACCCACACATCAATGAAGACCAAGAACAGCCAAAAATAAATATAAAAGGTTTAAAAAAAAAAAAAAAAAAAAGAATGAGTCAAGAAGAAGTGATCAACAGAATGGTACAAAGTTCAGTACCCAGAGGCAGTGGAACATGTCCACACTCTTATGGGAAAGAGATTGGGACACTAAACCTTTATACTCAGCAGGTCAATGTGAAGGAAACCAACACAGATTTTCAAGTATATAAGAATTCAGAGAGAAAGACTATGAGCTCATCTTGAAAAATGTTTGACAAGGAAATCCAGCAAACAAAAATTGAATCACAATTTTTAAAAATAATTCAGGAAAGCAAAAACTGCAGTACAAAGATAGGCAGGGGGCAGCATTAATTATAGACATAAGACTAAATATGATAATTATAGAATTATAAATGTACAATATAAATGATTTATACTCCCACATTTTAAAATAATGTTACTAAAACTCACATCATTAAAGAACAATCAAATTAGAAATATCCATGATTAATCCAGGTTTCACTTAAGAGTAATAAAATATAATCAAAAATAAATTTTAGGAAAAAAGATAAGGAGCTTTAAGGCACTTAGAAAATAATAGATATGAAAAAAAAGGCCATTCGACATAGGAATTGTACGGGAAGAGCCCAATACCAGAATAGAAAAGTAGCTTAGAGATGTAACACAAGAAAATTCTCTGCTATAAAGTAAGAACTAATACTATCTACTAGAAAATTCCAATATGAAATTATCAACAAAGCATTGCCTTCTTGCATTATTGAAATTCAAAGACTGCAAAAAAAATTGTTTAGGCAGTCAGAACACTTGAAATCCACATAGAATCACCTATTAAAAAAAAAAAAAAAGCAAATATCAGACACATAAAGGTGACAGGAAAATATTAATACAAAAGAACTTGGAGAATAAAGCATCTAAGAATCCTTCTTGAAAAATCTAACAAAGATTCTTGCTAATCAAGAATGAGTCAAGGGGCTTCCCTTGTGGCTCAGTGGATAAGAACCCATCTGCCAATGCAGGAGACACAGGTTCGATCCCTGATCTGGGAAGATCCCACATACTGCAGAGCAACTAAACCCACACATCAATGAAGACCAAGAACAGCCAAAAATAAATATAAAAGGTTTAAAAAAAAAAAAAAAAAAAAGAATGAGTCAAGAAGAAGTGATCAACAGAATGGTACAAAGTTCAGTACCCAGAGGCAGTGGAACATGTCCACACTCTTATGGGAAAGAGATTGGGACACTAAACCTTTATACTCAGCAGGTCAATGTGAAGGAAACCAACACAGATTTTCAAGTATATAAGAATTCAGAGAGAAAGACTATGAGCTCATCTTGAAAAATGTTTGACAAGGAAATCCAGCAAACAAAAATTGAATCACAATTTTTAAAAATAATTCAGGAAAGCAAAAACTGCAGTACAAAGATAGGCAGGGGGCAGCATTAATTATAGACATAAGACTAAATATGATAATTATAGAATTATAAATGTACAATATAAATGATTTATACTCCCACATTTTTAAAAAATAATGTTACTAAAAACTCATAAGATGAGAGGAGTGGAAAATGAGGTAAGAGGAAGATTAGAAGTTTTAATTTCCTTATCTTTCATAGCAGAGAGTCAATCAATATGTCTAAAATTAAACATGGATCCTTCTTTTAAAAAAAAACTAGGTTTTTAAAAATTTTTTATAATCTTTCATTATAGCCTTAGGGGGCACTTTTAGGGTCTACTATCTCTGTGGTTAAAAAAAGAATTATCTGAAGCTCCATAATTCCTTTGGCTTTTCTTTGGTTTCTTTTTCAATTGTTAAATTCAAGGAAAATTCAATTTAATGCTTTTTTCTTTTTCTGAAAATGAGTAGTAAGACACAGTTTTTATAAATTATTCTGCATTTTCATTCCATTTACACACTTACAAAGCTACCTGGAAGTTATTAGGTTACTTCTTGACAGAATTTGAGGCAATATTTTTGTTCTCCTTTTTAATTTTTTATTTATTTTATATTTAATAAATCTCACTTTCATAGGAATAATAAAGTCATTGATCTTTAGTTACATAAATGCCAGATTGCAAAGACTGATCACAAAATCCTCCCATCTCTGTACATCTGTCTCCTTTGCAGTACGTCTTTGGAACTGCACCACCAAAGCATGGATGAATTTGAACTGGCCGGTGACTTGACTTGTTCTATCCAACAGGATGTCTCAGAAATTACGCACGGCTTCTGAATGTAGTTTTTAAAAGGCTTTGCAGCAGCTTCTCTCATCTTATTGAAAGATTTCCCTGAAACTCTCATGTGATGAAACCCTGGCTGACTTTCTAAAGGAGGCAAGTCTGCATAGCAGAGTTGAGCAGTCAAAGCCCCACAGACTTGCCAACTGACAACCAGCACCTTCTACCATATGTGTGAATGAGGACACTTTAGACCACATAGCTTCTTCAGTAGAACTATGTGGCTATAAAATGACCCCAGATGAGGCTAACGGAAAAGCTGTCCAGCTGAGCCCAATTCACCAAATTGTGAGCAAATAAGACAGCCATCACTTCAAGGTGCTAATTTTGAGGTGGCTTGTTACACAGCAATAGATAATGGTTACCTATTGACAAAGGCTGAATGTGTTAAACCGTGTGTGTGTGTGTGTGTGTGTGTGTGTGTGTGTGTGTGTGTGTGTGTGTGTTAGTCGCTCAGTCCTGTCCAACTCTTTGCAACCCCATGAACTATAGCTCACCAGGTACCTCTGTCAATGGGATTTTCCAGGCAATAATAGTGACATATTCAAGAATACATGGAATAGGTTGCCACATCCTTCTCCAAAGGATCTTCCCTACCCAGGGATCAAACCCAGGTCTCTAACACTGCAGGCAGATTCTTTACTGTCTGAGTCATCAGAGAACACTATATTAAAATGTAATCAGGCATTTCATTTAAATGGAAGACTGAGCATATGAATTTTCTCCCCAAATCCACTGGCTGACGTTAAAGAAATGCAAAATGAGTAAAAGCCAAAACTACCATATGTTCAACTCTAAATCACTCTCTGGCAGAAAAATGAGACCACAATGACCAGTTTATCCCCCTAAGTCTGAAAGGGGACAATTTCCCTAAGTACAAGGTCTAGCAGATGACAAGAGGCCTCCTGAAAAATGAAGGTCACTCATATCTACCAACCAATATTAGGAAAAACATATTCCCAGCAAAATTTTTCTAAAAAAAAAATAAACCATCTCAGTGAGATAAATAACTCATAGAGAATCAAATGCATATTTATAGGAGAAAGAAGTGGAAATGGAGCCAAGAAAGGAGACAGATATGGAATGATCCTGGAAGTGTAAGATACTAGCCATATATTAACCTGGTAGTTAAAAATCAACCTGCCAATGCAGGGGCACAGGTTCCATCCCTGGTCTGGGAAGATCCCACACCCAAGAAAACTGAACCCATGGGCCACAAGTACTGAAACCCACAGGCCCTAGAGCCCGTTTTCCACAGCAAGAGAAGCCATTGCAATGAGAAGCCCATGCACTGCCAACTAGAGAGTAGCCCCCACTCACTGCAACTAGAGAAAACCCACGTGCAGCAGCAAAGACCCAGCACAGTCAAAAATACATGTATATGTAAATAAATTAGAAGACACTAGCACTGTATTCATTCAGGAACAATTATTTATTGTCTACTATAGGCTGAGCAATATATGCTGAATTGCACTAGAAACCAAAGGAAAGCTCTTTAAGAAACAGGGGGCAAGGGATGTCATATGCTATAAAGAAGTCAAAAGGAATGAGCCTAACAAAGGGCCAGTGGCTGCAGGGAAGGATAGGAGTCCTTGACTGCTCTCAAAAGTGTATTTTTAGTAGAGATCAGGAGGTGGATGTAGAAAGTGAATGTTATAGATGGAGCAATGGGGAGAAAGCGAGTGCAGGGGTTAGAAAACCACTTATCTAGAAAGTTTGGGGGGTCATAAATAGAAAAGGAATAGACTAGCAATCACAAGGAGCAGCTGAATCAAGTAATGGCTTTATTAAGGTAACAGGTTTGCTGAAGAGAATAGAGTTGCATAGAGGGTAGTTTGAATATAGGGAAGACAATCAGTTCTATGTAACAACGTTGATGTCCTGGAGTGAAGTGGAGAGAACACAGAGCTATCCCATTATTGGTCTAGATCATCTCTCAGCAAAGCAGGAATGAGCTTATTTCAGAAAATAAATTCCTCTATGTGAATGATTCAGAGACTCTGAAGCCTAGAGGATGGCTCTGGGGTGGTATTTAATCTTTCTCGTCCAAGAAGATAGAAATTCTGGCCAGGTTAATAAAGCTGGAGCCACCTAAGTGTTGTGCAGTCAGAAGTGCCACTGACCCCTGATCCCAGAGTGGGAGACAACATCAAATGGTTCCAATGATATTCACCTTCTGGAATGCATGTTCTTTTTTAATACCTTCCTCTTGAGTGTAGGCTAACCTACAGACTCACTTCTTATGACTAAAGCATGACAGAAGTGATGGGTTGTCACTTCTGAGATTAGGTAACAGAAAGATTTGGCTTCCTATTATGTTTGTCCTCTTGCTTTCTCTGATGAAGTCAGATGCCATATCATGATGTTCCCTACAGGGAGGTACACATGACAAGAAACTAAGGGAAGTTCCAGCCAATAGCAAGCAAGGAACGGGGGTCCCAGAGTCCAACAGTCTGTGAGGGTTTTAATCCTCCCAAAAGTCTTATGTGCAGGTTTAGAAAGTGAATCCTTTCCTAGTGGAGCCTTGAGATTATTGCAGTCCTAGTCAGTCCTTAACTGCAGTCTTGTAAGAGACCCTGAACCCAGGAAAAGCACACCTGGATGACACACATAAACTGTGAGAAAATAAATGTTTGTTGTTTTAAGCAGCTATGTTTGGGGGTCACTTGTAACATAGCCATAGACAGCAAATACACCTAGAATCACAGTTCTGACAGATTCTAGCAAAGCATCTTGACAAACAGTTTCACAGTACTCCCTGTTGACAGCCTCTACTACTAGAGACGATAGAGATAATCTCCAAAATACTAATTCTTCCCTCTTAAGAACATATCATAGAGACATATACCAAGAATAAAAACAAAATTTGGAAAAGGCAACCAATTTCATTTAGGCTCTGTCTCTCATTCTCTATGCTTCCGAAATCTCAGAACCATTACTTATCCATCAGAGATGAGCTCCTTCCACAGGGAAATTCCCTCTCATATGAGGCCTCCTCCTTTCCCATCTCCATGGTCCTGCCCCACCAGAATACTGACTACCCTCGTCCCCAGAGCTCCCTTTTATCTTTAGTATTCTTCAGTATTATCATCTATGGTTGTGCAACAAACCATCTCAGTACTTAATGGTGAAAAGCATCATGGGTATATTACATTTTATATTTTATAATTTGGGGGATTGATTGAGCAGTTCCTTATTGCTCTCATGCGCTAATTCAGGGGTCTGCAGAAAACTTGTTGTGGCCAAGGGCAGCGAGGATAGCTGAGATTTCTGGATCTCTCTCGCACTGCAAGGCGGTGTCCTTACCCACTGGACCACCAGGGGAAGCCCTGGATCTCTCTCTTCATGCGTTCTTTCACCCTTCAAAGGACAACTCCAAGCTGGGCTTGCTCACAAGGAAGAAGCTGTATTCTAAGAGAACAAGCGCTGATGCATATATCAAACTTCTACTTGCTTTATGGGTGTTAATACCCCATTGGCCAGATAAAATCACATGCCCAAGCCTAGCTGAAAATACGCAAGGAACGGGGGTCCCAGAGTCCAACAGTCTGTGAGGGTTTTAATCCTCCCAAAAGTCTTATGTGCAGGTTTAGAAAGTGAATCCTTTCCTAGTGGAGCCTTGAGATTATTGCAGTCCTAGTCAGTCCTTAACTGCAGTCTTGTAAGAGACCCTGAACCCAGGAAAAGCACACCTGGATGACACACATAAACTGTGAGAAAATAAATGTTTGTTGTTTTAAGCAGCTATGTTTGGGGGTCACTTGTAACATAGCCATAGACAGCAAATACACCTAGAATCACAGTTCTGACAGATTCTAGCAAAGCATCTTGACAAACAGTTTCACAGTACTCCCTGTTGACAGCCTCTACTACTAGAGACGATAGAGATAATCTCCAAAATACTAATTCTTCCCTCTTAAGAACATATCATAGAGACATATACCAAGAATAAAAACAAAATTTGGAAAAGGCAACCAATTTCATTTAGGCTCTGTCTCTCATTCTCTATGCTTCCGAAATCTCAGAACCATTACTTATCCATCAGAGATGAGCTCCTTCCACAGGGAAATTCCCTCTCATATGAGGCCTCCTCCTTTCCCATCTCCATGGTCCTGCCCCACCAGAATACTGACTACCCTCGTCCCCAGAGCTCCCTTTTATCTTTAGTATTCTTCAGTATTATCATCTATGGTTGTGCAACAAACCATCTCAGTACTTAATGGTGAAAAGCATCATGGGTATATTACATTTTATATTTTAAAATTTTGGGGGGATTGATTGAGCAGTTCCTTATTGCTCTCATGCGCTAATTCAGGGGTCTGCAGAAAACTTGTTGTGGCCAAGGGCAGCGAGGATAGCTGAGATTTCTGGATCTCTCTCGCACTGCAAGGCGGTGTCCTTACCCACTGGACCACCAGGGGAAGCCCTGGATCTCTCTCTTCATGCGTTCTTTCACCCTTCAAAGGACAACTCCAAGCTGGGCTTGCTCACAAGGAAGAAGCTGTATTCTAAGAGAACAAGCGCTGATGCATATATCAAACTTCTACTTGCTTTATGGGTGTTAATACCCCATTGGCCAGAGAAAATCACATGACCAAGCCTAGCTGAATGTGGGCAGGGACTACACAGGAGCCTGGGTAGTGGGAGGCTGGTTTACTAAGAATGAATTAGGAGGAGTAATCTACCACACCTCCTAATTCAGTCCTAACCACTATTCTTAGATCAATCTTCCCCAAACATCAGTTCAATTATCCCAGATCCTTGCTCACTCATCTCTTGGATTCAGTGAGGCACTAGACAATTTCTCTCATGTCCATGATGTGGATGAAATGTGGGATAAATGTTACATTTAGGGAGGAAGCAGTCCTGCTGGGCTACATGCTACTGATTGATCACATCTGAGAATTACAACCAGACAGGCAACCAGGGAACAGGCAGGATGAGGAGGGATCTTGAAACCATCTCTTGTCTGAGTGCACAGATTTCATACCTTTATTCCTAAGTCCCAGTCTATCATGTGTTAAGCCTACAAGTATTTATATGTATGAATTATTAGATGGATGAATGAATGAGAGAATTGAAATGAGAGTTGAATGAACAACTTAGCCTACAGCAGTAGTTCTCAAGTTTGAGTCTCCATTGGAATCACCTGGAGAACTGTTGAACCACAGATCACTGGGACTTATGCCTTAGGTGAGGGGCAGTTAAGCTGAGAATTTGCATTTCTAACAAATTTCCTGATGATGCTGATGTTGCAGATTGAAGACCACTCAATTCACTTCTCTGACTGACCCAGAGAAGTGAAGATAAGGGAAGAAATGCTAAAAGCATTTTCTTTGTTTCAAACCATCTCAGTATAATGGTGAAAAGCATCATGGGTATATTACATTTTATATTTTATAATTTGGGGATTGATTGAGCAGTTCCTTATTGCTCTCATGCGCTAATTCAGGGGTCTGCAGAAAACTTGTTGTGGCCAAGGGCAGCGAGGATAGCTGAGATTTCTGGATCTCTCTCGCACTGCAAGGCGGTGTCCTTACCCACTGGACCACCAGGGGAAGCCCTGGATCTCTCTCTTCATGCGTTCTTTCACCCTTCAAAGGACAACTCCAAGCTGGGCTTGCTCACAAGGAAGAAGCTGTATTCTAAGAGAACAAGCGCTGATGCATATATCAAACTTCTACTTGCTTTATGGGTGTTAATACCCCATTGGCCAGAGAAAATCACATGACCAAGCCTAGCTGAATGTGGGCAGGGACTACACAGGAGCCTGGGTAGTGGGAGGCTGGTTTACTAAGAATGAATTAGGAGGAGTAATCTACCACACCTCCTAATTCAGTCCTAACCACTATTCTTAGATCAATCTTCCCCAAACATCAGTTCAATTATCCCAGATCCTTGCTCACTCATCTCTTGGATTCAGTGAGGCACTAGACAATTTCTCTCATGTCCATGATGTGGATGAAATGTGGGATAAATGTTACATTTAGGGAGGAAGCAGTCCTGCTGGGCTACATGCTACTGATTGATCACATCTGAGAATTACAACCAGACAGGCAACCAGGGAACAGGCAGGATGAGGAGGGATCTTGAAACCATCTCTTGTCTGAGTGCACAGATTTCATACCTTTATTCCTAAGTCCCAGTCTATCATGTGTTAAGCCTACAAGTATTTATATGTATGAATTATTAGATGGATGAATGAATGAGAGAATTGAAATGAGAGTTGAATGAACAACTTAGCCTACAGCAGTAGTTCTCAAGTTTGAGTCTCCATTGGAATCACCTGGAGAACTGTTGAACCACAGATCACTGGGACTTATGCCTTAGGTGAGGGGCAGTTAAGCTGAGAATTTGCATTTCTAACAAATTTCCTGATGATGCTGATGTTGCAGATTGAAGACCACTCAATTCACTTCTCTGACTGACCCAGAGAAGTGAAGATAAGGGAAGAAATGCTACATCATTCAAGTATCTGAAGAACTAATATAACCAGAGAAAGCTGATTTGTTCTGCATGACTCCAGAGTACAGGATTTGAGAAGTTACCTGGTCATATACTTTCAACATTAAAACATTTTCTAGTAACTAGAGGTGTTTTCTGGGTGGCGCTCCTGGTAAAGAACCTGCCAGCCAATGCAGCAGACGTAAGATATGCGGGTTCAATCCTTGGGTTGGGAAGATCCCCTGAAGGAGGGTACGGCAACTCACACCAGTATTCTTGCCTGGAGAATCCCATGGATAAGGGACCCTGAAAGGTTACAGTCCAGAGGGTCACAAAGAGTCGGACCCCACTGAAGCAACTTAGCATATGTAACAATGGAATTGGTCGGTCATCTCCCACTTTCTCCTGTCTCTTTTTCTGCCTTTCTTTAACTTCCCTCCTACCCCAATGCCCCTGTTCCAATAACAAGTGTACAGCCCTGGCTGAAAAGTATAGATGTTGTATTTCCATGATCAGAAATGTCCCTCTGCTAGGAACCAAATGTGAGCAATTTTCTAAATACAATCTTAGAAGAGAAAGAATCAGGCCCTCAAATGTCCATTTGTCTCATTTTGTGCTATAATATTATGATGAGTTTTGGCTCAAGTAAGCAAAGCAATCTACATTTGGCCATTTCTGTATGTTTATCCCAGACTGCTAATTTCTAATAAAAAATCAAATCCCATTTTAACATGACACCATCTTGTTTCTCTGTGGAATTATGCAAACATTCGTAACAATTTTGCTTTTGAACATAGTGCCACACAGGAAATGCTGATAACACAATTTCTTAATACACACAAAGTACACAGGTTGCACAAAAGCAGATTCTATTTTAGCTTTTTTGAGAGGCTGTTTAAAAGTTAAGTTCCCCTTAATGAAACAGCAAGAATAGAGGCTTTGCTTTTCTTCTCATTTTTTAAGGTGAAAGTCACTGGGACTTATGCCTTAGGTGAGGGGCAGTGAGAATTTGCATTTCTAACAAATTTCCTGATGATGCTGATGTTGCAGATTGAAGACCACTCAATTCACTTCTCTGACTGACCCAGAGAAGTGAAGATAAGGGAAGAAATGCTACATCATTCAAGTATCTGAAGAACTAATATAACCAGAGAAAGCTGATTTGTTCTGCATGACTCCAGAGTACAGGATTTGAGAAGTTACCTGGTCATATACTTTCAACATTAAAACATTTTCTAGTAACTAGAGGTGTTTTCTGGGTGGCGCTCCTGGTAAAGAACCTGCCAGCCAATGCAGCGGGACGTAAGATATGCGGGTTCAATCCTTGGGTTGGGAAGATCCCCTGAAGGAGGGTACGGCAACTCACACCAGTATTCTTGCCTGGAGAATCCCATGGATAAGGGACCCTGAAAGGTTACAGTCCAGAGGGTCACAAAGAGTCGGACCCCACTGAAGCAACTTAGCATATGTAACAATGGAATTGGTCGGTCATCTCCCACTTTCTCCTGTCTCTTTTTCTGCCTTTCTTTAACTTCCCTCCTACCCCAATGCCCCTGTTCCAATAACAAGTGTACAGCCCTGGCTGAAAAGTATAGATGTTGTATTTCCATGATCAGAAATGTCCCTCTGCTAGGAACCAAATGTGAGCAATTTTCTAAATACAATCTTAGAAGAGAAAGAATCAGGCCCTCAAATGTCCATTTGTCTCATTTTGTGCTATAATATTATGATGAGTTTTGGCTCAAGTAAGCAAAGCAATCTACATTTGGCCATTTCTGTATGTTTATCCCAGACTGCTAATTTCTAATAAAAAATCAAATCCCATTTTAACATGACACCATCTTGTTTCTCTGTGGAATTATGCAAACATTCGTAACAATTTTGCTTTTGAACATAGTGCCACACAGGAAATGCTGATAACACAATTTCTTAATACACACAAAGTACACAGGTTGCACAAAAGCAGATTCTATTTTAGCTTTTTTGAGAGGCTGTTTAAAAGTTAAGTTCCCCTTAATGAAACAGCAAGAATAGAGGCTTTGCTTTTCTTCTCTCAGCATCCTGGCTTCCCCTCTTTGTGGGCTTACGATGTTTTCCTTCTTCCTCATGTTATCTGCCTTTCCTGCTCATCTCAACTTGATGGCATGTTGCTGAGACAACTAAGTCGCTAACCTTCTTAACTTGCCTTTTGTTGTGTGCTCCAGTGTGTTAAGGAGGGATATTTTCATTTCTCTTAGAACACTCTGTGTCTGCTCTGGGGAGGGCTATTAGACCTGAAGGTGGAGAACAAGGGAGTCTTTTTAAGTGCTTGCCATTCAAATCGCCTTTTGACTTCCTTTAAGCCTATCGTTTGTATGTGGGAGGGAGCTGGTGGAAGCATTCCCTGCTTGCCGCCTATGGTCAGGATTAATTTACTCAAGGATGTTGTGCTTGTTACAACCCAGACTCCTCTAGTGGAAGGCAAGGTCCAAGCAAAGAAGCACACAAACTGTTCATCACCCCCATTCCTTTATTTTCTCTTTCATTCCCCTTGGCAAAAGTGTGGAACCAGTTTGAGTGCAGAATAATTGCTCTGTGCAATCCCTTCATCTATTTGGTTATGCAATAAAATGAGATTTGGATATAAAACCCATATTGGCCTAGCTCCACACTGAGCTGTCCAGGTGCTGAAACAATCCTTTGTCTGCCTGTGCACCTTCCTCCCCTCACCACCCTGTGTTGTGCTCCCCTTGGGCTCTAACGTCTTGTCTTTCTATATGGGCCTGCCTCACAGAGTGACAGCAGCAGAGTTCCTCCTGCTGCAGGAGTGATGGATACAAACAGCAGATCCTAGAAAGTTGTTTCTTAAGACACAACAAATTAGGGACTTCCCTGGTGGTCCAGTGCCTAAGACTCCATGCTCCCAGTGTAGGGGGCCCAGGTTCAATCCTTGGTCAGGGAACCAGGTTCCATAAGCCACAGCTAAGAGTTCTCATGCCATAACTAAAGATCGTATGTGGCACAACTAAGGCCCAGTATAGCTAAAGAAATTAATTTTTTAAAAGACACAATTAATTAAAAGTAGCCTCTATAGCTAAAATTAACTCTGTTGATAGATACAAACTCATGTAAGTGAAATTGAGATGGAGGAAGAATATTAAATTTAGAAACAATTTTTAACCCATCTTTGAAATATGTACCTAAATTTTCCACTTTTCAAGAAAATTGTTACTTTGACTATCCATTTGTTTTTCTTACAATTCTGATTCAGGTGTCATCTCCATATGTGTCCCCAGATGTCTTACATTCTGGGGTTGCCTTTCCCAAATGTGTTAAGGAGGATATTTTCATTTCTCTTAGAACACTCTGTGTCTGCTCTGGGAGGGCTATTAGACCTGAAGGTGGAGAACAAGGGAGTCTTTTTAAGTGCTTGCCATTCAAATCGCCTTTTGACTTCCTTTAAGCCTATCGTTTGTATGTGGGAGGGAGCTGGTGGAAGCATTCCCTGCTTGCCGCCTATGGTCAGGATTAATTTACTCAAGGATGTTGTGCTTGTTACAACCCAGACTCCTCTAGTGGAAGGCAAGGTCCAAGCAAAGAAGCACACAAACTGTTCATCACCCCCATTCCTTTATTTTCTCTTTCATTCCCCTTGGCAAAAGTGTGGAACCAGTTTGAGTGCAGAATAATTGCTCTGTGCAATCCCTTCATCTATTTGGTTATGCAATAAAATGAGATTTGGATATAAAACCCATATTGGCCTAGCTCCACACTGAGCTGTCCAGGTGCTGAAACAATCCTTTGTCTGCCTGTGCACCTTCCTCCCCTCACCACCCTGTGTTGTGCTCCCCTTGGGCTCTAACGTCTTGTCTTTCTATATGGGCCTGCCTCACAGAGTGACAGCAGCAGAGTTCCTCCTGCTGCAGGAGTGATGGATACAAACAGCAGATCCTAGAAAGTTGTTTCTTAAGACACAACAAATTAGGGACTTCCCTGGTGGTCCAGTGCCTAAGACTCCATGCTCCCAGTGTAGGGGGCCCAGGTTCAATCCTTGGTCAGGGAACCAGGTTCCATAAGCCACAGCTAAGAGTTCTCATGCCATAACTAAAGATCGTATGTGGCACAACTAAGGCCCAGTATAGCTAAAGAAATTAATTTTTTAAAAGACACAATTAATTAAAAGTAGCCTCTATAGCTAAAATTAACTCTGTTGATAGATACAAACTCATGTAAGTGAAATTGAGATGGAGGAAGAATATTAAATTTAGAAACAATTTTTAACCCATCTTTGAAATATGTACCTAAATTTTCCACTTTTCAAGAAAATTGTTACTTTGACTATCCATTTGTTTTTCTTACAATTCTGATTCAGGTGTCATCTCCATAGGTGTCCCCAGATGTCTTACATTCTGGGGTTGCCTTTCCCAAATCAGGAGGATGTCCAGCAGTATCATCTGAATTCCTACTAATTCCTAAAGACTTTGCTCTCATGGCCACTTCTGACTCCAGTTTCTTCCCACAGTCAGTTCTGTGTTTCCTTCTCTCATCTCCTTTGGTGCATCTCTTATCTAAGCTTCTAGATGATTTAAAGGTGGAACACAGATCTTTTATCTTTACCTTCCTAAGTCAAACACTAACCAAATCTGGTGTATAAGAAGACTTATGGAAGTTTGGGCTTGGGGTCTATTAGATCACAACACATACAACAAAGTGTTTTTACTCCTTTGCTTCCCAGGACCAATTACTTGCCCCACCACTGAGCACTAAGGCAGCTCCAGTCATCCTTGGACACCCAGGAAAGTGCTGAAGAGAGACAAAGAGTTCTTTGGAACAACTAAAGAAGATCTTCAAGTTCCTAGAAAGAGCTGAACTTTCTGGGAAGGGGGAAGAAATGAGATTTCTGAGATCTAGAACCTAGAGAACTTGAACAATATTTGTGAAATAAATTTCTGTGTGGTAGAATGCAGTCATGACATAGCCATTTTCCTGCCTGACAATGAGGTATTTTTAATAAAATTAAAAAAAAAAAAAAAACCCTTCCTAGTCCTGAGAGAAACAGCCTAGAGATTTTGTTGTTGTTGTTGTTTTTCAAAATCAAGGTGCTTTTTATAATAAAGTTATACCAAAAGCACAGCAACAAATAATTAAGTTTATTAGACAAAATGAGAATCCTTGTGTCAGATAAAACCACCAACCCCCACCCCCGGCCCCTGCCTACACAGAGCCTGCAACTCTGGACAGCTCAGGTTCACCCTGAACACTCCCAATCGTCCCCAGTCACACCCTTGAAGGAAGGGTCTTTCGCACCCCCAACCCCTCCAGGCTGGTTCTCTAGTCTCAGCAGTATCACCATGAAATTTTGCATGAGCACAGACTAGGTGAGGCTTAAAACACACGTTGGGCTGCCACGTAGGTTGAGATGAACACACGGTCTTAAATAGTTCTTAGTTCAGCATCATGTTCTTAAGGAAGATGCCTGACTTTCCAGAGCAGAACCTTGGAGAGAATTCCAGACTCTGAGAGTTGTCCTGCATCTTAAAGGCCTTCACACCACCAGGGGACCCAAGTTAAAAGGTGGGAACAGGGCGGCAGGGACCACCTTAGAAGGAGGAGTTCAGTTCTCAGTGAAAAAATAGCTTGACCTATGCAGCCACTCCAGAATGTGCTCACTTCAGTTACAAATATACATTATGCTGTTGTTGTTTCCTTACTAAGTCTAACTCTTTGTGAGCCCATAGACTATAGCCCACCAGGCTCCTCTGTCCATGGCATTTTCCAGGCAAGAATACTAGAGCGAATTGCCATTTACTCCTCCAGGGGATCTTCCCGGCCCAGGGATCAAATCCACCTCTCCTGCTTATCAGGTGGATTTTTTAACACTAAGTCAACTGAGAAGCCCATATTGATATTATATTAATGTTTATATATACAACTTTGTATATATATAATTGCATGTGTATGTATCTAAATTATATATCTTTTCATTGAACTAAAATTCATATATCATAAAATTCGTCATTTTTTTCAGCTATTAGTGACTACTTCCCTTTGATATCCTCCTATTGTTCCAAAGAAATTGAGATTCTTAGAGACGGAGCATTAAAATGCTGGCAAATAATTTTTACTTACATATACCCACTTGCCGTAATGAAAGCTAATGTACTTTCAAGCAACTCTCTCCAAACATCCAGAATGATAAAGCTTTAGCTTCTTCTATGTCAACATCATACCAGAATACACATCTCTGGCCTGACTCAATCACTCTTCTATTCACTGTATTAGTCAGCACCCCTACAGTGTGCTATGGCAACAAACATTCCCTAAACTCTGCAGCTCCCGACAACAAAGTTTTCTTTCAATATGTAAGAAATTGCAGTTGATGGTGGTGATAACTAGAACTTAAACAGAAAATATGTGAAAAACATACTACTCTGTATCTAGTCCCTTTATTCTTTCATGTAGGAGAGTCTAGATTTCAATAGTAGATTTTAAGTTCTTTGAAGACACAGAATCAAATGTAGCTAATACGCATGTTTGTCTCACTTCACTTGGTGTGTACTTAATTAAATATTTGTTGAATGAACCACTGAATAAATGTATCTATTGGAGAACTGAACAGGTATGTGAGTTAATGACATGAGACTTTACATTAAGCTTTCCTGTTAAATGGTAATTAAATGCATTGACATTCATTATAAGCAGAATGTATTGAGAATCTAATTGCTCACATGTTGCTCATGCAATCTCCAGTTATTTCAGTGACAACTTGATTTCTTTCTGACATACTTATTGTACCTGGATCAATGGCTATTTAACTGCTAATTGATCTTTTATTAACATATAATAATTCTTATTAAATCTAAATTATAGTCTTAATTGAGACACTCTATCTGCTGTGTTTCAACATACAATCCTCATAACATAATGAATAATCGACAAAAAAGTTAGTAACATATTATATTTCACCTTTCTCATTGACCTTAGAAAAGATTTTGAGTTGGAGGATTTTTTTCCCTTCATTAAGAAACCCGGGTATCAGCTATACTCAGAAATAAATCAACACCATCTAGTTTCTCTGTTTTGACACAGACAGCTAGTTCCCCGGCCTCTCTTTCTTCCTCACCCCTCAACTGACACCATGTGACTACCAGTAACAATTGATGAGCACTATTACTTTAAGCACAAACATGGCAGCACAGCTTACCAAAACAGTTGCAGTAAGTAATGACTACACCCTCCCTGGTCCCCAGTGACTCTATCTGACACTTAACTACCCTTTCCTTCATCCCAACACACCCCTCCCTCCTCACCTGGACCATTCTTACTGTGTGAGTCAACCCTAGTCAAGGGGAAGGTTCTGCCCCACCTTGGTCTGCCATTTGGGCAACATCTCCCCTTACTGGAGCAGCCTGATTTCTTCCTCTTATTTACTCTTACCTAATCCATGCACTGATGCTTCCAAACCCTACGGATCCACCTATGTCAATCCTGACCTCAGCCATGAGTTCACACTGGTGCTGATCTGGACCCAGTCTTGAGTTCCAGTTCTCCTATTTGGCTTTCTGGCTGGGTTTCCATAGACTGGTTTGGTATCTTAATCTCATTCCTGTTCCTTAATAATGCCAGCCCTCATCTGGTGCCTAGGACTTTACTAGCTGCTCTCAATCTTCCCTGATGCTCACAACATACCTTAATTTCTGAGGGTCACTTGTTTCTTTGGGGCATTTCTGCTTTCCTGTTAAATGGTAATTAAATGCATTGACATTCATTATAAGCAGAATGTATTGAGAATCTAATTGCTCACATGTTGCTCATGCAATCTCCAGTTATTTCAGTGACAACTTGATTTCTTTCTGACATACTTATTGTACCTGGATCAATGGCTATTTAACTGCTAATTGATCTTTTATTAACATATAATAATTCTTATTAAATCTAAATTATAGTCTTAATTGAGACACTCTATCTGCTGTGTTTCAACATACAATCCTCATAACATAATGAATAATCGACAAAAAAGTTAGTAACATATTATATTTCACCTTTCTCATTGACCTTAGAAAAGATTTTGAGTTGGAGGATTTTTTTCCCTTCATTAAGAAACCCGGGTATCAGCTATACTCAGAAATAAATCAACACCATCTAGTTTCTCTGTTTTGACACAGACAGCTAGTTCCCCGGCCTCTCTTTCTTCCTCACCCCTCAACTGACACCATGTGACTACCAGTAACAATTGATGAGCACTATTACTTTAAGCACAAACATGGCAGCACAGCTTACCAAAACAGTTGCAGTAAGTAATGACTACACCCTCCCTGGTCCCCAGTGACTCTATCTGACACTTAACTACCCTTTCCTTCATCCCAACACACCCCTCCCTCCTCACCTGGACCATTCTTACTGTGTGAGTCAACCCTAGTCAAGGGGAAGGTTCTGCCCCACCTTGGTCTGCCATTTGGGCAACATCTCCCCTTACTGGAGCAGCCTGATTTCTTCCTCTTATTTACTCTTACCTAATCCATGCACTGATGCTTCCAAACCCTACGGATCCACCTATGTCAATCCTGACCTCAGCCATGAGTTCACACTGGTGCTGATCTGGACCCAGTCTTGAGTTCCAGTTCTCCTATTTGGCTTTCTGGCTGGGTTTCCATAGACTGGTTTGGTATCTTAATCTCATTCCTGTTCCCTTAATAATGCCAGCCCTCATCTGGTGCCTAGGACTTTACTAGCTGCTCTCAATCTTCCCTGATGCTCACAACATACCTTAATTTCTGAGGGTCACTTGTTTCTGGATTCCCTGTTGTTGTGGGTATCAGATAATCTACACTGCTTGCATTCCCCACCTAATCCCCAACAAAGTACCTCTCTTACAGTGGCCATCTACCTCAGGAAAAGCTGACAGCTACTCCAACTCCAGCAATAGGTCAGATGAATTCAAAGGAAATCTGTCCTCTTCCTTGATGGTGACTGGTTCAAGAATGAGCCAGTGAGGGTTACAGGGGTTTCCAGAAGGGACATTCTCACTGCTCTTCTGGATATGATCATACCTACATATGGTGCACAGGAAGGATTAACCACCTCATCATCCATCTCAGGATGTTGCAGAAGAAGCAGAATGAAAAATATACAGAAAAGCAGTCAAAACCATTGGATAACATCAACCCTGAAGCCAATCTTGCTTCTGGCATTCTAGTTGCATGATCAAATTAATTTCCTTTTTGTCTATACCTACTGTTCATATTTTCTAGCAAGTTGAAAGCATCCTGGCTGGTGCACATGCCTCTCAGAACTCAGAATCCTTTCAGTGGACACATTACTTACTCTTCCACTGCCTGAAACTGGCTGTATTCTAACCAAGTCAGTATCCCACCACGTCCAATGCTCTTTGCAATCCTCTTAGCTAGGGAAGGGGGTCTATACTCATGTATTCCCCCCAGGGGGCAGGTCTCACTGTAAGTTCCAGCCCTTCTCAGTTATCTGAGACCTAGCACAGACTGTTCATATCTCAAGACAGAAGAAAATGAAAAAAACTCATAGTCTAATTGCTGGGAATTCCAGATCAATATGAGAAACTGGGCAAATACTTTTGGAAAATATAGAGTTATAAAAGGTGACAATTTATTAAAAAACAAAGTTTTACAAATATAATACTTAAAGTGAGACTAGTAGGTATAACATCAAAACATGAATGACCAAATTTCTTTTAACAAGTGTGCCATTAAATATATATTTGGCAAGATGACCTCAGATATTACCAAAGAAAAAGTCCTCCCATTGAAAGCTATAGACTGGTTTGGTATCTTAATCTCATTCCTGTTCCTTAATAATGCCAGCCCTCATCTGGTGCCTAGGACTTTACTAGCTGCTCTCAATCTTCCCTGATGCTCACAACATACCTTAATTTCTGAGGGTCACTTGTTTCTGGATTCCCTGTTGTTGTGGGTATCAGATAATCTACACTGCTTGCATTCCCCACCTAATCCCCAACAAAGTACCTCTCTTACAGTGGCCATCTACCTCAGGAAAAGCTGACAGCTACTCCAACTCCAGCAATAGGTCAGATGAATTCAAAGGAAATCTGTCCTCTTCCTTGATGGTGACTGGTTCAAGAATGAGCCAGTGAGGGTTACAGGGGTTTCCAGAAGGGACATTCTCACTGCTCTTCTGGATATGATCATACCTACATATGGTGCACAGGAAGGATTAACCACCTCATCATCCATCTCAGGATGTTGCAGAAGAAGCAGAATGAAAAATATACAGAAAAGCAGTCAAAACCATTGGATAACATCAACCCTGAAGCCAATCTTGCTTCTGGCATTCTAGTTGCATGATCAAATTAATTTCCTTTTTGTCTATACCTACTGTTCATATTTTCTAGCAAGTTGAAAGCATCCTGGCTGGTGCACATGCCTCTCAGAACTCAGAATCCTTTCAGTGGACACATTACTTACTCTTCCACTGCCTGAAACTGGCTGTATTCTAACCAAGTCAGTATCCCACCACGTCCAATGCTCTTTGCAATCCTCTTAGCTAGGGAAGGGGGTCTATACTCATGTATTCCCCCCAGGGGGCAGGTCTCACTGTAAGTTCCAGCCCTTCTCAGTTATCTGAGACCTAGCACAGACTGTTCATATCTCAAGACAGAAGAAAATGAAAAAAACTCATAGTCTAATTGCTGGGAATTCCAGATCAATATGAGAAACTGGGCAAATACTTTTGGAAAATATAGAGTTATAAAAGGTGACAATTTATTAAAAAACAAAGTTTTACAAATATAATACTTAAAGTGAGACTAGTAGGTATAACATCAAAACATGAATGACCAAATTTCTTTTAACAAGTGTGCCATTAAATATATATTTGGCAAGATGACCTCAGATATTACCAAAGAAAAAGTCCTCTTTGAAAGCACCTATCAGAATGTAATATGACTGAGATTATGTATATCCTTTTATAAATGTTTTATTTAATAATATTCATTTGACCATTTTTCTCAGAATGATCAAAATGTACCTTATGTTTTGAAACACTATGGTTGAAAAATGCTACTTTTATTGACATTTTCTAGTTTTCATAAATAGTGTTAATGGTCTCAAAGAATACTTAGCCAGTGAGAAAATGTCTGTCACTCATTAGCTGGGGTTCTGGCAGAAGCCCTACCCACTCCCTCTCTCTCTCTGTACACACAGGTATCCTGCTCTAATGAGCACTCATGGATCATCCCTCCCATTCCAGTCATAAACTACTTCCAAAAGTGGGATGAGTTTTCACAGTAGAATGAAGTTTGCTTTACAAATTAAATATCAGCAGCACAATTTTCTAGGGAAAAAATATTGTATCCAAAATTCAGGTAAGTAACTATAGAGATGAGCTCTATATCTGTCTTCCTTTGAACACAAGTAACTCACAAGCTCTTTGATGTGAAATAGTGACTAAAAGAGAAATTCAGCCTCTGGAATGACTTGGTTTCAAATCCTAACTCCACATTTACCAGGTCAATGACTTAAGCTCCTGATCTCAACATCACTATAACCATGGGTGGTACTTTATGCCAAGCCAGCTTCTATCTATTCTGAATGTAAATAGTTCACCAGCTCTTTAACTCTTTCTCCAATCTAACTTCTCTAGGTTGGGTTGGATGGCTGTCTCTGACTTCCACAATGCCCTACATTTACCTGCCTCACAACCATTATCACACTAGGTTGCTATTTTCATTTTTATGTCTATCCTGTTTCACTCAGCTCTGACCTCTTCATGAACAAGGGTCATGGGTTGCTTGTTCTGTACATCCAGAGCCCACCATGGTGTCTAGTAGGTGCTGCTGCTGCTGCTTAGTCACTTCAGTCATATCCGACTCTGTGCAACCCTCTGTGGACTGTAGCCCACCAGACTCCTCTGTCCATGGAATTCTCCAGGCAAGAGTACTGGAGTGGATTGACATGACCACCTCCAGAGGATCTTCCCAACCCAAGGGTAGAACCTGGATCTCCTACAGTGCACGCAGATTCTTTACCACTGAGTCACCAGGAAAGCCCCTAGCATGTGAATAGCTCTTAAACAAATCTGTACTGAATGAATGGATGGGTAGATGGTCTTCTATAGAAAAGTAGAATGTTGGAGTGAAAGTACATATTTCCTAATTCATTAATTACTACCTTCACTTGACAAATAGGACCTAGATACAGAAAAAAAGATATCTTTTTATTATTATTTTATTTGTGGTTAAGGTATAATTTTAATAAGTTATAACACAGAGATCTTAAGTTTACAGTCAATAAACCAGTGGAACAGAATACAATATCTAGAAATAAGCCCACAGAAATATGATCAATTAATTTTAGACAAAGACACCAAAACAATTCTATTGGAAAAGAAACTCTTTTCAACAAATTATACTGGAAAACTTGAATGCATGGTGGCAGCAGGGGGAAGCGGGTGGGGGAAACAATTCCTGCCTCTCACCATACATAAAAAATCGACATGGATAACAACTCTAAAAATAAAAGTTTAAACTACAGAAGTTTTAGAAGAAAACATTGGAAAAACTCTTCACAACCTTCAAGATACAAAAATATCAAATTCTAGGGAAAAATATTGTATCCAAAATTCAGGTAAGTAACTATAGAATGAGCTTTTTGGTTTCTTGATGTGAAATAGTGACTAAAAAGAAATTCAGCCTCTGGAATGACTTGGTTTCAAATCCTAACTCCACATTTACCAGGTCAATGACTTAAGCTCCTGATCTCAACATCACTATAACCATGGGTGGTACTTTATGCCAAGCCAGCTTCTATCTATTCTGAATGTAAATAGTTCACCAGCTCTTTAACTCTTTCTCCAATCTAACTTCTCTAGGTTGGGTTGGATGGCTGTCTCTGACTTCCACAATGCCCTACATTTACCTGCCTCACAACCATTATCACACTAGGTTGCTATTTTCATTTTTATGTCTATCCTGTTTCACTCAGCTCTGACCTCTTCATGAACAAGGGTCATGGGTTGCTTGTTCTGTACATCCAGAGCCCACCATGGTGTCTAGTAGGTGCTGCTGCTGCTGCTTAGTCACTTCAGTCATATCCGACTCTGTGCAACCCTCTGTGGACTGTAGCCCACCAGACTCCTCTGTCCATGGAATTCTCCAGGCAAGAGTACTGGAGTGGATTGACATGACCACCTCCAGAGGATCTTCCCAACCCAAGGGTAGAACCTGGATCTCCTACAGTGCACGCAGATTCTTTACCACTGAGTCACCAGGAAAGCCCCTAGCATGTGAATAGCTCTTAAACAAATCTGTACTGAATGAATGGATGGGTAGATGGTCTTCTATAGAAAAGTAGAATGTTGGAGTGAAAGTACATATTTCCTAATTCATTAATTACTACCTTCACTTGACAAATAGGACCTAGATACAGAAAAAAAGATATCTTTTTATTATTATTTTATTTGTGGTTAAGGTATAATTTTAATAAGTTATAACACAGAGATCTTAAGTTTACAGTCAATAAACCAGTGGAACAGAATACAATATCTAGAAATAAGCCCACAGAAATATGATCAATTAATTTTAGACAAAGACACCAAAACAATTCTATTGGAAAAGAAACTCTTTTCAACAAATTATACTGGAAAACTTGAATGCATGGTGGCAGCAGGGGGAAGCGGGTGGGGGAAACAATTCCTGCCTCTCACCATACATAAAAAATCGACATGGATAACAACTCTAAAAATAAAAGTTTAAACTACAGAAGTTTTAGAAGAAAACATTGGAAAAAACTCTTCACAACCTTGGACAAGATACAAAAATCATTCATTGTAAATGAAAAAAATGATAAATTATACCTCATCAAAAAATTTTAATTTATTCATCAACTACACTACTAAGAGAATCAAAAAGGAGATATTATTTTTAAAATTTGAAAACTGAGGACTTCCCTTGTGGTCCAGTGGGTAAAGGGTCCACCTTGCAGTACAAGGGTCACCAGTTTGACCCCTGGCCCAGGAAGCTCCCATGTACCATGGAGAAGCTGGGTCAGTGTGTCCAATTACAAGCCAGTGCTCTGGAGCGCATGCACCTAGAGCTGGTGCTCTGCAACAGAGAGATCACTGAAATGGGAGGCCCACAAATGCCAAAGAATAAAGGTGGATAAACATAAATAAATAAATAAATAAATATATTTTTTTTTAATTGAAGAATGAAATTTACTTCACGGGTAATTTTTCTCGGTGAATCTCAATTTTTACTCCCAGATCCAATAACCTTCATTCTGCCCCAGTCTGCAAGTCAGAGCCCCATATCTTCTGGACTCACTCAAGACCCTTTGGGTTAACAGACAAATCATTTTTTCTGTTCCTTTGACTTTGGAGATCTGCAGATGAATGCAGATTAGAAAGATAATCCCTGCCATTCTTCCTGATTTCTTTTTTTTGGAGTGGGGGGCAGGTTGGGGAGGGAGGGGGCAGGCGGGCCACTTCTATTGGTCTTGCATTCATCTATTTTCATCTTTGTTCTTTGGCCCTTGTGGGCCTCCCATAGCAGTGGCCTCTGTTGTCACAGAGCACCGGTTCTGAGCACATGCACTCCAGAGCTCCCGGCTCGGTAATTGGACACATCAGTCCGGCCGCACCGCAGCACGTGGGATCTTCCCAAGTCAGGGATCAAACTGGCACCCCTTGCACTGCAAGGCAGTGTCTTTACCCTCTGGACCACCAGGGAAGCCCCTCCCTGATTTCTTAAAGCTTGTGTCTCTCTTCCAAGTAAGTAACACTTGGCAACTATATTTTTACATTACTACCTCCTCTAACTCATTTGACTGTTTTGCCTCCTTTGAAGATTCCTGTATGAAACAAAATATTTGAAAACATAAGCAGCTCAAAATCATTTTTAACTAACTATACTCCACAAAATCTGTACACCTTAAAGAATGCATATACTTACTTTTGAATACTTAGGTAAAAGCATTTTGAAATGAAAAAATCGCTTTAACATCCAGAATTTTCCCACATATATCTTTAAATTGAGATAGAGATGTGGATAAAATTGAGCATTTTTATTTTAAAAGTTGTGAGTATCAAAATAGATATCACATATGACAACTCATTAAAAACTGCAATGCATGAGAGACATAAAATTTTTCCATTTTCAACTTCCAGAAATATGGCAGAGTAGATATTCTGAAGGGCTCTCATTCTAAAATTCAGATCAATCATGGATAAACTTCAGCAAATACAATTTTTAATTTACTAAAAACTCTGCAGAAACTTAGGAAAATCTCAAAGAGAAGGGAAAAAAGAGAACAAGTTTAATTTAGTGTTGGAAATTTGAGCAATAATTAAATACAAAAGATTTCCCCTGATTGAAAACATTAAATTATTAACATCATCTATTATTGGAAAACTAATCCTTGGTCCTCATTAAAGTGCTAAATCTGAAATTTAAGAATTATTCCAAGATGTTCAAAGAGAATTAAAGTGTTTCCAGTTCAATTATTTTTTCCTGACTCCAAGCAAATACAAAGAAAATTTCTCTGTGGAAAAACACTTTCCATATAATGGGCCATTGAAAATCCCACAGATTAAAGACAACATATGAGCTCACACAAAAAAATTATAAAACCCACACAAGGAAACAATTAAGTCTGAATAAGGATCAGCATAAACAGAGTTGACATTCAATCATAAATATACTCAAAATCAGAACTTAAAATAACTATTATGAGTTGTCTAAAGAATTAAAAGAATTTTAACAGTGAATGAGAGTCTAGAAGGCATTAAAGATGCAGTTGATAAAAAAATCTGCTTGCAATGCAGGAGACCCAGGTTCAATTCCTGAGTCACAAAGATGCCCTGGAGAAGGGCATGACAACCCATTCCAGTATACTTGCCTGGAGACTTTCATGGACAAAGGAGCCTGGTAGGCTACAGTTCATGGGGTCACAAAGAGTCAGACATGACTCTGACTAACATATTCACTTTCAATAGGCTTCATAAGGGGAAAAAATCTTTTAGACATAAAAAAAATATAATAGTTGGAACTAAAATCTAATGGATGGGTCGAAAAGCAGGTTAGTCACAGCTGAAAAAACAACTATGACCTGAAACATGATGGTGAAGAAATAATCTCAGTTCATGAAAAGATGAAAACGAAAAAGCTTAAGAGATGTGGGCAAGAGAGTAGCAAGCATTCAGAATACTAGAGAAAAGAGCAGAGAGAATGAAGAAGAAATATTGAACAGAAAATGACTTAGAACTTTCTAAAACTAATGAAAAACATAGTCCTCAGGAGGACAAATAAAATTAAATCCATGGACACATGATGAAATGTGAACCACCAAAGACAATTTTAATTTACTAAAAACTCTGCAGAAACTTAGGAAAATCTCAAAGAGAAGGGAAAAAAGAGAACAAGTTTAATTTAGTGTTGGAAATTTGAGCAATAATTAAATACAAAAGATTTCCCCTGATTGAAAACATTAAATTATTAACATCATCTATTATTGGAAAACTAATCCTTGGTCCTCATTAAAGTGCTAAATCTGAAATTTAAGAATTATTCCAAGATGTTCAAAGAGAATTAAAGTGTTTCCAGTTCAATTATTTTTTCCTGACTCCAAGCAAATACAAAGAAAATTTCTCTGTGGAAAAACACTTTCCATATAATGGGCCATTGAAAATCCCACAGATTAAAGACAACATATGAGCTCACACAAAAAAATTATAAAACCCACACAAGGAAACAATTAAGTCTGAATAAGGATCAGCATAAACAGAGTTGACATTCAATCATAAATATACTCAAAATCAGAACTTAAAATAACTATTATGAGTTGTCTAAAGAATTAAAAGAATTTTAACAGTGAATGAGAGTCTAGAAGGCATTAAAGATGCAGTTGATAAAAAAATCTGCTTGCAATGCAGGAGACCCAGGTTCAATTCCTGAGTCACAAAGATGCCCTGGAGAAGGGCATGACAACCCATTCCAGTATACTTGCCTGGAGACTTTCATGGACAAAGGAGCCTGGTAGGCTACAGTTCATGGGGTCACAAAGAGTCAGACATGACTCTGACTAACATATTCACTTTCAATAGGCTTCATAAGGGGAAAAAATCTTTTAGACATAAAAAAAATATAATAGTTGGAACTAAAATCTAATGGATGGGTCGAAAAGCAGGTTAGTCACAGCTGAAAAAACAACTATGACCTGAAACATGATGGTGAAGAAATAATCTCAGTTCATGAAAAGATGAAAACGAAAAAGCTTAAGAGATGTGGGCAAGAGAGTAGCAAGCATTCAGAATACTAGAGAAAAGAGCAGAGAGAATGAAGAAGAAATATTGAACAGAAAATGACTTAGAACTTTCTAAAACTAATGAAAAACATAGTCCTCAGGAGGACAAATAAAATTAAATCCATGGACACATGATGAAATGTGAACCACCAAAGACAATGAGAAGATTTTAAAGTCATTCAAAGAACAGAAAAACTGATCACCCACAAAAGAACAGCAAATAAACAGAGCTAATTTTCTAACAGCAACCGTAGAACTCTGAAGTTAGGGAAAGGATACCTTTAAAGTGCTAAGAGAAAATGATTGTCAACCTAGAACTATACTAGGCAAAATTATCTTTCATCTAAACGAAATTTGCTTCATTTGAGTTCCACCAGGAGAACTTCAATAAAGAACTTCGAAAAATGAACTTCAGGTCTCAAATGGTTTTTTATCTGAGATTTGCATCCATAGTGACATGACATCACCTCCTAAGGAGAGAAAATTCATTCCTACTAGGCAAAAAAAGAGAAAAAACTTACACTTTCTGTGTATCTTGCTAAGAAAGTTCCAGATCTTTTTTAGTATATGTACTGCCAAAGTGAGCATGAAAACTCCAAGTCTTAATGCCAGTTATCCCCAAAATGATTCACTGATTCATTTGAAAGTTCTAATCAAGATTTGCAAAGGAAACTGCCCAGTCAATTCCAAAATTTATATGTAAAAGCAAAGTATCTCAATATACTCCTAAACATTGAGTTTAAGGAAATTGTCCAAATATTGTGACATTTCAGAAATTATAGTAGTGAAGACAGAGCAGTATTAACACAGGAGGATCAACAAACCAATTGATGCAATAAAGTAGCAAGCCCAGAAACAGCAATTGCATGTGTGTGGATAGAGAACAGTCTGCCCAAACATTGCCAGCAAGAGTGCGCTGCTTCTCTTTGGTTCTGAACCAATCACTGGCCTGCAGTATTGGGGGATCCGATGGCTTAAGTATCTTGGCACCATCCATGAAGTCAGAGAAAGGACAGCCCTTATTAAACCACAAGGACAGAAAATGGGAAAGGAGTGATGCCCCCAAAGGAAACAGAGGCACCAAAATACAGGAAAGGGAAATAGATGCCAAGAGGGGGGAAAAATCTAACACACATGCTATAGGCCAGTTCTCATTAAAGTGATGTCTTTAGTGATGAGAGGAATGTGAATGTTGGTACAAAGTATTTACAAACACGGCCACGCTGACACACAGACACACACACAAGGAAGACAGCTGTTCATTTCACCTGTGCCTTTGCTTGATCACCTTGTATTTTGTTTTCAGGTTGAATTCTTCAGTCCAATTCTGGGTCCCTAAGTCAGTATCTTAGAATCCTTTTTTCAACCCAGGTCGCTGTTTCATTGTCTCTGACCATTTTTCTCAAAAGAACATGTTTTCTTCTTACCATTCTATGAAACATTTCCCAAAGCACATTGTACAGAATTCAAATGCTTGGGCTACTATTGGGTAAACTTATATCTATGTATATGATTTTTATACACATTGCTATATTTGGGGATTTCCAGGTGGTGTTAGAACCTTCCAGGCAATGCAGGAGACATAAAAGACCCAGGTTTAATGCCTGGGTCAGGAAGATCCCCTGGAGTAGAATATGGCAATCCACTCCAGTATTCTTGCCTAGAGAATCCCACAGAGGAGCCTGGCAGGCTACAGTCCATAGAGTCACAAAGAGTTGGACACAACTGAAGCAACTTAGCATGCACTTACTGCTATATTTGTTTATTAATTTTTAATTTATTTATTTTAATGATTTATTCTTGGCTATGCTGGGTCTTCCTTGCTGCACAGAGGTTTTCTCTAGTTGCAGAGAGCAGGGCTGCTCTCTAGCTATGGTGCACAGGCTTCTCTTGTTGCAGAGCACAGGCTATAGGCACACATGTTTCAGTAGTTCAGCATGCAGGCTCAGTAGTTCCAACTTGCTGGTGCTGGTGTGTGCAGGCTTCAGTAGTTGTTGCATGCAGGCTTAGTTGCTCTACAGTTTGTGGAATCTTCCCAGACCAGGGATCAAACCCATGTCCCCTGCATAAGTGGGCAGATTCTTATCCACTCTGCCACCAGGGAATTCTGAAAATTACATATTTTTAATCCATTATGAAATAAGTCAGATCAGTTCACTGAAGTACCACATCTTATGTTCCATATTACTTGATCCTAGAGTCTCTAACATGACCATGGGCATTGGGAGCCTTCCAGAATGGGATCCAATGCCAGAAATGCTGCCTCTCATACTCCTTACACCAGTGACCCAGGATACCCTCTCTTCCCCAGGTAGTGACAATGATCAAATGCAGGCCTCTTTAAAAGATTCTGGGGAACAGTTTCCCCTGGAACACTCCCCCACCCTGGAGGCACTCCCCAACATGGGCACCTGAGAATGTCAGGTCACAGCTTCTGACCCACCCCATTTTCTGCCCCTCCTGCTAACACTCAGAGCTTGTCTCTTCCCCGTGGATGAGACACTTGTGGACGCTCTGTTGTCTGGAGCACAGATCATGGGTATTGGAGACAGGCAGACCTTGGTCCCAGTTCTACTTTTGCTACTTACCAAGGACTCAACTTTGGGTTTAGTTTCTGGATCAGAGTGAAACTCACTCAATAAATGTTTATCATTATTTCCTGTGTCCCGGGAGGACAGCCTTGGAGACCTGCTAGAGAACCTGCTTCTTAGCAGTCCTCAGAGCAACAGATCTGCTGAAGTATGAAACAGCTAGTTTTTATTCTTCTACTTCTCAGTTTTCTCTGATGGGATTATATTACTTTTATGATAAAAATAACTTAAGTACTTTTTAAACAATATTAATTTACTATTGAGTTAAGGGCTAACCCAAGCTCAACTGGTAAAGAATACACCTGCAATACAGGAGACCCCAATTGGATTCCAGGGTTGGAAAGATTCCTTGGAGAAAGGATAAGCTACCCACTCCAGTATTTTTGGGCTTCCCTGGTGGTTTAGATAGTAAAGAATCTGCCTGCAGTGCAGGAGACCTGGGTTTAATCCCTGGGTTGGGAAGATTCCCTAAAGATGAAAAAAGCTACCCACTCCAGTATTCTTGCCTGGAGAATTTTATGGCTTGTCCATGAGTCACAAAGGGTCAGACAAGACTGAGCGACCTTTGCTTTCACCCAGACCAACCTCCACATGAAATTTCACTAGTAGCCCCATTAGGAGGCATTAGTTTGGAATAGAAAGAACACAGGACTAAATTGAAGGACCTGGGTTTTGGTCCTGGTTTCTTCACTCCCATCTGTATGAACTTGAGAAGACTCATTAATTGCCAAACCATGGTTTCCTCATCTGTAAATGGGGGTAGTGTGATGTGCCTCAGACACTGTTGTAATTATGTTATCTGTATAAACAGTCAATCCTCACGCCAACCCTAGGAAGTTAGTGGCATCTCCAGGCAATTATTATCTCCTTTTTACGGAAGAGGAGACTGGAGCACAGAGAGGGTATGCAAATTGCCCAAGGACACATATCTAAGTAGGTGACCCTGCCTGAATTTGAACACAGATAGCTATTCAGAGCCTACACTCTTGATCAGCATGCTGTGATGCTTCCTAACTAGGATTGTATAAAAGTTAAATGAGATACTGTGTGTCAAAGATTTGTATTTCCCTGCCCAACTCCCAGACTAGAGGGGTCTATATTCACCAATTTGCATCCTCTTCACTTGGCTGGGTCTCTGACAACAGCCAGTTAAAATACGACACTTCTGAAATATTTTTCCATGGTTGGTAACAGACCACTGCCTCAAGCCTCTTCCTCAAGATTTCCCCTGATCTCCTCAGATCCAGCAACTGAAGAGTGAATCCCTTGCACAACAGGCTGTCTTCCAGGGACACAGGATGTAACAGTAAATATTTCTTGAGTGAGTAGTGCTCAGCTCTGGGAATCAAACCCAAAGTTGTGGTCTTGGTAATTAGTAGAAATGAAATTGGGACTGAGGTCTGCCTGTCTCTGACATTCATATCCTGTGCTCCAGAGAATAGCACATCCACAAACATCAGTCCCTGAGGCACTTGAGGCCTGAGAGACAAAAGAGACTTAGCTGTCTACCAGAGACTCTAGAATCTAGATGAAAATTCTTACTGCTTACCAGATTTGCAAGGTCTACCGGAGACAGGCTGGTGCCCTTTGCTGCAGTGCTTGCCCCTGTGTTAGAGGAAACACTGACCCAAACTGCCCCCTACTCTGGCCAGGCATGACAGTAGCCATTTGCATGAGTTATCTCACAGCAGGAGATCCTGGTAAGGAACTAAGAAGCTACTTCCAACCAGAGGAATTCAGAGACAGTCAAAAGGAGAGAGGTGATGTCAGTCCATACATCCTACCAACCTCCCAGAATCCTTTTCACTGAAGTCCATCTTGGTTGAGTGATGTGTGCACCACCACGAAGGACCCTGAGCCAGAATGACTGGCCAGAGACATTCCAGAAACTAGCTCCATTACCATAAAACCTGAGACTGCAAACCACACGCCAGAGCAGTTCTCCCGGGTTTCCTTACCCTACTGCTCTCCGGCCCGAGGCATCCATTTTAAATAGTCTCTTGCTTTGTCAGCACATGTGTCTCCTCAGACAATCCACTTCCAAGTGTTAGGCAAGAGCCCATTCTAGAGACCTGGGAAGGGTCTCCCTTCCTGCCACACCTGGACTAACATCTCATCAAGCAATAAAATACAGAGAAACTATAATGGACTAAAAATAACTGCATGCAAGTGCAGTTGGAACAAATCATGGACAGCCAAAAAGACCAAAAACCCAACTGCTACTTCTGAAGAGCTGGGACAAAGACAGGACATCAGGACCAAAAGCATGGTACTGAGTATGCCCCACCCCCACCACCAAAGGGATGGGCAAACCACCTAAGACAACTCTTTGGCCAGATCCTTGGACCCACCCTGCCCTCACCCCAGATAGAAACCAGCCCCAACCACACCTCAGAGTGAATCCCTTGCACAACAGGCTGTCTTCCAGGGACACAGGATGTAACAGTAAATATTTCTTGAGTGAGTAGTGCTCAGCTCTGGGAATCAAACCCAAAGTTGTGGTCTTGGTAATTAGTAGAAATGAAATTGGGACTGAGGTCTGCCTGTCTCTGACATTCATATCCTGTGCTCCAGAGAATAGCACATCCACAAACATCAGTCCCTGAGGCACTTGAGGCCTGAGAGACAAAAGAGACTTAGCTGTCTACCAGAGACTCTAGAATCTAGATGAAAATTCTTACTGCTTACCAGATTTGCAAGGTCTACCGGAGACAGGCTGGTGCCCTTTGCTGCAGTGCTTGCCCCTGTGTTAGAGGAAACACTGACCCAAACTGCCCCCTACTCTGGCCAGGCATGACAGTAGCCATTTGCATGAGTTATCTCACAGCAGGAGATCCTGGTAAGGAACTAAGAAGCTACTTCCAACCAGAGGAATTCAGAGACAGTCAAAAGGAGAGAGGTGATGTCAGTCCATACATCCTACCAACCTCCCAGAATCCTTTTCACTGAAGTCCATCTTGGTTGAGTGATGTGTGCACCACCACGAAGGACCCTGAGCCAGAATGACTGGCCAGAGACATTCCAGAAACTAGCTCCATTACCATAAAACCTGAGACTGCAAACCACACGCCAGAGCAGTTCTCCCGGGTTTCCTTACCCTACTGCTCTCCGGCCCGAGGCATCCATTTTAAATAGTCTCTTGCTTTGTCAGCACATGTGTCTCCTCAGACAATCCACTTCCAAGTGTTAGGCAAGAGCCCATTCTAGAGACCTGGGAAGGGTCTCCCTTCCTGCCACACCTGGACTAACATCTCATCAAGCAATAAAATACAGAGAAACTATAATGGACTAAAAATAACTGCATGCAAGTGCAGTTGGAACAAATCATGGACAGCCAAAAAGACCAAAAACCCAACTGCTACTTCTGAAGAGCTGGGACAAAGACAGGACATCAGGACCAAAAGCATGGTACTGAGTATGCCCCACCCCCACCACCAAAGGGATGGGCAAACCACCTAAGACAACTCTTTGGCCAGATCCTTGGACCCACCCCTGCCCTCACCCCAGATAGAAACCAGCCCCAACCACACCTCAGAGACTGAGCAGGGGAACATGTTACTTATTTCTGCTCCCTTCTGCTGCAGTAGGAGCTCCAAGAAAGTCTTCCCCAAATGTCCTTTCTGATCTCTCATCAATTTCTATTTACTGGAGAAAACCAAAAACTCTAGTCAGTAACACGCCTGTCATCGTCTCTCCCTGACCTCATTGCTCCCTCTCTTGCACACTCCAGCTTCTATGGCTTCTTTCTGCTCGTTGGCTGTACTTGGTGCCCATGGCTTGGGAAGCTCTTCCAGCAGATTCTCACCTTGTGGCTCCTTGTCATTCAGGTCAGATCTCACATGTTCCCTTCACCGCCACAGAAGACTTCCCAAGCCACCAGATGTAAGGCTGCTCTTCTCCCAAGCACCACACCTTTGTCACGATCATCTGAAGCATTGCCTATTGCTATATGTGGTTTTTGCTTCACTGTCACTAGCATGTAAGTACCACAAAGTCAGTCTCTATTTTATTCCTGTGTTCATAGCTCTCACCACATTTCTGAAGAAATAAATGAGGAGCCAGTATAGATATTCAGGAAGTGATGTCCAACTGGTTAAAGCAGGTCAAGTCCCAACAGCTTTGAAATACAGCAGGAAATAACAAAGGAAGCCTGATTCTAGCAAAGACTCAACCATCTTCCAATAATAAGTGAGCATCTGCTATACACCAGGCACCATCCTAGGTTAGGGGTATACAGTTGCAGGGGGAAATTCCTGCTTTCTTGAGGTTATTCTAGTAGGAGAATTCAGGCAATACATACTGTATGTATTACATGAGTAAATATATTGAAAAGGGTGAATAGGCAGATTTGATAAGGAGGCCAGGGGGTTCCAAGGAGGAGAGGGAGAAAAAGGAGGAAGAGAAAGAAAGACAAACATTTTCTAGCCTGAAATGTTTGTGATGATTAAGATCAACCCTGAAACTAAGTCTTAGGTTAATGTTGTGGGTCTAGCAAGGTCTTTACATTAGAAAGTCTCACCTAGCCCTAAAGTCTTGGAGACCATTCTCTAGCTAAGCATATGTTAATGTTGTGGGTGTGGGCCTGGCAAGGCCTTTACAGCCTTAAGATATTCTTTTGATCCATTGCTAATAACCGACGAAAAATACAAACTGTCTTGTCTGAGCTGGCTAAGGGGATTCTCTTCTATCCACCCTTCCAGTGCTTGTGCTAGAAGCCTTCTTTTCTTTTTTCTCTTTAATGAACTTTTACTTCACGAAGCTCTGAGTGACCAAAGTCAAGTCTTTTTGATCCCAATGTGAATTCTTCTCCGCTAGGGATCAAGCATATGACACCGTTCACTGTAACTTGTCTACTGTCACCTATCAATATGACATGGCCAATGGTGGTAAGTGCTAAGGACAAAAATGAAATATGAAGCAGCGTTAGATATTATAGGGGAGAAGGCAGTGTGTGGTTCAAAGGAGTCATTTAAAGACTTGGAGACTGGGAGGCAGGAAGTCACCCAGGTTATCTGAGAAGAGAGCATTCCACATAGTGGGCGCTAGATGCACAAAGACCATTGTGCAATCATGCCTGGGAAAAAGCATCTTTCTAAGAAAAGCAAGATGGCTCAGTAGGAGTGTAATAGATTAGGACACAAGGATGGGAGCCACTGGAGAGGTTTGAGGAAAGGACAGACATGCTCTGTTATTTAAGCACAAGCTGGAGGGTGTAGCCAAGGGGAGGGAGGCAGAGAGTAGTTCAGAGGCTGTCACACAAAATGATACAAGAAAGAGACCCTGCTTGTACCATGACTCGAGTGGAGGAGGAGAGAGACAGAAGGATTCTGAGTATCTGAAGTCAAATTCCAAATCACAACAACAGATGTGGAGAGAAAGAGAAACAATTGTCAGAGACACCTGGAACATTTCTGCCAAGCCTGGGAGCAAAGAGAGGTTAGGAGAAAAGAGCAGGGAAGCAGGGAGATGACCTGGAGTTTTGGGCAGGAATACCAGAGGTCACTGGGAGAAACAGCATCATCAGACAAGAGAAGAAAAGAAATAGAAAGTGTGGAGGAAGTCTTTCTGGGTGTAGGGTGGCCCTCCTTCCAAGATGCTGTGTCTTTAAAGAAAGCATCCTTTCAAGAAGACAGAGCCCTCTGAAAATCAAGGCCGGTTTCATGGTCATCTGTGCATGGCTTCACGGTGATCTGTGCAGTGGCTCAGAAGAGCTTTGCTCTTGGTTTAATGCTCTGCTGTCCCTGTCTTAAAATCTTACTTGACACCAGGATCCATACACATCCATTCTGCACGGGACCCCACACATACTGAAGCCAATGCTGCTGACTGTGCCCTCCACTCAGCCACTACCAATTTATGAACAAAGTCTCCATGTAGGACATTCTGTGGGGAAGGCTGAGATGATGACATTGGAAGAGCCCTTGGACCCACCCCCCACAATTGGCCCAGGAAGGAGGTGCCATGTTCATCTGTGCTCTGAGCAGCATGCGGGTCACCCTGGGAGCATTAGCACACAGTTCTGCAGCTGAGGGCCTCCCTGGCCTCTTTAAAAGAGGAAAGGACAAGAACAACACAAACAATGTCTCTGGTGGAAAAACATTCCATCTTTCCATAGTTTATCTCTGCCCTTCCAAAACAAATGCATCAAGGAATGGTCCCAGAAACGAAGGTTGTGATTTTGATTGGTGCCAAAAATTGGGACCCAGCCACGGTCTTATGATTGATTCTGACACACAGAACAGAAAACATTAATATTGATTTATCTGTTCATTCTCTTTATTCACTGTTCATCCATTTACCCAGACTAGCCATAGCAACTAGACACTAGAAAATTAAATTTAAAACAATTCTGCTATCTGAGGTAGACTCATTCTCCTCTTCTTGCTCCTAAGGCTGTGGCTTCAGTGAGCTAAAGCATCCATTAATTCCATTTTTAAAATATCATGGAAACCAATGAGCAGGAAACCAGAGAACTCACAAAAATAATATTGGAATAATGTAAACCCCAAGCTGCCAGATTGACAGAATTTGTTTCCTTATGGTTGTTTTTGTACCATTGTGGAGAATCACAGAAAATTAGAAAAAGCAGCAATAGCAGCTTATTAAGGAGGTATTCACAGCTTAGAGCATCAGAATAACAAGCAACCTTTGTCCTCAACCAGCATCCTTCAGTGCAGCCCAGACACTCCACAGTACAGAAACATGAGCAGAGCCTCTGCCAGTGATGTATACTAACATACACAGCCCTAGAGTATCTACAGTTCTATTGGGGCTTAAAATAAGGCCGGTTTCATGGCAGCCTTGCAGGCCGGTGATCTGTGCAGTGGCTCAGAAGAGCTTTGCTCTTGGTTTAATGCTCTGCTGTCCCTGTCTTAAAATCTTACTTGACACCAGGATCCATACACATCCATTCTGCACGGGACCCCACACATACTGAAGCCAATGCTGCTGACTGTGCCCTCCACTCAGCCACTACCAATTTATGAACAAAGTCTCCATGTAGGACATTCTGTGGGGAAGGCTGAGATGATGACATTGGAAGAGCCCTTGGACCCACCCCCCACAATTGGCCCAGGAAGGAGGTGCCATGTTCATCTGTGCTCTGAGCAGCATGCGGGTCACCCTGGGAGCATTAGCACACAGTTCTGCAGCTGAGGGCCTCCCTGGCCTCTTTAAAAGAGGAAAGGACAAGAACAACACAAACAATGTCTCTGGTGGAAAAACATTCCATCTTTCCATAGTTTATCTCTGCCCTTCCAAAACAAATGCATCAAGGAATGGTCCCAGAAACGAAGGTTGTGATTTTGATTGGTGCCAAAAATTGGGACCCAGCCACGGTCTTATGATTGATTCTGACACACAGAACAGAAAACATTAATATTGATTTATCTGTTCATTCTCTTTATTCACTGTTCATCCATTTACCCAGACTAGCCATAGCAACTAGACACTAGAAAATTAAATTTAAAACAATTCTGCTATCTGAGGTAGACTCATTCTCCTCTTCTTGCTCCTAAGGCTGTGGCTTCAGTGAGCTAAAGCATCCATTAATTCCATTTTTAAAATATCATGGAAACCAATGAGCAGGAAACCAGAGAACTCACAAAAATAATATTGGAATAATGTAAACCCCAAGCTGCCAGATTGACAGAATTTGTTTCCTTATGGTTGTTTTTGTACCATTGTGGAGAATCACAGAAAATTAGAAAAAGCAGCAATAGCAGCTTATTAAGGAGGTATTCACAGCTTAGAGCATCAGAATAACAAGCAACCTTTGTCCTCAACCAGCATCCTTCAGTGCAGCCCAGACACTCCACAGTACAGAAACATGAGCAGAGCCTCTGCCAGTGATGTATACTAACATACACAGCCCTAGAGTATCTACAGTTCTATTGGGGGATCTTTAACATGGGGTAAATCAACTAAAAGCCAAATATACCTTAATCATCTACTAGATACCAGCACTATAATCATATTTTTGATTAAGGAAGACTAGAGTTTGCTCTCAAAGAGTATGAAACTCTAATGAATTTGGCAGAACTGCTCTGGCTTAGCTCCCATGATGGATAAGCCATAGCATGGTTTTCAGCAATTACCGCCTTGCTTACCTCAGTGTCCCAGCCACCCTGCTTCACAGCTCCACTTAGGGGATCCTTTAACACATCACACCTCTCAGCTCCTACCATAAAATCATGCTACGACCTCATCTTCTCTCACTCGCTCTCATTCTTGCTCTCTCTCATACACAACTGAAAGGTAGAAAAGTGGGAGGAAAAGTCACATGAGACATAAGTGACTGGCAGACTATCCAGGCAACTGAGTACATCTCTAATGGAAAGGATGCAGGGTTATGTGCCTAAAGCCAAACATGAAAGTACATGCACAGCGATTCTACCAACATGAGCTGGAAAAGCTCACTTTGTCCAAAGGAAGACACAAGAAGCTCTTACAAGGAACTCTTCAAATATCTCCTTGCTCCGCTTCACTCTGCATAAGATTTATGGTCACCTCGGAATAAATGCATCAAGATGGAAACAGCCTTGGATGGAGGTTCAGGAGGATGGGGGACATACGTATACCTACAGCAGATTCAGGTTGATGGGTGGCAGTAAACAACAAAATTCTGTAAAAATAAAATAAAAGATGGAAACAGCCATTTTTTTCTGAACAGAAAGGCATCCATATCATTCTGGGGAAACATGCCTTGCTTTAAGGCCACTTAGACCTACCTGGTATACACTAATGCAGTTCCCCCACTAGGTTAGCTTCATGTCCTGGGAATCCATACTGGGGTTTGAAGACAACTAACAGCAATGTGCTTTGCTGCTGTGCAGAGATTCTCACACAAGGTCAGATTCTTTCATTACTCCTGAAAATTAGCATTTTTAGAATCAGAAAAGCCATAGAGCTATCTACAGTTTCCTCAACCAGCATCCTTCAGTGCAGCCCAGACACTCCACAGTACAGAAACATGAGCAGAGCCTCTGCCAGTGATGTATACTAACATACACAGCCCTAGAGTATCTACAGTTCTATTGGGGGATCTTTAACATGGGGTAAATCAACTAAAAGCCAAATATACCTTAATCATCTACTAGATACCAGCACTATAATCATATTTTTGATTAAGGAAGACTAGAGTTTGCTCTCAAAGAGTATGAAACTCTAATGAATTTGGCAGAACTGCTCTGGCTTAGCTCCCATGATGGATAAGCCATAGCATGGTTTTCAGCAATTACCGCCTTGCTTACCTCAGTGTCCCAGCCACCCTGCTTCACAGCTCCACTTAGGGGATCCTTTAACACATCACACCTCTCAGCTCCTACCATAAAATCATGCTACGACCTCATCTTCTCTCACTCGCTCTCATTCTTGCTCTCTCTCATACACAACTGAAAGGTAGAAAAGTGGGAGGAAAAGTCACATGAGACATAAGTGACTGGCAGACTATCCAGGCAACTGAGTACATCTCTAATGGAAAGGATGCAGGGTTATGTGCCTAAAGCCAAACATGAAAGTACATGCACAGCGATTCTACCAACATGAGCTGGAAAAGCTCACTTTGTCCAAAGGAAGACACAAGAAGCTCTTACAAGGAACTCTTCAAATATCTCCTTGCTCCGCTTCACTCTGCATAAGATTTATGGTCACCTCGGAATAAATGCATCAAGATGGAAACAGCCTTGGATGGAGGTTCAGGAGGATGGGGGACATACGTATACCTACAGCAGATTCAGGTTGATGGGTGGCAGTAAACAACAAAATTCTGTAAAAATAAAATAAAAGATGGAAACAGCCATTTTTTTTCTGAACAGAAAGGCATCCATATCATTCTGGGGAAACATGCCTTGCTTTAAGGCCACTTAGACCTACCTGGTATACACTAATGCAGTTCCCCCACTAGGTTAGCTTCATGTCCTGGGAATCCATACTGGGGTTTGAAGACAACTAACAGCAATGTGCTTTGCTGCTGTGCAGAGATTCTCACACAAGGTCAGATTCTTTCATTACTCCTGAAATAAGAGCCAAGAAGCCCAATCATAGCATTTTAAGATTTGTTTTAAAAGACTGAGGATTAATTTATTTGCTTGTAAGAAGAGTTCTCCATGGATTAAAATGACAAACTAAGCAAAACCCAGCTCTATTTGTCAATTAACTAATGGGACTTAAAAGATGCCCTTCCTGCAGCAGGTATTTTTGGCATACTGAATTAACAACAAGAGATAAACTTTGTGTTTTTCTGACCCAATTTTGAATGCATGCCCTTGTTTTGAGATAAGACAATTGATATACTCAAAAAGACTTTCCTTCAGTCAAATCTGTACCTATGTTTTTAAAATAAGAGGTTCTATTCAAGGAAACTTATTTACCATTACCACTCATTTATAATACATTAAGTATCAATACTTTGAAAGTCATTACTTGTTTCTCTTCAAAAGAGAATTGAATTTAAGAAGGAAGCTTATCTAAGTTCTTTAAGACTTGGAAAGTAACTCCCAAGATAGGCACGTATTCATTTCAAGGGAAATTTTTACTTAAATGGAAGAGGCCACATGATTAAAAATTAATGTTCTTTGTAATGTTTTAAGTTTTACTTTGAAAAAGAAGATGATCTCCGAAAAAATGTGACTTCTCCTAAGATGATTTCCAAAAGTAACCCTTCTCACAATACTAATTATGATTTTACGTAATTGCAGCTCTGGAGTCAATTCTGTTTGCAGAACAACAGAGTAACCTTCTCCCAAGTCCACAAAGGACATTGGAGTGTTCCATTTGTTTACCTTAAAAGTTGTGGAACTATAATTATCCAGATGATACACAGTGTTATTTTTTAAATAACACACATTTACATTACAGAGCAAACCTTGCATCATCGGAGTTCCATTGTAAGTAGCTTATTGGCAGCTTTTTCTTCCCCTCTTTTATGGTCCTACCTACATTTTAGCACACTTGAAAAGGCAAGTGCACATAACAAACCTCCAGGAATGCCTGGGAAGAGCATCTTTCCCTTTGGTACCTGAATTCAGATCTGTTTCTATTAATTTGCTCAATGGTAAACCAGCTTTGGTAAATCACAAAGCAATGCTTTCAGAGTTTTGCCAGAAACTGGAAATGAGAAATGGAATTAGGGGTCAAATTTTCGGCCTACAAGATTCATCAGGATTCTTAACAAAATGTCAAGGAAGGGATACTCTATATCCTACAGAAAATGTTTCAAGGATTAAAGAAACAAAAGCTACTAACTAATTTTATGAAGTTAGTTACAATTTAATAACAAAACTAAAGAGGTACAAGACACAATTATAGACCACTCAATTATTAGCATAGATGGAAGATTCTTAAAAGATTAACAAATCAAGCCCAATAGTATATATTTTTTAAATTACCTCATAAAAATTTCGGGTTCGGTACAGATGAAAAGAAAATTCAACGTCAGAATCTATTAAAGAATAAATTCACATTAATGAAAACCTCATAGGTACTGACAAATCATTTGTTAAAATTAAATGCTCATCTGTCTCTTTTAAAATGCATTTAGTGGGCTATGAGTAGGAGAGAATTTTCTTAATACAATAAAAAGTATTCACCAAAAACCTAGATCAACCATAACATATAATGATGAAAATTGAGAAGTATCACCATTAAAGTCAGAAATCAAATAAAGATGGCTGCTCTCCCTGCATGAACATTGTTGTAGAAGTGCTAGACAACAGTAAGAAAAGGGAAAGACTAGCAAGAAGCTTGGAAAAAAATACATTAAGTTGCTACTATTTTTGATTATTATTTTCCACTTATAAATACAAGATAATCTACATACCAACTATTTGAAGCAAAAAGAGAGTTTTTGTTAGTCACAAAATCAACATACTAAATCAGTAATATCCAGCACAGTTATTGCTGTGCACCAGCAATAACTATTTTAAAACGCAATAGGCGAACCTGCTAATCCAGTGGGTAAGACTTGCCTTCCAATGCAGAGGCGCAGGTTCAATCCCTGTTCAGAACACCAAGATCCCGTGTGCCTTGGGACCAAAGAAATAAAACATAAAACAGAAGCAATATTGTAACAAATTCAATAGAAGACTTTTTAAAAGTGGTCCACATCAAAAATATCCAAACAAAAAATACAACGGGGTATGTATCCAAATATAATTCACAATAGCAGCAAAACTTCTTTAAAAATACTAGAAACAAATCTAAGAAAAAAGTTTTAAGAGAGAATTCTTAAATATTATGAAAGGACATAAAAGAAGTCTTAAATAAATAAGATACACCTTGTTCATGGATAGGAAACTGAAGAAAGATGTAATTTTTTTCCCAATAAGATTAATGTGATTCCAATCTCAGTTGACAGAATGGAATTTAGCAAAATCATGAAAAGCCTTTCCTGGTGGAAAATCTTGAGAAAAGACTAACTAATTTTATGAAGTTAGTTACAATTTAATAACAAAACTAAAGAGGTACAAGACACAATTATAGACCACTCAATTATTAGCATAGATGGAAGATTCTTAAAAGATTAACAAATCAAGCCCAATAGTATATATTTTTTAAATTACCTCATAAAAATTTCGGGTTCGGTACAGATGAAAAGAAAATTCAACGTCAGAATCTATTAAAGAATAAATTCACATTAATGAAAACCTCATAGGTACTGACAAATCATTTGTTAAAATTAAATGCTCATCTGTCTCTTTTAAAATGCATTTAGTGGGCTATGAGTAGGAGAGAATTTTCTTAATACAATAAAAAGTATTCACCAAAAACCTAGATCAACCATAACATATAATGATGAAAATTGAGAAGTATCACCATTAAAGTCAGAAATCAAATAAAGATGGCTGCTCTCCCTGCATGAACATTGTTGTAGAAGTGCTAGACAACAGTAAGAAAAGGGAAAGACTAGCAAGAAGCTTGGAAAAAAATACATTAAGTTGCTACTATTTTTGATTATTATTTTCCACTTATAAATACAAGATAATCTACATACCAACTATTTGAAGCAAAAAGAGAGTTTTTGTTAGTCACAAAATCAACATACTAAATCAGTAATATCCAGCACAGTTATTGCTGTGCACCAGCAATAACTATTTTAAAACGCAATAGGGGAACCTGCTAATCCAGTGGGTAAGACTTGCCTTCCAATGCAGAGGCGCAGGTTCAATCCCTGTTCAGAACACCAAGATCCCGTGTGCCTTGGGACCAAAGAAATAAAACATAAAACAGAAGCAATATTGTAACAAATTCAATAGAAGACTTTTTAAAAGTGGTCCACATCAAAAATATCCAAACAAAAAATACAACGGGGTATGTATCCAAATATAATTCACAATAGCAGCAAAACTTCTTTAAAAATACTAGAAACAAATCTAAGAAAAAAGTTTTAAGAGAGAATTCTTAAATATTATGAAAGGACATAAAAGAAGTCTTAAATAAATAAGATACACCTTGTTCATGGATAGGAAACTGAAGAAAGATGTAATTTTTTTCCCAATAAGATTAATGTGATTCCAATCTCAGTTGACAGAATGGAATTTAGCAAAATCATGAAAAGCCTTTCCTGGTGGAAAATCTTGAGAAAAGATCTGAAGAAAAGTACATGAAAAAAACTTCCTAAACCTAATGGCACTGCTGGATTTGCCTATACGAAACCTCCAGTTAGCTTCATGTCCCAGCCAGGTTTAGTGCCTTGCTCAAATATGAGAGGACAGCAAAGGATCCCCAGGCATTTGAAGAAGTCCTTAGCCCCTCTGATTGAAAGATAGGAGCTAACAGGGCAATCTGAAGGGACAGACTTCATGTGAGAAGAATGAAAGCTTTAAAAATATTAGTAATATCATTGCAGACCTAAGAGAAGATACTGTATATCCATGGACTAATAACAAGATACCATTTTAAACAGAAGGAAAACGAAGACTTTTTAGGAAACTTGGATGTTAAAAAGATAGCAAAAATGAGAAACGTCATTTTGAAGGTTAAAAGATAAAGCTGAAAAACTATCCCTCAAAGGACAAAAAGCTAGACAGATGGAAACCATTAAAAAAAAGAAACAATAAAAGTTTAGGATAAATGTATTAGAAAAATAATTCAAGAAATTTCCCAGAACTGTATTTTCAGATTGAATGGGTTTGGTTACTGCCCAGAACATAAGGACAATTAACCCCCATCAGGATGTGCCATCTTGAAATTTCAGAACTTCAGAAGGTCCTTCAAATTTCCCAAAGAGGAAAAACAATAACCAGAGGTGTCAAACAAAGAACAATTATAGGAATAAGCTTTTCTTGCAGAAGATAGAAGACAGCAGTGCAATGCCTCTAAAATTTTTCTAAAGGACTATTATTTCAACCTAAAATTACATACTCAACAAAAGTGTTGTAAGTGTAAGGGTGAAATAAGACCTTTTTAAACATTCAAGTTCTCAAGTTTTCCTCCTACACATTAGTTTTCAAGAAACTACTATAATACGGTCATTGTCAAAACAAAGGTGTAAATGAAGAAAGGAAGAGAGCAAACAGACCCATACAAGAAAGGCAAAAGGAGGTCTTAGAATAACAGAAGCACTGTGAGTGGGCAAGCTTATCAGAGGCACGGATAGGAAACTGAAGAAAGATGTAATTTTTTTCCCAATAAGATTAATGTGATTCCAATCTCAGTTGACAGAATGGAATTTAGCAAAATCATGAAAAGCCTTTCCTGGTGGAAAATCTTGAGAAAAGATCTGAAGAAAAGTACATGAAAAAAACTTCCTAAACCTAATGGCACTGCTGGATTTGCCTATACGAAACCTCCAGTTAGCTTCATGTCCCAGCCAGGTTTAGTGCCTTGCTCAAATATGAGAGGACAGCAAAGGATCCCCAGGCATTTGAAGAAGTCCTTAGCCCCTCTGATTGAAAGATAGGAGCTAACAGGGCAATCTGAAGGGACAGACTTCATGTGAGAAGAATGAAAGCTTTAAAAATATTAGTAATATCATTGCAGACCTAAGAGAAGATACTGTATATCCATGGACTAATAACAAGATACCATTTTAAACAGAAGGAAAACGAAGACTTTTTAGGAAACTTGGATGTTAAAAAGATAGCAAAAATGAGAAACGTCATTTTGAAGGTTAAAAGATAAAGCTGAAAAACTATCCCTCAAAGGACAAAAAGCTAGACAGATGGAAACCATTAAAAAAAAGAAACAATAAAAGTTTAGGATAAATGTATTAGAAAAATAATTCAAGAAATTTCCCAGAACTGTATTTTCAGATTGAATGGGTTTGGTTACTGCCCAGAACATAAGGACAATTAACCCCCATCAGGATGTGCCATCTTGAAATTTCAGAACTTCAGAAGGTCCTTCAAATTTCCCAAAGAGGAAAAACAATAACCAGAGGTGTCAAACAAAGAACAATTATAGGAATAAGCTTTTCTTGCAGAAGATAGAAGACAGCAGTGCAATGCCTCTAAAATTTTTCTAAAGGACTATTATTTCAACCTAAAATTACATACTCAACAAAAGTGTTGTAAGTGTAAGGGTGAAATAAGACCTTTTTAAACATTCAAGTTCTCAAGTTTTCCTCCTACACATTAGTTTTCAAGAAACTACTATAATACGGTCATTGTCAAAACAAAGGTGTAAATGAAGAAAGGAAGAGAGCAAAACAGACACCCAATACAAGAAAGGCAAAAGGAGGTCTTAGAATAACAGAAGCACTGTGAGTACAGGAGGCAACCGTTCTTATCAGAGGCACGGATGGAAAACCCCAGGGGACATTTCTTCAAGATGATTGACAGCATATGAGATATGTTTGACCATATCAAGGGGAGAGTCTTAAATATTCAGTCAATTAAATACTTGCCAAAATTTAATGAGTCAACATACACACACACACATCTCAACCTAGAAAGATTTGGAAGATGAAATATTGAGTGAGAAAACAATAAGAGTACTATGATCATGGCAATACCATTAGAATTGGTTTAAATGAAGGGTACTAGCCACTCTGCAGGCTATTAATGAGAGGGGTGTAGAGGGAACTAAGGTCATAAAGTTTCCCTTTCTGAGGAAAGAGGAACACATAGGGTACTGAGAAGGGAAAACCAAGGGGACTTCAGTTTTATCTGTAAGGTTCTATTTCTCTTAAATGATTTTGAAAACCTAAAGTTTAAAAATGACTAAGTGTAGTTATTAGTTAATTCTGTGTAGTGAGTATACAAGTATTGATCTTACATTGATATTTCTATTTTTCTGTAATTTTATTTTCCAGGAAGGAAAGAAGGAAGGGAGAAAAAGAAAGACAAATGCATCAATTGCAGCTTTTCCCAGGGCCTAGGCTGCAGGGTCAGGAAAGCAGAGGCCAGGACAAGACCGGGGGAGCCTGCTCTAGGCACCCCTTCTCAAACTAAGGTTTCTCTCAACCTTGTTCAGTCCATTGCTCACAATAGAACACAATCATCCTGCGAGAAGTATGTTTCATTTTTCCAATAAAATCCCTTTTGATATCTCAGCTATTTTGCTTTCTCAACATAGTCCTCTGAATTAGTGCCTCAAGAATCCAAAGTCTCAGAAACCTGAGACTCTGAAACGAAAGTTTGAGAGAGGACTTAGTAATTAAAACAGTGGTTGTATTATTGCTTAATATAGTTATTATTTAGAAAACATAGAAGTAACAATTCACTCTCTCTCACTTTCAATTATCTGGCAAAGTGCAGCCAAACCTCAAGACCTCACCTGGTGGCAGCTACCTCAAGGCAGGTAAGCGCCTAGGACGAAATCGACCGGAGTTGGAGCTGCTCTGTCAATATCACCTAAGAATTAAGAGTAACCCTCACAAGGGTGGAGGGGCTTGGGAGTGGGTGATGCTGAGAAGGCATTTGTTCTGTTTAACATAGAGATTTGCCCTTGGCCATCAAAGGACTGCTATTTACTCAGCTTTAAGTACACAGACACAACTTCAGCAGAAAAGCCAAAAGCTGAGCCTACAGATACCCACGCCTATGGTCTCTGATAGAGTCAAAATAGTTCATCATCAGCCCCTTTCATTTGATTTGGAACTGGAAGAATTGCAAAGAAGACAAAATGAAAGGTACTGGACGGTTATCCTTGCTCTATTTAAAAAAATAATAACTCTGAAGTTTGGTGAGAATGTTGTGTGCTTGGGTTCAGGTCAGTGCTTATATTCTCTGACGCTTGATGGATTTCTGGCTTCAAATGTTTTATCAAGACAATCCACCTTGTAGCCATCTCCAAAGAAGACTGTGTGGCTCTATTAAGTCCGCAATTTGCTTTTTAAAAGTGACTAAATATGCTTTTTCACAACGACAAGTCATCTCCCTCCTGGAGCCAACTGAGTTTGTCACCCAGCTTCCTCGGCTTTTCAAAGCCAGCCATCAAAAAGCAAAGGAAATGTCATGACTTTGGAGCGGTCAGAAAGCTCTTAAGTCGCAGTGCAGGCGATTTCTCCTTTTGTGGCACAGAAAAGAGTGGACAGACACAATGAATAAATAATCCCATTGTACTTACAAACGCATAACAATCCTTCAAAACGAGGTGAGGAACAAAGATAGGAGATAGCAGTGCAGCCCTGGTCTTAACAGAACAGCTTGCAATTCCAGGGCCTAAACTGCTTTTGCAAACAAACACACAGGCAGCGACCCTGAGAAAATAAAAATTAAAAATGGCATCCGATTCAGAATGCCAAGAGGCTAGCCTAAATGGCCTTCTGCATAATTCACTTTGGACACCTTCAGCCTCTGTGGCTAAAAAGCTGGTCTGGGCCAAGGTGAACACCTTAAACTGTTCAAAATGCAGCCAAACCTCAAGACCTCACCTGGTGGCAGCTACCTCAAGGCAGGTAAGCGCCTAGGACAAATCGACCGGAGTTGGAGCTGCTCTGTCAATATCACCTAAGAATTAAGAGTAACCCTCACAAGGGTGGAGGGGCTTGGGAGTGGGTGATGCTGAGAAGGCATTTGTTCTGTTTAACATAGAGATTTGCCCTTGGCCATCAAAGGACTGCTATTTACTCAGCTTTAAGTACACAGACACAACTTCAGCAGAAAAGCCAAAAGCTGAGCCTACAGATACCCACGCCTATGGTCTCTGATAGAGTCAAAATAGTTCATCATCAGCCCCTTTCATTTGATTTGGAACTGGAAGAATTGCAAAGAAGACAAAATGAAAGGTACTGGACGGTTATCCTTGCTCTATTTAAAAAAATAATAACTCTGAAGTTTGGTGAGAATGTTGTGTGCTTGGGTTCAGGTCAGTGCTTATATTCTCTGACGCTTGATGGATTTCTGGCTTCAAATGTTTTATCAAGACAATCCACCTTGTAGCCATCTCCAAAGAAGACTGTGTGGCTCTATTAAGTCCGCAATTTGCTTTTTAAAAGTGACTAAATATGCTTTTTCACAACGACAAGTCATCTCCCTCCTGGAGCCAACTGAGTTTGTCACCCAGCTTCCTCGGCTTTTCAAAGCCAGCCATCAAAAAGCAAAGGAAATGTCATGACTTTGGAGCGGTCAGAAAGCTCTTAAGTCGCAGTGCAGGCGATTTCTCCTTTTGTGGCACAGAAAAGAGTGGACAGACACAATGAATAAATAATCCCATTGTACTTACAAACGCATAACAATCCTTCAAAACGAGGTGAGGAACAAAGATAGGAGATAGCAGTGCAGCCCTGGTCTTAACAGAACAGCTTGCAATTCCAGGGCCTAAACTGCTTTTGCAAACAAACACACAGGCAGCGACCCTGAGAAAATAAAAATTAAAAATGGCATCCGATTCAGAATGCCAAGAGGCTCAGCCTAAATGGCCTTCTGCATAATTCACTTTGGACACCTTCAGCCTCTGTGGCTAAAAAGCAGCTGGTCTGGGCCAAGGTGAACACCTTAAACTGTTCAAAATAACTGACTTTGAAATAAGCATCAGGGTCACCAGTTGTTGCTAAAAACACCCCTTCATCATTTTTACTTCACCACGGCCTTTCCTTTCCCTTTAGAGAAGCATCGTTGTTTTATGTTCCAGTGTTTGTCCAAGGCTTCTGTTTTTCATCACTGGCACCTGAAACCACCCATTCCCTACCTTGAACTGCAGAATCCAGTGGTAAACAGCAAACATGCGATCACTGGAGGCCGAGCAAACAAGGTCTGATGCTGGACTAAGCTGCAGGGGCCCAAGCCAGCGAGATAAAGCTCAAGCTAGAGATTTGAGGTTTCACAGAAACAGAGGGCTCCAGGAACTCAGAACTTCAAATGAACTTAGGGAATTAACAACTGCAAACGTTCAGTTATAATTTCAAGGCAACTGAAACAAAGCCTCTTCATTAAGATACAGAGTGGATCTGGCAAATATAAAGGAGAGTTTTATTTTCGCTTAACAAGACCACTGTTTTCTTACTTTGCAGGCAGCATAAAAGCAATATTAGAAAAGTAGGATAGTTAGGTGTTGGGACCACCATGATCCAGTATTCATCTGCATGATAGATGGTGATATTGGGTGGCCTCATTCCCCACCTGCACTGCCTAGCACTCTTCTTAAACCAGACCTAGGCACCAGATTTGACACCCACGTTGATATAGATGAGCAGCTGTCCTAAGAAAACAGAACACTGTTGAATCACTTTTCTTCAATAAAGGAAGTTTAAAGAATTGACTTTAGACACCGTATGTTTTCTTTTTCCTACTGATTAATTTATTGATTAATAGATCAATAAATACTTATAATACCTTCTCAAGTCCAGGCACTTTAATTTTAGATTTATGATTAAAGATTCAGCTGCAACAGAGCTTAAAACTGCTTTTGCAAACAAACACACAGGCAGCGACCCTGAGAAAATAAAAATTAAAAATGGCATCCGATTCAGAATGCCAAGAGGCTCAGCCTAAATGGCCTTCTGCATAATTCACTTTGGACACCTTCAGCCTCTGTGGCTAAAAAGCAGCTGGTCTGGGCCAAGGTGAACACCTTAAACTGTTCAAAATAACTGACTTTGAAATAAGCATCAGGGTCACCAGTTGTTGCTAAAAACACCCCTTCATCATTTTTACTTCACCACGGCCTTTCCTTTCCCTTTAGAGAAGCATCGTTGTTTTATGTTCCAGTGTTTGTCCAAGGCTTCTGTTTTTCATCACTGGCACCTGAAACCACCCATTCCCTACCTTGAACTGCAGAATCCAGTGGTAAACAGCAAACATGCGATCACTGGAGGGCCGAGCAAACAAGGTCTGATGCTGGACCAAGCTGCAGGGGCCCAAGACAGCGAGATAAAGCTCAAGCTAGAGATTTGAGGTTTCACAGAAACAGAGGGCTCCAGGAACTCAGAACTTCAAATGAACTTAGGGAATTAACAACTGCAAACGTTCAGTTATAATTTCAAGGCAACTGAAACAAAGCCTCTTCATTAAGATACAGAGTGGATCTGGCAAATATAAAGGAGAGTTTTATTTTCGCTTAACAAGACCACTGTTTTCTTACTTTGCAGGCAGCATAAAAGCAATATTAGAAAAGTAGGATAGTTAGGTGTTGGGACCACCATGATCCAGTATTCATCTGCATGATAGATGGTGATATTGGGTGGCCTCATTCCCCACCTGCACTGCCTAGCACTCTTCTTAAACCAGACCTAGGCACCAGATTTGACACCCACGTTGATATAGATGAGCAGCTGTCCTAAGAAAACAGAACACTGTTGAATCACTTTTCTTCAATAAAGGAAGTTTAAAGAATTGACTTTAGACACCGTATGTTTTTTTTTTTCCTACTGATTAATTTATTGATTAATAGATCAATAAATACTTATAAGTACCTTCTCAAGTCCAGGCACTGTGTTGGGCATAATATAAAATTATATATAATTTTCAAGACTTCCCTGGGAGCTGAGTGGTAAAGAGTTCACTTGCCAATGCAATAGACACAAGTTCAATCCTTGATCCGGGAAGATCCCACGTGCTGCAGAGCAGTTTAAGCCCGTAAGTCACAACTACTGAGCCTGTGCTCTAGAGCCTCGGAGCCACAATTATTGAGCCCATGTGCCACAACTACTGAAGTCTGTGTGTGTGCTCTAGAGCCCGAGTTCCACAACAAGAGAAGTCATCGCGACAAGAAGCCTGTTCACCTCAACTAGAGAGTAGCACCCACTACCTGCAACTATAAAAGAGCCTACCACAGCAGTGAAAACCCAGAATAGCCAAAAACAAATAAATAAAAATTATACAAAAAAATTATAAATAATTTTCAGTCTCCTATGTAATTGTGAAGATACAGCCTTTGCTGTCTCAGAGCTTATAATGCCAGACTGCATTAGAAGACAGGTAAAATAATGCATGTGACAATGTTAAAATCCTTAGCAGCCAGTCAGGATAAGAGGCCTCTCAAATTAGACACACACACACACACACACACACATGCCCCACATGCACACAAAGACAAAATTAAATACACAATGGCTATTTGTCCCAGTGAAACTCCCCTGTCGAGTCCAAGGTGCTTCTTTGGACTATTTTTGGCATCTTCTTTGCCCAGTTTCATGAAGTGTTCATCCTGAGCTGCTGCCATTTAGGTGTTTCTTACTTTGCAGGCAGCATAAAAGCAATATTAGAAAAGTAGGATAGTTAGGTGTTGGGACCACCATGATCCAGTATTCATCTGCATGATAGATGGTGATATTGGGTGGCCTCATTCCCCACCTGCACTGCCTAGCACTCTTCTTAAACCAGACCTAGGCACCAGATTTGACACCCACGTTGATATAGATGAGCAGCTGTCCTAAGAAAACAGAACACTGTTGAATCACTTTTCTTCAATAAAGGAAGTTTAAAGAATTGACTTTAGACACCGTATGTTTTTCTTTTTCCTACTGATTAATTTATTGATTAATAGATCAATAAATACTTATAAGTACCTTCTCAAGTCCAGGCACTGTGTTGGGCATAATATAAAATTATATATAATTTTCAAGACTTCCCTGGGAGCTGAGTGGTAAAGAGTTCACTTGCCAATGCAATAGACACAAGTTCAATCCTTGATCCGGGAAGATCCCACGTGCTGCAGAGCAGTTTAAGCCCGTAAGTCACAACTACTGAGCCTGTGCTCTAGAGCCTCGGAGCCACAATTATTGAGCCCATGTGCCACAACTACTGAAGTCTGTGTGTGTGCTCTAGAGCCCGAGTTCCACAACAAGAGAAGTCATCGCGACAAGAAGCCTGTTCACCTCAACTAGAGAGTAGCACCCACTACCTGCAACTATAAAAGAGCCTACCACAGCAGTGAAAACCCAGAATAGCCAAAAACAAATAAATAAAAATTATACAAAAAAATTATAAATAATTTTCAGTCTCCTATGTAATTGTGAAGATACAGCCTTTGCTGTCTCAGAGCTTATAATGCCAGACTGCATTAGAAGACAGGTAAAATAATGCATGTGACAATGTTAAAATCCTTAGCAGCCAGTCAGGATAAGAGGCCTCTCAAATTAGACACACACACACACACACACACACAGACACACACACATGCCCCACATGCACACAAAGACAAAATTAAATACACAATGGCTATTTGTCCCAGTGAAACTCCCCTGTCGAGTCCAAGGTGCTTCTTTGGACTATTTTTGGCATCTTCTTTGCCCAGTTTCATGAAGTGTTCATCCTGAGCTGCTGCCAGAATCCAATCACTTCACAGAAGACAAAACTGGAACTTCATTAAATCAGTAAGAAGATCATAAATATATTCTATAGTTGTAGTTTCCAACTGTGTGCTAGGATACTCCAGGGTGCTACAACAAACACACATGGATATTTTGTATTTTCCAGGGAAACACAAGGACATATATCAGCACTGTGAGAGCTACTATTACTACTTTGTATATATATACAAAGAGAGAAAGAGATTTTTTTATTTCCTGTATCTATACAGTCATGTGTTAACATTCTTATTCTGAACTTCATTATCATTATAGTTATTATTACACAGTAATTTGAAGCAACATAAATATATTACACATTTTGATATATAATCATTAAACATACTGTATTTCTCTGAATCTAATACACTATTGATTATAAGACACATTCTTTTACTTACCTAGAGGGAAAAAATGTCCTACCAATTAAGCCATGATGCAGGACTTTCTTATCATGTTGGATTTTTTTTAGATTTATTGGAAGACTTTTTTAGACTTTAGACCTAGCATGGTTGCAATTATATACTATGCTTATGTATTCATTAAATGAGTAATACACATGAAATAAATTTGCTATGGCACCCCTACCATATTTTGAGCCCAGCTCTTATGAATCACTTTTCAGCTGAGACATTAATGACCACAATTCTCTACCCAGCATCATCTTCTATGCCATCAAGAACATTGGACAAGAGACATTTCTTATGATGCTCTACCATTGTCTCTGGGCATTTCTTCAAAGTCATCAACACCATTCTGTAAGCCTTCACTCTGAAGCTTTCTTACTTGAAATTGTCAGGCAATAAAACCACTTCATGATGGAGGTCTGACTGAAGACATTACAAGATGCCACTGCGTGTGAGACACACCTTGATTTCAGGCACTATTAATGCTCTCTTAGACATAATAGTTATGTCTTTAACGCTACCCTGGTAAAAAGGGAGGCACAAGTCAGGGACAAGTGACGTATATTAATTTTGATGAAACCGAATAGTTGGAAACCAATTGAGTAATGAGATTTTCCAGCATGTCATCAGAGCCAGACACCTCCTCAAGGTTGCGTCTTTTGTTTGTTGCCCCTGGATGTTTATCCATCATGAGACAAAGCACTGGGATCAAGAGAGAGGGGTCAGAAGGGAAGGATGCTGATGTTTTCTAAAGTGAGAGCAGGAAGGAAGATGAGAAAGGAGAACCTGCAAACCTTAGGCATGCTCCCAGACAGACAACTATTAGGAAAGAAGACATGTGGAGTCGGACTGTCTCAATTATCCTGTGCCTCCGTGCCACATAAGTCCTGGCTATCCTGAGGACTACGCATTCACCAGCCTGAGACTACAACACCAGACTGATGTGCTCTTGCACGTGCAGAGCAGCGAAATATCATAGAGGTCTAGTTCACAATGGACGGGCTGCCTTGCTGTTCCTATACACCTACAACTCCCTCACGGAAGCCATTGATTTCTTAAATTACTTACCTATTAAAAGTTTTTAGGAAATTTACCATTGATGTCAGGACTTTCTTATCATGTTGGATTTTTTTTAGATTTATTGGAAGACTTTTTTAGACTTTAGACCTAGCATGGTTGCAATTATATACTATGCTTATGTATTCATTAAATGAGTAATACACATGAAATAAATTTGCTATGGCACCCCTACCATATTTTGAGCCCAGCTCTTATGAATCACTTTTCAGCTGAGACATTAATGACCACAATTCTCTACCCAGCATCATCTTCTATGCCATCAAGAACATTGGACAAGAGACATTTCTTATGATGCTCTACCATTGTCTCTGGGCATTTCTTCAAAGTCATCAACACCATTCTGTAAGCCTTCACTCTGAAGCTTTCTTACTTGAAATTGTCAGGCAATAAAACCACTTCATGATGGAGGTCTGACTGAAGACATTACAAGATGCCACTGCGTGTGAGACACACCTTGATTTCAGGCACTATTAATGCTCTCTTAGACATAATAGTTATGTCTTTAACGCTACCCTGGTAAAAAGGGAGGCACAAGTCAGGGACAAGTGACGTATATTAATTTTGATGAAACCGAATAGTTGGAAACCAATTGAGTAATGAGATTTTCCAGCATGTCATCAGAGCCAGACACCTCCTCAAGGTTGCGTCTTTTGTTTGTTGCCCCTGGATGTTTATCCATCATGAGACAAAGCACTGGGATCAAGAGAGAGGGGTCAGAAGGGAAGGATGCTGATGTTTTCTAAAGTGAGAGCAGGAAGGAAGATGAGAAAGGAGAACCTGCAAACCTTAGGCATGCTCCCAGACAGACAACTATTAGGAAAGAAGACATGTGGAGTCGGACTGTCTCAATTATCCTGTGCCTCCGTGCCACATAAGTCCTGGCTATCCTGAGGACTACGCATTCACCAGCCTGAGACTACAACACCAGACTGATGTGCTCTTGCACGTGCAGAGCAGCGAAATATCATAGAGGTCTAGTTCACAATGGACGGGCTGCCTTGCTGTTCCTATACACCTACAACTCCCTCACGGAAGCCATCCTGTCTTAAGAGAGGCCTCAATCCCCAGAGATGCTGTGATCCGCCAAGCCGGATTGATGCCAGCCTCTTCCTCATCCCTTGGGCCAAGCAATCAAAACTGAGACAAGAGAGGAACCCCTCCTGGTTCTTTAGCAAGAAAAACATGGATGTTTCCCCACCATGTGGAACCCCCTTGCTTCTGTCACGAGTTCTGTTCCAAAAGCCTATCACATAAACAACTAGCCAGAGAGTGTGCCTAGATGCTTATGAAAATGCATGATGTTTTAAAAATGTTCTTCTGTGCTTTAATCTCCCTTTAAAATTAATGTTCCTAATTCCTGGGACTGCTGCGATAGGATCTCGGCCATCTGCCCCTGCTGGTTCCTACTACATCCCCTGATTAAACAAAGGGAGGTGGCTGAAGGCACCTTTCTTTCAGAAGGGCCCATATATTCTCCATACACTTCATTTTGGATTATAATTCTCTTCTCAAATTGATTTTTTTAACTAAATGAACAAATTGTCTTCCTCGTCTCTTCTTAATTAGACAACTGGGAAAAGGGTTCTGTCACTGTCCCATCTCACACCTTCAGACACAACTTCTCCCCAGCAGAGCCCTGCCTCCATCAGAACAGTACTTCTGTGTTTGCACACTCCTCTAACCCCTCGTCATCTTTCTGACACATTCTATTGTAATATATACAGAGCATGCCCCGGACCTTTCCACTTCTGTGAGAATTTAAACAATAGCTGTGAAAAACATGAAATAAAGAGCATCCCATCAAATTCAGAAAATGAATACTCTATTCCACGGACAGCTCTGATCTAACTACTCTGACAGGTTTAAGTTTTCACAAATTGCAAGGTTTCCCAAACGAAATGCAACTTCATTTTCTCTATATCTGCTCAATATGAGCCCACATATCCATGTGACACAGCAGTAAACAATTTAGTCACGTTACCGAGCACTCAGATATGTTAAGTTTTGTTCAGTCAAATGATGAGTGATCCTCTTCCTCCACCCCCTGCCCTACCTCTCATTCTGCATTCCCTTTCCATTCAGGGTCGCAGCTAAGTTCCAAATAGCACAAGAACCCAGGGTGTCAGTGCGGGCCCTCTGGGCCACAGCCAACCGCACTTGTCGGCTAGCATCCACCAGCATGAGCTCTTCTCCTTAAATGAGCATCTATGTACTGTGGGGACTGGGGGACTTTCTGAGACTCTCCCAGGGGAAAGCTAGTCCCATGTGCTTGTGGCCTGGGGAATATTAGGGAACCACTTCCAAAGTCCCAGAGGATAACAGGTGTTTCTAGGGACCCCTGAACCCATCCCAAGGCAGTGTGTTGGGAAGAACCTCACTCCCATTTCTAATCCTCTTTCTCTCTGCCAACTTTATCTCCACACCTCTGGATCTTTCATGCAGGGCACTAGTTCTCAACAAGAGTGGTCCTGCTCCCAAGACAACTTTGAAAATTTGTGCGTACACCTCTCCCAAACATCTTCTTCTCAAAGTTTTCACAGTTCCAAAAAATAGAAAGTAATTATCTAGATGATTGAAAAATCTGTCATTAATACTATTATCTATTATAAAATTTGTTAGTCAAGTGTCCCCAAGTATCCCAATAATGTACTTTTTAAGTCATTATTAGTTCTATCTAGAACTCAATTAAGGATCATACATTGAATTGACTTGTGTTTAATCTCCTATTATCTATTATAAATAGTTATGGAACTCAGAGGGCAGGAGGCAAGAATAACAGTCATCTCACAATGTATGACAGGGTCCCACCACTTAAGAATTGTCCTGGGCTTCCCTGGTGTTCCGGTGGGTAAGGACACTGCCTTGCAGTGCAAGGGGTGCTGGTTTGATCCCTGGCCTGGGAAGATCCCACATGCTATGGAGCAGCTGGACCGATGCGTCCAACTACTGAGCCAAAGTTCTGGAGTGCATGCACCCAGAGCCGAGGCTCTGCAGTGACAGAGGTCACTGTGATGGTAGGCCCATGTGAGTCAAAGAACAAAGAAGGATGAAAATAGATGAACAAAAGACTAATAGAAGTGGCCAAAAAAAAAAAAAAAGAATTGTTCCATTTTTCTCCAGACATTCATATCAGTTTAAAAATTTGTTTATATGATCAGAAGAAATTTCTGGGGGTGGTGGATATGTTTATGGCACAGATTATAGTGATGGTTTTAGGGATATCTACTTATGTGCAAACTCATCAGTTGTATATACCTTAAATGTAGTCAGCTTTTTGTATGTCAATCATATCTCAATAATGTGTTTCTAAAGTAAAATATTAATAAAATATAAGGAAATCAAAAAAAAATTATCTACTTATGAGACTCTCCAAAATTCCCTCTTTGGGGAATATTAGGGAACCACTTCCAAAGTCCCAGAGGATAACAGGTGTTTCTAGGGACCCCTGAACCCATCCCAAGGCAGTGTGTTGGGAAGAACCTCACTCCCATTTCTAATCCTCTTTCTCTCTGCCAACTTTATCTCCACACCTCTGGATCTTTCATGCAGGGCACTAGTTCTCAACAAGAGTGGTCCTGCTCCCAAGACAACTTTGAAAATTTGTGCGTACACCTCTCCCAAACATCTTCTTCTCAAAGTTTTCACAGTTCCAAAAAATAGAAAGTAATTATCTAGATGATTGAAAAATCTGTCATTAATACTATTATCTATTATAAAATTTGTTAGTCAAGTGTCCCCAAGTATCCCAATAATGTCCTTTTTAAGTGATTTTTAGTTATATCTAGAACTCAATTAAGGATCATACATTGAATTGACTTGTGTTTAATCTCCTATTATCTATTATAAATAGTTATGGAACTCAGAGGGCAGGAGGCAAGAATAACAGTCATCTCACAATGTATGACAGGGTCCCACCACTTAAGAATTGTCCTGGGCTTCCCTGGTGTTCCGGTGGGTAAGGACACTGCCTTGCAGTGCAAGGGGTGCTGGTTTGATCCCTGGCCTGGGAAGATCCCACATGCTATGGAGCAGCTGGACCGATGCGTCCAACTACTGAGCCAAAGTTCTGGAGTGCATGCACCCAGAGCCGAGGCTCTGCAGTGACAGAGGTCACTGTGATGGTAGGCCCATGTGAGTCAAAGAACAAAGAAGGATGAAAATAGATGAACAAAAGACTAATAGAAGTGGCCAAAAAAAAAAAAAAAGAATTGTTCCATTTTTCTCCAGACATTCATATCAGTTTAAAAATTTGTTTATATGATCAGAAGAAATTTCTGGGGGTGGTGGATATGTTTATGGCACAGATTATAGTGATGGTTTTAGGGATATCTACTTATGTGCAAACTCATCAGTTGTATATACCTTAAATGTAGTCAGCTTTTTGTATGTCAATCATATCTCAATAATGTGTTTCTAAAGTAAAATATTAATAAAATATAAGGGAAATCATTTAAATAAAATAAAAGGTTTATAATTATCTATGCTGTGTTGCTGTTGCTGCTTAGTTGCTTCCATCGTGTCCAACTCTGTGCAACTCTATGGACTGCGACCCATCAGGCTCCTCTGTTCATGGAATTCTCCAAGCAAGAGTACTAAAGTGGGTTGCCATGCCCACCTCCAGGGGATCTTCCCAACCCAGGGGTCGAACCTGGATCTCCTGCATTGAAGTCAGATTCTTTACCATCTGAGCTACCAGGGAAGTCCATAATTATCTACTTAGAGCCTAATTCCATTTTACATATAAATAAAGTAATTTTTGCACACTTTGGTATACGCTGAAATTTCAGCTATAGCAACATTGTTGTAAAGTAAGGGAAGGCTGTATCCTGTTTTGTCAGAAATTTTTTTGAAAGTTCATTTTAAAATACATGTCACTGGCCCCTGTTACTGCCCACTGGCTCTGGGCGCATGCACTCCAGAGTCTGGCTCAGTGGTTGGAAACATCTGTCCAGCCGCTCCAGGGCACATGGGATCTTCCCAGGTCAGGGATTGAACCAGCAGCCCCTGCACTGCAAGGCGGTTTCCTTACCCACTGGACCACCAGGGGAAGACCTCAACCCTAATTATTCATTGGAAGGACTGATGCTGAAGCTGAAGCACCAACAGTTTGACCACCTGATCAAAAAGTTGACTCATTGAAAAAGATCAGAGGCAGGGGAAGGGGATTACAGAGGACAAGATAGTTGGGTGGCATCACTGACTCAATGGACATGAGTTTGAGCAAGCTCCAGAAGATGGTGAAGGAGAAAGCAGCCTGATTGGCTGCACTCCATGGGGTTGCAAAGAATCAGACACAACTGAAGGACTGAACTGAACTGAAATTGTAAGAGATAATAGAAATTGTTACCTGGGAATAAGGGGTTGGGAAGACAAGAAATCTGGGGAAGCAGTGTATTGGTTCACTATCTAGATCTGAGTAATAGTTTCTTGGATATATACATGTCTAAATTCGTCAAATTCTATGTTTTAAAATATGTAGATAAATGCGTGTCAATTGTACCTGAATAAAGTTGTAAAATAAAATAAAATAAAATGTATGTCACTAATGTCAATGCTATTTAGCAATTGTCAGCACATGGCACCCCAACATCAGTCTGTGTTCAAAGCTGTCACTTCCACAGCAATTCTGTGTTCAAGTTCAAGCATAAAACCACATCATTATATCCTCCAGTGCAGTAGTGTCCAAGTACTTAAGCATTGAAATATATGTTCTGTTTTATTTCATTTTATTTGCTTTCATTTTATTTCTCCTTTATATTCAGAGAGGGTATTATATTGGCTGTGTTTTTTGTTTGGTTGGTTTTGCCTTTATGCAGGCAGGTTGTGTGTATCTTTTTTTATTTCAGGAAAATAAACACGGACTTTGCAAAGTAACAACGATAAAGAGGGACTTCAAATTGTTAGAAATGTGTAAGTTAATCAAGGAAATGTGAGCACAGTGATCAGGGAATTATCATTAATTATCTTTAGATGTAATATTGTATTGGGGTTATGTTTTCTAACCAGACTTTTATTTTAAAAGATTGCATACAGATGTATTTGCAGATAAAATGCTATGATTTGCTTTGAAATAATCAGGGTGGTGGAATAAGTCAGGTGGAGATGAAACAAGACACACCATGGGGCGATAATTGTTAAAGCCAATGACAGATACATCAGGCTCATTTTGCCATTCTCTCAACTGCTGGAAATGTTGGAAACTTTTGGTAATAGGTTGAATTAAAGGAAAAGAGAGCCTACCGGGTTTGATGCGATTGAAAACCACTGGTTTATAGTGACTTGTACATTCAGTTTCCTTTAGGGGTTAGCTTTTTGAAGTTTAAACAAAAAGAACTGACTCATTGGCTTATGTTCTTTTGTGTCTTCCTTCACTGAAAGTAGCACACTGTGCAGGCTGAGGGAGAAAGCTCACTTGGAGAAAGGTGGGGCTTATGGCATGAGGGTGAGGGCAGGAAACCTGGGAGACAGCTGCCATCCCCCGTGCCTCCTCTTGGCCTCTCAGTTAATTCTCTTGCTGACTGTGGCAACCCCACTGAGTGTGAAATAGTTCAGACTCACAGCTCTGTGGACAGGTGTAGAGGATGAAGCCCCTGCCCCTTTCCCAGCCAGATCTTCTGGCCCTGAGATTTCTCTTCCTCTTCACGTTTCTAATTCCGATTTTCAAAGATGGAAATCTACTCTGGGCACAGGATGCATTAATGAGCATGTCATAGGTTCCTGGCTGCATATTTCAGGGGACAGGGAACAAGCCAGATGACACTGGGGGTCCCCAGTCTGGTAGACAAGTAATGTGTGTGTGAAGGAGCTGCTCATGATCCCACACAAAGCAAAGACTTTGTCTCCTCAGGTACTGAGGCTTCTGAGACTTGTAAATATGATGTAAAATGTATGCACACAACAACCCTTGCCTGGAGCTCCCCCAGGTGCCCAACCTCCTCCAGGAGCCAAAACTGAATTCCATTTAATTCAATGACTATTTCTCAAATATCCACCCTGGAGGCAGGCACTACCTTTCTGGCACTGCCTTTCACAAATATTCTTCTCAAGACCCACTTGTTTCAACTTCTCCCTGCTCTCCTTGCTCGGATCCTTCTCACCGGTGTTATTTGTGTTTCAGCATCTCCTACCCTAGAAAGGTCAACTTTTAGAGCTCTTTCTAGCCTAACAGAGCTGCCTTCCAGGCAATTTCTGGTTCGATTCAAAGCAACATTTAAAAACCACTTTCATCAAAACAAGGTTTGCAAAAAGAAAAGAAAAACACATACACAGCAATTACGCTCAGGGAGGAGGGGGTACGTCCCTCACACCACTACATGCCCTTCTTTGCCCAGAGAATTGGCAATGTCCTAGAGAAAACCACTGGTTTATAGTGACTTGTACATTCAGTTTCCTTTAGGGTTAGCTTTTGAAGTTTAAACAAAAGAACTGACTCATTGGCTTATGTTCTTTTGTGTCTTCCTTCACTGAAAGTAGCACACTGTGCAGGCTGAGGGAGAAAGCTCACTTGGAGAAAGGTGGGGCTTATGGCATGAGGGTGAGGGCAGGAAACCTGGGAGACAGCTGCCATCCCCCGTGCCTCCTCTTGGCCTCTCAGTTAATTCTCTTGCTGACTGTGGCAACCCCACTGAGTGTGAAATAGTTCAGACTCACAGCTCTGTGGACAGGTGTAGAGGATGAAGCCCCTGCCCCTTTCCCAGCCAGATCTTCTGGCCCTGAGATTTCTCTTCCTCTTCACGTTTCTAATTCCGATTTTCAAAGATGGAAATCTACTCTGGGCACAGGATGCATTAATGAGCATGTCATAGGTTCCTGGCTGCATATTTCAGGGGACAGGGAACAAGCCAGATGACACTGGGGGTCCCCAGTCTGGTAGACAAGTAATGTGTGTGTGAAGGAGCTGCTCATGATCCCACACAAAGCAAAGACTTTGTCTCCTCAGGTACTGAGGCTTCTGAGACTTGTAAATATGATGTAAAATGTATGCACACAACAACCCTTGCCTGGAGCTCCCCCAGGTGCCCAACCTCCTCCAGGAGCCAAAACTGAATTCCATTTAATTCAATGACTATTTCTCAAATATCCACCCTGGAGGCAGGCACTACCTTTCTGGCACTGCCTTTCACAAATATTCTTCTCAAGACCCACTTGTTTCAACTTCTCCCTGCTCTCCTTGCTCGGATCCTTCTCACCGGTGTTATTTGTGTTTCAGCATCTCCTACCCTAGAAAGGTCAACTTTTAGAGCTCTTTCTAGCCTAACAGAGCTGCCTTCCAGGCAATTTCTGGTTCGATTCAAAGCAACATTTAAAAACCACTTTCATCAAAACAAGGTTTGCAAAAAGAAAAGAAAAACACATACACAGCAATTACGCTCAGGGAGGAGGGGGTACGTCCCTCACACCCACTACATGCCCCTTCTTTGCCCAGAGAATCACCCTCCAGGGGCTTGGCAATGTCCTAGAGAAGGGAAAAGTCCTAGAGAACTCTAACTTCAGGATTCCGGGCTTCTTCTGCCGCCCTTCTGAGGGATGTTTGCATTTTGAAAGAGACTGCCAGCGCCACAATCCCTTCAGTCTCTCCAGCTTACAGCTCTCTCCTGGCCTCACTTTCTTCCTTCCCCAGAGCAGAGCCAAGGGTATCAGAACAGGTTCCTCCTTTGCTTGCAGGCCTTCCAGCATGCCCGCCCAGCAAAACCCAGCCACTAATTACCCCCACTATTTACCCAAGACCCCTTCCAAGTCCCCATCCTGGTCTGCTCGTCTGCCTTGTTTCCTCAGCAGATTCCCTCTCAGGTTTCTCTCAGAGGAAAACCTCACCTCCCTGGGGAAGATGGCGCGAACTGGGAGTTCACAGGCTCAAACTGGCCTCCCCACCTGCACAATCAGCCAGACCTAAGTACCCTTCCTCTTGCACAAGACCGGACCCCTCCCCAACCTGGGTCGGAAGCCGCTGCCCCCAGAGCCCACCCACCCACTGAGGGTTCCAGAGCCTTCCCCAGGCTCCTCTCATGTTCTCTCTCCTCAGTCCTGCTTCCCCGTGGCCTTCACTTCTTTGCTTCTCATTTACGCTTAAACCTGGTTTCTGGTCCATCGCATCACAACTACTCTCACAAAGCACGCCCTGGCCTCGATTGCCGCCTCCCACAGTTATAGTCCAGGCAGAACTTTTTCCAAGCTTCCAGTCACCCTTCCCACAGGGGTCCTTCACACTTCCTTATTGGCCACCTCTGACTCCTCCTCCCATACTCAACTAACATATCCTCCTGGAGGTTTTTCCTGAACCCCCTGGCTCACCTGTGTGCTCCTCCTCTGACCCTTATGACTGGCGCTTATCCCCGTCTCAACAGTTACTATATGTTAAATGTATTTCTTGGAGGACAGGGACCAGGTCTCCTTCACCTGCTCCCAGAGCCCACCCCAGGCTCCAGCACAAGGGAGCCAGGTGTTCACTGGGCTGAGCCCTATGTCTGGAGGCGGCATACCCCAAATGGCCTGGCTTGCTCTGGACACTATGGTGACGTGGTCACAAGTTTCTGTCAAAGCTGGATAGTCACACGTTGGAACCAGCACATGTGAGGGGTCACTACAACCTTTAGGAACCCCTTCAACCTGATCAATTCATCCAAGAGATCCTGAAGGAAAGGAGTCCCCATCTGCACTCAGGTGACATTTCAGACAACGTGAATCTGTACCTCCACATACACCTTCACCCCCCCCTGAGAAGAGCCAAGGGTATCAGAACAGGTTCCTCCTTTGCTTGCAGGCCTTCCAGCATGCCCGCCCAGCAAAACCCAGCCACTAATTACCCCACTATTTACCCAAGACCCCTTCCAAGTCCCCATCCTGGTCTGCTCGTCTGCCTTGTTTCCTCAGCAGATTCCCTCTCAGGTTTCTCTCAGAGGAAAACCTCACCTCCCTGGGGAAGATGGCGCGAACTGGGAGTTCACAGGCTCAAACTGGCCTCCCCACCTGCACAATCAGCCAGACCTAAGTACCCTTCCTCTTGCACAAGACCGGACCCCTCCCCAACCTGGGTCGGAAGCCGCTGCCCCCAGAGCCCACCCACCCACTGAGGGTTCCAGAGCCTTCCCCAGGCTCCTCTCATGTTCTCTCTCCTCAGTCCTGCTTCCCCGTGGCCTTCACTTCTTTGCTTCTCATTTACGCTTAAACCTGGTTTCTGGTCCATCGCATCACAACTACTCTCACAAAGCACGCCCTGGCCTCGATTGCCGCCTCCCACAGTTATAGTCCAGGCAGAACTTTTTCCAAGCTTCCAGTCACCCTTCCCACAGGGGTCCTTCACACTTCCTTATTGGCCACCTCTGACTCCTCCTCCCATACTCAACTAACATATCCTCCTGGAGGTTTTTCCTGAACCCCCTGGCTCACCTGTGTGCTCCTCCTCTGACCCTTATGACTGGCGCTTATCCCCGTCTCAACAGTTACTATATGTTAAATGTATTTCTTGGAGGACAGGGACCAGGTCTCCTTCACCTGCTCCCAGAGCCCACCCCAGGCTCCAGCACAAGGGAGCCAGGTGTTCACTGGGCTGAGCCCTATGTCTGGAGGCGGCATACCCCAAATGGCCTGGCTTGCTCTGGACACTATGGTGACGTGGTCACAAGTTTCTGTCAAAGCTGGATAGTCACACGTTGGAACCAGCACATGTGAGGGGTCACTACAACCTTTAGGAACCCCTTCAACCTGATCAATTCATCCAAGAGATCCTGAAGGAAAGGAGTCCCCATCTGCACTCAGGTGACATTTCAGACAACGTGAATCTGTACCTCCACATACACCTTCACCAAGGGTGTATGTGTGTGTTGAGACAAGATCTTGCTAAGACCACATATAAAAGCACGTTAAAGACCTATCAGTTTCCTCTTTTTGCACCTCAACATTATGACTGAGACTTGACTATCACCTGTTCTACTTCCTCCTCTGTATATCCCTCCACTACCATCAGAAGTCAAAGAGAGTGGGTACAACCCATCCATTGAGGACAGAACTGTTTCCTCTTCTTCCTCTCTGAAATCTCTCAGAACCTGGGTTATTAGCCCCTTGCTCAGAAGAGACAGTCAATAAATAAAATCAAATTTTAAACCAAAATTATGAACATTTACACCTCATTTTTTCCTAGCAGCTAGAATTTTCAGGGAATAAAATCATACGTCTTCTAATTAGTGATTAATGAGAGACAATTCACGATTCTTTCCTGCATTAAAAATTGTGCTTTAAAATGCAGAAACAGTCAACTCTTTCACTCGGGGAGCAGAGGGGCTTTCTGGAATCCAACCAAGTCTGCCTTCCACAGTACATTTCCCTGCTAGCAATGCTCTTAGGAATCAAATGTGGTTTATTTCATTTTAAGTCGCTTTTTTTTTCAATTCAGGAAAATGAATGTTGGAGCCAGATAAGAAACTATAGTCTGCTTTCAAGAAGGTTACAAGAAAACTGCATCTTGCATTACTAATCCTTTATCTTCATGTTAACAAAAAGATTACTGACACATTTTTGAATGAAAGAAAATAAAATAGCAAATGAATCTTAGGAAATGTGTAACTTTTATGCAGCACACAAATCAGTTGTTAAATATTTTTTTAAATGAAGGAAAATGCATAATAAATTTTTTCCTTTAGAAGCAAATAAACCAACTTTTGATGCTAGAATAAAAAAAAAAGAAAACAAGGATTAGGACTCATCCTTACACAGGATATAGAATATGAATTAAATGACTGTACCTATAACTTCTTAATTGATAGCATGTTTTCCAGAAATGATTTCATTGGCCCAAGTAAGTGTTGTTCTGTGAGGGGAAACATTTCAAAGGCTGTCCCTGTGTTTCCCTCTTGCAAGCCAGACTCCATTTCTCAGAGTTCCTGAGGAAGATTCTGGAAGGCTGAAACCCACCAAACATATTGCCCAAGACCCTTGGAAATAATATCTGGGACAGAGAAGCAATTCAAATCAATCAGCAGTGCTGGCTACATCTATCCCTCAGCATGAGATCAGGTAAGGACCACACTCTTGGCAGCAGAGAACCTGTCCTCACAGTCAGCCATGTCACACAAACTGGGCACCTTCAGCAAGTCTCCTAAACACTTTGTGCTCAGTCTGCTCAGGGGCTGTGTTTTTTTTTGGTTTTTTTTGGCCATGATGCAGCATGTGGGATCTTAGTTCCTGGACCAGGGATCAAACCTGTGTCCCTGCAGTAGAATCTCAGAGTCTTAATCATTCGACCACCAGGGAAATCCTAGAGATAGCACTTGCTTAGTCATGTCTGACTCTTTTGCACCCCTAAACTGTAGCCTCCCAGGCTCCTCTGTTCATAGTATTTTTTTTCCTCTTACAGAGTTTTGTTGTTTACGGCCACACATCAACCTGAAGCGGCCATAGGTATACATATGTCTCCTTCCTCTTGAACTTCCCTCCCATCTCCCTCCCCAGCCCACCCCTCTGGGTTGTTACAGAGTCCCTGTTTCAGTTCCCTTAGTCTTACACCAAATTCCCATTGGTTATCTATTTTACATATGGTAATATAAATTTCCATGTTATTCTTTCCATACATCTCACCCATTCCTCCCTCCCATCAATGTCCATAAATCTGTTCTCTATGTCTGTTTCTCCACTGCTGCTCTACATATGCATTTATCAGTACCATCTTTCTAGATCCTCTCTATGTATGTGTGTGTTAGTATACAATGTTTATCTTTCTCTTTCTGACTTACCCCACTCTGTATGATAGGTTCTAGGTTCATCCACCTCATTAGAAGTGACTCAAATGTGTTCCTTTTTGTGGCTGAGTAATATTCCATTATACATAGGTATCAAAGTTTCTTTATCCATTCTTCTGTCAATGTCCATGGGATTTTCACTGGTAAGAATACTGGAGTCAGGGCTCCTCTGGTAGCTCAGCTGATAAAGAATACTGGAGTGGGTTACCATTTCCTCCTCTAGGGGATCTTCCCAACTGAGGGGTCAAACCCACATTCCCAGCATTGGCAAGTGAATTCTTTACCACTGTGATACCTGGGAAGTCCAGGGAAGTTCTATATCCTCATCTATAAGATGTGTATAACAATATATCTCTCTCTGAGAATTAAATGGTATTTGATTGATTAAATAAGTAAGTATTGAAGAAACATAACTGTACACAACAAGAGATAGTTGCTATTTTGAGCAAGGAAAAGACAGCCTGAGATGGAGGGATGATGGAGGAAGTGGAATTAGTCTCCCTTCCAAAAGATGACACATGCCACTGAAAGAATTCAGAACATCTGGAGGGACATTTGGTTGAGTGTCTTGTTTTTCTTTGAAAGTGATAAAAAAAAAAAAAGGCTTAATTTCATTTTAAAAGTTAGTTTTTCAGTGAGAGCATGATAATACCCTAGTAATAAGAAGAACTCATTGATATCACAGTTGTTCTAAATACTTTATACATCATCTCATTGGATCACAAAATTAACCTACAATAGCTTTATGAACTAGCTATTAATATTATCCCCAATCAGAGGGTAGTAAGAAACTCAAAGGTTTTGGTTTTGTTAAAGATGGGAAAACTTACTTAGGTCTTAACCTCAGATGATATACCCATCTGCATGGGAAATATCAGTTGCTTATGCTGTTCTGAGGGATGAAGGGGGTTGTTTGGGGGGTGGGGGACAGTGCACAGTGGGAGCAGCCACTCAAGGTTCTCCAGATAAACAGAACTGGCAAGATAGACAAGCAGGTAGACAAGAAGCAAAAAAGAGGGCTAATTCTTCCTTCCTCTGCCCCTTTGTTCTATTCAGGTTCTCCATGAATTAGAGGACATCCACCTGCACTTGGGAGGTCTGCTTTACTGAAACCTTCATATGCACACCCAGAAATAATATTTAATCTGGACAACTTTTCTCCTGGTCAAATTGACACTCAAAATTAACCATCACTGAGGGTGACTGGCAGGGCAGTATTGGGCATATCTAGTCATGCTATCAATATATACCAACGGGGCTTCCCTGGAGGTTCAGTAGGAAAGAATCCACCTGCCAATGCAGGAGACACAAGTCTGGTAAGATCTCTCATAACACAGAGCAACAAAGTTTGTGAGCCACAACTACTCAACCTGTGCTCTAGGGCATGGGAACTGCAGCTACTGAGCCTGTTTACTGCAGCTCCTGGGGCCTGGGCACCCTAGAGCCCATGTCCCACAACAAGAGAAGGCACCACAATGAGAAGCCAGTGCACTGCAGATTGAGAGTAGCCCCCACTTGCCACAACTAGAAAAAAGCCCATGCAACAAGGAAGACCCAGCACAGTCATAAATAAATAAATAAATAAAATTTTTTTAATATACCAAAAAATCTGACCCATAACACAAACACAACCAGAGCCTTACCAGGCTTACATTATAGGACTAGAGAACTATATTATTGGTCCTCTTGCTAGGTTTCCAAGGCCCAAGGCCATATTCTTAAAGTCGCAACATCTGCCATGAGCTCCTCAAGAGCAGCAATACTTGGCGCCCTCACTACCTGTATAATGGCTGAAGCTTTACCCCAGACACTTTCTCAACTGTGGAGAAAATGCTCAGGAAATGAGCAGCTAATCCTCCTAATAGTCCAGACGATGTTATCATATTTAATTATTTCCTTTCAGAGACATTCCCAAGGAATCCCTTGAATGTTCACCATTTGAACTTACATATTGGAGAAGAGTTAAGAGGCCCTTCAATTCTAACTAAATAATTGATAAAGTCCAAGTAGAAAACAACAGTGGAATAAAATGTATCACATGTGAGAAAGACACTTAATGAAAAGAGTCCTCTAAGAGGAAAAAAAAGAAGAATAAAACAGGGCAAAGACTTGCGAAACTGAGACGTTCTGTATAATAAATCATCTTATTTATTCGCCTGGTATCTCTTTCTCTGGAGATACCCCTTCATTGGTCTAAGTGGACGTGGGGGGCTGTCATTTACAAGACACTCCTTCCTCGTCTCTCAATCACAGAAGCATAGGATTGAAATCCAGTCTCATCAGTCAGAATTTCCACCCATCCCTTAACCCACAACAATGATTGGGCATTCATTCTTACCAGGACTTTTCTGGTCAAGTCAATAAAATGAATGTCTCTTGCCTTGGTGGTCATAGTTATATGAAGAAGTTAGATTGCAGCCTTTTGCCCCCATCTTCCTGGCCTGAAAAGAGTAAAGGGGGAAACACCTCAAGTGTGAGAAAGAAAACAATGAGGTCAAGAGAAAAAGGTAGCAAAGCTAATGAATGGCATCAGAGAAAGTTCTGTAGGCAGTTATTTGGTCACCTGGATCCGATCAAGCTTGAATCCCATATCTATCTCTAGACTTCCCAGTTAAATGGGCCAATAATTTCCTTTGTCTCTAAGCCAATTTGATTATGTTCCTCTGCTTATAACTGAAAGACTGCTAGCTAATCAAGGACCTTTCTGCTACTGTGTAAAGATGAACTTATAATGACAAGAAGGATCTTCCCCCAGGAATTTTCTGGATGAAATGTCCTATTGAAATAGCAATAAATCACCTTTTATAGACTTATAGTGCTAAGTATCTTCTTTATAGAGATATAATTTACACAAAAAATTGCTAGGTATTGCCAAGGCCATATTCTTAAAGTCGCAACATCTGCCATGAGCTCCTCAAGAGCAGCAATACTTGGCGCCTCACTACCTGTATAATGGCTGAAGCTTTACCCCAGACACTTTCTCAACTGTGGAGAAAATGCTCAGGAAATGAGCAGCTAATCCTCCTAATAGTCCAGACGATGTTATCATATTTAATTATTTCCTTTCAGAGACATTCCCAAGGAATCCCTTGAATGTTCACCATTTGAACTTACATATTGGAGAAGAGTTAAGAGGCCCTTCAATTCTAACTAAATAATTGATAAAGTCCAAGTAGAAAACAACAGTGGAATAAAATGTATCACATGTGAGAAAGACACTTAATGAAAAGAGTCCTCTAAGAGGAAAAAAAAGAAGAATAAAACAGGGCAAAGACTTGCGAAACTGAGACGTTCTGTATAATAAATCATCTTATTTATTCGCCTGGTATCTCTTTCTCTGGAGATACCCCTTCATTGGTCTAAGTGGACGTGGGGGGCTGTCATTTACAAGACACTCCTTCCTCGTCTCTCAATCACAGAAGCATAGGATTGAAATCCAGTCTCATCAGTCAGAATTTCCACCCATCCCTTAACCCACAACAATGATTGGGCATTCATTCTTACCAGGACTTTTCTGGTCAAGTCAATAAAAATGAATGTCTCTTGCCTTGGTGGTCATAGTTATATGAAGAAGTTAGATTGCAGCCTTTTGCCCCCATCTTCCTGGCCTGAAAAGAGTAAAGGGGGAAACACCTCAAGTGTGAGAAAGAAAACAATGAGGTCAAGAGAAAAAGGTAGCAAAGCTAATGAATGGCATCAGAGAAAGTTCTGTAGGCAGTTATTTGGTCACCTGGATCCGATCAAGCTTGAATCCCATATCTATCTCTAGACTTCCCAGTTAAATGGGCCAATAATTTCCTTTGTCTCTAAGCCAATTTGATTATGTTCCTCTGCTTATAACTGAAAGACTGCTAGCTAATCAAGGACCTTTCTGCTACTGTGTAAAGATGAACTTATAATGACAAGAAGGATCTTCCCCCAGGAATTTTCTGGATGAAATGTCCTATTGAAATAGCAATAAATCACCTTTTATAGACTTATAGTGCTAAGTATCTTCTTTATAGAGATATAATTTACACATAACATTGTATTAGTTTTAGGTGTTCAACATACTGATTTGATATATATGTATATTTTGATAACCACAATAAGTTAACATTCACCAGCACCACAGTTAGAATTTCTTGGGATAAGAACTTTCAAGATCTACTCTCTTAGCAACTTTCATATAAACAATACAGTGTTGTTCATTATAGTTATGATGCTGTACATTACATCTCCAGGACTTTATCTTATAACTGGAGGCTCACCCAAGACTTGCTATTTCTTGTCAACATTAACCATTGTTAAGGTGATAACACATTCATTATGATTTTGATCTGTATTTCCTTGATGATGAGTGTGTTGAGTGCTTTTCATGTACCCACTGGACACCTGCATGTATTACATGGAAAATGTCAGTTCAGTTCCTCTACCCATTTTTAAATCAGATTTCACCAAAATATCTTCTTGTCATACATTACTCCTCACTAATGTGCTCAAGTGTGAGGTTTATGGCTACCTAAATTTGGAGAAAAAGTGAAAAAAAGATTCTATATGATCCCCAAATGTCCTTCCAGAGTGAAACTGCAAGAGCCAGGTGTTCTAGAATGTTTCCTCCACAACTTGTCAGAGACCTTCACTCACCATCCAATCCTACTTTCCCAAGTGAATGAATTAAAAGACAAAAGGAGTTGGCACTAACTGGCACCTGTAGTGTGCCAGATACTGTTAACTGTTTGAAACACATCATCCAATCATGATAGCAAACCTGTAACATAAGAATTACCCCTCACTTTACAAATGAGGAAATCAAGATCCAGACAGGTTTAGTAGCCTTCCCAAGGTTACACACGTAAGGCATGGCAGAGTCAAAAATTAAAACCTACTTTGTATGCATCTAAACTCCATGTTCTTAACACTTCAGTAAGCTGAAATACCTACCAACTTAACCATTTCTTGGAGGAGACAATATGCCTGGTGACAGATATGAAGGAAAAGCTTTAATTTGGTTTAACCATCATTTATCAGGTTTGCCCGGGTTTCTGTAAGGAAAGACACTTGCATTGGGATCACTACCCTCAGTGTTGTGGGGGAAACATACTACTGCCCTTTAAGCCTGGATGAAGTTACAGAGTTAAGTCATGTGTGATCTTAAAGAGGGAAGGACCGATCCCAAGTAGCTGTAGCAGGAGAATGCTTTATGGAGAAGGAATTTTTCTTGAGCTTAAGAGTGAGTAGGACTTCAATGAGCTTAAAGAGGGAAGGACTAAGGCAAACTTGGGATACTTCAAGATCTACTCTCTTAGCAACTTTCATATAAACAATACAGTGTTGTTCATTATAGTTATGATGCTGTACATTACATCTCCAGGACTTTATCTTATAACTGGAGGCTCACCCAAGACTTGCTATTTCTTGTCAACATTAACCATTGTTAAGGTGATAACACATTCATTATGATTTTGATCTGTATTTCCTTGATGATGAGTGTGTTGAGTGCTTTTCATGTACCCACTGGACACCTGCATGTATTACATGGAAAATGTCAGTTCAGTTCCTCTACCCATTTTTAAATCAGATTTCACCAAAATATCTTCTTGTCATACATTACTCCTCACTAATGTGCTCAAGTGTGAGGTTTATGGCTACCTAAATTTGGAGAAAAAGTGAAAAAAAGATTCTATATGATCCCCAAATGTCCTTCCAGAGTGAAACTGCAAGAGCCAGGTGTTCTAGAATGTTTCCTCCACAACTTGTCAGAGACCTTCACTCACCATCCAATCCTACTTTCCCAAGTGAATGAATTAAAAGACAAAAGGAGTTGGCACTAACTGGCACCTGTAGTGTGCCAGATACTGTTAACTGTTTGAAACACATCATCCAATCATGATAGCAAACCTGTAACATAAGAATTACCCCTCACTTTACAAATGAGGAAATCAAGATCCAGACAGGTTTAGTAGCCTTCCCAAGGTTACACACGTAAGGCATGGCAGAGTCAAAAATTAAAACCTACTTTGTATGCATCTAAACTCCATGTTCTTAACACTTCAGTAAGCTGAAATACCTACCAACTTAACCATTTCTTGGAGGAGACAATATGCCTGGTGACAGATATGAAGGAAAAGCTTTAATTTGGTTTAACCATCATTTATCAGGTTTGCCGGTTACTGTAAGGAAAGACACTTGCATTGGGATCACTACCCTCAGTGTTGTGGGGGAAACATACTACTGCCCTTTAAGCCTGGATGAAGTTACAGAGTTAAGTCATGTGTGATCTTAAAGAGGGAAGGACCGATCCCAAGTAGCTGTAGCAGGAGAATGCTTTATGGAGAAGGAATTTTTCTTGAGCTTAAGAGTGAGTAGGACTTCAATGAGCTGAAATGGTGAAATAGGGAGGGCTTTTCCTTTGACTGACTAGGTTTGCCTGGATGGCACAGAGAACTGAAGAGGCTGAGACAATGTACTGATCAGAATGGGTTAGTTTATGCTGTAGCAACAAACAACCCCAAAATATCATTCAGTTCAGTTCAGTCACTCACTCATGTCCAACTTTTTGAGACACCCTGGACACCAGACTTCCCTATCCTTCACCATCTCACAGAGCTTGCTCAAACTCATGTCCATTGACTCAGTGATACCATCCAACCATCTCATCCTCTGTCATCCTCTTCTCCTTCTGCCTTCTGTTTTTCCCAGCATCAGGGTCTTTTACAATGAGCTGGCTCTTCACATCAGGTGGCCAAAGTATTGGAGATTTAGCTTCAGCATCAGTTCTTCCAATGGATATTCAGGGTTTATTTCCTTTAGGATTGACTGGCTGGATCTACTCAAGGCCCAAGTGACTCTCAAGAGTCTTCTCCAACACCACAATTCAAAGACATCAATTATTTGGTGCTCAGCCTTCTTTATGATCCAACTCTCACATCCATACTTGATTACTGGAAAAACTAAGCTTTGACTAGATGGACCTTTGTTGGCATAGTGGTGTCTCTGTTTTTGAATATGCTGTCTAGGTTTGTCATAGCTTTTCTTCCAAGGAGCAAGCATATTTTGATTTCATGGCTGCAGTCACCATCTTGTTCATAGCTTTGCTCTTCCAAGAAAGATTAAAACCTACTTTGTATGCATCTAAACTCCATGTTCTTAACACTTCAGTAAGCTGAAATACCTACCAACTTAACCATTTCTTGGAGGAGACAATATGCCTGGTGACAGATATGAAGGAAAAGCTTTAATTTGGTTTAACCATCATTTATCAGGTTTGCGGTTACTGTACGGAACGACACTTGCATTGGGATCACTACCCTCAGTGTTGTGGAAACATACTACTGCCCTTTAAGCCTGGATGAAGTTACAGAGTTAAGTCATGTGTGATCTTAAAGAGGGAAGGACCGATCCCAAGTAGCTGTAGCAGGAGAATGCTTTATGGAGAAGGAATTTTTCTTGAGCTTAAGAGTGAGTAGGACTTCAATGAGCTGAAATGGTGAAATAGGGAGGGCTTTTCCTTTGACTGACTAGGTTTGCCTGGATGGCACAGAGAACTGAAGAGGCTGAGACAATGTACTGATCAGAATGGGTTAGTTTATGCTGTAGCAACAAACAACCCCAAAATATCATTCAGTTCAGTTCAGTCACTCACTCATGTCCAACTTTTTGAGACACCCTGGACACCAGGCTTCCCTATCCTTCACCATCTCACAGAGCTTGCTCAAACTCATGTCCATTGACTCAGTGATACCATCCAACCATCTCATCCTCTGTCATCCTCTTCTCCTTCTGCCTTCTGTTTTTCCCAGCATCAGGGTCTTTTACAATGAGCTGGCTCTTCACATCAGGTGGCCAAAGTATTGGAGATTTAGCTTCAGCATCAGTTCTTCCAATGGATATTCAGGGTTTATTTCCTTTAGGATTGACTGGCTGGATCTACTCAAGGCCCAAGAGACTCTCAAGAGTCTTCTCCAACACCACAATTCAAAGACAGCAATTCTTCAGTGCTCAGCCTTCTTTATGATCCAACTCTCACATCCATACATGACTACTGGAAAAACTAAGCTTTGACTAGATGGACCTTTGTTGGCATAGTGGTGTCTCTGTTTTTGAATATGCTGTCTAGGTTTGTCATAGCTTTTCTTCCAAGGAGCAAGCATATTTTGATTTCATGGCTGCAGTCACCATCTGCAGTGATTTTGGGGCCCAAGAAAATAAAGTCTGTCACTGTTTCCATTGTTTGCCCATCTATTTGCCATGAAGATTTTAAAAATAATATTTATCTTGTTTCACTGCCTGTTCACCATGCTTGACTGAGGAATCCACTTCATGTATCTTTCACTCTAGGATGCAGGGTAATGAAGCAACCTCTATTCGGAATGTTGCCACCATAAAAGGGAGCCAAAGGTGACTGAAAGGTCTTACATTATCACTTAAAATCTCCATTTTGGAAGGGTCTCTGATCACTTCCACTCATTCTTCATCCTGTAGGCTTTTTTTTTAGAGAGAGTATAATGTTTATTCAAACATTGAAAACATAGTTACACAGAATATAGTGAAATCAGGCAAAAACGATATCAAGTGATTTGTTTTTAAAGTGACAATACAACACAGTAAAAGCAGCGACTTCAATAACTGTATGGGAAAACCAAACAAAAGCACCTACAAATATTTCTTAAATATGTGAATTTTTACTTTGCCTTGAATTTTTGCTTTGTCCGTACTAATCCAAAGCCCATCCAATCACATGGAGCCCAGGAAATGCAGTTCTAACAAGTGCCCACAAGTATTCAGTAAGTAGACGGCCAGTGATATTTACAAACAGCAGCAATGATTACCACACCTGGTATAGATACTTGTCCATGACAGGTCCTTGTGAGGCAAGGAAATGAAGAGAAGATAGTCATATGGAGGAAAAATTAGTCTAGAAATCAGATTAGCCAACATGCCAACACTGATTAAGCATTTCATATGTTAAATTTTGTGTTAAGTCCTGGGAATTCAAAATGAGTAATATAGTATCTTTGGCTTCATGGAGCTCACAGGCTGGTGGTAGTAAACGATGCTTATTATACATTGAACCGTGGTCCTCTGAAATTCATATGCTGAAGCCCTAACTCCAGATTGACTGTATTTGATGACAGGGGCTTTAAGGAAGTAATAGGATAAATTTAGGTCATAAGGGTAGGATACCTAACTTTCAGATTACTGATTTGACCTAAATTTGTTGGCCTTTATAGTGATGTCTCTGCTTTTGAATATGCTGTCTAGGTTTGTCATAGCTTTTCTTCCAAGGAGCAAGCATGTTTTTGTTTCATGGCTGCAATCATCATCTTAAGTGATTGTAGAGCCCAAGATAATAAAGTCTGTCACTGTTTCCATTGTTTGCCCATCTATTTGCCATGAAGATTTTAAAAATAATATTTATCTTGTTTCACTGCCTGTTCACCATGCTTGACTGAGGAATCCACTTCATGTATCTTTCACTCTAGGATGCAGGGTAATGAAGCAACCTCTATTCGGAATGTTGCCACCATAAAAGGGAGCCAAAGGTGACTGAAAGGTCTTACATTATCACTTAAAATCTCCATTTTGGAAGGGTCTCTGATCACTTCCACTCATTCTTCATCCTGTAGGCTTTTTTTTTTAGAGAGAGTATAATGTTTATTCAAACATTGAAAACATAGTTACACAGAATATAGTGAAATCAGGCAAAAACGATATCAAGTGATTTGTTTTTAAAGTGACAATACAACACAGTAAAAGCAGCGACTTCAATAACTGTATGGGAAAACCAAACAAAAGCACCTACAAATATTTCTTAAATATGTGAATTTTTACTTTGCCTTGAATTTTTGCTTTGTCCGTACTAATCCAAAGCCCATCCAATCACATGGAGCCCAGGAAATGCAGTTCTAACAAGTGCCCACAAGTATTCAGTAAGTAGACGGCCAGTGATATTTACAAACAGCAGCAATGATTACCACACCTGGTATAGATACTTGTCCATGACAGGTCCTTGTGAGGCAAGGAAATGAAGAGAAGATAGTCATATGGAGGAAAAATTAGTCTAGAAATCAGATTAGCCAACATGCCAACACTGATTAAGCATTTCATATGTTAAATTTTGTGTTAAGTCCTGGGAATTCAAAATGAGTAATATAGTATCTTTGGCTTCATGGAGCTCACAGGCTGGTGGTAGTAAACGATGCTTATTATACATTGAACCGTGGTCCTCTGAAATTCATATGCTGAAGCCCTAACTCCAGATTGACTGTATTTGATGACAGGGGCTTTAAGGAAGTAATAGGATAAATTTAGGTCATAAGGGTAGGATACCAATCCAAATACCTGGTGTCTTTAGAAGAAAAATACTAGAGCTTTCTTGCTGTCAGTGCATGCACACAGAGGAAAAGCCATGAGAACATAGCAAGGTGGCAGCCATCTGCAAACCAAGGAGAGACATCTTACCAGAAACTAACCTTGGAACTTTGGTATTGGACATCTAGCCTCTACAACTGTCAGAAAATTAATTTCTTTTGTTTAAGTCACCCAGTCTCTGGTATTCTGTTATAGCAGTCAAGCAGTCAATATACTGCGTAAGCAGATAATTACAATGTGTTGTAGTAAGTACAATGATAGATGTATATATGTGAGCACAAGGAGAAGAGGCCCCTTCAGTGATTACAACATAATCATGTGTCACCATAGCCACAGGTCACCCAAATTCTGTGTCCTGGTGCAAAACTCAGGGACAGGACCCTGTCTCTACTTGAAGGAAAAGATTCAAGGTCATTGGGTAGCTTCAGGAATCATTCATGATCTAGCAGCCTCTCTCATGTGGCCCAGGGCAGGCCCTATGCAGGAAGAGTCTTAGAAAGATGCCCAAAAGTCCACCTCCTTAAGAATGAGCATGAAAGAGAGTGTGCTAAGGCTGATACTATTACCTGCTTCCCATTATCCTCTTTGATCATCAGCCTCCTCACACCAAAGACTTAGGAAGAAATAATTTTCTGAAATATCTAAGAATTCCACTCTGTATTGGATAAAAATTTTACACTAAATAATCACAGTTGATGGAATGTGATCAAAAAGTTTTCTATGGCTTCCTTGGTGGTCCAGTGGGTAAAGGGTCTGCCCTGCAGTGCAAGGGGCACCGGTTCGATCCATGGCCTGGGAAGATTCCTCATGCCATGGAACAGCTGGACTGGTGTGTCCAATTATATGCCAGTGCTCTGGAGTGCATGCGCCCAGAGTTGGTGCTCAGCAATGAGAGAGGCCACTGAAAATAAATAAATAAAAAACCAATAAAAGAGACCAACATTAAAAATAAAATGAAGCCCTAACTCCAGATTGACTGTATTTGATGACAGGGGCTTTAAGGAAGTAATAGGATAAATTTAGGTCATAAGGGTAGGATACCAATCCAAATACCTGGTGTCTTTAGAAGAAAAATACTAGAGCTTTCTTGCTGTCAGTGCATGCACACAGAGGAAAAGCCATGAGAACATAGCAAGGTGGCAGCCATCTGCAAACCAAGGAGAGACATCTTACCAGAAACTAACCTTGGAACTTTGGTATTGGACATCTAGCCTCTACAACTGTCAGAAAATTAATTTCTTTTGTTTAAGTCACCCAGTCTCTGGTATTCTGTTATAGCAGTCAAGCAGTCAATATACTGCGTAAGCAGATAATTACAATGTGTTGTAGTAAGTACAATGATAGATGTATATATGTGAGCACAAGGAGAAGAGGCCCCTTCAGTGATTACAACATAATCATGTGTCACCATAGCCACAGGTCACCCAAATTCTGTGTCCTGGTGCAAAACTCAGGGACAGGACCCTGTCTCTACTTGAAGGAAAAGATTCAAGGTCATTGGGTAGCTTCAGGAATCATTCATGATCTAGCAGCCTCTCTCATGTGGCCCAGGGCAGGCCCTATGCAGGAAGAGTCTTAGAAAGATGCCCAAAAGTCCACCTCCTTAAGAATGAGCATGAAAGAGAGTGTGCTAAGGCTGATACTATTACCTGCTTCCCATTATCCTCTTTGATCATCAGCCTCCTCACACCAAAGACTTAGGAAGAAATAATTTTCTGAAATATCTAAGAATTCCACTCTGTATTGGATAAAAATTTTACACTAAATAATCACAGTTGATGGAATGTGATCAAAAAGTTTTCTATGGCTTCCTTGGTGGTCCAGTGGGTAAAGGGTCTGCCCTGCAGTGCAAGGGGCACCGGTTCGATCCATGGCCTGGGAAGATTCCTCATGCCATGGAACAGCTGGACTGGTGTGTCCAATTATATGCCAGTGCTCTGGAGTGCATGCGCCCAGAGTTGGTGCTCAGCAATGAGAGAGGCCACTGAAAATAAATAAATAAAAAACCAATAAAAGAGACCAACATTAAAAATAAAAGCTTTCTAGTTTGTCTTTCTATATCTCTTTAACATTTATTCAGTAAAATAAGTACTTCTGCCCCTGTATAAAGCTCAGACTGTTTCCATGACTTTTCTAATGACTTATAGGGAAAAAATTATAGGGAAAAAATCCTACAGACACAGTTTCAAAAAACCAATTAGAATGTCCAGTCCCACATAACAGTCAAATCTTCTAATTTCATTTCAAGCTCAGATGATCTTTCTCACCCCAGCAATGACTTGCAACTTGGTAAGAGGAAGTCATTGACTTCTTTCTTACTCCCCTTCTCTCTCATTTCTCAGCTGCCATTTCTGACATTCCAAGATTGAGGGCTCACAGAGGGAAGAGTAAAGGGAGCAGAAAAGCTGGCACTTGACTGGCACTGTCCTAAGCTCCATAGCTACGACTTGAGGGCACCTGATTTTCTGATCCTACCCTGATTCTCTTGTGAAGCACTTTCACAACTTATGCAGAGTCCCATTTGATTTCTCACCAACAACTTCCTTGACCCAGGCAAATCCATTCCTATACAATTGATCACTTCCTGCACCCACAGCCCCTGGGAATTTCACCTCCAGTTTTTGTCAGGGGAGTCCTACTGACCCTCCAAAGGCCTCTTCTGGATGGGACTCAGCTCTTTTACACACACACACAGTCATCTAGCTCTTAGGAACACTCATGCGCCTTGGCCCCAACACAGAGTGGTCTCAACACCACCTTGGAATCATTCAACAGCCATTAGCCAACCCAGCTGTCATCCTTCTAAGGGAGGAACCAGACACCAAGCCACTATGTCCTCTATTCTGCAGGGGTCATGGAAACTCTCTGGGTTGTCCTATTAAAGTGCCCCTCACTAGGCTTAAAACAAAGTCAGATATAACTCACCTCTCCGTCATGAGGACAGGGGCTACTCATGATAAAGCTCTATGCATAGAACTTCTCTTTATAAATTCTCTGTAAAACCCCGCGGACTGGTGTGTCCAATTATATGCCAGTGCTCTGGAGTGCATGCGCCCAGAGTTGGTGCTCAGCAATGAGAGAGGCCACTGAAAATAAATAAATAAAAAACCAATAAAAGAGACCAACATTAAAAATAAAAGCTTTCTAGTTTGTCTTTCTATATCTCTTTAACATTTATTCAGTAAAATAAGTACTTCTGCCCCTGTATAAAGCTCAGACTGTTTCCATGACTTTTCTAATGACTTATAGGGAAAAAATTATAGGGAAAAAATCCTACAGACACAGTTTCAAAAAACCAATTAGAATGTCCAGTCCCACATAACAGTCAAATCTTCTAATTTCATTTCAAGCTCAGATGATCTTTCTCACCCCAGCAATGACTTGCAACTTGGTAAGAGGAAGTCATTGACTTCTTTCTTACTCCCCTTCTCTCTCATTTCTCAGCTGCCATTTCTGACATTCCAAGATTGAGGGCTCACAGAGGGAAGAGTAAAGGGAGCAGAAAAGCTGGCACTTGACTGGCACTGTCCTAAGCTCCATAGCTACGACTTGAGGGCACCTGATTTTCTGATCCTACCCTGATTCTCTTGTGAAGCACTTTCACAACTTATGCAGAGTCCCATTTGATTTCTCACCAACAACTTCCTTGACCCAGGCAAATCCATTCCTATACAATTGATCACTTCCTGCACCCACAGCCCCTGGGAATTTCACCTCCAGTTTTTGTCAGGGGAGTCCTACTGACCCTCCAAAGGCCTCTTCTGGATGGGACTCAGCTCTTTTACACACACACACAGTCATCTAGCTCTTAGGAACACTCATGCGCCTTGGCCCCAACACAGAGTGGTCTCAACACCACCTTGGAATCATTCAACAGCCATTAGCCAACCCAGCTGTCATCCTTCTAAGGGAGGAACCAGACACCAAGCCACTATGTCCTCTATTCTGCAGGGGTCATGGAAACTCTCTGGGTTGTCCTATTAAAGTGCCCCTCACTAGGCTTAAAACAAAGTCAGATATAACTCACCTCTCCCGTCATGAGGACAGGGGCTACTCATGATAAAGCTCTATGCATAGAACTTCTCTTTATAAATTCTCTGTAATCTCCAAAACCCAGCTGTTTCCACTCCTGATGTGAATGTATGCTTGAGAGAGAGAGAACTAGGTTTCTAAATATTTTTTTTTGCTAATTGGCATCATAATGTGGCTTCCTACTATGGTATCTGTCATCCATTGCCTCTGAATTTCAGTTAAAATGTCCATTTTAATATTCAGTGACTCATACCATATGACTCAACAATCCCACTGCTGGACATCTATCCTGAGAAAACTAAAATTGAAAGGCACATGCACCCCAATGTTCATAGCAGCACCATCTACAATAGCCTGGATATGGAAACAATTCAGATGTCTATCAACAGATGAATGGATAAAGATGTTGTGGTACATGTACACAATGGAATAGTATTTAGCCAAAAAATGGAAAGAATTTGAGTCATTTGGTGATGTGGATAGAACCAGAGCCTGTAATACATAGTGAAGTAAATCAGAAAGACAAAAACAAATATCATACATTAACACATATATATGGAATCTAGAAAAGTAGTACTGATGGAAGATATTTGCAGGGCAGGAATAGAAACACAGACATAAAAAACAGGGGAGGGAAAGGAGAAGGTGAGACAAATTGAGAGAGTAACACTGACATACATACACTACCATGTGTTAATCAAAAAAATTATTTCTGTCTGGTCTTTTCATTCTCTTTGCTCTTATTCTTCCTGATTTCAAAGTGTTTGGATCTAAGTATGAAAGGTTGATGCCTGCATCATTCAAACTAACCAACTCAGATCATGTGTTCTGACTTCAATGTAGTAAGACTGGAACTCATAAGAAAAAGATGAGTACTGGTCACTCAGTTATGTCCAACTCTTTGTGATCCCATGGACTGTAGCCAAGTGATGTAGTGATGAGATACCACTTTATGCTCATCAGAGAGACTAAAATTAAAGACTAACAATACTAAGTGTTGACAAGGATATGGAGCAACTGGAATTCTCATACACTGCTGATGAAAGTGAAAAATATGATAAAACTACTTTTAAAGGCCGCTTGGCAATTTCCTATAAAATTAAATATAAACCTATATTTTATTGACCAGGATTATGTCCCACACCACAATTATATAATGAATATAATGAATAAAATAATTAATATTAATTTGATAACTCCTACTGTGTATGAGAGAACGTTTGAAGTGTATAGATAACCAACGAATGAGTATTATCAAAATATGTAAAGAAAAATACAAGAATAGTCCAATAGAAATGATAGTCAATTCTCTAAAGAGGCAACTCAAATGGCAATAAGCATATGAAATGAAGTCCATATTTCTGTTTTGGAAAGTGTAAATTAAAACAAAAAAAGCTCACCAAGTTATCAAGTTGTCAATCAAACAAGTGGGGATAAGGCCGTTCTAGATAGAAGAAATAGCATGTGCATACACATCTGATTCTATGAGAATATTTAGACCACCATTTGTGCATCTGTCTGAAGACAGCAGCAAAAATTTTACATACAAGTAAATATCAAATCTGGACACTGAATTTTTTTTCTCTGAACCCTGTGGCAGAAGCCCACATGAAAGAGGAGTGGCTCAGCAAATAAAGGCCCTCCAGTCCCAGGCATTCTTAAGATTCTGGTGGTTGTTTCTCCTGGGATGTGAATAAAAAGAAAAAATGACACAGAAAAATAAAAAACAGGGAGGGAAAGGGGGAAGGGTGAGACAAATTGAGAGAGTAACACTGACATACATACACTACCATGTGTTAATCAAAAAAATTATTTCTGTCTGGTCTTTTCATTCTCTTTGCTCTTATTCTTCCTGATTTCAAAGTGTTTGGATCTAAGTATGAAAGGTTGATGCCTGCATCATTCAAACTAACCAACTCAGATCATGTGTTCTGACTTCAATGTAGTAAGACTGGAACTCATAAGAAAAAGATGAGTACTGGTCACTCAGTTATGTCCAACTCTTTGTGATCCCATGGACTGTAGCCAAGTGATGTAGTGATGAGATACCACTTTATGCTCATCAGAGAGACTAAAATTAAAGACTAACAATACTAAGTGTTGACAAGGATATGGAGCAACTGGAATTCTCATACACTGCTGATGAAAGTGAAAAATATGATAAAACTACTTTTAAAGGCCGCTTGGCAATTTCCTATAAAATTAAATATAAACCTATATTTTATTGACCAGGATTATGTCCCACACCACAATTATATAATGAATATAATGAATAAAATAATTAATATTAATTTGATAACTCCTACTGTGTATGAGAGAACGTTTGAAGTGTATAGATAACCAACGAATGAGTATTATCAAAATATGTAAAGAAAAATACAAGAATAGTCCAATAGAAATGATAGTCAATTCTCTAAAGAGGCAACTCAAATGGCAATAAGCATATGAAATGAAGTCCATATTTCTGTTTTGGAAAGTGTAAATTAAAACAAAAAAAGCTCACCAAGTTATCAAGTTGTCAATCAAACAAGTGGGGATAAGGCCGTTCTAGATAGAAGAAATAGCATGTGCATACACATCTGATTCTATGAGAATATTTAGACCACCATTTGTGCATCTGTCTGAAGACAGCAGCAAAAATTTTACATACAAGTAAATATCAAATCTGGACACTGAATTTTTTTTCTCTGAACCCTGTGGCAGAAGCCCACATGAAAGAGGAGTGGCTCAGCAAATAAAGGCCCTCCAGTCCCAGGCATTCTTAAGATTCTGGTGGTTGTTTCTCCTGGGATGTGATTATCTCTTCCTAAGAGATCAAGTGAATCCCAAGCCACTCATTCATTTGTCCTGTGGGATGAGAAAACTCCCTTACATGTGTCTGAAGCAGACAAAACCAGAAGTTGGGGTTACTTCCTGCCTCCTCTTGCAAAGGCCCCCACTTCTAAGCTGGTTCCAGGAGCATCTGATATTTTGAGAATCCGTGTGCCATGTCCTGCATGCTGACCTTTCCTGGCATAACAATAAATTCTAGCTGAGGCTGTATTACCTCAGAAATTTAGAGCAAAGACAAAAATAACCTGTATTAATAAAAAGTGGAAAGTATCAAAGGGAAAGCAAAATCATTATACAGCTCAATTTCCAAAGAGCAAAACCATTCTTCCATTGTCTACTTTCTTCATTACATTATTGAAAAGTGAAAGTGTTAGTCATTCAGTCATTTCTGACTCTTTGCAACTTCATGGACTATAGACCACTAAGATCCTCTGCTCATGGAATTTTCCAGGCAAGAATACTAGAGTGGATTGCCATTCCCCTCTTCAGGGGATCTTCCTGACCCAGGGATTGAATATGGGTCTCCCTCTTTGTGGGCAGATTCTTTCCTATCTGAGTCGCCAGGGAAGCCCATATTATATTATTGTCTCTATCTATTTGGTAAATGCAGGATTTCCAAACTTCAGTCAAATTTTCCTAATTAAAAAAGATGCAGGTAATCATGGAAATGAAAATGTTTAACCTCAAGAAATGGAGATGAGGAAGTACATATTTCTGTTTTGGAAAGTGTAAATTAAAACAAAAAGCTCACCAAGTTATCAAGTTGTCAATCAAACAAGTGGGGATAAGGCCGTTCTAGATAGAAGAAATAGCATGTGCATACACATCTGATTCTATGAGAATATTTAGACCACCATTTGTGCATCTGTCTGAAGACAGCAGCAAAAATTTTACATACAAGTAAATATCAAATCTGGACACTGAATTTTTTTTCTCTGAACCCTGTGGCAGAAGCCCACATGAAAGAGGAGTGGCTCAGCAAATAAAGGCCCTCCAGTCCCAGGCATTCTTAAGATTCTGGTGGTTGTTTCTCCTGGGATGTGATTATCTCTTCCTAAGAGATCAAGTGAATCCCAAGCCACTCATTCATTTGTCCTGTGGGATGAGAAAACTCCCTTACATGTGTCTGAAGCAGACAAAACCAGAAGTTGGGGTTACTTCCTGCCTCCTCTTGCAAAGGCCCCCACTTCTAAGCTGGTTCCAGGAGCATCTGATATTTTGAGAATCCGTGTGCCATGTCCTGCATGCTGACCTTTCCTGGCATAACAATAAATTCTAGCTGAGGCTGTATTACCTCAGAAATTTAGAGCAAAGACAAAAATAACCTGTATTAATAAAAAGTGGAAAGTATCAAAGGGAAAGCAAAATCATTATACAGCTCAATTTCCAAAGAGCAAAACCATTCTTCCATTGTCTACTTTCTTCATTACATTATTGAAAAGTGAAAGTGTTAGTCATTCAGTCATTTCTGACTCTTTGCAACTTCATGGACTATAGACCACTAAGATCCTCTGCTCATGGAATTTTCCAGGCAAGAATACTAGAGTGGATTGCCATTCCCCTCTTCAGGGGATCTTCCTGACCCAGGGATTGAATATGGGTCTCCCTCTTTGTGGGCAGATTCTTTCCTATCTGAGTCGCCAGGGAAGCCCATATTATATTATTGTCTCTATCTATTTGGTAAATGCAGGATTTCCAAACTTCAGTCAAATTTTCCTAATTAAAAAAGATGCAGGTAATCATGGAAATGAAAATGTTTAACCTCAAGAAATGGAGATGAGGAAGTACAATGTGTGATTTGGGGCATCACTTATACATTTAGATAGATAACAAGAAAAACATTAGAGGCCTCAATAAAGCCATTGGATAGAAAAAAGGACAGCAGAATTGGTTCATCCTCTCTGTGGGGAGCAGAGACAGCCAGCCCTACCCCGCAGAGGAGGAGCCTCCTTTGCCTACAGAGCCCAGTCCTGTGTGGAGTAGGTTATAAGAATAGAAAGAACAGCCCACAATGGGGATTAACATAGTAACTCACCCACTGAACTAATTATATCTTGTTTGGACATTAAGGGTCATAGGGTCAGGGGCAAAACTAAGATTCACCCATCAGTGGGACTCTCTCTCAAGCTCTTCTTTCAGAAATAAATAGCAACTGCAGGAAAAATACAAAAGGGATAGGTTTTGAAGGCCAAGTTGAAGAGCAGGAAGAAAATGAGGTAAGGTAGCTATTGTAAGCAAGCGCATTAAGGTAATGTGTATATAGGAGTATAAAAGCTGCTGGAGAGTTTTCACTCCATGCCCCTCGAAGCAGAAGGCCTGGTGGAGGGGGTGCACATTCTGGGAACTCCGTGCTCCTGGGGGAAGCTAAGAGTGACTGTTGGGACCTCACCGGTCCCAACACTTTCCCCCAAATCAGAATGAGTCCAGATGAATCAGGTGATGCCAGGTAGTGTCTCTCAGTCTCTTTCAGTTACCATCCCCCTAAGGCGTCATTTTAGGTATTTTTCCCTAATTGCCCCCCGTTAGATTTCAGTGCCAATTGCCATAGATCTGTGTGATGCATGTGTCTCTGTGCTGCATGCCTAAAAGAGGCAGCATTATTGTTGCCTCCCAAGAAAGGGCATGTGCCATTCTTCAGACAGGGATTGAATATGCGGTTTCCTACTAGAGTGGATTGCCATTCCCCTCTTCAGGGGATCTTCCTGACCCAGGGATTGAATATGGGTCTCCCTCTTTGTGGGCAGATTCTTTCCTATCTGAGTCGCCAGGGAAGCCCATATTATATTATTGTCTCTATCTATTTGGTAAATGCAGGATTTCCAAACTTCAGTCAAATTTTCCTAATTAAAAAAGATGCAGGTAATCATGGAAATGAAAATGTTTAACCTCAAGAAATGGAGATGAGGAAGTACAATGTGTGATTTGGGGCATCACTTATACATTTAGATAGATAACAAGAAAAACATTAGAGGCCTCAATAAAGCCATTGGATAGAAAAAAGGACAGCAGAATTGGTTCATCCTCTCTGTGGGGAGCAGAGACAGCCAGCCCTACCCCGCAGAGGAGGAGCCTCCTTTGCCTACAGAGCCCAGTCCTGTGTGGAGTAGGTTATAAGAATAGAAAGAACAGCCCACAATGGGGATTAACATAGTAACTCACCCACTGAACTAATTATATCTTGTTTGGACATTAAGGGTCATAGGGTCAGGGGCAAAACTAAGATTCACCCATCAGTGGGACTCTCTCTCAAGCTCTTCTTTCAGAAATAAATAGCAACTGCAGGAAAAATACAAAAGGGATAGGTTTTGAAGGCCAAGTTGAAGAGCAGGAAGAAAATGAGGTAAGGTAGCTATTGTAAGCAAGCGCATTAAGGTAATGTGTATATAGGAGTATAAAAGCTGCTGGAGAGTTTTCACTCCATGCCCCTCGAAGCAGAAGGCCTGGTGGAGGGGGTGCACATTCTGGGAACTCCGTGCTCCTGGGGGAAGCTAAGAGTGACTGTTGGGACCTCACCGGTCCCAACACTTTCCCCCAAATCAGAATGAGTCCAGATGAATCAGGTGATGCCAGGTAGTGTCTCTCAGTCTCTTTCAGTTACCATCCCCCTAAGGCGTCATTTTAGGTATTTTTCCCTAATTGCCCCCCGTTAGATTTCAGTGCCACAGATGTGCCATAGATCTGTGTGATGCATGTGTCTCTGTGCTGCATGCCTAAAAAGAGGCAGCATTATTGTTGCCTCCCAAGAACATTTTTCAGCCCCTTGGGAGCGATGTGCTTCTCAAGGCTGCTCAGCCTAGGCCTGTTAACCCTTCTCCCCTAGCTTGCCTCTGATGGCTTCTTGTAGCCACAATCCATAGATTAAATTCTCTTTCTATAGAACAAGGACAACAGGCAAATTAGCCAGGAATTATCATCCCGACCTGATGATGGCAGTCCATTATGGCATTCACATGCCTCTAGTGGCAAGCAAACAGAACTGCAGGGATACAAGTAAAATGGAAAATCAGTCCTAACATGGTTTTGTGTTTATCACAAGAATCTTGCACAAGCAAGTCTCCCTCTACCTTTTTTTTTTTTTTTTTTTTTGGCTGCACCTGGTTAGTTGCAGCACACTAGATCTATTCAATCTTCATTGAAGTGTGCAGGATTTTTTTAGTTGTGGTATGCAAACTCTTAGTTGCAGCATGTGGGATCTAGTTCCCTGACCAAGGACTGAACCCCAGCCCTTTGCACTGAGGGTGTGGAGTCTTAGCCCCTGGGTCACCAGGGAAGTCCTTCTCCTCACCTTGAAGATCACTCCTAAAATCTATATTCCACATAGCCTTACCATCCAAGAAGATTATGACATACTTTCTGAACTATAGTTAGTCATGTGGAATAAAAATAAGTTTTTACTTTTATAAAATTTTCCAAATTCAAACTGCAACATAAAATTTAATGATTTTTTTTCAGGCCATTTCAGGATCAATATCCTGATCTAGCACACTAGAAGTAGAAGCAGAGGATCCATTGGGATACTTTTCTGGGAAAACTGACTTAATGATCATGAGGTAAACATCTCAGAGTAAGCTTGAAAAAAAAACAGGTTAAAGTCGACCCCACAGCCCATCGGTTCCAAAACATCCATCCACTTGCTTGATTCAATCAAATCCTTCCAGACTGGTTTGCAGTATAATAACAGTTGTCATCATAGTTACCGTTATTCTAGTAACTGAGAAGTGATGCTGTTGTTCCCATTTTCCAGCTGCGGAGAATGAGGCTTATGGAAAAATGAGATCCAGACCTTGCCCCAGCCCACAAAGCTAATGAACATGGTGGAGGTACAGTTTAAATGGAGCTCTGCCTGACCCTAAAGCCCACGCTTTAACCACACACAGCCCCGGCATTTGTGTAGACAAAGCCTTGGTGGGGAGGAGTGTTAGGTTCTGCTAAAATAGAAGCTGGGCCACTCAACTTTGAGGGGTTTTGAAGAATTTAGACCACAGCATCATCCTTCTAAAACCAAGCAGCTTGGAAAAGCTACTGGGAAGATTTGTTTTCGAATTTGAGACCCACTCTGAGAGGGTGTGCTCAGAGCTCAGCAGATAATGAAAAATCATCCGTCGCTCTTCCCTCTGACAATCGGTGCGCGGAACCCCGGCTCTCCATCAACCTCCGGCTCCAGCCGGCTCAGAGGGCTCTCTGCTTTGCATGCGACTGCACAGAGGCAATTTATTTTCTCATTGGAAATGGTGATGCCGAGAGAGCAGAGCCGTGTCACACATGGGGGAGCCACCAATATAGGCAGCAGAAGTGCCTTCCAGCTTGGCTTAGCTGCCATCTTTTCGGTTGCCGTGAGAGCAGCAAGAATGGTGCATCCCGGATCCCTGTCTCAAGCAGGATTGAGAGTGTCTCAAATCCCTGCCTTCTTAGTGAGAATAATGGCCAGGGTTCGTGGGGGAGAAAGGGAGGGGAACCTCTCTCTTAAAACTCTGACTATTGGTCTCCTTAAAGATGGATTAGCATTTCAGAGATTTATTCAGTTTCTTGGGGAGAGAAGCTGACTCACAGATACTATAAGTTTGGGCGTGATAGCTTAGAGCTAAATCTGTGTCCTTAAGCAGAATCTGAAACCAATAATTTTGAGAAGGCGTAATGGAGTGCTGTGATAACCCAAAACTCCATAAATAATGAAGTCACACACACACCCCTTATCCAAGAGTCAAGCATCAAACACCTCAGCCAGTCAGAGCATCTGAAAACACACAAGCAGTTCCTCTGCACAGGCAGAAATAAAACAGCCAGGAGCTTATGAAAAATGAGATCTGTTGTTCCCATTTTCCAGCTGCGGAGAATGAGGCTTATGGAAAAATGAGATCCAGACCTTGCCCCAGCCCACAAAGCTAATGAACATGGTGGAGGTACAGTTTAAATGGAGCTCTGCCTGACCCTAAAGCCCACGCTTTAACCACACACAGCCCCGGCATTTGTGTAGACAAAGCCTTGGTGGGGAGGAGTGTTAGGTTCTGCTAAAATAGAAGCTGGGCCACTCAACTTTGAGGGGTTTTGAAGAATTTAGACCACAGCATCATCCTTCTAAAACCAAGCAGCTTGGAAAAGCTACTGGGAAGATTTGTTTTCGAATTTGAGACCCACTCTGAGAGGGTGTGCTCAGAGCTCAGCAGATAATGAAAAATCATCCGTCGCTCTTCCCTCTGACAATCGGTGCGCGGAACCCCGGCTCTCCATCAACCTCCGGCTCCAGCCGGCTCAGAGGGCTCTCTGCTTTGCATGCGACTGCACAGAGGCAATTTATTTTCTCATTGGAAATGGTGATGCCGAGAGAGCAGAGCCGTGTCACACATGGGGGAGCCACCAATATAGGCAGCAGAAGTGCCTTCCAGCTTGGCTTAGCTGCCATCTTTTCGGTTGCCGTGAGAGCAGCAAGAATGGTGCATCCCGGATCCCTGTCTCAAGCAGGATTGAGAGTGTCTCAAATCCCTGCCTTCTTAGTGAGAATAATGGCCAGGGTTCGTGGGGGAGAAAGGGAGGGGAACCTCTCTCTTAAAACTCTGACTATTGGTCTCCTTAAAGATGGATTAGCATTTCAGAGATTTATTCAGTTTCTTGGGGAGAGAAGCTGACTCACAGATACTATAAGTTTGGGCGTGATAGCTTAGAGCTAAATCTGTGTCCTTAAGCAGAATCTGAAACCAATAATTTTGAGAAGGCGTAATGGAGTGCTGTGATAACCCAAAACTCCATAAATAATGAAGTCACACACACACCCCTTATCCAAGAGTCAAGCATCAAACACCTCAGCCAGTCAGAGCATCTGAAAACACACAAGCAGTTCCTCTGCACAGGCAGAAATTAAACAGCCAGGGAGAGCCAAAGAGGGCCGATTACAGGCAGAATGACGTGATTGGTGGGCTTGCAGGGAAAGGCGCTCCTCCATAGGTAAGCACTGGCTCTAAAAATCAAATGCCATTAAAGAGCAAAAAGAAGGAGCAAGGAGAAAATGAGACGAAAGCACAGAACCCAAATCCTAGAGATTCATACTAATAGGAGCACTGCCCAATGGAAATAATGTGAGCCACAAATGCAAGCCATGTGTGCCGTTTTAAATTTCCTAGGAGCCACACTAGGAAATAAAAAGGAACAGGTAAAACTAATTTCAATGAATCATTTTACCTAACATATCTAAGATATCATTTCAACTTAAACCTATATCTTTTCAATTATTAAGATTTTTATAAGCGACTTTTTGTACTAAATCTTCAAAATCCAGTATGTATTTTATACTTACAACACAGCCCAGTTTGGATTAGCCACCATTCAAGTGTTCAGCATCCAAATGTGACTAGTTGCCAATGTATGAGTAGAAAATTCTTAGCCATATACACTCAAGGGGATCACAGTGATACAAGGACATTCATTATAAATGGCGAAAAATTGTTAACAACTTAGATGTCCATCCAAAGGTGACTAGATTATTTAACATTATATTAAATAATAAAATGCAAAGCAGAAATGAAAATGAACAAATTGCATTTAAACATACCATCATGATATCACTCTATAATAATGCTGAATGACAAAAGCAATAGAAAAATCATACTTACACAATACCATTTAGGCAAGGTTTCAGCAATACCCACCCTCAAAAGAAGTCATATATTGCTATTTGAAACAAACATGTCGAATGCAGCAAAGATTTAATGTCAGAAGAAATATACACCAACTTGGGGGGGAAAAATGTAGTTAATGCTGGGAAATGAGAAAAGAAAGAGAGGAGAGAGAAGAATTTTGAAAATCAAGGAGTTCTCCATTGAATACATAGTGTTTCATGTATTCAAAAAACAATCTAGCACAAACAACAAAGTGTTAATATTGTGAAATCTCAGAGGTCAGTACTCTCTTTAAATTATTCTCAGTTCTTTTCTGTATGTATGATATATTTCATGAAAGGAGAGAGAGAAGGAGGCGAAAAGAAGACACATCATCACAACAGAAATAAAGGGATGAAATAGTTGGAGTAACACAGCCCAGGACTGGAGGTCCTGTTCTCCCTGCCTCCTGAGGACAGCAGGACCCATCTGATGCTCAGCAGCAATGCAAGAGTTTGTTGCATTCTTTCCAAATGGAAATGTTGTGGGGCATTCAGAGATGCTCACAGCTATGAACCTAGTGAATATATATATATATATATATATATATATATATAGCACACATATATATATACACAAATGCATGTATTATTTTGTTCTCCATACAATCTAGGAAGGCAGAAGAGCATTTGGTTCTATTTCAAAGAATCTGTTTTACAAGGTTCATACAGAATTTGAGCACACAAAAGTCCTCTGGAGCCCAAGCTGTCCAGACTCCTCCCTGGCAGTAATGAATACCTAAGGAGTTTTCACACAGCCCACCCAGCCACTCCCGGGCTTTATCACGCCACACAGCACCTCCTCATTGATAACTTTAAACTTGGCATTTCCAGTTCCACCATCTCGCACCCCACGCCGTACAGGCCTATACAAACACAAACACACTCACACACACTACGTTATCCTCATCTCCTCCCTTCTAAGTGTGTCTGACTTTCAGCCCAGGGATGATTCTCTGCATCTGGTGTCCTCCACAAACCTGAAGAGTTTTTCTCCTTCCTCTCTTTCCAGTCATTTATTACAGACGCATGAAACGCTACTCCCAAGAGGTCCCCACTTTCGGCACTTCTCTCTCCACGAGGCACCCATTTATCCCTAACCTTGATTGTTTCTGTGTCTTCTCTTGAATCAGAACAGCTGCCTTCCTCAGTTCCATGGAAACAGCTTTCAATGTTAAATGACTTCAGACATCTATTGCTTCTTTTTAAAATTAAGCAGTCCTGTAGAGAGAAGAATTTTGAAAATCAAGGAGTTCTCCATTGAATACATAGTGTTTCATGTATTCAAAAAACAATCTAGCACAAACAACAAAGTGTTAATATTGTGAAATCTCAGAGGTCAGTACTCTCTTTAAATTATTCTCAGTTCTTTTCTGTATGTATGATATATTTCATGAAAGGAGAGAGAGAAGGAGGCGAAAAGAAGACACATCATCACAACAGAAATAAAGGGATGAAATAGTTGGAGTAACACAGCCCAGGACTGGAGGTCCTGTTCTCCCTGCCTCCTGAGGACAGCAGGACCCATCTGATGCTCAGCAGCAATGCAAGAGTTTGTTGCATTCTTTCCAAATGGAAATGTTGTGGGGCATTCAGAGATGCTCACAGCTATGAACCTAGTGAATATATATATATATATATATATATATATATATATATATATAGCACACATATATATATACACAAATGCATGTATTATTTTGTTCTCCATACAATCTAGGAAGGCAGAAGAGCATTTGGTTCTATTTCAAAGAATCTGTTTTACAAGGTTCATACAGAATTTGAGCACACAAAAGTCCTCTGGAGCCCAAGCTGTCCAGACTCCTCCCTGGCAGTAATGAATACCTAAGGAGTTTTCACACAGCCCACCCAGCCACTCCCGGGCTTTATCACGCCACACAGCACCTCCTCATTGATAACTTTAAACTTGGCATTTCCAGTTCCACCATCTCGCACCCCACGCCGTACAGGCCTATACAAACACAAACACACTCACACACACTACGTTATCCTCATCTCCTCCCTTCTAAGTGTGTCTGACTTTCAGCCCAGGGATGATTCTCTGCATCTGGTGTCCTCCACAAACCTGAAGAGTTTTTCTCCTTCCTCTCTTTCCAGTCATTTATTACAGACGCATGAAACGCTACTCCCAAGAGGTCCCCACTTTCGGCACTTCTCTCTCCACGAGGCACCCATTTATCCCTAACCTTGATTGTTTCTGTGTCTTCTCTTGAATCAGAACAGCTGCCTTCCTCAGTTCCATGGAAACAGCTTTCAATGTTAAATGACTTCAGACATCTATTGTTTCATGGGGTTTTTTAAAAGATTAAGCAGTTACCTGCATCACATTTATACACCTTTTTTTTTTTTTGATAGTCTTACCAAAAAGGAAAAGGAAAAAAGAAAATATGTATATTTATATGATTAGCGAGGCACAAGCTCTCTTTCTAGAAACCAGTTTCCCTGTCTGACAAATTACTTTACACTCTGTGGTGAATCAAGTTTTCTAGGTGTCCAAGGGCCACAGACCAGCCTAAGATTTTCAGGACCTTTTGGACTTTCTGATGCATGATTATTTATAAGTTGAATTTCTCTGTGTTCATTGGGAAATTAGGCACCACAGAGAAAGAGCCCTATTTCCTTAAAGGAACAATTCTTACTTTATTCTTATGGGTTAAAAGACTTTTTCAAGATAAATTCATGTGCTATTTAGTAAAAATTCCAAATAGTCTGTCATGGATCACAGAATTCTTTGGAATTCATTTATTTTAGTGAAGGTTAGCATTTTAGCTGTTCATAAATATGAACTACTGGGGAGGGAGAGGCAAAAAGTTTTCATTTTTCACCATCCAAATAAGCATTTTTAAACAGTTCAAAAGAGTCTTCAAATTCCATGACTCTATTAAACCTCTTTCACCTCATGAATATTATTTATACAAGAGGATACGTTCGTCTAAGGGAAATAAAAACAGTCATGCCTCAGTCGTTTGAAAAACAAAACCAGGAATGACCGCTTAAGTGGCTCCTGAACAATGTAAGTGTATTGAAATGGAATTTCATCTTTTCCCTGGAACCAACCGAGGATGAGACAGCAGGAAGAAATGTGCAGCCCTTCATGACCTGCGCTCTGAGGAGCAGAAACTGCAGGGATCCTGTTCACTTGGAGCCTGCAGAAAGACAGACCATGGCCTCAGAGAGAAGGGCTTGTTCACCCACAAAGCTCTAGGGGTCTGGAGGCAAAACACAAACTGTCCTTTAGAGTAAGATTTTTAAACCCTTTTTGAAAATCTTTTAGCACAGGCTCTAGTTGAACAGTGGATAGATTTGTTTTATTCTGTAATTTTCATACTTTTCCAGCAGGACTATAGAGGAATCTGTAGCCCTCTGTGGGTGAGTTCATTCTTTCTCCTTTTCTTCCTTGCCCTCTTCAGATTTTCTCCTTTCCTTTCCCTTTTAGGCCCTTGAGTCTTACCAAAAGGAAAAGGAAAAAGAAAATATGTATATTTATATGATTAGCGAGGCACAAGCTCTCTTTCTAGAAACCAGTTTCCTGTCTGACAAATTACTTTACACTCTGTGGTGAATCAAGTTTTCTAGGTGTCCAAGGGCCACAGACCAGCCTAAGATTTTCAGGACCTTTTGGACTTTCTGATGCATGATTATTTATAAGTTGAATTTCTCTGTGTTCATTGGGAAATTAGGCACCACAGAGAAAGAGCCCTATTTCCTTAAAGGAACAATTCTTACTTTATTCTTATGGGTTAAAAGACTTTTTCAAGATAAATTCATGTGCTATTTAGTAAAAATTCCAAATAGTCTGTCATGGATCACAGAATTCTTTGGAATTCATTTATTTTAGTGAAGGTTAGCATTTTAGCTGTTCATAAATATGAACTACTGGGGAGGGAGAGGCAAAAAGTTTTCATTTTTCACCATCCAAATAAGCATTTTTAAACAGTTCAAAAGAGTCTTCAAATTCCATGACTCTATTAAACCTCTTTCACCTCATGAATATTATTTATACAAGAGGATACGTTCGTCTAAGGGAAATAAAAACAGTCATGCCTCAGTCGTTTGAAAAACAAAACCAGGAATGACCGCTTAAGTGGCTCCTGAACAATGTAAGTGTATTGAAATGGAATTTCATCTTTTCCCTGGAACCAACCGAGGATGAGACAGCAGGAAGAAATGTGCAGCCCTTCATGACCTGCGCTCTGAGGAGCAGAAACTGCAGGGATCCTGTTCACTTGGAGCCTGCAGAAAGACAGACCATGGCCTCAGAGAGAAGGGCTTGTTCACCCACAAAGCTCTAGGGGTCTGGAGGCAAAACACAAACTGTCCTTTAGAGTAAGATTTTTAAACCCTTTTTGAAAATCTTTTAGCACAGGCTCTAGTTGAACAGTGGATAGATTTGTTTTATTCTGTAATTTTCATACTTTTCCAGCAGGACTATAGAGGAATCTGTAGCCCTCTGTGGGTGAGTTCATTCTTTCTCCTTTTCTTCCTTGCCCTCTTCAGATCTCTCTCCTTCCCTTTTAGGCCCTGTTTTCAGAGAGCTGTCTGTTGAATTCATATCTTGGGAAAAAAAAAACAGCATACTTTTGTCTTTGGCGCCCTCTTATGGTCACTTTATTTTTATAACAGCATCTGGGAGCCTTTCAGTGAAGAGTAAAAAAACTTCGAAGTTTTGTGCCTGAAAGGCCATAAGCAGATTTGCTTTCATCGTTTTTTATGGAATGCCAATAAACTATTTACCCATCCAGTTCAGGACAGCACCCGACACCCAAACAGGCCTAAGCGACAGCCTGTCTACCTTAGGTGATTCTGCTTCTCCTGCTGCACACCCGGGAGGAGACATTTCCACGTTGCTGCTATCAACTAATCCTAGCTTCTTCATCTTTCTGTCTTTCACACTCAGTCCCGTCTCAGAAATTTTCCTCCACAAGGGCCTACAGCCTTTGCCTTCACAGCAATGATTCTCTTCCCGGTGAAACACAAATTCTGTGTAAGGCGTAAGTGCGCTGGTACCCCTGCATCCAGCACCACCTCTGGGGCTCTCCTCTCCCCATCTCACAGCATCCACTCCCAGGCCCCGCACACCCTTCCTGAAGCCTGGGGGGCAGGAAAGGGGAGGAGAGAACAGAATATTTGATAACTGGGGGAAATTATTGATACAGCTGTTGGGAAAAAAATAGTCAATTGCATTAGTTTGCTAGGGCTGCCATAACAAGTGCCACCAACTAGGTGGCTTAACCAACAGAAATATACTTGCTCACAGTTCTAGAAGCTAGAAGCCCATTACTCAGGGGTCAGCAGGGTTGGCTTCTTCAGAGGCCTCTGTCCTTGGCTTGCAGATGGCCACCTACCCACTGTGTCTTCATGTGGTCTTCCCTCTGTATGTGTCTGAGTCCTAATTTCCTTTTTATGGGCACCAGTCCTACTGGATTAGGGCCCACTTCAAATGGTCTCATTCTCATGTAGCCACCTCTTTAAGCTTTCTGTCTCCAAATGCAGTCATGTTTCTGAGGACTGAGGGCTAAAGTTTCAACATACATATTTGGGGAGAACATAATTTCTCCTTTTCTTCCTTGCCCTCTTCAGATCTCTCTCCTTCCCTTTTAGGCCCTGTTTTCAGAGAGCTGTCTGTTGAATTCATATCTTGGGAAAAAAAAAACAGCATACTTTTGTCTTTGGCGCCCTCTTATGGTCACTTTATTTTTATAACAGCATCTGGGAGCCTTTCAGTGAAGAGTAAAAAAACTTCGAAGTTTTGTGCCTGAAAGGCCATAAGCAGATTTGCTTTCATCGTTTTTTATGGAATGCCAATAAACTATTTACCCATCCAGTTCAGGACAGCACCCGACACCCAAACAGGCCTAAGCGACAGCCTGTCTACCTTAGGTGATTCTGCTTCTCCTGCTGCACACCCGGGAGGAGACATTTCCACGTTGCTGCTATCAACTAATCCTAGCTTCTTCATCTTTCTGTCTTTCACACTCAGTCCCGTCTCAGAAATTTTCCTCCACAAGGGCCTACAGCCTTTGCCTTCACAGCAATGATTCTCTTCCCGGTGAAACACAAATTCTGTGTAAGGCGTAAGTGCGCTGGTACCCCTGCATCCAGCACCACCTCTGGGGCTCTCCTCTCCCCATCTCACAGCATCCACTCCCAGGCCCCGCACACCCTTCCTGAAGCCTGGGGGACAGGAAAGGGGGAGGAGAGAACAGAATATTTGATAACTGGGGGAAATTATTGATACAGCTGTTGGGAAAAAAATAGTCAATTGCATTAGTTTGCTAGGGCTGCCATAACAAGTGCCACCAACTAGGTGGCTTAACCAACAGAAATATACTTGCTCACAGTTCTAGAAGCTAGAAGCCCATTACTCAGGGGTCAGCAGGGTTGGCTTCTTCAGAGGCCTCTGTCCTTGGCTTGCAGATGGCCACCTACCCACTGTGTCTTCATGTGGTCTTCCCTCTGTATGTGTCTGAGTCCTAATTTCCTTTTTATGGGCACCAGTCCTACTGGATTAGGGCCCACTTCAAATGGTCTCATTCTCATGTAGCCACCTCTTTAAGCTTTCTGTCTCCAAATGCAGTCATGTTTCTGAGGACTGAGGGCTAAAGTTTCAACATACATATTTGGGGAGAACATAATTTAGCCCATAATAGTCACATGGCAACCTAAACAAAGGAAATAAATTTTAAAAACCATTATTAATTCAAGGAAAAATAAAAGTTGTTACAGAAAGGATCGTAGTAAACTGTCAGGTCAGCAGCAAACATAGTTACATTGTCATTATAATGTAACACTAAGTTTTAACCAAGCTTCGTACCATTGAGCACAAACAGGTTAACTCCTCAGCCACCATAAAGGAAAGATGCAACGGACATATTTGAAACAGGTTACTCAAGGAACAGTAGAACAAGAGTATTTAGAGATATAGAGGTAAACACTCAGAAAAGAAGCTTAAAGTGGTAGAACGTAGTTGTATTTGGTGAGAAGAAATTGGGAGAGAAAGGAACTACTGGGCAAATTGTATCATGAGTTTTCTGTAATTAAATGCTTTAACTGCTGAGATATTACAGTGGTTAAAAACTGATTTCTTAAGTTTAAATTTTAAGTAACTCTGACACATTTGGAAGGTCACTGACACAGACTCATACTACTGCATTAATTTCTTTGTGTGCAAAATTCAGAAGAATCTTCTCTCACCTTCATTTAATTAAAATGCATTCCAAGTTGCAAAATAGGTGTTTAAAGTCTTATTTTTGCAACTACTTATTCATGTGGATTGGAATTTTCCCAATATTTGCAGCCTAACAGACTATAGAAATGAACTGGATTCTAAGGTTGTAAAGACACAGTAAGCATTGACCACAAAATAGGTGTTCTAAGTTTTACATTTTCCTACTAACAGAAATATACTTGCTCACAGTTCTAGAAGCTAGAAGCCCATTACTCAGGGGTCAGCAGGGTTGGCTTCTTCAGAGGCCTCTGTCCTTGGCTTGCAGATGGCCACCTACCCACTGTGTCTTCATGTGGTCTTCCCTCTGTATGTGTCTGAGTCCTAATTTCCTTTTTATGGGCACCAGTCCTACTGGATTAGGGCCCACTTCAAATGGTCTCATTCTCATGTAGCCACCTCTTTAAGCTTTCTGTCTCCAAATGCAGTCATGTTTCTGAGGACTGAGGGCTAAAGTTTCAACATACATATTTGGGGAGAACATAATTTAGCCCATAATAGTCACATGGCAACCTAAACAAAGGAAATAAATTTTAAAAACCATTATTAATTCAAGGAAAAATAAAAGTTGTTACAGAAAGGATCGTAGTAAACTGTCAGGTCAGCAGCAAACATAGTTACATTGTCATTATAATGTAACACTAAGTTTTAACCAAGCTTCGTACCATTGAGCACAAACAGGTTAACTCCTCAGCCACCATAAAGGAAAGATGCAACGGACATATTTGAAACAGGTTACTCAAGGAACAGTAGAACAAGAGTATTTAGAGATATAGAGGTAAACACTCAGAAAAGAAGCTTAAAGTGGTAGAACGTAGTTGTATTTGGTGAGAAGAAATTGGGAGAGAAAGGAACTACTGGGCAAATTGTATCATGAGTTTTCTGTAATTAAATGCTTTAACTGCTGAGATATTACAGTGGTTAAAAACTGATTTCTTAAGTTTAAATTTTAAGTAACTCTGACACATTTGGAAGGTCACTGACACAGACTCATACTACTGCATTAATTTCTTTGTGTGCAAAATTCAGAAGAATCTTCTCTCACCTTCATTTAATTAAAATGCATTCCAAGTTGCAAAAATAGGTGTTTAAAGTCTTATTTTTTGCAACTACTTATTCATGTGGATTGGAATTTTCCCAATATTTGCAGCCTAACAGACTATAGAAATGAACTGGATTCTAAGGTTGTAAAGACACAGTAAGCATCTGGAACCCGATCTCAAATGTATGGTTCATGAAAACCAGTTCATTGTTCTCATTAACTCTATAAGAAATAAATGTTTTACATTTTCCCTAGCATAAGTGCATTCTAAAAAAATGCTGCTTTTTCGTTTCCATTAAATTTGTTCAGATAATGGGAGGGAAGGTGTTTGGGAAGTCTCGTCTTACCTGGGAACCCCCTTTCCCTCTGCTCTTAGCCAAGGGTACCCTGTATTTATCCATCTCTCTTCTAGTATTGAGAGGAAACTAGTCATACAGCTTTGTTTTAATTCATACAGCCTTGTAAGTCCAAGGTTTGGCACTAATTTTTACAGAAGTGGTACAATGCATTATCTTTTCAGCTCCTTTATGATATTCACATGCAAACATAAAGACAGGATTCTGACCTAAGGTCAGCTGGATTAAATATTCTTATTCTTTATAGAATTATGCTCAAACAGTTTATAAAATCTTAGTAAGAAAACCAGGTAATAACTTTATGCTGATGTGAAGAAAAGCTTCTTTGAAGAGTTCCTAATCAAAGCTCCTGTCCAACTGCAAGCTAATTTTTTAACTTTCCTGAAGTTCAGGATGGTCACCAAGCTATTTGCAAAATGTCTCTGTAGTTACTTGCTTATGAGGAGATAGCAGAGAGGATTACACATGTCTGTGATCTCTCTCCTCCCTGTAAGATGTGCAGGACTTTGACATCAAGTACCCAGAGGGGGCCCAAACCTTTTAGAAACAAACAAGCTCCGTTAATGTGACATTTTATTTACATTAAAGAGCAGAGCTTTCAGAAAGGATTCTGAAAGGATTTCTAGAAAGGATTTGTAATATCTTCCAAGAGGTCAGTACTCACCACTGGAAGTTTCCACCTGGTACGTAAGAGGGCCTTCATCACCACGATCATCATCGTCAATATTCCTTTTCACTATGGTGCACAAACAGGAGTAAATTGCTTCAGGCAAAGATAAACCTCTTTTCTCATATTTTAATAAACTAAGAAACTAAAACTTTATGTTTTTGTAAATAAAAAATGCAATAATGGGCTTCCCTGGGTGTTCAGTGGGTAAAGAGTCCACCTTGCAGTGCAAGGGGCACTGGTTCGATCCCTGGCCTGAGAAGATCCCATGTGCATGGAGTGGCTGGACAGGTTTGTCCAATTGCGAGCCAGCACTCTGCAGTGCATGCACCCAGAGCCAGTGCTCTGCAACAAGAGAGGCCACTGCAATGGGAGACCCACACAGGCCAAAGAATAAAGATGGATGAAAATAAATAAATAGAAGGCCAATGAAAGTGGCCAAAAATTTTTTTAATTGCAAAAAAAAAATGCAATTGTGTATTAAGAGGAAACTAGTCATACAGCTTTGTTTTAATTCATACAGCCTTGTAAGTCCAAGGTTTGGCACTAATTTTTACAGAAGTGGTACAATGCATTATCTTTTCAGCTCCTTTATGATATTCACATGCAAACATAAAGACAGGATTCTGACCTAAGGTCAGCTGGATTAAATATTCTTATTCTTTATAGAATTATGCTCAAACAGTTTATAAAATCTTAGTAAGAAAACCAGGTAATAACTTTATGCTGATGTGAAGAAAAGCTTCTTTGAAGAGTTCCTAATCAAAGCTCCTGTCCAACTGCAAGCTAATTTTTGAACTTTCCTGAAGTTCAGGATGGTCACCAAGCTATTTGCAAAATGTCTCTGTAGTTACTTGCTTATGAGGAGATAGCAGAGAGGATTACACATGTCTGTGATCTCTCTCCTCCCTGTAAGATGTGCAGGACTTTGACATCAAGTACCCAGAGGGGGCCCAAACCTTTTAGAAACAAACAAGCTCCGTTAATGTGACATTTTATTTACATTAAAGAGCAGAGCTTTCAGAAAGGATTCTGAAAGGATTTCTAGAAAGGATTTGTAATATCTTCCAAGAGGTCAGTACTCACCACTGGAAGTTTCCACCTGGTACGTAAGAGGGCCTTCATCACCACGATCATCATCGTCAATATTCCTTTTCACTATGGTGCACAAACAGGAGTAAATTGCTTCAGGCAAAGATAAACCTCTTTTCTCATATTTTAATAAACTAAGAAACTAAAACTTTATGTTTTTGTAAATAAAAAATGCAATAATGGGCTTCCCTGGGTGTTCAGTGGGTAAAGAGTCCACCTTGCAGTGCAAGGGGCACTGGTTCGATCCCTGGCCTGAGAAGATCCCATGTGCATGGAGTGGCTGGACAGGTTTGTCCAATTGCGAGCCAGCACTCTGCAGTGCATGCACCCAGAGCCAGTGCTCTGCAACAAGAGAGGCCACTGCAATGGGAGACCCACACAGGCCAAAGAATAAAGATGGATGAAAATAAATAAATAGAAGGCCAATGAAAGTGGCCAAAAATTTTTTTAATTGCAAAAAAAAAATGCAATTGTGTATTAAGACTGGCAATGGCAAACTCGAATGCCCACAGAGACCGAGAGCATAATATCCTGAGAACAGTACATATAAGGAGCATGCAGTCTGTCTGTCAGGGAATGGACACTGTCTTCTGCCCTCTTCCTGCTCTTGAATCTCTTTCTATGTTTCTCATTGGCTGAACATGAATGGAATTCAGCTGGGAAATAAATATGTGAGTTGTAGTTAGCAGATATCTAATGCATGGTGATACTTTAAGAACACAGATGGAGGGCATGGAGCTAAGAGCCAAAAGGCAAATTAACTGGCCAAGGATCCAGTCAGAAGAGAGTCATGACCTAAGGTCATCTGTAGGTGGGAGGAAAAAAACAAGTCAGTCCAAAACAGGGAATGATAAGCATTTAGTTTGGTGAACATTGGGGCAGCCACTATCCCCTTTCAGCTGATTATTGCCATGTTGAAATGAGATTCCAGTTTTGCTAAATATTCTGGCTTTTCAAGAGAAATTGAAATTCTTGATGTTTATGGAAATGTTGTAATTTGCATTCAGCAACCAATTCAATTTTTTTTTTGATGTGTACATTTCGTAAAATAAATGATGTACATTTTGTGGTCCTGACTCATCCCAGGGGCATTAGTTTCAACCACTAGAATCAACCAATGATAATAGATTCCCTTTTCTTGAACTACAGATGTCCTTAGGTCATGACACTCTTCTGAGTGAACACTTGGTGGGTTGTTTGTCTGTTGGCTCTCAGCTTCATGCCCTCCACCTGTGTTCTGCTCTGTAAGTATCACAATGGGCTAGATATCTGCTCATTACAATTCCCACACTCACTTTCCTGCTGAATTCCTGTCTTGTTCAGCCAATGAGCAGCACTGAAAGAAACTCAAGAGCAGGAAGAGGGCAGAAGCCTTTCTCCATTGTCTCTCTAACTAAGGGCTCTGTCTCTATCCCTTTCACTCTCTCCCACCCCACCTCTTTGAGCAGTTCACCCCAATAGTGGTTAAGCCCCAGTCGCCTCCCATTTACAGATCACTCTATTTCCTCTTAGTCCCTCCAAGGCCTGGAGGGCTAGTGGTTTCCTGAAGTTAGTACTCTTTGAATAACCTCACTTCCCTCTATTTTGTTTTTCCAGCCCTTCCAGCACCATCTTTACCAATTCCTGCATAAATTTTCTCTTCTGAACTGCCTAAGTGCCAAACCTATTTGGGTACTCACATATGTCTGCACATATTCAGTTGTGTAAGTAACATTTGATCATGAAAGTTGCTTGCATCATCAAGGTGTACCTTGCATCCCTACCATTCTCACTAAAACCTGGAGACCTTCCTTTTCAAACTCAAGTTAGCTGTCACTCCATCAAAAACTCCAGCAGTAAAGAGTAAGGCAGAGTTTCCCAGTTTTGCCTGATGATACAGACTGCTTGGACACTTGTTTGAAAACAGTTTCCCAACTCCTTCCTAAATCTAATGACTAAGCATTTAGTTTGGTGAACATTGGGGCAGCCACTATCCCCTTTCAGCTGATTATTGCCATGTTGAAATGAGATTCCAGTTTTGCTAAATATTCTGGCTTTTCAAGAGAAATTGAAATTCTTGATGTTTATGGAAATGTTGTAATTTGCATTCAGCAACCAATTCAATTTTTTTTTTGATGTGTACATTTCGTAAAATAAATGATGTACATTTTGTGGTCCTGACTCATCCCAGGGGCATTAGTTTCAACCACTAGAATCAACCAATGATAATAGATTCCCTTTTCTTGAACTACAGATGTCCTTAGGTCATGACACTCTTCTGAGTGAACACTTGGTGGGTTGTTTGTCTGTTGGCTCTCAGCTTCATGCCCTCCACCTGTGTTCTGCTCTGTAAGTATCACAATGGGCTAGATATCTGCTCATTACAATTCCCACACTCACTTTCCTGCTGAATTCCTGTCTTGTTCAGCCAATGAGCAGCACTGAAAGAAACTCAAGAGCAGGAAGAGGGCAGAAGCCTTTCTCCATTGTCTCTCTAACTAAGGGCTCTGTCTCTATCCCTTTCACTCTCTCCCACCCCACCTCTTTGAGCAGTTCACCCCAATAGTGGTTAAGCCCCAGTCGCCTCCCATTTACAGATCACTCTATTTCCTCTTAGTCCCTCCAAGGCCTGGAGGGCTAGTGGTTTCCTGAAGTTAGTACTCTTTGAATAACCTCACTTCCCTCTATTTTGTTTTTCCAGCCCTTCCAGCACCATCTTTACCAATTCCTGCATAAATTTTCTCTTCTGAACTGCCTAAGTGCCAAACCTATTTGGGTACTCACATATGTCTGCACATATTCAGTTGTGTAAGTAACATTTGATCATGAAAGTTGCTTGCATCATCAAGGTGTACCTTGCATCCCTACCATTCTCACTAAAACCTGGAGACCTTCCTTTTCAAACTCAAGTTAGCTGTCACTCCATCAAAAACTCCAGCAGTAAAGAGTAAGGCAGAGTTTCCCAGTTTTGCCTGATGATACAGACTGCTTGGACACTTGTTTGAAAACAGTTTCCCAACTCCTTCCTAAATCTAATGACTCAAATCTCCTGGAGAGTGACTTAAAAATCTGTACTTTTGACAAATACCTTAGGTGATTCTAACTCTCAAGGAGCTTGGGAAATACTTGTGAGCATCGCCCACTCTGTGGGTGACTCCAATGCCCATTAACAGTTGAGGTCTAATGTTTGCTCTATCTGCTAATGTAATCATTCCATAATAAATGTCATATGCTCTACATCTTAAATTTAGATAGTGCTTTATGTTAATTTTATCTCAGAACTGGGGAAAAAAGAGGCAGTGGTTGCATTGAACGTTAAGAATAAATGGTAGATGAATAAAATAATTATCATAAATAAAAATTTTCAGTAATGAATAAATAAAAATTAATAATTGAGTTCTTCTTCCCCAGATAGTTGCTTTGGCTTAAGTGGACAACCTGAGCAATTGTCTCCTTTTTGTATAGATAAAAAGTTAATGATCACTAACAGCTGTTCTTTACTAAGACAAAGTTAATCTACCAAAATGGTGTAAAGAGCAATATGATTCTCTTATCATTTTAAGCCTGGAACTATTTCATTGAGATGAATGGGTTTAGGAATTGGAAAGACTTAGATTTAAATACCAGTGATATAACTTAGTAACTATATGACATGCAACAAGCTATGTAATCTCTTAGAGACACCATCTTCAATAAAATTAGAATAATACCATTTATTTCACAAAGCAATTCTGAGGATTCAGTGAAAAAATGTGTAAATAACCTAGCATGGTCCCTGGCCTATAAAAGGTATTCAATAAATACTGGTTCTTTTCCTAATCCATAAAAGGAATGCCAAATTTATGGTAGATTTATCTTGTGTCAACCTAACTGAGCTAGAACTACATTTCCCAAAATTCCCTTCACTGCATAATCCTGAATGCTCAAAAGACATTTTAGCTCTTGCATTGCTGGTGGGAATGTAAATTGATATAGCCACTATGGAAGACAGTATGGAGAGTCCTTAAAAAACTGAAAACAGAAGTGCCATACAACCCAGCAATCCCACTATTAGGCTTATACCCTGATGAAATCAAAACTGAAAGAAGCACCTGTACCCCAATGTTCATTGCAACTCTCTATACAATAGCCAGAACTTGGAAGCAACCTAGACGTCCATCGACGAATGAATGGATACAGAAGCTCTGGTACATATATACAATGGAATACTACTCAGCTGTGAAAAGAAAGGCAGAAGAATCAGTCCCAATGAGGTGACTGGATCTAGAACCTATCATAAAAAGTGAAGTAAGTCAAAAAGAGAAAGACAAGTACAAAATACTAACACATATATGGAATCTAGTAAGATGGTAATGATAACACACATGGTGAAGCAATGGAAAAACAGACAAAGAGAACAGACATATGGACACTGTGGGGTATGAACAGTGGGTGGGAGGCATAGAGGGAGTAACATGGAAACCTATACTGTCATTGTGCTGTGGGAATAGGGGATCCTATAGGGGCACGGTGCAATGGCCTGGAGGGATGGGATGGGGGAAACTGGGAGGAGGGTGGAGGAGGGAGCAGACCAGGAATATGCATATGACTGATCTGGGAATATACATATCTGTAAACAACAAAACTCTGTAAAAATAAAAAGCAAAATTATAAAAACAAAATATAAAAAGGGCTTCCCTGGTGGTCCAGTGGGTAAGGACACTGCCTTGCAGTGCAAGGGGCACCAGTTCGATCCCTGGCCTGGGAAGATCCCACATGCCACAGAGCGTCTGGACTGATGTGTCCAACTACCGAGCCAGAGCTCTGGAATGCACACACCCAGAGCTGGTGCTCTGCAGCGAGGGATACCGCTGCAATGGGAGGCCCACACAGGTCAAAGAACAAAGATGTGTGAAAATAGATAAATGAAATAGAAATGGCCAAAAAATAAAAAACATTTTTAAAAAATGCTGATTTAGGTTGCCTCTAATGAAATCAGCACATATACACCAACTACAATCAGTCTTGTTTATTAATTGTTAAGTACTTATTTAATAATGAATATCAGGTCCAAAATCAACCTTAGTCACCTTCATCTCAATATAATAAAGAGAAATGGAAATGTATATGACACAAGGGTTGTTAATAAAATGAAATGATACAACCCAGCAATCCCACTATTAGGCTTATACCCTGATGAAATCAAAACTGAAAGAAGCACCTGTACCCCAATGTTCATTGCAACTCTCTATACAATAGCCAGAACTTGGAAGCAACCTAGACGTCCATCGACGAATGAATGGATACAGAAGCTCTGGTACATATATACAATGGAATACTACTCAGCTGTGAAAAGAAAGGCAGAAGAATCAGTCCCAATGAGGTGACTGGATCTAGAACCTATCATAAAAAGTGAAGTAAGTCAAAAAGAGAAAGACAAGTACAAAATACTAACACATATATGGAATCTAGTAAGATGGTAATGATAACACACATGGTGAAGCAATGGAAAAACAGACAAAGAGAACAGACATATGGACACTGTGGGGTATGAACAGTGGGTGGGAGGCATAGAGGGAGTAACATGGAAACCTATACTGTCATTGTGCTGTGGGAATAGGGGATCCTATAGGGGCACGGTGCAATGGCCTGGAGGGATGGGATGGGGGAAACTGGGAGGAGGGTGGAGGAGGGAGCAGACCAGGAATATGCATATGACTGATCTGGGAATATACATATCTGTAAACAACAAAACTCTGTAAAAATAAAAAGCAAAATTATAAAAACAAAATATAAAAAGGGCTTCCCTGGTGGTCCAGTGGGTAAGGACACTGCCTTGCAGTGCAAGGGGCACCAGTTCGATCCCTGGCCTGGGAAGATCCCACATGCCACAGAGCGTCTGGACTGATGTGTCCAACTACCGAGCCAGAGCTCTGGAATGCACACACCCAGAGCTGGTGCTCTGCAGCGAGGGATACCGCTGCAATGGGAGGCCCACACAGGTCAAAGAACAAAGATGTGTGAAAATAGATAAATGAAATAGAAATGGCCAAAAAATAAAAAACATTTTTAAAAAATGCTGATTTAGGTTGCCTCTAATGAAATCAGCACATATACACCAACTACAATCAGTCTTGTTTATTAATTGTTAAGTACTTATTTAATAATGAATATCAGGTCCAAAATCAACCTTAGTCACCTTCATCTCATAATAATAAAAGAGAAATGGAAATGTATATGACACAAGGGTTGTTAATAAAATGAAATGATACCAAATTCTGTTAGTAAATGTGCTTTGTTATGTGGAAAAATGTAAAAAAATAAAGAAAAAGAGAGAAGCCACTTAAAGTTCTCTAGAAAATATCATGGTCTAAATCATTATCAGTTTTGTTGATATATTATAAAACTAAGAAAAATAAAGTGCAAAGTGAAACTCAAAAAAAAAAAAAGAAGACAGCTTACTGGAGATTCATAAGATGGAAGGGAAGCATCAGCTATTTGCCTATGCACAATAAGCAAGTAAATACAAATAAACATAGCTGTAGTGAGTGAAAGGAGTGATCTAATAAGAAATAAATGGGGAGGGGGAGCACTGACTTGTCATCTTACACAGGATGGTCTAAGAAGGCCCCTCAGAGGAAGTATCTTACACCATCTTACACCATCCTGTTTTATATGGCAAGTCAGACAGTATCAAAGGTGGGAGAATATAGAAAAACAGAAACGTTCAGAGTGCTGGTAGATATGTATTGCCGTGTTGAAGAGCAGTTTGACAGTTTCAGATAAAATTGAAAATTATTGTAGGATTTGGCACTTCCATTCATTCCTGGTATCTGCCAGACAAATTCTGGAATGTTACTTAAGAAATTATGTCCAAGACTGCACAGAGCAGCCCTCTTGGCAGTAACAAAACATTAAAGATGGTAAAATATTGATGGATGGATTAATAAATAAAATGAGGTCTATCCATCTAATGCAATTTTATTCAGCAAGAAAAATAATATCAATACATAAACATATATATATATACACAAATTTTCAAAAATTGCAAAATAATGCTACACATAACAATGCTATATATCAAATATAAATATGGAAAATAAAAGTATAAAATGTGGACAAGAAAGACATACATCCAGTTCATCATAGTGGTGGCATCAAGGAAAAGTAGAAAGGGAGGATGAGTAACACGATGGTCAAACAAGATTTCCCTCACTTGTATTCCCTCTTAACAACAATAACTATTTGATAACCATCCACAGACAAAAGTGCCTTTGTGGGAGACACAAATCAGAGAACAAAACTGTCTCTGAAATGCAAATCAAAACTACAATGAGATATTACCTCACACCCATCAGAATGGCCATCATCCACAAATCGACAGACAATAAATGCTGGAGAGGGTGCAGAGAAAAGGGAACTTCACTCCTGCATTGCTGGTGGGAATGTAAATTGATACAGTCACTATGGAAAACAGTTTGAAGATTTCTTAAAAAACTAAAAATAGAAGCACCATACGACCCAGCAATTCCACTCTTAGGCTTACACCCTGATGAAATCAAAACTGAAAGAAGCACTTGTACCCCAATGTTCATTGCAGCTCTCTATACGATAGCTAGAACATGGAAGCAACCTAGATGCTCATCGATGAACAAATGGATACAAAAGCTCTGGGACATATATACAATGGAATACTACACAGCTGTAAAGAGAAATGCAGAAGAATTAGCCCTAATGAGGTGGCTGGATCTGGAACATATCATAAAAAGTGAAGTCAGTCAGAAAGAGAAGGACAAATACAGTATATTAACACATATATATGGAATCTAGTAGGATGGTGATGATGGCACATGCAGTGAAGCGTCGGAAAGACAGACATGGACAGTGGACATATGGACATTGTGGGGAAGGAACAGAGGGTGGGAGGCGTAAAGGAAGTAGCATGAAGGCCTGTACTATCATAAGCTGGTATCTGCCAGACAAATTCTGGAATGTTACTTAAGAAATTATGTCCAAGACTGCACAGAGCAGCCCTCTTGGCAGTAACAAAACATTAAAGATGGTAAAATATTGATGGATGGATTAATAAATAAAATGAGGTCTATCCATCTAATGCAATTTTATTCAGCAAGAAAAATAATATCAATACATAAACATATATATATATACACAAATTTTCAAAAATTGCAAAATAATGCTACACATAACAATGCTATATATCAAATATAAATATGGAAAATAAAAGTATAAAATGTGGACAAGAAAGACATACATCCAGTTCATCATAGTGGTGGCATCAAGGAAAAGTAGAAAGGGAGGATGAGTAACACGATGGTCAAACAAGATTTCCCTCACTTGTATTCCCTCTTAACAACAATAACTATTTGATAACCATCCACAGACAAAAGTGCCTTTGTGGGAGACACAAATCAGAGAACAAAACTGTCTCTGAAATGCAAATCAAAACTACAATGAGATATTACCTCACACCCATCAGAATGGCCATCATCCACAAATCGACAGACAATAAATGCTGGAGAGGGTGCAGAGAAAAGGGAACTTCACTCCTGCATTGCTGGTGGGAATGTAAATTGATACAGTCACTATGGAAAACAGTTTGAAGATTTCTTAAAAAACTAAAAATAGAAGCACCATACGACCCAGCAATTCCACTCTTAGGCTTACACCCTGATGAAATCAAAACTGAAAGAAGCACTTGTACCCCAATGTTCATTGCAGCTCTCTATACGATAGCTAGAACATGGAAGCAACCTAGATGCTCATCGATGAACAAATGGATACAAAAGCTCTGGGACATATATACAATGGAATACTACACAGCTGTAAAGAGAAATGCAGAAGAATTAGCCCTAATGAGGTGGCTGGATCTGGAACATATCATAAAAAGTGAAGTCAGTCAGAAAGAGAAGGACAAATACAGTATATTAACACATATATATGGAATCTAGTAGGATGGTGATGATGGCACATGCAGTGAAGCGTCGGAAAGACAGACATGGACAGTGGACATATGGACATTGTGGGGAAGGAACAGAGGGTGGGAGGCGTAAAGGAAGTAGCATGAAGGCCTGTACTATCATAAGTGAAGAAAATAGCTATAGTCATTGCTCTGTGAGACAGGGAGATCCTTCAGGGGTGCTGTGTGATGGTCGGGAGGGGTGGGAGGGGGGATATACATATGACTAGTCTGGGAACACACATATCTGTAAACAACAAAACTCTGTAAAAGTTAAAAGTAAAATAAAAGTTAAAAAAAAAGCTATAGAATAAAACAAACAAACAAAAAACAACTGTCTCTGTTTGCACATGACATGATATTATATATGTTATTTTGCTTTCATCGTGTTCAACTCTTTTGCAGCCCCATGCACTGTAGTCTGCCAGGTTTTTCTGCCCATGAGACTTTTCCAGGCAAAAATACTGGAGTGGGTATCCATTTTCTTCTCCAGGGGATCTTGCCAACCCAGGGATCAAACTCACATTTCTTTTGTCTCCCGCATTGTCTGGTGGGTTCTTTACCACTAGTGTCACGCAGGAAGCGATATTACATAGAGACAACACTAAGGACTCTACCAAAAAAAAGACTATTAAAACTAATTAACAAACTCAGTAAAGTTGCAGGATGCAAAATTAGCTTATAGAAATCAGTCGCATTTCTATACACAAACAACAAAATATCTGAAAGGGATATACATAAAACAATCCTATTTCTGATAGTATCAAAAATTGTAAATACTTGGAGATAAATTTAATCAAAGAGGTAAATGACCTGTATACACAGAAAACTATAAGACTTTGACAAAAGACATTGAACAAGATAAATGGAGGATATATACTGTTTGTGAATTGGTAGAATTAATATTGTTAGAATATCCATAATATCTAAAGCCACCCATAGACTCAGTGCAATCCCCATAAAAATCCCAATGACATTTTCCACAGAAAGAACTGGATCTGGAACATATCATAAAAGTGAAGTCAGTCAGAAAGAGAAGGACAAATACAGTATATTAACACATATATATGGAATCTAGTAGGATGGTGATGATGGCACATGCAGTGAAGCGTCGGAAAGACAGACATGGACAGTGGACATATGGACATTGTGGGGAAGGAACAGAGGGTGGGAGGCGTAAAGGAAGTAGCATGAAGGCCTGTACTATCATAAGTGAAGAAAATAGCTATAGTCATTGCTCTGTGAGACAGGGAGATCCTTCAGGGGTGCTGTGTGATGGTCGGGAGGGGTGGGAGGGGGGATATACATATGACTAGTCTGGGAACACACATATCTGTAAACAACAAAACTCTGTAAAAGTTAAAAGTAAAATAAAAGTTAAAAAAAAAGCTATAGAATAAAACAAACAAACAAAAAACAACTGTCTCTGTTTGCACATGACATGATATTATATATGTTATTTTGCTTTCATCGTGTTCAACTCTTTTGCAGCCCCATGCACTGTAGTCTGCCAGGTTTTTCTGCCCATGAGACTTTTCCAGGCAAAAATACTGGAGTGGGTATCCATTTTCTTCTCCAGGGGATCTTGCCAACCCAGGGATCAAACTCACATTTCTTTTGTCTCCCGCATTGTCTGGTGGGTTCTTTACCACTAGTGTCACGCAGGAAGCGATATTACATAGAGACAACACTAAGGACTCTACCAAAAAAAAGACTATTAAAACTAATTAACAAACTCAGTAAAGTTGCAGGATGCAAAATTAGCTTATAGAAATCAGTCGCATTTCTATACACAAACAACAAAATATCTGAAAGGGAAATAAATAAAACAATCCTATTTCTGATAGTATCAAAAATTGTAAATACTTGGAGATAAATTTAATCAAAGAGGTAAATGACCTGTATACACAGAAAACTATAAGACTTTGACAAAAGACATTGAACAAGATAAATGGAGGATATATACTGTTTGTGAATTGGTAGAATTAATATTGTTAGAATATCCATAATATCTAAAGCCACCCATAGACTCAGTGCAATCCCCATAAAAATCCCAATGACATTTTCCACAGAAAGAGAAAAAAAAAAGTCATAAAAGTTTGTATGGAACCACAAAAAAAAAAAAATAGCCAAAGAAATCTTGAGAGAGATTAAAGCTGGAGGCATCACACTTCCTGGTTTCAAATAGCATGACACTAACATTTAAAAAAGACACATAGACCAATAGAGCATAATTAAGAGCCCAGAAATAAACATGTACATATTTAATCAATAAAATTTTATAAAGGAGCCAAGAATACTTCATGGGGAAAGAATAATCTCTTCCATAAATGAAATTGGGAAAACTGAATAATCACCTACAGAAGAAAGAAATAGCACCCTTATCTTCTATCATGCACAAAATGTTTCTTGAAATGGATTAAAGATTTGAAAGAATATTTGATTAGAAAACTTGAAATCATAAAACTCATGGGTTGCTGGATTCGCTCTGCCATGGCCCACACTCTGTGAAGTGTGCTTTCTCTGACTCTGAATAAATCCATTTCTTACCTAAAAAAAAAAAAAAAAACATGGAAGAAAACACAGAGGATAAGCTCCTCGCCATTGGTTTTAGCAATGATTTTTTGGATATGACACTAAAAAGTACAAGCAACAAAAGCAAAAATAAATAAGTGTGACTATATCAAGAAGAAAAAAAAAACAATCAACCAAATAAAAAGGCAATTTATGGAATGGAAGAAAATATTTGCAAATCATACACCAGATAATGGTATTAATGTCCAAAATATGTAAGGAACGCATATAACTCAACAACAAAAAATAAATAAGCAATATGATATTTTAAATGGACAGAGGACCTGAATAAATATTTTTCCAAAGAAGACATGCAAATGGCCTATAGGTGATGCCCAACATCAATTCTCATCAGGGAAACAGAAATCAGACCCACTGGAGATATCACCTCACACCTGTTAAAATGGCTATTGTCAAAAAGACAACAGATAACAAGTGGTGGGAAAAATGCAGACAAAAAGGAACCCTGTTGGTGAGAATGTAAATCGGTACAGCAACTAAGGAAAACAGCATGGAATTTCCTCAAAATATTAGAGATGGGACTAACATTTGATCCAAATAGCTCACTTCTGGGTATATATCCAAGGGAAATAAAATGACTATCTTAGATATCTGTACTCCCATGTATTTTGTAACATTATTCACAATAGCCAAGATATGAAAATAACCTATGTGGCAAAGCTGGAGGCATCACACTTCCTGGTTTAAAATAGCATGACACTAACATTTAAAAAAGACACATAGACCAATAGAGCATAATTAAGAGCCCAGAAATAAACATGTACATATTTAATCAATAAAATTTTATAAAGGAGCCAAGAATACTTCATGGGGAAAGAATAATCTCTTCCATAAATGAAATTGGGAAAACTGAATAATCACCTACAGAAGAAAGAAATAGCACCCTTATCTTCTATCATGCACAAAATGTTTCTTGAAATGGATTAAAGATTTGAAAGAATATTTGATTAGAAAACTTGAAATCATAAAACTCATGGGTTGCTGGATTCGCTCTGCCATGGCCCACACTCTGTGAAGTGTGCTTTCTCTGACTCTGAATAAATCCATTTCTTACCTAAAAAAAAAAAAAAAAACATGGAAGAAAACACAGAGGATAAGCTCCTCGCCATTGGTTTTAGCAATGATTTTTTGGATATGACACTAAAAAGTACAAGCAACAAAAGCAAAAATAAATAAGTGTGACTATATCAAGAAGAAAAAAAAACAATCAACCAAATAAAAAGGCAATTTATGGAATGGAAGAAAATATTTGCAAATCATACACCAGATAATGGTATTAATGTCCAAAATATGTAAGGAACGCATATAACTCAACAACAAAAAATAAATAAGCAATATGATATTTTAAATGGACAGAGGACCTGAATAAATATTTTTCCAAAGAAGACATGCAAATGGCCTATAGGTGATGCCCAACATCAATTCTCATCAGGGAAACAGAAATCAGACCCACTGGAGATATCACCTCACACCTGTTAAAATGGCTATTGTCAAAAAGACAACAGATAACAAGTGGTGGGAAAAATGCAGACAAAAAGGAACCCTGTTGGTGAGAATGTAAATCGGTACAGCAACTAAGGAAAACAGCATGGAATTTCCTCAAAATATTAGAGATGGGACTAACATTTGATCCAAATAGCTCACTTCTGGGTATATATCCAAGGGAAATAAAATGACTATCTTAGATATCTGTACTCCCATGTATTTTGTAACATTATTCACAATAGCCAAGATATGAAAATAACCTATGTGGCCATCCATAAATGAATGAATAAAGAAAATATAGATGGAGAAGGAAATGGCAACCCAATCCAGTATTCTTGCTTGGAAAATCCCATGGACAGAGGAGCCTGGTGGGCTACAGTAAAAAGGGTTGCAAAAGAGTTGGACGTGACTGAGTGATTAAGCATACACACACCAAAAACGAAGGTGCAGACATAGAGAACAGACTTGTGGACACAGTGGTGGAAGGAGAAGATGGGGTGAACTGAGGGAGAATAGTGGAAGCATAAATCACTGTATGTAAAATAGTCAGTGGAAATTTGCTATACAACCCAGGGGGCTCACATCAGGTGCTCTGTGACAGCACAGAGCAGGGAGAAGGGGTGGGTGGGTACAGCAGGTACAGGAGGGAGCAAGCATATGTGTACCTATGACTGATTCATGTTGATGTGTGACAGAAATCAACACAGTATTGTAAAGCAATCATTCTCCAATTAAAAGAAAATTTAATGAAGAAAATAAAACTCTGTCAGACTTGTATGGCTTGGAGAAGGCAGTCAGAGAACACTCATAATGTATTTTGAATGAGTTATTGTATCCTTCTCTGTCTTCGCTCTAAGATCGTGTATCCAGCTGCTACCTATTCCACTTGCCTACCCAAGAGACATCTCAAACTTAGTGTATCCAAATCTATTTTACCTGCAGCCTTCTTCACATCTGTTGGTAACCCAAACTTTCTGGTTGTCCAGGCCAAAAACCTTGGTAGCATCTTGACTGTTCTCTTTCTTTCACACCCACGTCCAACGCATCAGTAAATAATGACAGTGTTATTTTCAAACTAAACCTAGAATCTGACCACTTTCTATTTTCTCTGCTATTATCATTCTGATATACACCACTGTCATCTCTTGGACAGTCTGTCTTTGGCACCAGTCACACTCCTTCTTCCCCCAACCACCCAATCTACTCTCATCACAGCAGCTAAGGAGACCTTGAGGCATATTAAATTTTCCAAAGATAGACACAGTAATACCTCCCATCCCACATACTTTTTTGCTATGTGACTGCCATTACTCTACAAGAAGTAGAGTATATAGCATCCCTTAGGAATCTCGACTGAGCTCAAAGACTTGCCTGAACAATGAGGCAGAAGAAACATTCTGGAATTTCTATAGCTAGTTCATAAAAAACCTTGCTTCTTTGGTCTCTTGGAAGACTTTGCCTTTGGGATGCTCCCCCATGATCTTCCTTCATGCTTGAGAAGCCCAAGCCACATGGATAAGCCACTTGTGGATGTTCTAGTCAATATCCAAGTTAAGGACTCAACCAACAGTGAGAATCAAATGCCATCTGACTGAGGGAGCTCAAGGAAGAACTGCCCAACTGAGCCCAGTCAATTTGCAGAATCATGACAGAGAAAAATTTTAAGTCACAAAAAACCCAAAGAAAGTATGTAAATATATAAAATGGAATCCTTTTCCAGTCATAAAAAGAACAAGTCTCACCATATGTGACATGAGGGGCCCTGAAGGTTTTATGCTAAATGAAATAAGTCAGAATAGAGATGATATTTGAGCATGTGTTTGTAGATTTTCAAGAATGACCCATTTGTAAAGGAGAGGCTGAAGAGACAAGGAGGAGGAAAAGAGAGATTGCAGGAACAGAGTTCTTAGGAAGGTGAGAGGAGGAAGGATTCAAGTGTACATTGAAGAGTGCTTTTACCACTGCTTAAAAAAAAGAGAGAAGGCCAGTATAAGGACAGAAAGTTTGAATATTTGATTGTAGAGAAACAAGAGAATGCAATAAAGTCACTAATCAAGAGAAGAGGAAAGAAGATGCTGCAGGAGATTTGATAAGGAAAAAAGAAAAGTCATCTTGTAGAGTAAAAGTGAAGCTACTATTAAAGAGGCCAGGATTTCAGACAATGTCAAGTGCCTATTTTAAATCTATGACCACAAATTTAAGGCAACCAGTCAGCCTGAGAATGTATTTCTTATGTTTAATGTCCTACTGCTCTTGTGTAAGCAGATAATTGAGTTTAGTCAGGCTTGGGGTAGACAAACAAGCAGAAAGGGAAATAAAGCCAAGAGTGCTGAAGATTTTTCCAAGAGAATAGACTGGGAAAAAAAAAAAAACAGAACTTCAGGGACCTGCTGCTGCTGCTGCTGCTGCTGCTGCTGCTGCTGCTGCTGCTGCTGCTGCTAAGTCACTTCAGTCATAACTGACTCTTTGTGAACCTATGGATGGTAGCCTGCCAGGCTGCCCTGTCCACAGGATTCTCCAGGCAAGAATACTGGAGTAGATTGCCATACCCTCCTCCAGGGGATCTTCCCAACCCAGGGATCCATCAAGCCTGTATCTCTTTTGTCTCCCACATTGGCAAGCAAGTTCTTTACCACTAGTGCCACCTGGAAAGCCCTGAGGACATATGAAGTGAAGAGAAGTGAAAATAATTCAGTCATGTCCAACAATTGTGACCCCACTGACTGTAGCCCACCCTGCTCCTCTGTCCATGGACCTCTCCAGGCAAGAACACTGGAGTGGGTGGCCATGCCCTCCTCCAGGGGATCTTCCCAGCCCAGGGATGGAACCTGCATCTCCTGCGTTGTAGGCAGATTACTGTCTGAGCCACTAGGGAACCTATGGGGCTATACCAAAGATCTAACATTCACATTACTGGGGTACTGGAAGGAAAGAAGAGAGAAGGAAGGGTTGTTAACATCCTCAAAGAAAGTATGGCTGGAAACTTTCCAAATTTGGCAGAAGCATAAACTTACAGATTTAAAAAGACACTCTAAACAGCATAAACCCAACTAAACTCATGTCAAGTCGCATTATAATTAAAACTCTGAAAACTAAAAACAAAATTAAAATATTGAAAGCAGCCAGAAAAAAATAAAACACCACCTTATCTATAGGGAAAAGCAATTTAAATAGCAATAGATCACTCATCAGAAACCATGGAATCCAGAAGAAAGTGGCAGAATACTTGCAAGTGTTAAAAAAGGAAACGTGTATCTAGAATTCTACACTCAGCAAAAAATATCTTTCAGGAATGAAAGGGAAACCAAGGCATCCTCAGATTAAGGAAAACTAAGAGAATTTGTTACCAGCAGACCTAATCTTTCTTTTAAAGAAAAGGAGGGGAGAGCTAAACAAAATCCTCCAAAGAGAAATGATCAAAGTGAAAAGTTTGGAACATTATGAAAGAAAAAAAGGACGTGACAAGTAAAAATGTGAGCAAGTAAAATGGATTTCTTCCTCTCTGGAATATCATAAATTATAATTGATGGTTGAAGCAAAAATCATAGAATCATGTGGTTTTAAATGTATGTAGAGGAAATGTTTAAGATAATATAAATGGGAGAGAGTAAAGGGAATAAAGACAAGTTTTATATGCTCCACTTAAATTGGTAAAATAACAATATCAATAGACTGATAAGTTATGTAGATATAATACCTAGAGCAACCACTAAAAAGAAAATTATGAATAAACTTACTCTCAAAAACATATACAACAAAACAAAATGGAATTTTAAAATATCTTCAAACAACCCACAGGAAAAAGAAAACAAAGAAAGAGCACAAAATAAAATGGAAGAAATAAGTATAAATATATCAATGATTCAATTTGATATAAATTATTTGAATACACCAATTTAAAAAACCTAATTTGGCAAAATGGGTTTAAAAAGAGGTCTAATGCCAGGGTAAACTCACTTGGCTCTCTTCCATGTTCTGACTCCAAAGGGCACTGACCTGACCAGGGACAGCTTAGTGCTGCCTCTGACTCCCAGCTCTCCAAGGCCTAGAAGACCCACCTCTGAGACGGGGCCTGGAAACAGGACAACTCAGGGGGTCATAGGTGCAGTGTCAGGGCCTCAGGCTGATGTCTGAGGTATCTCTCTGGTCCCCAGAATACGAGGGTCTGGCTCGCTCACACACTGGCTCACAGGAGTGTGACCATGGCAGAAACACCAAGCCCATGGCTGGGCGAGACTGGACTGGAAAGACCTGGGCTGGGCCACACAGGACCCAGTGTCTTCCAGGCAGCATATCACTCACAAAATCAGAAGAAGTGGCAGAATACTTGCAAGTGTTAAAAGGAAACGTGTATCTAGAATTCTACACTCAGCAAAATATCTTTCAGGAATGAAAGGGAAACCAAGGCATCCTCAGATTAAGGAAAACTAAGAGAATTTGTTACCAGCAGACCTAATCTTTCTTTTAAAGAAAAGGAGGGGAGAGCTAAACAAAATCCTCCAAAGAGAAATGATCAAAGTGAAAAGTTTGGAACATTATGAAAGAAAAAAAGGACGTGACAAGTAAAAATGTGAGCAAGTAAAATGGATTTCTTCCTCTCTGGAATATCATAAATTATAATTGATGGTTGAAGCAAAAATCATAGAATCATGTGGTTTTAAATGTATGTAGAGGAAATGTTTAAGATAATATAAATGGGAGAGAGTAAAGGGAATAAAGACAAGTTTTATATGCTCCACTTAAATTGGTAAAATAACAATATCAATAGACTGATAAGTTATGTAGATATAATACCTAGAGCAACCACTAAAAAGAAAATTATGAATAAACTTACTCTCAAAAACATATACAACAAAACAAAATGGAATTTTAAAATATCTTCAAACAACCCACAGGAAAAAGAAAACAAAGAAAGAGCACAAAATAAAATGGAAGAAATAAGTATAAATATATCAATGATTCAATTTGATATAAATTATTTGAATACACCAATTTAAAAAACCTAATTTGGCAAAATGGGTTTAAAAAGAGGTCTAATGCCAGGGTAAACTCACTTGGCTCTCTTCCATGTTCTGACTCCAAAGGGCACTGACCTGACCAGGGACAGCTTAGTGCTGCCTCTGACTCCCAGCTCTCCAAGGCCTAGAAGACCCACCTCTGAGACGGGGCCTGGAAACAGGACAACTCAGGGGGTCATAGGTGCAGTGTCAGGGCCTCAGGCTGATGTCTGAGGTATCTCTCTGGTCCCCAGAATACGAGGGTCTGGCTCGCTCACACACTGGCTCACAGGAGTGTGACCATGGCAGAAACACCAAGCCCATGGCTGGGCGAGACTGGACTGGAAAGACCTGGGCTGGGCCACACAGGACCCAGTGTCTTCCAGGCAGCATATCAGAAAGGGCTCCCTAGTTTTTCTTCTCTTTTTCTTTTTTTTTTCAAATCATCCAGATGTAGCTGCAAAGAGTCATGAAACTTTTCCCCCTCTAGACCTGAAAACAAGACCTGATTTCTTAAAAACCAGATTCCCAGTGCATTTGGACACAATGAATACTGTGCCTTTCATATTTTCTTTGTACTTCTCTTCAATAGTTGCTTGACCTGGCATCTTTCTGTCTGCTCTACACAATGAAAATACAAACTAGATAAGAATAGAAAAATTAATTAAAGCACTACATTGTACAAATCACAAATCTGTTCCAAAATATACTTACATTAAATAAAATACACATTTCAGTGAAAAAATAAGTGATTCTTAAATTTTTATGGATCCATAATAAACATTTTGTGGGCTTGCTATAGCTCAGACTGCTGCCCCAGAGTATCTGATTTGTAGGCATGGGTGGAGCCTGAGAATCTACACGTCTAATGGTTCCATGATGGTGGCCCAGGGCCTGTCTCCAAAATCTTGGCTCTCTGTGCACCAATGCTAGGTAAAAATATGGAGACAGAGTTTCGCAGGAAAGAGAGAGTAAGTAGGGCATTTTTGCCAGGCAACAAGGGAATACAGCAGGCTACCACCTCAAGAACTGTGCCCTCCCTGGAGAAGGTAGTGAAGAATTTTATAATGTTCAAGGAGTGGGGTGTGATCAGCTCATGGACAATTTTCAGATTGGTTGGCATCAAGGTGAAGTTTCAAGCATCATCAGCTATCAGGTTTCACAGTATAGGGTCTATGTTCTTGTGGTCAGCAGTTTTCATCTGATGAGGGCCTGCTTCCTATAAAAACAGCTTGGAATTCTGTGATTCCGCTGTGTGGATTTATAGTCTAAGTTGTCACCAGTTCCCCAGTCGAACGGCTATTCTTTGTTTCTACATCTTCACCTTTCCCAGTCATTGACTCATGAGTCAGCATTTTACTTCAAAAGACAAGAACACCGGGTTTTATACATGATTTCAGGATTGCACTCAGATAGCCACTAACTTAGAGGAACTTATACACTTATTTGGTGCTTATCTAGGGAAATTATCACAAGAAGTTTTTCTCCGAATGTGCTAGTATGCCTCCCTTTACCAGATGCAGAGTGTTTTCCTTCTTCTGGGAAGCTTAAAATTCTTATTTTTATCATCAGTTATATTAAAACATCAACTAAAGTTTGAGGTGCTTCTATGGTCCTGTTCCTCAGCAGTTCTCGTTTAATTGAAAAATGTCTCTGTTTCTTTTAAGAGAAACGCAGAAGTGAAATGAACAAATGAATGAATGAGTGACTAAACTCTCATTGCACTTTATTTCTAGCCTAGACATATCAGACTTGGAAACTAGCAGCACTAACTATAAGCCCTAAACTTTGATATTTTAACCTTTATGAAACTCTTTCTGCCACAAATTGTCCCACATTACACCATTGCCCTCTGAGAAGCTGAAGAAAGGGTCAGTGAAAGATGGTGTCACTGGGGCCTTTGACTTGGAGCCAGTTCACCATGTCAATCCCACACCTGGCTTCCAGGGAAGAAGCAGGAGGTGCGTGTCTGCAGAGATGGTACAGTGCTTAGTTCATGAGCCACTTAGCCAAAGCAAACTTCCCACTGCCTCCTAATGACATGGGCTGCCACAAGTTCTATCCAAAACCAGATTTTGAATTCTCCCTTTAGACAGTTTCTCTGGGTCTATTCTCTACAACCTCAAGTGGGACTCAAGCCCCCTCATTCCCAGATTTCAGTCACAGCTTTGGCAAGGATCCTGTCACCTGCCAGGGGGCTTGTCAGCCTCTATTCCCAAATACATGGTCACCTCAGCAATGCCACTGTTCCTCTTGCTCACATGAAACACACATCTACATACACACAACATGCATGAGCACTCTTTAGGGGACTGCTTCACAAACTCCTGGGTATAAAGTTTTAGGATACCATTTGTAATAGGAGTCTTTCCTAAACAAATCAGTTTGGTAAATAAAAAGACTGAATTCCTCCTAACATATATTTTCTCAGTTCATTATCAGGCTATTTTGGATCCAGCTGGTTATTAACTTGCTATCAGTTGAATTCCACCTATAGTTTTCAAAGTGCTCATTGTCAACTGACTTCTACCAGAGTTTTTCTTTACTGGGGTTGAGTATTCCAGCCAAGAAGTTTTTCTCGAATGTGCTAGTATGCCTCCCTTTACCAGATGCAGAGTGTTTTCCTTCTTCTGGGAAGCTTAAAATTCTTATTTTTATCATCAGTTATATTAAAACATCAACTAAAGTTTGAGGTGCTTCTATGGTCCTGTTCCTCAGCAGTTCTCGTTTAATTGAAAAATGTCTCTGTTTCTTTTAAGAGAAACGCAGAAGTGAAATGAACAAATGAATGAATGAGTGACTAAACTCTCATTGCACTTTATTTCTAGCCTAGACATATCAGACTTGGAAACTAGCAGCACTAACTATAAGCCCTAAACTTTGATATTTTAACCTTTATGAAACTCTTTCTGCCACAAATTGTCCCACATTACACCATTGCCCTCTGAGAAGCTGAAGAAAGGGTCAGTGAAAGATGGTGTCACTGGGGCCTTTGACTTGGAGCCAGTTCACCATGTCAATCCCACACCTGGCTTCCAGGGAAGAAGCAGGAGGTGCGTGTCTGCAGAGATGGTACAGTGCTTAGTTCATGAGCCACTTAGCCAAAGCAAACTTCCCACTGCCTCCTAATGACATGGGCTGCCACAAGTTCTATCCAAAACCAGATTTTGAATTCTCCCTTTAGACAGTTTCTCTGGGTCTATTCTCTACAACCTCAAGTGGGACTCAAGCCCCCTCATTCCCAGATTTCAGTCACAGCTTTGGCAAGGATCCTGTCACCTGCCAGGGGGCTTGTCAGCCTCTATTCCCAAATACATGGTCACCTCAGCAATGCCACTGTTCCTCTTGCTCACATGAAACACACATCTACATACACACAACATGCATGAGCACTCTTTAGGGGACTGCTTCACAAACTCCTGGGTATAAAGTTTTAGGATACCATTTGTAATAGGAGTCTTTCCTAAACAAATCAGTTTGGTAAATAAAAAGACTGAATTCCTCCTAACATATATTTTCTCAGTTCATTATCAGGCTATTTTGGATCCAGCTGGTTATTAACTTGCTATCAGTTGAATTCCACCTATAGTTTTCAAAGTGCTCATTGTCAACTGACTTCTACCAGAGTTTTTCTTTACTGGGGTCAGCTGAGTATTGACTCAGGCAGAACAGCCCAACAGGAAGTCTGAAATGATGGTTGTTGTGTGTGTTGCCTGGAGGGAGAAGGATCTTGCAGGGCTGATCTACGTAGCCATGAAACAGGCTCCTGATAACAATAACTCCCATTAGTCAGTGCCTCCCATGAGTCAGACATCTTATCTTGCCTTTAACCCTCAACAACAACACAAGATGTCTATCACCGTCTCCAATTACAAATTCTGATGCCTATAGGGTTGAATAAATCAAGCCAGTAGGTGACAGAACCAGATTCCACCCTTTCAACTCCAGGATCCTCCTTTCTGCTACACACGCTGGTTTGTTTCTAGGTTCATAGAGAACCTCATTTTCTGATGATCCTATGACCTTCTAATCATGGTTTGCCACCATCTATATGGAATTCCAAAATGATTTGGGAAGATGAAAAAAAGTAATGAAAACATTAAATGTGTATTGGTTTCTGAACTAATTTTTGTTTAAATAATGATACATTCGTGTCCAGGTAATGTCATGACTTTTTTTCCCTTCTTGTCTGAGTTCCTCATTTCCTGGTGGCTAGGACTAATGAATGCATTTAAAGACACACACACACACACACACACACACACACGAGCATACCCCAGTAGACAGCCAAATGTATTTTTCTGGCATTTGCCATTAATTTAATTCATGAAGTTGAGCAGGACTGGTCCCACCAATTCAACAAGTTCAGACAGCCACAGGGATTTGTTCAGGGACACGTATCTAATCCAAGTTGGTCCAGTCTCCATTTCCAGGATTTTTGCCAGCTTAACCAGGAAGGGGCACTCCATGTCCATAGGATGTAAACCCAGCACAAGCCTGCCTGGAGGCAACACAGAGAACAGAGCAGAGATTTGGGGAGAGAGTCCTGAGGACAGTGTTGAGGCTCCCTAATCCAGCATACTTGAGCTAACTACAGGGCTTTTCAGTTATGAGAGACAATGCCATGCTATTTGATCTCAAACCAAACTGAGTAAGGTTTTCCATTACATACAATGGAATAAGCTCTGGTGGAGCATCTATAAACTGACAACTGGGTCTATAAAGCAGGATACCTGAGTCTAATAAATTGTGGGGATAGTGGTGATTTTTTAAGGATATATATGAAGCAGTGAGAGAGAGGAAATTTCCTGAATTCCAAGAACAGGGGACTTTCTGGTCACATCAACTCCACCATCAGAAAAAGAAGATGCTTGGATGAGAGGATTTGCACCATACCACACCGACAGGATTCAACTGTCCTCAGGTATCTTTGGTTGTGGCTTGTCTGCTGCAGTCTCTTCACTGCTTGTATTTTCTACCTGCTATTTCTTTACCTTCTTCAGAACTTGGACTCTCCATAGTGCCTCTCGACTTCCACTCTTCCTCAAAACTCCTCTTCACACAGCCCTTAAGCTTCAACTCTGGCTCCTCACAGCCTCCTTCTCTTGTCATCTTCGAGTTCATGGTACTGAAAGAGAAAGAAACTGATTCGCCCATCTCTTCTTTGTGTGCAGGGCAACTTCCTAGGTGGCTACCCAGCCTACAAAATGGCTGTCCCTTGGGTTTGTAAGCACTTTCAATCCCATCACCTCATAGAGAGGTGGAATCTTTTGCTTTTACTTTGCCATGACTGACTATTCTTAAATGCATGCCCACGCTCCTGCAGCTTGCCCAATGAGTGCTTTTCCTTCTCTTTCTTCCTTCTCCTTGTTTTGGTGCAAAAAGCATCTCAAAGGTCACTTATTCCAGGAAGGGCTGTGTTAGGTTTTCTACTTCAAGTGTTACCCTCCATTATCAGTTCAGTTCAGTTTAGTCATTCAGTCCTTTCCACTCTTTGCGACCCCATGGGCTGCATGCCAAGCTTTCCTGTCCCCTTCACAGTCTCCCAGAGCTTGCTCAGACACATGTCCATTGACTCAGTGATGCCATCCAACCAGCTCATCCTCTGTCATCCCCTTCTCCTTTTGCCTTCCATTTTTCCCAATGTTAGGCTCTTTTCCAATGAGTTGTCTTTTCACAAGGGCTTTTCATTGAGAGACAATGCCATGCTATTTGATCTCAAACCAAACTGAGTAAGGTTTTCCATTACATACAATGGAATAAGCTCTGGTGGAGCATCTATAAACTGACAACTGGGTCTATAAAGCAGGATACCTGAGTCTAATAAATTGTGGGGATAGTGGTGATTTTTTAAGGATATATATGAAGCAGTGAGAGAGAGGAAATTTCCTGAATTCCAAGAACAGGGGACTTTCTGGTCACATCAACTCCACCATCAGAAAAAGAAGATGCTTGGATGAGAGGATTTGCACCATACCACACCGACAGGATTCAACTGTCCTCAGGTATCTTTGGTTGTGGCTTGTCTGCTGCAGTCTCTTCACTGCTTGTATTTTCTACCTGCTATTTCTTTACCTTCTTCAGAACTTGGACTCTCCATAGTGCCTCTCGACTTCCACTCTTCCTCAAAACTCCTCTTCACACAGCCCTTAAGCTTCAACTCTGGCTCCTCACAGCCTCCTTCTCTTGTCATCTTCGAGTTCATGGTACTGAAAGAGAAAGAAACTGATTCGCCCATCTCTTCTTTGTGTGCAGGGCAACTTCCTAGGTGGCTACCCAGCCTACAAAATGGCTGTCCCTTGGGTTTGTAAGCACTTTCAATCCCATCAGCTCATAGAGAGAGGTGGAATCTTTTGCTTTTACTTTGCCATGACTGACTATTCTTAAATGCATGCCCACGCTCCTGCAGCTTGCCCAATGAGTGCTTTTCCTTCTCTTTCTTCCTTCTCCTTGTTTTGGTGCAAAAAGCATCTCAAAGGTCACTTATTCCAGGAAGGGGCTGTGTTAGGTTTTCTACTTCAAGTGTTACCCTCCATTATCAGTTCAGTTCAGTTTAGTCATTCAGTCCTTTCCACTCTTTGCGACCCCATGGGCTGCATGCCAAGCTTTCCTGTCCCCTTCACAGTCTCCCAGAGCTTGCTCAGACACATGTCCATTGACTCAGTGATGCCATCCAACCAGCTCATCCTCTGTCATCCCCTTCTCCTTTTGCCTTCCATTTTTCCCAATGTTAGGCTCTTTTCCAATGAGTTGTCTTTTCACATCAGGTGGCCAAAGTATTGGAGCTTCAGTTTCAGCATCATTCCTTCCCATGAGTATTCAGGGTTGATTTCCTTTAGGACTGACTGGTTTGATGTCCTTGCAGTCCAAGGGACTCTCAAGAGAATCTCCAACACCATTCTCTTGAGAGAATCTCCATGTCAAATAATGGGTGCCTTTAATCTCCAATACCATAGTTAAAAGGCACCCATTATTATTTGGCATTCAGTCTTCCTTATGGCCCAGCCCTCACACCCATACCTGAATGTTGGGAAAACCATGGATTTGACTATACAGACTTCTGTTGGCAAAGTGATGTCTCTGCTTTTGAATATTCTCTCTAGGTTTGTCATAGTTTTCCTTCCAAGGAGAAAGCATCTTTTAATTTCATGACTGCAGTGATTTTGGAGCCCAAGAAAATTAAGTCTGTCACTGTTTCCATTGTTTCCCCATCTGTTTGCCATGAAATGATGGGACCAGATGCCGTGATCTTAGTTTTTTGAATGTTAAGTTTTAAATCAGATTTTTCAGTCTCTTCTTTAACTTTCATCAAGAAGCTCTTTAGTTTCCTCCATCATAGTATCAACCATCTCATAATTCCACTGTGAAGGTAATAGGATGATTTAATATTATAATTGATGTCATTTTCTCAAGATTTGCTGATATCTGGAAGTTCTCCTCTCTTTGAGAAGCTAGACTTTGAGAATCTAGGAAAATATAAACGATGTATTCTTGCCTTTTAGTGCTTTAAAACCCATTCAAAGAACATAAACCTTGAGTTTATTCTGAGAAAGAATACTGTGAGTTTAGCCTTTAGTCTTCTAGGAACTGATCTGGCACCCAAAGATGGCCTGGGGGTCTCCTGTTAGACATAAACAACTTCACAGAACATCAGTATCAGACAAGGCTACTGTGAAACCATCAAGACAAAAACAAGACCATTCTGCAATTGTGTCTAAACACAGTCTAAACATGAACATTCTCCAAGCTGCAAACTTGGGGCCCCAATATCGCCCTCCCCCAGCTTATATGCATGAGTGCTATTTCTTTACATATTAGAGATCTGACCTCTATCTAGCCTTCTCTCCTAAAATCTATTAGATACCCAATCACAGAATTATTCTACTTCCTGACAATATCCAATCCAGAGCAAAAACCTCATTTCCTTAAACCCTTTCAAATCTCTTAACAGAAGACCAATTCCGTAAGTTCTTCCTAACACCCTCTTACTGAAAAATCTCAGTTCTTTATGGTTTGTTATTTCCCTCACTACACTAAGTAATAAACCCAATTTTTCTGGAGAGCAATGACATTTTGAGCTTTGAAAAAGTCAAGGGGCATAGCTTATACCATAAATAAGAAAAGACTTGAACAAAATGTGTGTGGTCATTTAAAGTTTTTTTTCTAACCCGCACTCATAGTAGATATGCAATATTCCATAGTCTGGGGAGCTAGGCAAAGAGAGGAGAAGATCAAAGAAAACACACTGGTATTTACCATTGAAAAATAAGTACATTTTAGGGAATACTAGGACATCAAAAAACAGTATTTCCGTCACTACGTGGGAAGGAAGAAACCTAGACCCAGGTGAGTCCCTGAGAGGGGTATCCATGCCACTTATTCTCCCACCACTTCCTACCTATCCCCACCAACCCACACACACTAAGCCATGCCTTTTGGAGGCAGTGTGCATAACACAATCCCCAGATAGATTTTGGGGCCCAAGAATAAGAAAGATCTGTGCTCAATTCCTAAATGGAGCTCAGTACTCGTTAAAAGTCATGGGACTTCCTAAACCCAGCATCAGAACTCTCTGAACCCCAGGAATTTTTATGGTAGTTTACTCACATAGGTAAAAATTGGTTGGATCATTAACCCTGGTGATTGAAATCGATCTCCAGCCTGGAGGCTGGAGTAATAGGCTGGCCTAAAAGCTCCAAGAAAATCAAAATGGCCTGGGGGTCTCCTGTTAGACATAAACAACTTCACAGAACATCAGTATCAGACAAGGCTACTGTGAAACCATCAAGACAAAAACAAGACCATTCTGCAATTGTGTCTAAACACAGTCTAAACATGAACATTCTCCAAGCTGCAAACTTGGGGCCCCAATATCGCCCTCCCCCAGCTTATATGCATGAGTGCTATTTCTTTACATATTAGAGATCTGACCTCTATCTAGCCTTCTCTCCTAAAATCTATTAGATACCCAATCACAGAATTATTCTACTTCCTGACAATATCCAATCCAGAGCAAAAACCTCATTTCCTTAAACCCTTTCAAATCTCTTAACAGAAGACCAATTCCGTAAGTTCTTCCTAACACCCTCTTACTGAAAAATCTCAGTTCTTTATGGTTTGTTATTTCCCTCACTACACTAAGTAATAAACCCAATTTTTTCTGGAGAGCAATGACATTTTGAGCTTTGAAAAAGTCAAGGGGCATAGCTTATACCATAAATAAGAAAAGACTTGAACAAAATGTGTGTGGTCATTTAAAGTTTTTTTTCTAACCCGCACTCATAGTAGATATGCAATATTCCATAGTCTGGGGAGCTAGGCAAAGAGAGGAGAAGATCAAAGAAAACACACTGGTATTTACCATTGAAAAATAAGTACATTTTAGGGAATACTAGGACATCAAAAAACAGTATTTCCGTCACTACGTGGGAAGGAAGAAACCTAGACCCAGGTGAGTCCCTGAGAGGGGTATCCATGCCACTTATTCTCCCACCACTTCCTACCTATCCCCACCAACCCACACACACTAAGCCATGCCTTTTGGAGGCAGTGTGCATAACACAATCCCCAGATAGATTTTGGGGCCCAAGAATAAGAAAGATCTGTGCTCAATTCCTAGATGGAGCTCAGTACTCGTTAAAAGTCATGGGACTTCCTAAACCCAGCATCAGAACTCTCTGAACCCCAGGAATTTTTATGGTAGTTTACTCACATAGGTAAAAATTGGTTGGATCATTAACCCTGGTGATTGAAATCGATCTCCAGCCTGGAGGCTGGAGTAATAGGTTGGCCTAAAAGCTCCAAGAAAATCAAGACTTGGTCTTTCTGGAGACCAGCCCCGTCCTAAATATATCTATAAGCCCACCAAGAGTCACTTCATTAGCTTAAACTCAAGTATGATTGAAAGGACTTGTTAGGATTAACAAAAGATGTTCCTATCACCTTTATCACTCAGGAAATTTCAAAGGTCTTTTGAATTCTGTGCCAGGAACCAAGGACAAAGACTAAGAGCATTTTATGCCACACCAGTATAGTCCACGGAACAGCCAACTGTCTGGGAACAACCAGAGGGTTATGGGAGCAACTAAAACCAGATCAGAAGAAGCCTTGTGGTTAGGGTAGAGATACAGCTGTAATCTACATGGACCAGCCCTGCGGACCAGATGGAAATGAGATGCTTAGGAGATGCTAGTGTGGAAGGTGACACTAGGACTCCCATGCCCAATGTCTTGGCATTCTGATATCCCCAGGACTCATTCCAACCCCATGGGAGTAGAGAAGACAGCAAATCCTGAACTGAACAAGATACTTACATCAATGGAAATTAAGTGTTGGATCCCTAGCAGTTCGGTAGTGAGGATGTTATGCTTCCACTGCAAGGGTCCATCTCTGGTTGGGGAAATAAGATCCCCCATGTCTTGAGTTATGGCCAGAAAAAAGTGTCCCTTTGTTGTCAAAATAAAAGCTCAAAGTAGAAATTAAGTTCTGTTTTGAAAAAATTAGAACAGTTTCATATTGGGGGCACTTGAGTCTGTTTAATGAGACCAACCCACTACTCTTGTTGTCCTGATCGAGGCTGTGGGTGTTCTGACTCTGTGGAAGTCATGTTCACAAGACCTGTCTGTCCACCTCACTAGTTTCCAAGTTCAAACACTGGAAACTTTTATTATTTGTCACTGACCCACCAATACCTAACATAATGCAGGTTTTGTATTGTCCTAGATCATCTATTAACCAGCTATATATCCCTAGGAAACCTCCTTAATTGCTTTGAGATTCCATTTTCTCACCTTAAAATGAGGTAATCTACCAGCAAAAATAAAGCATGTGTTTTCATCAATTGTAGCAAAGACTCGTATTACATTGGTAATAAGGATGAATTGCAGTATATATTAAGAAAATGTGTTTTTCTATTTTATAGCTATATACTAATCAGAACTAGGTTAACTAGATTCCACCATTCCTTTAATCCAAGAGGTTCAGAGTAGTCCTTAGGGAACCTAATTTAATGACTAGATAAGGCAAGTTTGTAATTAGTGTATCAACTGCTTATATGGAATTAAGTCTTTCCAAAGTGCTTGAAGGTACTTGAAATAGTTTATCTTAAGTAGACCAGCCGTTCCCAAACCTGGCTCATCATCAGAATCATATGTGGAAATTTTTAATCACAGAGATCCCTAGGCCTGCTACAAAGATTCCAAGTCCATGGGCCCTAGTGGGTTCTGAAAGCTAGATGTTCAAAAAGCTTCCCAGAAAATTTCAGTGATCAGCCAAGTACGAGAATCACTGCTTTAGAAAAAATTTAACTAGACAATAGGAACTCCAACCTTATTTGAATAATCATAGATACCAAATTAATTTCTCTTTTATATTTTATATTAGAACATGCTTTTTAAAATCAATACATTATTAGTGAATGCAGTTCTGTCCAGGAGTTGCTTCAAAATAAGCTGGGAAGCTGAGGAATGGGCCAGAGGAATGAGATAAAATGAAACAGGACTGGCCATGAATTGATCATTTTTGAACCTGGGCAGAGTACAAGTATTCTGTTTTGTTTTTATTGTTTTTTTCTCTGTGTTTTCATATAGGTTTGAAACTTGCCATAACAAAGTTTTTAAAAACAAAACTGCGTGTGTGAATAATGAGTAAAGCCTCCTGCTTCTCCTTTCTCATAATCTTACTCCCCAGTAGTGCTGTTATCTGAAGTATTTTCTATATTATTTAATATATTTTTCTGCCTATTTTAAATGAATGTCCATTTTTTATTCCACTTATGTGCCAACTTTATGCCAGATATGGTAATGAAATTGGTTTAGGAAATGTGCTTGAAATTTTTCCATAGAGAAAGTCATTACAATCCCCTCGCTAACCGTATTTCTACTTCCTCACTCCAGCATCTCGCGTGTCACTCCCATGTCAGACAGAAGGGGGCGCCTTAAATCCTAATCCTCCCGCCTGGGAGCCATGACTGCATTTTCCTCACAGCCCAATTCTTCCCTCCTTGGGAGCTTCAGAGGCTTTGAAAGTAGCCTTCAAAGGCAACTCTGAGTTCAACTCACAGCTCATCACTTTCTGGCGGGATACTTAAACTCCCTGTGACTCAGTGTTCCCGTCTGTTCATGATATGAACAATAAAACTGACTCCTCAGGGTTATCACTTAACTTTGCAACTGTAAAGCTTAATTTTTGCTTCCTCCGCTCCAAATCATCTATTTAAAATATGCTCTTGCCTCACTCTGACTTCTTGCCGAACTCTTGGCCAAATCTCAGCTTGAACCTTACAAATATGTTAATATTTCAGGTTTTGTGGCACTAAAATATAAGACAAACAAATCAAAGCATTAATTGTTTTCTTCAGCCCCCTCTCATCAAAAAGATGTCTTTCCACTAGAGGAATAAAATAGGTTGACACACATTCGTACACATATGTGTGTGTCCCAAGCATTATCCCTAAAATCCCAAGTACCTAGCTGGTTACGTCTCGGATTTTGTTTTGGTCTGGTTTTAAATCTCATTTCATCTCTTTCTTTTCCAATTCTTTTAAGTATGATGATCCAGTATCTCCAACCATAGGTTTCCCAAAATGGCCTGAACCCATCAAAACTCTTGCAAATAAAACCTGTTTGGATTGGTGTTTCCTGACACTAAACTCCATTTTATCTGCAGATGCATCTACACAGAAAGATAAAGAGAGAAAGAGGGAGAGAGAAAAGTAGAGAATGCTTCCTAATACCTGGGTCATCGCCTGAGTTTCATATTTATGGTCCAAATATATTTAGGTCCATGTATTCACAGGCAGAAGAACATACACTTCTTGGGCACATCTTAGCATGAGTGCACACATACACAAACACATATATAAATCTCTCTTGACCCTATCATGTACATACTTTGAAAAGTTTGTTAGAAGAACCAGACTGGTAATAATTCACTGTACCTCATGTATAATAAGCAGCAATGCACCGGCCTTATGATGAATTGCCAGGGTAACACAGGGACATCTTGTTTGCATTTCAATGCACCGAGTGTCAGATTCTTATTTCATTACTCGTCGGCACATTAGTGGACGGTTTTAATTTTTCCCTCCTTGGGAGCTTCAGAGGCTTTGAAAGTAGCCTTCAAAGGCAACTCTGAGTTCAACTCACAGCTCATCACTTTCTGGCGGGATACTTAAACTCCCTGTGACTCAGTGTTCCCGTCTGTTCATGATATGAACAATAAAACTGACTCCTCAGGGTTATCACTTAACTTTGCAACTGTAAAGCTTAATTTTTGCTTCCTCCGCTCCAAATCATCTATTTAAAATATGCTCTTGCCTCACTCTGACTTCTTGCCGAACTCTTGGCCAAATCTCAGCTTGAACCTTACAAATATGTTAATATTTCAGGTTTTGTGGCACTAAAATATAAGACAAACAAATCAAAGCATTAATTGTTTTCTTCAGCCCCCTCTCATCAAAAAGATGTCTTTCCACTAGAGGAATAAAATAGGTTGACACACATTCGTACACATATGTGTGTGTCCCAAGCATTATCCCTAAAATCCCAAGTACCTAGCTGGTTACGTCTCGGATTTTGTTTTGGTCTGGTTTTAAATCTCATTTCATCTCTTTCTTTTCCAATTCTTTTAAGTATGATGATCCAGTATCTCCAACCATAGGTTTCCAAGATGGCCTGAACCCATCAAAACTCTTGCAAATAAAACCTGTTTGGATTGGTGTTTCCTGACACTAAACTCCATTTTATCTGCAGATGCATCTACACAGAAAGATAAAGAGAGAAAGAGGGAGAGAGAAAAGTAGAGAATGCTTCCTAATACCTGGGTCATCGCCTGAGTTTCATATTTATGGTCCAAATATATTTAGGTCCATGTATTCACAGGCAGAAGAACATACACTTCTTGGGCACATCTTAGCATGAGTGCACACATACACAAACACATATATAAATCTCTCTTGACCCTATCATGTACATACTTTGAAAAGTTTGTTAGAAGAACCAGACTGGTAATAATTCACTGTACCTCATGTATAATAAGCAGCAATGCACCGGCCTTATGATGAATTGCCAGGGTAACACAGGGACATCTTGTTTGCATTTCAATGCACCGAGTGTCAGATTCTTATTTCATTACTCGTCGGCACATTAGTGGACGGTTTTTAATTTCTTTTTTTTCCCCTTTAGCAAAGCTCCACGGAGACCTCTCGCTTTTGCCACTTGAATCGAGAGCAAGGTTGCATTATTTTTAAATGCTATAGTGTCTGGGTCTCACACGAAATGTTGCTGAATTCACAAAATAAATGAAAGCATACTACCAGCAGTTCTATGGGGCTTTAAAAAACACACAAAATTTCCCTTGCTTTTATTGAACTCATTCTCTAAAAGGTGGTTTAGAGGATGTGTGTTATCTTCTTCACATTTTATACTGGAAGGTATTCTTTGTTTTTAGGTATGTTTGGAGATTTTTTTTTTAATACAGATTCATACTGTTCCTTGTGCACAATGATGTGAGAAGCTACAAGAAGTTGTTCTCAAGGAAGACACAGTTCTGAATTACTTTGTAATCTGCTGGGAACTGCTGGATATTCAGACCTACCATGAAGTCCCCTGGCCTGCCCCACACTTGAGAGTGGTAAAGTAAATGTGGATGCCATATGGACTGAGAGCAGAATTTTTATTCCCAAAATTAGGAATAAAAATAATATTTTTATTTCCAAAAATTCTCCAGAAATTTAAAATGAACTTTCTCCCCTAATATTGTCCCAAGAATATAATTAGATATAATGGAATATCCTTTAGAACAGTCATTCTTAAACTTAACAGGCATCAGACCAGTTGGAGGGCTTGTTAAAACATCATGTCTACGTCCCACTCATCCCCAGAGTTTCTGCTTTAGTAGGGCTGGGATGAGGCCTGAGAATTTGCATTTCTAACAAGATTCCAGGTGATACTGATGCCACTGGTTGAGATGTACTCTAAGAACCACTCCAGGGTGGATTATTAGCTTGGTTCTGTCATTTACCTTTTTCAACTAGCTGCTGAAAAACCATCAACAGGAGGAGGTTGGATCCAACCACAAAAAAGATATCCCACATCCAAGATTAAAGGAGAAGCCACAACAAGGCACTAGGCATCAAGCCCAGGGGCTTCGGAGAGGGAGCACTGACTTCAAGACCCTACATTACCAGAGAGCGCCTAACACTAGTGAGCATTAAATAGCAAGAACTCCCACAAAGGCAAGCAATTGTATACAAGACCCAGCATCTCCCAAACACCAGCAGAATCTTGAGTAAGACACCTCATCTAAACAACAAACAAAACTACAAAACCAATCATCCGCAGACCTAACTCAGGCCTGCCCATCAGAAGGAAAAAATAAAAATAAAAGCTCACCTCCTCCCACACCCTACAATAAGCTTATGCAAACCACTGGACCAACCTTACAAGGGCAGAAACCAAAAACAGGAAAGAATTCAGCCTCAAAGCCTGGAAAAGGAGATCTCAAACACAGTAACTTAAAAATTAATAATAATAATGAAAAGGCAGAGAACTACTGCACAAATGAAGGAACAATCTATAAACACACAAGCCCAAATAAACAAAGAGGAATTAGACAAATTTTCTGAAAGAGAATTCAGAATACAGATGGTAAAGGTGATCCAAAACCTCAGAAATAGAATATTAGAGAAAATGCAAGAATCAACTAACACACTGAAAAAAGAAATACAAGAACTTAAAAATAAATGCAGACAAATAACTCAATTGCTGAACTTAAAAATACTCTAGAAGGAATCAAGAGCAGAGTATCTGAGGCAGAAGAACGGATAAATGAGCTGGAGGTTAGAATGGTGGAAATGACTGCTGAAGAAAAGAATAAAACTCAAAGAATAAAAAGAGCTGAGGATAGTCTCAGAGACCTCTGGGGATAATATCAAATGCACTAACATTTGAATTATAGGGGTTCCAGAAGAAGAAGAAAAAAAGAAAGGGTATGAGAAAATTTTTGAAGAGAGTATAGTTGAAAACTTCCCTAATGTAGGGAAGGAAATAATCAATCAAGTCCAAGAAGCACAAAAAGTCCCATACAGCATAAGCCCTAGAAGAAACATGCCAAGACATATACTAATTAAATTAACACAGATTAAACACAAAGAAAGTATATTAAAAGCAGCAAGGCAAAAGCAACAATTGATCTACAAGGGAAACATCATACATTTAACAGCTGATCCTTCAGCAGAAACCCTGTAGGCCAGGAGGTAATGGCAAGACATATTTAAAGTACTGAAAGAGAAAAATCTACAACCAAGAATACTCTACCCATCAAGGATCTCATTCAAAATTGATGGAGCAATCAAAAACTTTACAGACAAGCACAACTTAAGAGAATTTAGGACACCAAACCAGTCATATAACAAATGTTTAAGGGACATATATAGTCAGAAAATACAAAAGAAGAAAAAAATCTACAAAACAAATCCCAAACATTTAAGAAGATAGCAATAGGAGCATTTGTATCAATAATTACCTTAAACGGATTAAATGCTCCAACCAGACACAGACTAGCTGAATAGATACAAAAACAAGACCCATATACATGCTGTTTACAAGATACCCACTTCAGGATGTGAGGGTAATCTGGTTGCAACATCTGTCACCCCACTGATCTCCAGGGTTGCATTGGCTGATCTGGCTGGCTAAGCGGGTGTCCCCTTCCTCCCTCACCACTCCATGTGCATCCCTCTCGAAGCTGCATGCTCAGTTGAAGAGGACAACCATCCCCAACAGAGGAGTACCGGTCTTCAGTCAAAGGTATAGGAGTAGCTGCGCTCCCCTGCTAGAACCTCCAAGCAAACTTTCAATAAACCCACTTCAGACCAAAAGACACATAAAAACTGAAAAGGAGAGGATGGAAAACCATACTCCATGCAAATAGAAATCAAAAAGAAAGCTTGAGTAGCAATCCTCATATCAGACAAAATAGACCTTAAAATAAAGAAGATTATAAGAGACAAGGCAGGACACTACACAATGATCAAGGGATCAATTCAAAAGGAAGACATAACAATTATAAATATCTATGCATCCAATTTAGGAGCACCTAAATACATAAGGCAAACACCATCAGACATAAAAGTAGAAACTGACAGTAACACAATAATAGTAGGAGACTTTAACACCCCATTTACACCAATAGACAAATCATCAAAACAGAAAATTAATAAGGAAACACAAGCCTTAAATGATACATTAGATGAGATGGATCTCATTGATATCTTTAGGACTTTCCATCCAAATGCACAAGAATACACTTTCTTCTCAAGTGCACATGGAACATTCTTTAGGATAAACCTCGTCTTGGGTCACAAATCAAACCTCAGTAAATTTAAGAAAACTGAAATCATATCAACCATCATTTCTGACCACAATGTTAGGAGACTAGATGTCATTTATAAGGGAAAAAAAGCATAAAAAACACAAACACATGGAGATTAAACAACACATTTCTAAATAATGAACAGATTACTGAAAAAATCAAAGAGAAATAAAAGATTTCCTAGAAGAAAATGATAATGAAAACACAACAGCTCGAAACCTATGGGATGCAGCACAAGCAGTCCTAAGAGGGAAGTTTATAGCAATACAATCTTATCTCAATAAACAAGAAAAACACCAGAAAGACAACCTAACTTTACACTTAGAACAACTGGAATAAAGAAGAACAGAAAAAGGAATCAATCTTTCTGACTTCACACTATACTACAAAGCAACAGTCATCAAGACAGTATGGTATTGGCAGAACTATAGACCAATGGAACAAGATAGAGAGCCCAGAGATAAATTCATGCACTTATTGGTACCTTATTTTTGACAAAGGAGGCAAGAATATACAATAGGGCAAAGACAGCCTATTCAATAAGTGGTGCTGGGAAAATTGAACAGCTGTATGCAAAAGAATGAAATTGGAACACTACCTAACACCATACACAAAGACTGACTCAAAATGGGTTGAAGACCTAACTGTGAGACGAGAGACTACAAAACTCTTGGAGGAAAACATAGGCAGAACACTCAAAGACATAAATTAAAGTATGATCTTCTATGACCTACCTCCTAAAGTAATGGAAGTAAAGACAAACAGACTAGTTGAACCTAATGAAACTTAAAAGCATTTGCACAGCAAAAGAAACTATAAACAAGGTGAAAAGACAATCTTCAGAATAGGAGAAAATAATAGCAGATGAAACAACCGACAAAGAATTAATTTCCAAAATATACAAGTAACTCAAACAACTCAACACCCAAAAAAAGAACAACCCTATCAAAAAATAGGAAAAAGACCTAAACAGACATCTCTCCAGAGAAGATATACAGATGATCAACAAACACATGAAAAGATACTCAACATCACTCATTGTTAGAGAAGCGCAAATCAAAACTGCAATGAGATATTACCTCACACCAGTCATAAGGGCATCATCAGAAAGTCTACAAACAATAAATGCTGGAGAGGGTGTGGAGAAAAGGGAACTGTCTTTCACTGTTGGTAGGGATGTGAAATTATACAGCCACTATGGAAGACAATGTGGAGATTCCTCAAAAAACTAGGAATAGAGCCACCATATGACCCAGCAATTCCACTACTAGGATTATACCCTGAGGAAATCAAACTTGAAAGAGACACATGTACCCCATCATTTACTACTGCACTATTTACAATAGCTAAAACATGGAAGCAACCTAGATGTCCATTGACAGTCATGGATAAAGAAGCTGTTGTACATTTATACAATGGAATATTACTCAGCCATAGAAAGAAATGCATTTGAATCAGTTCTAATGAGGTGGATGAACCTAGAACCTATTATACAGAGTAAAGTATGTCAGAGAAAGAAAGATAAATATTTTATATTGACACATATATATGGAATCTAGAAAGATGGTGCTGATAAATGAATATGCAGAGCCGCAGTGGAGAGGCGAACATGGAGAACAATCTTTTGGATATTGAGGTGAGGGAGGGGAATATGCTGTGGGATTAGGGGATCTCAGACAGGGGCTCTGTGGTGACCTGGAGGAGTGGAATGGGGAGAGAGATGTCTGGGAGGTTCAGAGTGGGGAGGGGACGTGTGTATACCTATGGAGGATTCGGGTCAATGTATGGCAGTAAACAACAAAATCCTGTAAAAATAAAATAAAATTTTTAAAAAGTGACTCACTGAAAAACACAAAGTTAGAATATGAATGTTTGGTTTTGTATTTGCAGTCATATCTACATGACTCTAAAATTCCCTTCTGTGAAATACAAGGTCTACAGGGAAATGTTCCTCTGTTTATTCCAGCCCCATATAGGTGGGATCAAGCTGGTAAATTCCTAACAGAAAGCAGTATCTAAGATAGACACTTGCTTCATGACGTCACAGAAGGCATGAGGCTAGACAAAAACAAAACTATATTAAGGTTGAGAAACTCTGGGTTTTCAGTCCAGCTCAGGGGAAAACTGCTGCCTTAACCAAGCTTTGAAACTTTCTTAGGGAAAGAGTCCTTGCTCAAAGAGTGGGCAGAGTAAGTCAGGTGTATCCTAGATCAGTGCTTCAGGATGGGTGAAACTAATTCTACATCCCAAGCCTTCCTGAATTTCTGCAACCACATTCCCATTAGCAAAAGAGCCAAGATGGGCTGCACGATAGTAAGAAATTGTTTTGAAACCCGTCTTCATGTTTTAACAATTTAGGCTGATTTTGAATTTTTCTCTATAATGATTCCGAGTTTCTTTAATGTAGTAGTTACATGTTTATCGTGTTTTACATTGTTTGTGCTTTGCTGCAAAATTTCAGCAGGATATGAAATGTGGAGTTATTACCCTATTTATCTATGGGGAACGGAAACCTGAAAGCAGCTATCACGGTCCCACAGGCAACTAAACAGAGACTCACATTCCTGTTATTATCTCAAACCTACACAGTTTCTGAACAACTCCTTCACACTGACACCATCAGACAGAAGGTTGAGTCATACCACCTTTCACACATAACCAAGGCCACACGTTCCAAGACCTGCAGTCATCACAAAAACATGTCACTTACTAAGCCCTTATCACACAGTCAGGCACCACATTACACAATCCCATCCCCTCCACACACACACAGGCCCGTATATCCACTCACCAGCCTCTCCCCACACAGTCATGGCCAAACCCTTTCACATCACACAGACCCACAGCCTCTCCTCTGTCATACACCTCACATCTGGATAGTGTAAGGGTGTATATTACCCTAACTTCACCTACTTCCTTATGTCTCCTCCAGCTCAGCACGGTGTCTTATACATATAGGTCCTTGATAATTATATGTTAAATTGAAATGCATTTGGTGGTCCTTTCCTTTGCTGTTGTTGTTTTTCAGTCACTCAGTCATAGCCAACTCTTGGCAGCATGGACTTCTGCATGCCAGGCTTGCCTGTCATTCACCATCTCCTGGAGCTTGCTCTAACTCATGTCCATTGACTAATAATGCCATCCAACCATCTTATCCTCTGTTGTTCCCTTCTCCTCCTGCCTTCAATCTTTCCCAACATCAAATCTTTTCCAAAGAGTCATCTCCTCACATCAGGTGGCAAAATTACTGGAGGTTCAGCTTCAGCATCAGTCCTTCCAATAAATATTCAGAATTTGATTTAATTGCAGTCCAAGAGAAACTCAAGAATCTTCTCCAACACCACAGTTCAAAAGCATCAGTTCTTCAGCACTCAACCTTTTTTACTGTCCAACTCTCACATCCATATATGACTACTGGAAAAACCATAGCTTTGACTACACAAACTTTTGTAGCCAAACTGTGTTACTGCTTTTTTAATACACTGCCTAGGTTTGTCATAGTTTTTCTTCCAAGGAACAAGTGTGCTTTAATTTCATGGCTGTGGTCACCATCTGCAGTGATTTTAGAACCCCCCAAAATAAAATCTGTCACTGTTTCCTTTGTTTCCCCATCTATTTTCCATGAAGTGATGGGACCTGAAAGCAGCTATCACGGTCCCACAGGCAACTAAACAGAGACTCACATTCCTGTTATTATCTCAAACCTACACAGTTTCTGAACAACTCCTTCACACTGACACCATCAGACAGAAGGTTGAGTCATACCACCTTTCACACATAACCAAGGCCACACGTTCCAAGACCTGCAGTCATCACAAAAACATGTCACTTACTAAGCCCTTATCACACAGTCAGGCACCACATTACACAATCCCATCCCCTCCACACACACACAGGCCCGTATATCCACTCACCAGCCTCTCCCACACAGTCATGGCCAAACCCTTTCACATCACACAGACCCACAGCCTCTCCTCTGTCATACACCTCACATCTGGATAGTGTAAGGGTGTATATTACCCTAACTTCACCTACTTCCTTATGTCTCCTCCAGCTCAGCACGGTGTCTTATACATATAGGTCCTTGATAATTATATGTTAAATTGAAATGCATTTGGTGGTCCTTTCCTTTGCTGTTGTTGTTTTTCAGTCACTCAGTCATAGCCAACTCTTGGCAGCATGGACTTCTGCATGCCAGGCTTGCCTGTCATTCACCATCTCCTGGAGCTTGCTCTAACTCATGTCCATTGACTAATAATGCCATCCAACCATCTTATCCTCTGTTGTTCCCTTCTCCTCCTGCCTTCAATCTTTCCCAACATCAAATCTTTTCCAAAGAGTCATCTCCTCACATCAGGTGGCAAAATTACTGGAGGTTCAGCTTCAGCATCAGTCCTTCCAATAAATATTCAGAATTTGATTTAATTGCAGTCCAAGAGAAACTCAAGAATCTTCTCCAACACCACAGTTCAAAAGCATCAGTTCTTCAGCACTCAACCTTTTTTACTGTCCAACTCTCACATCCATATATGACTACTGGAAAAACCATAGCTTTGACTACACAAACTTTTGTAGCCAAACTGTGTTACTGCTTTTTTAATACACTGCCTAGGTTTGTCATAGTTTTTCTTCCAAGGAACAAGTGTGCTTTAATTTCATGGCTGTGGTCACCATCTGCAGTGATTTTAGAACCCCCCAAAATAAAATCTGTCACTGTTTCCTTTGTTTCCCCATCTATTTTCCATGAAGTGATGGGACCAGATGCCATAATCTTCATTTTTTGAATGTTGAACTTTAAGCCAACTTTTTCACTCTCCTCTTTCACCTTCATCAAGAGACTCTTTAATTCATCTTTGCTTCCTGCCATAAGAGTGGTATCATCTGCATACCTGAGGTTATTGATATTCCTCCCTACAATCTTAATTCCAGTTTGTGCTTCATCCAGCCCCAATATCGCATCTGTACTCCTTTGCTGCATTTTCCTCCAATACCCAAGGAAGTGATTCTCACTTTGCTAGGATTCCCAGGGCACCTACTTTATGAGTAAGGTCAATAACTAACCCTCCCTACAAATCGGCATGCTTTGTCCACCACTTTCCGACTGATGGGTTACCATGTAGGTGTCCAAGCCTATCTGTTCCCAAGGCCTGTACTCTTTTAAGATTTAGGGACTGTCAGAAAGAGGAAGACAAACATGGCATCACTTAAATGTGGGCTCTGAATGAACATATCTACAAAAGAGAAACAGACTCACACCAGAAGAGAAATAGGCTTGTGGTTGCCAAGGGGGAGGGGTGAGGAAGGAGTGGATTGGGAGTTTGGGGTTAGCAGATGTAAATTTTAAAAATAGAATGGATAAACAATAAAGCCCTGCTGTGTAGCACAAAGAACTATATTCAATATCCTTTATGAAACCATAAAGGAAAAGAATTTTTTGAAAAGTATAGATAGATATGTGTGTGTGTATCTTTGTGTCTGTGAGTGTACAACTGAATTATTTCACTGTTTAGCAGACGTTCACACAACATTATAACTCAACTATCAGTTTAAAAAAAAAAAAAGACAGAGATTGTGCGATCTTCACTTACCCACATGCTATGACACAAAGAGGAGGATACCCTGCCCTAAAGCTTTCCCCTATTCAGCAGGCATTATGCCCTGTCCCCAAACAAGTTTTAAGGCTTTAGTGATCAAGAGACCCTGCTAATTTTCCTAGACTTGGGACTACAGAATGGCAAGTGGCTGACCTTGCAAGGTACACATCCCAGGGATGAAAGTCTCCTTAAATTTTACACCATAGGAGTCTCAGTCACCTCACTCTGGTGTTGGACATAGATTCTCTTAGGGATATTCTTTGTTATCCTAAAAAAGTACTACTTGAGTAAGTATAAAATTACCTCATTTCTGGAGTGATGTCACCAACATGACCAAAACATCCTTCATTCTTCCCTATATGACAATTTGACAATTTGGCATCCATCCATAGATAAAGGGTCTGTGGGGTCCAGAACCATTCAGCAAGAGACTCTGGAGGGTCATGCCCACCCATGTGGCAGATTATAGGTACAGAGACCTCTGTTCCAGCTCTAGAACCTATACTGGTGGTCCATGAACTACTCCAGACCCTCTCTGCTGTGGTCTGGGAACCCCTAGAAAATGATGTCTTAAACAATTACCCATGGACAAAGAGCTTTTTGGAAGTTCAGATTTCCACAGAGAAGTCCCAGCACTTTCCGACTGATGGGTTACCATGTAGGTGTCCAAGCCTATCTGTTCCCAAGGCCTGTACTCTTTTAAGATTTAGGGACTGTCAGAAAGAGGAAGACAAACATGGCATCACTTAAATGTGGGCTCTGAATGAACATATCTACAAAAGAGAAACAGACTCACACCAGAAGAGAAATAGGCTTGTGGTTGCCAAGGGGGAGGGGTGAGGAAGGAGTGGATTGGGAGTTTGGGGTTAGCAGATGTAAATTTTAAAAATAGAATGGATAAACAATAAAGCCCTGCTGTGTAGCACAAAGAACTATATTCAATATCCTTTATGAAACCATAAAGGAAAAGAATTTTTTGAAAAGTATAGATAGATATGTGTGTGTGTATCTTTGTGTCTGTGAGTGTACAACTGAATTATTTCACTGTTTAGCAGACGTTCACACAACATTATAACTCAACTATCAGTTTAAAAAAAAAAAAAGACAGAGATTGTGCGATCTTCACTTACCCACATGCTATGACACAAAGAGGAGGATACCCTGCCCCTAAAGCTTTCCCCTATTCAGCAGGCATTATGCCCTGTCCCCAAACAAGTTTTAAGGCTTTAGTGATCAAGAGACCCTGCTAATTTTCCTAGACTTGGGACTACAGAATGGCAAGTGGCTGACCTTGCAAGGTACACATCCCAGGGATGAAAGTCTCCTTAAATTTTACACCATAGGAGTCTCAGTCACCTCACTCTGGTGTTGGACATAGATTCTCTTAGGGATATTCTTTGTTATCCTAAAAAAGTACTACTTGAGTAAGTATAAAATTACCTCATTTCTGGAGTGATGTCACCAACATGACCAAAACATCCTTCATTCTTCCCTATATGACAATTTGACAATTTGGCATCCATCCATAGATAAAGGGTCTGTGGGGTCCAGAACCATTCAGCAAGAGACTCTGGAGGGTCATGCCCACCCATGTGGCAGATTATAGGTACAGAGACCTCTGTTCCAGCTCTAGAACCTATACTGGTGGTCCATGAACTACTCCAGACCCTCTCTGCTGTGGTCTGGGAACCCCTAGAAAATGATGTCTTAAACAATTACCCATGGACAAAGAGCTTTTTTGGAAGTTCAGATTTCCAGCAGAGAAGTCCCAGCATGCCAGTGGAGGAAAAATCGCAATTCTGAATGCATTGGTAGGAGGATAAGAGGAGCAATTTGATTCTATCTGCATCACCCCTTCCCAAAGTAGCACAGCTCAGGGTTAAGAGACATCTTCTCTTCTAGGTCTGTGATTTCTCCCACAGGGGAAAGCAAATGTTTCAATGAGTCCTTAACTTCCCTACCTGTGCACAATGCTGATGAGGAGGCCCATTTCTCTCTTACTTCATCCAGAATCATTAATTCATGAGCTACATGGCTGGAAGGCAGGAAGAGGGTGGAAGAGCAGTACATGGGAATCATGAAGAATGTTAAAAGAATGCAAACCAGTTGACTATATTAAGAACTCCATCAAGCCAACACCCCTACCTGCTAGGGACACCTGGTCCACAGATGCTCCCAGTCCACAGATGCCAACCCGTCCACAGGCAACTGCAGTGTTCCGCACACCTCACCCCCACACACATCCAGCCAGCAGCCATCTCTTGAAGTGAACTACCAATAACAGTGACAGCAAGCTTTGGCAGATGTCTGGCAAGCGCAGAAATCCAGTCCAAATCTACAGGCCAGGGAGAAACCACAAGCTGGAGCATTAGTGCCTCCTCCAGAAAAACAAAAGGGAGGTGGTCAGCACATGATCAAGAAAAAGTATACACACTTAAGAATTCTGCCACAAGATGGAGGAAGAATTGTGGAGCAGGTGTGCCCACACAAAGTTTGAGAAAGTCTCTGAATCCCTATCAGGGCTAATGGAAGGGATTCCTCTCCCTAAGTCAATAAAGTCAGGAACAGGTGACTCCTTGAAGTGCAAAGATAGCAACTCAAAACTTCAAGAACATGAAAAATGAGTGAAACATAATACTACTAAAGAGTCTCAGTATTCTTCCAGGAACTGACCCCAAAGACACAGAGATCAATAAAGAATTTGAAAGTAACTATTTTAAGGAAGTTCAATAAGCTATAAGAAAGCACAAAAAGGCAATTCAACTAAATCAGGGGAAAAAATACTCAATGGGGAAAGAAAGAATAGTCTCTTCCATAAATGGAGTTGGGGAAAATGGATAATCATATGCAGAAAAATGAAATGGAAATTTACCTTACACCACAACAATTAATTCAGAATGAAATAAAGATTTAAACACCTGAAACCATAAAACTCCTAAAAACATAAGGAAAAAGACTCCTTCACAATGGTCTTGGAAACAATCTTTTTTTATATGACACTAAAATCATTAGTAACAAAAGTAAGGTCAGTAAGTGGGACTACATCAAACTAAAAAGCATCTGCGAAGCAAAAAGAGCAATCAACAAAATGAAAAGGTGACCCAGGATATATTTGCAAGTCATATATCTGATAAGGGGTTGAGATCAAAAATACATAAGGAACTAAAACAACTCAACAGCAAGATTAATTAATTAATTCAATTAAAAATGGGCAGAAGACATACAAACAGCCAACAGGTACATGAAAAGGTGCTCAACATCAGTAATTATCAGGGAAATGGAAATTAAAACCACAAGGCAAATATCAACTCACATCTCTTACAATGGCTGTCAACAAAAAGACAGAGATACTCAAGAGATAAGAAGAGTAGTGAGGATGTGGAGAAGATGGAACACTTGGGTGAGAATGTAAATGGGTACAGCCTTTACAGAAACAGTATGGAGGCTCCTTACAAAATTAAAAGTAGAACTACTATATAATCCAGAAATCCAACTTCTAAGTGTGTATCCAAAAGAAATTATCAATATTACAAAAAGATACCTGCATTCCCATGTCATTGCAGCATTATTTCCAATAAGAAAGATGTGGAAACAACCTAAGTGATAAATGGCTAAAGAAGATTTGGTACATACACATCAAGACAGTACGGTACTGGCACAAAAACAGAAATATAAAGCAAGGAAACAAGATAGGGAATCCAGAGCTTTCCTGGTAGTCCAGTAGGTAAGGACACCGCCTTGGAGTGCAAGGGATGTCGCTCAATCCCTGGCCTGGGAATATCCCACGTGCCATGGAGCAGCTGGACCAACGTGTCCAACTATTAATAAAATACTCTTCCAAAATGGAGTTCAAAAAAAAAATTTAAGAGGGAAAAATACTCAATGGGGAAAGAAAGAATAGTCTCTTCCATAAATGGAGTTGGGGAAAATGGATAATCATATGCAGAAAAATGAAATGGAAATTTACCTTACACCACAACAATTAATTCAGAATGAAATAAAGATTTAAACACCTGAAACCATAAAACTCCTAAAAACATAAGGAAAAAGACTCCTTCACAATGGTCTTGGAAACAATCTTTTTTTATATGACACTAAAATCATTAGTAACAAAAGTAAGGTCAGTAAGTGGGACTACATCAAACTAAAAAGCATCTGCGAAGCAAAAAGAGCAATCAACAAAATGAAAAGGTGACCCAGGATATATTTGCAAGTCATATATCTGATAAGGGGTTGAGATCAAAAATACATAAGGAACTAAAACAACTCAACAGCAAGATTAATTAATTAATTCAATTAAAAATGGGCAGAAGACATACAAACAGCCAACAGGTACATGAAAAGGTGCTCAACATCAGTAATTATCAGGGAAATGGAAATTAAAACCACAAGGCAAATATCAACTCACATCTCTTACAATGGCTGTCAACAAAAAGACAGAGATACTCAAGAGATAAGAAGAGTAGTGAGGATGTGGAGAAGATGGAACACTTGGGTGAGAATGTAAATGGGTACAGCCTTTACAGAAACAGTATGGAGGCTCCTTACAAAATTAAAAGTAGAACTACTATATAATCCAGAAATCCAACTTCTAAGTGTGTATCCAAAAGAAATTATCAATATTACAAAAAGATACCTGCATTCCCATGTCATTGCAGCATTATTTCCAATAAGAAAGATGTGGAAACAACCTAAGTGATAAATGGCTAAAGAAGATTTGGTACATACACATCAAGACAGTACGGTACTGGCACAAAAACAGAAATATAAAGCAAGGAAACAAGATAGGGAATCCAGAGCTTTCCTGGTAGTCCAGTAGGTAAGGACACCGCCTTGGAGTGCAAGGGATGTCGCTCAATCCCTGGCCTGGGAATATCCCACGTGCCATGGAGCAGCTGGACCAACGTGTCCAACTATTGAGCCGGAGCACTGGAGTGCATGTGCTCAAAGCCGGTGCTCTGCAGCAAGAGAGGTCACTGAGATGGGAGGCCCACACAGGCCAAAAGAACAAAGATGGAAATAAATGAAAGACCAACAGAAGTAGCCACAAAAAAAAATAAAAAAGCAGGGCCTCCCTGGTGGTACAGTGGGTAAGGACACTGTCTTGCAGTACGAGGGATGTCGCTCAATCCCTGGCCTGGGAATATCCCACGTGCCATGGAGCAGCTGGACCAACGTGTCCAACTATTGAGCCGGAGCACTGGAGTGCATGTGCTCAAAGCCGGTGCTCTGCAGCAAGAGAGGTCACTGAGATGGGAGGCCCACACAGGCCAAAAGAACAAAGATGGAAATAAATGAAAGACCAACAGAAGTAGCCACAAAAAAAAATAATAATAATAATAATAATAATAAAAGAGGGCTTCCCTGGTGGTCCAGTGGGTAAGGACACTGTCTTGCAGTACGAGGGGTGCCAGTTCAATCCCTGGCCTGGGAAGATACCACATGCCGCAGAGCAGCTGGACCGATGTGTCCAATTACTGAGCGGAGCCCTGGAGCACATCCACCCAGATCTAGTGCTCTGCAGCGACAGGGGCCACCGCTATGGGAGGCCCACAGGAGCCAAAGAACAAAAACGGATGAAAATAGAGAAATGAAAGACCAATAGAAGTGGCCCGTCTGTCCCCCTCCCTCCCCACCCCACCTCCCAAAAGATAAATAAATAAAAAATAAATGTAAAAAAAAAAAAAAATTAACATGTGGAACCTAATGAAACTTCAAAGCTTTTGTACAGCAAAAGATATTACAAAAAAGCTGAACAGACAGCCCACAGAATGGGAGAAAATCATAGCAAATGAAACAACAAAGAATTCATCTCCAAAATCTACAAGCAAGTCAGACAACTCAGCACTGGAAAAATGAACAACCCAATCAAAATATGGGAAAAAGATCTAAAGAGACATCTTGCCAAAGAGGACATACAGATGGCCCAAAAGCACATGAAACGATGTTCAACCTCGCTTATTATTAGAGAAATGCAAATTAAAACTACAATGAGATATCACCACACACCCGTCACAATGGCCATCATCCACAATTCGACAGACAATAAATGCTGGAGCGGGTGCGGAGAAAAGGGAACCCTCTTGCATTGCTGGTGGGAATGTAAACTGATACAGCTGCTACGGAAGACAGTATGGAGATTCCTTAAAAAACTAAAAATAGAAGTACCATACAACCCAGCAATCCCACTCTTGGGCTTATACCCTAATGAAATCAAAACTGAAAGAGGTACCTGTACCCCAATGTTCATTGCAGCTCTCTATACAATAGCTAGAACATGGACGCAACCTAGATATCCATCGATGAATGAATGGATAAAGAAGTTCTGGTACATATATACAGCGGAGTACTTCTCAGCTATAAAAAGAAATGCAGAAGAATCAGTCCTAATGAGGTGGCTGGATCTAGAACCTATCATAAAAAGTAAAGTAAGTCAAAAAGAGAAGGACAAGTACAGTATACTAACACATATATATAGAATCTAGGAAGATGGTAATGGTAACGCATGAAGTGAAGTGATGGAAAAACAGACATAGAGAACAGACATATGGACATTGTGGGGAATGAACAGTGGGTGGGAGGCATAGAGGGAGTAACATGGAAACCTATACTATCATATGTGAAAAAGGTAGCATTGTCATTGCACTGCGGGAACAGGAGATCCTGCAAGGGCATGGTGCAATGGCCTGGAGGGGTGAGATGAGGGGGACTGGGAGCCAGGAGGAGACTAGAGATATGCATATGACTGATCTGGGAACATACATGTCTGTGAACAACAAAACTCAGTAAAAATTTTTTTAAAAAATAAAATTTTTTTTTAAAAAGATTTAGTACATACAAATATGTATGTACATACAAATATGCATGTATATATAAATATGTGTGCATTAATATACATGAATATTATTTGACCATGAGAAGGAAGAATTTCCTGCCATTTGTTACAGTATGGATGGACCTTGAGGACATTATGCTAAGTGAAGTAAGTCAGAGAGACAATGACAGATACCCCATGACATGGCTTATGTGTGGAATCTACGAACAGTCAGACTCAGAAAAACAGAATAGAATGGTGGTTACCAGAGGTCGGGGGCGAGGGGGAAATAGTAAGACTGGTCAAAGGGCACAAATATCCAGTTATAAGATAAGTAAGTTCTGAGATCTAGTGTGCAGGTGACCAGAGTTAACAGTACTGTATTATATACTTGAAATCTGCTAAGAGAGTAGATCTGATATATTCTCACCATAAAAAAGAAATGGTGGGCTTCCCGGGTGGTCCAGTGGGTAAGGACACTGCCTTCCAGGGCAAGGGGCGCCGGTTCGATCCCTGGCCTGGGAAGATCCCACGTGCCACGGAGCAGCTGGACTGATGTGTCCAACTACCAAGCCGGAGCTCTGGAGCGCTTGCGCCCAGAGCCGGTGCTCTGCGACGACAGACGCCACTGTGATGGGAGGCCCACAGGAGCCAAAGAACAAAGATGGATGAAAGTAGAGAAATGAAAGACCAATAGAAGTGGCCCGCCCCCCTCCCTCCCCACCCCATCCCCACCAAATTAAATAAATAAATAAATATTAAAAAAAAAAAAAGAAATGGTGATTATGTAGGGTGGTAGAGGTGTTAACTAACCCTACTGTGGTCATCATTTCACAATACACAAGTTTATTAAATCATCGTGTTACACATCTTAAACTTACACAATATTATAGGTTCACTGTATTTCAGTAAAGTTGGAAACAATTATCTTATTTCTATAACTTATTTCTACTCTCTGCTAATCCTGTGTATGTACACAAAGATATTCTAGAATGAATTTGTACTAAGAATGACTACACCAGGGTTGAATGTTTGGAGGTATGTCTTAGCCTAAATTCCCTGAGACAAGAGAGATGAGCAGATAGTCTATTTAGGAAGTGATTTCTAGAGACCAAGAAGAGTGAAGCAGGCAAAAAGAAGCTCTAACCCCCTGAACTATGTCCCCCAAAATCCTAACTTCTTGTACTTCCACACAAGTGATTATATTTGGAAGTGAGGAGTGTTTAAAGAGATAATTAAGCTAAAGTGAGGTTATTAGAGTGGGTCCGATTTATATGACTGATATTCTTCTAAGTACAGGGAATTTATTCACCAGCACATACATAAGGAAGGCAATTTGAAGACAGGAAGAACACCACCATCTATCAATACAAAGAGAGGAAAGGCCTAGAACAAATATCCAGTTATAAGATAAGTAAGTTCTGAGATCTAGTGTGCAGGTGACCAGAGTTAACAGTACTGTATTATATACGAAACGCTAAAGATAGTAAATTCTAAGATGTACTGTATTATATACTTGAAATCTGCTAAGAGAGTAGATCTGATATATTCTCACCATAAAAAAGAAATGGTGGGCTTCCCGGGTGGTCCAGTGGGTAAGGACACTGCCTTCCAGGGCAAGGGGCGCCGGTTCGATCCCTGGCCTGGGAAGATCCCACGTGCCACGGAGCAGCTGGACTGATGTGTCCAACTACCAAGCCGGAGCTCTGGAGCGCTTGCGCCCAGAGCCGGTGCTCTGCGACGACAGACGCCACTGTGATGGGAGGCCCACAGGAGCCAAAGAACAAAGATGGATGAAAGTAGAGAAATGAAAGACCAATAGAAGTGGCCCGCCCGCCCCCCTCCCTCCCCACCCCATCCCCACCAAATTAAATAAATAAATAAATATTAAAAAAAAAAAAAGAAATGGTGATTATGTAGGGTGGTAGAGGTGTTAACTAACCCTACTGTGGTCATCATTTCACAATACACAAGTTTATTAAATCATCGTGTTACACATCTTAAACTTACACAATATTATAGGTTCACTGTATTTCAGTAAAGTTGGAAACAATTATCTTATTTCTATAACTTATTTCTACTCTCTGCTAATCCTGTGTATGTACACAAAGATATTCTAGAATGAATTTGTACTAAGAATGACTACACCAGGGTTGAATGTTTGGAGGTATGTCTTAGCCTAAATTCCCTGAGACAAGAGAGATGAGCAGATAGTCTATTTAGGAAGTGATTTCTAGAGACCAAGAAGAGTGAAGCAGGCAAAAAGAAGCTCTAACCCCCTGAACTATGTCCCCCAAAATCCTAACTTCTTGTACTTCCACACAAGTGATTATATTTGGAAGTGAGGAGTGTTTAAAGAGATAATTAAGCTAAAGTGAGGTTATTAGAGTGGGTCCGATTTATATGACTGATATTCTTCTAAGTACAGGGAATTTATTCACCAGCACATACATAAGGAAGGCAATTTGAAGACAGGAAGAACACCACCATCTATCAATACAAAGAGAGGAAAGGCCTAGAACAGATTCCTTCCTCAGACCAACTCTGCCAACACCTTGATCTTGGACATCCAGACTCTAGACCTGTGAGAAAATAAATTTCTATTGTCTAAGTCATCCAGTCTGTGGTAATTAGTCACTGCAGCCCTAGCAATCAAATATTCCACATAAACAGTCGGTACCACCAACGTCTAGTAGCTAAAAACCAGAAATCTGGGAATCAGTCTTGAAATGCCTTCTTGTTCACCCCTAAATCAAGCCTGTAACCAAATCCTGCCATGTCAACCTACAAAATATGTCTCAATCCGTCCATTTCTCTCTACCTCCATGGCCACCTCCTGACCCAAGCCACCGCAGTTATTGACAGAAACCACATCAGCAGCCTGATGACTAGGCCTGGTTCTGATCAGTCACCTCCAGCAATGAAATGGATTCTTACGGGGAAACTTGTGATCTTCTAAAAATAGTTCTGCAGGGAAGGGGTAGGGGAGAGTCGAGGGTCACAACTCCTGACCCGTCCTGTGTCAGCAGCTGGGTGGGCCTCCAGCTTTTGCAAGAGGCCTGTTCTGATCTGTTTATGCATATTCTGACCCTCAGCGTTGACCTCATAGTGCAGACTTCAGATCTAGTACCCCTGCTGCTGGTCCTTCGTCCCTCTATCACCAGATTTCCCCCAGAGCTTCTGGGCCTGAGCCTCACTCCTTGGGTTACTCCTCAGTCTCAACCCTCCACCCATGCAAAGCATACCCTAACCCCTACAGGAGGCCAGTCCCCTGCCCGCAACAAGGTCTACAACTTCCCGAGTCCTGCTTACCTCTCCAGCCCTGTTTTATATATTCCTCCTCTTCGCCTGAACACTCTAGCAATTTACTTGTCTCTCAAACAGATCTCTCAGCTTCGTGCTTCTAAGTTTTGTTCATGCTGTTCCCTCTGCCTCGAATGCTTTTCCATCACATTTACTCCTGACTACTCCTGTTAGGTCTTCAGACTTAGATCAGATGACCACCTCCTCTACATTCCAGCCCTCATCCTTCCACACCTACCAGTTCTCCATGCCTTCTCCTGGATTTCCTTCCCATTCTGTGTTTTACCTTCTATATCCTGATTTTGTTTCTTTTTCCATCTCCCTCACTGAACTGTGAAGGCTTTATAGGCACTGCCAACACCTTGATCTTGGACATCCAGACTCTAGACCTGTGAGAAAATAAATTTCTATTGTCTAAGTCATCCAGTCTGTGGTAATTAGTCACTGCAGCCCTAGCAATCAAATATTCCACATAAACAGTCGGTACCACCAACGTCTAGTAGCTAAAACCAGAAATCTGGGAATCAGTCTTGAAATGCCTTCTTGTTCACCCCTAAATCAAGCCTGTAACCAAATCCTGCCATGTCAACCTACAAAATATGTCTCAATCCGTCCATTTCTCTCTACCTCCATGGCCACCTCCTGACCCAAGCCACCGCAGTTATTGACAGAAACCACATCAGCAGCCTGATGACTAGGCCTGGTTCTGATCAGTCACCTCCAGCAATGAAATGGATTCTTACGGGGAAACTTGTGATCTTCTAAAAATAGTTCTGCAGGGAAGGGGTAGGGGAGAGTCGAGGGTCACAACTCCTGACCCGTCCTGTGTCAGCAGCTGGGTGGGCCTCCAGCTTTTGCAAGAGGCCTGTTCTGATCTGTTTATGCATATTCTGACCCTCAGCGTTGACCTCATAGTGCAGACTTCAGATCTAGTACCCCTGCTGCTGGTCCTTCGTCTCTCTATCACCAGATTTCCCCCAGAGCTTCTGGGCCTGAGCCTCACTCCTTGGGTTACTCCTCAGTCTCAACCCTCCACCCATGCAAAGCATACCCTAACCCCTACAGGAGGCCAGTCCCCTGCCCGCAACAAGGTCTACAACTTCCCGAGTCCTGCTTACCTCTCCAGCCCTGTTTTATATATTCCTCCTCTTCGCCTGAACACTCTAGCAATTTACTTGTCTCTCAAACAGATCTCTCAGCTTCGTGCTTCTAAGTTTTGTTCATGCTGTTCCCTCTGCCTCGAATGCTTTTCCATCACATTTACTCCTGACTACTCCTGTTAGGTCTTCAGACTTAGATCAGATGACCACCTCCTCTACATTCCAGCCCTCATCCTTCCACACCTACCAGTTCTCCATGCCTTCTCCTGGATTTCCTTCCCATTCTGTGTTTTACCTTCTATATCCTGATTTTGTTTCTTTTTCCATCTCCCTCACTGAACTGTGAAGGCTTTATAGGCATGTGCTGTGTGGTGCTGTGCTCAGTCACCCAGTCATGCCTGACTTTTCACGACCCCATGGAAGTAGCCCACCAGACCTCTCTGTCCATGGGCCTCTCCAGGCAAGAATCATGGGTTGCCATTTTCTCCTCCAGGGGATCTTCCTGACCCAGGGACTGAACCCACATCTCTTGGGTTGTTTGCACTGGTAGGTGGCTGCTTTACCACTGCACCACCTTGGAAGCCCCTTTGAAGGCAGAGGCCACCCTTTATTGACCTCTATTCCCCAGGCCTTGCACAACTGCTTACACACAGTATATGTCAAATACGCTCTAATTGAGCCTGACTCCCAGAGGCGCCGCACCCTATGTCCCAGGCACCAGCCCCCAACGGGGTGACGCACTTCGCCCTCCCCACAGCAGGGACTCTGCTGCTGCCTTTGCTGAACTGAACCACGTGGCAGCCGCTGTAAATGAAGTGCACAGGTAGTGAGGCCTCGATGGCTTTTTAAAGTTTCTCAAGGAAAAAGAAATTGTGAAATGCCCCACTGGGGCCATGAAGCAATCTCTCCTAGTCCAGACTTGTGCCCAAAGCCAGCTGCTTGGGCCAGGAGATAAGGGGGCCCCATGCTGAGCCGCCACCAGCAGACTTGGAAAAGTAACAAATTGACAACATTCAGGAAGAAGATTCCTCATTTCCAGTAGTATCATCTATACCCTGCGGCATAAAGCACCTCCTGCCTTATTAACGTCTTTTACATTTTTTAGTGCTGAATCCAAGGTGAAAGGGAGGAGGGGGAGAGGGTGCGTCTGTACCAGAGTCCTTTAGGAACCAGGAAAAAGCCATGGCAGAGATGAATTGTATACCCAGAAATAGCATTTTTTGGATGAAATGTATAATGTTCACTCTTTTTCAAAAAAAATGTTTAATACAGCCCAAATGACATCATATCAGGTCAGAAAGAGTGGAAGGAAGGAAGAAAAATACTAAGTATGAGAAGAAATTAATCCAGACAGGTGCTTTCTAAAATGGATTCCACACTGCACACACTGAAGACCAGGGAGAAAAACCTTCATCCAAAAGGGTGTCTCCCCTCACTCATCATGGTTAAATACCAGCTGGACTTATTTAGGTTTTAAACTATCTGCCGCACTTCAAGGACTTCAGACGAAAACTTGACTGAAAATAATATTTAGATGGTATAGTTGGGTGCTCTCTGAGATATGCCTATGAAGTAGGGGGGTTTCCTTATCCTATTCACTAAACTCAGCAAATTTCACTCACACAGAACCCCTCCCCGCCCCAACCGTCCCTTCCCCACTGCCCAGCACCCACATTCCCTTTCTCCCCATCCTCAAAAACATAAGCAGTCCTTGTATTGCTGAATTACAGAGCTCTAGAAATTAGCATGTAGCCACTGGTGCTCTTAGGCTGGCAGGTCACTGAAGCCCACTCAGCCTAGTTTCAACAAAGAAAGGGGGAAGAATTTTGTTTATTTTAAGACTATTAAGCTGTCTTACAGAATCCAAGAAGAAGAATGCAACCTTTCTTGGGAAAGAACTAGAACAGGAGTCATCACGATTTCTATTCCATCTCTCATTTCTGTTTCTCTCTGGGCATGTGCTTCACTGCACTGTGTCTGCAGCCTGACATTTTGTGATCCTCAGCTCAGGGGACCAACTGCACAACCCACAGCTCCTGAGAGACCACCAAGAAACAAAATCACCGGCTGTCTCTCCAGTTCCAATCCACATTCATGGAGAAGGGAATCTGATTGGGTAAATGATCATCTCTGTCCCACTCAGCTCTAAGGCCGTACATCCTACACTGCATAAGTTACTGACCAGTGTTTCTGGCTGACTTCATCAATAGAAACTGATCAGAGGCAAGACAAGAAATTCAGGCAAGGCTCTACTAGGGCCCTTGCTGCCATGAAGAGTAACAGGTTCCCTGGCTCACTCCCCCAGGGGCACAAGCTGGTTCCTTACTTGGGGAAGGGCAGGGACGGGTTCAGAGGTTGGTCTGGAGGGGTGGCCGAGGTGATTTGCTCACCCCCTAGGTGGTATTGTGTGCAGAGGGCACGCGGCATACCCTGCCTTTGCTCCAGGCTCTTCAGAAGTAGCAGTTGGTTTTTTGGTCTTTTAGTATATTTTGTCCAGAATTTGCCCTAACTGCCCAGGCATGCAGTTATGTTTAGCCCCAAAGAGTTTATTTGTATTTTGTAGCTGGAAGGGAGGTATGCCCAGGGGCAAGCACTGCAGCAGAGGGTCCAGGATCACAGGCCTGTCTCTCAGATGGGCCCTGGGAGCAATTCCCAGGATAGAGGGTTTGTGTTCAGTCAAGGATCCAGAACCAGCACTCAACAATGGGCACAGTGTCTCTCCTGACTCCAGGAGAGCCTGAGTCCTATGCAGTCTCTGCCAGGAAATCTGAACCAAATCAGGAAAGAGAAAGCTTTTGGAGAAAGGGATTAGAGAGAGAGAGAGCGACAGAAAAAGAGACAGATACCTAGTGCCGGCATCAATAGAAGCCAAGGGGCGAACAAGCAATACAAGTGTTCTGCCATGGTCTTCAAATTATTATTTATAAGAAAGAAACCAGGGAGATACAACATTGTCATGAAAACACAATTCATGCACAGACATGAAGGACACTAGAAGGACAGAAATGATATAACTGAAATATTATCTCACCCACTGAATTATGAATTATGCCAAAGTACTCCTAATTGTCTTCCTTTTTCTAGCTTGATGAAAAATTATTTTCATAATACCTTGGAATTAATAAATCTTGAAATGTATAGCAATATTTTAATGATTCTTTCACACTTATAACTTAACTTTTATTAAGTAGTACTGTGTCAAACTGCCATTTTTATAGGTCAAAAGTGGCAAACATCACCAATTTTAAAACAATGTATATGCATCCTTTTAAACAGAATTACAGACTGAAATGAAAACATCACTCTCAGAATAACTCCCACTACATCCCTGATTCCTGCTACTCAGAGGAAACCATTTTTAGCTTTTTTTTTTTTTTTTTTTTTTGGTCTCTTCTATTGGTCTTTCATTTATTTATTTTCATCCATCTTTGTTCTCCAGCCTGTGTGGGCCTCCCATCACAGTGGCCCTTCCCGCTGCAAAGCACCGGCTCTGGGCACACGTACTCCAGAGCCGACTCAGTAGCTGGACCCATTGGTCCAGCCACTCCATGGCACATGGGATCTTCCCAGGCCAGGGGTCTATCTGGTGCCCCTTGCACTCCAAGGCAGTGCCCTTACCCACTGAACCATCAGGGAAGCCCCATTTTTAGCTTTTTAAACTATTATTCCTGATTGCTTGATTCCTAAATAGTATTAATATATCTTTATCTCCTGATCTTTCCATTTTATACTGTATATGTCACTTCCTCCTATGGCAGATATGGACCATCTCAATGCCATCAAAGCCATCAGGTACGGGCTTTCCTGGTGGTCCAGTGGGTAAGGACACCACCTTGCAGTGCAAGGGGCACCGGTTCAATCCCTGGCCTGGGAAGAACCCACAAGCCGCGGAGCGGCTGGACCAATGTGTCCAATTACCGAGCCAGAGCTCTGGAGCGCATGTGCCCAGAGCCGGTGCTCTGCAACAGCAGAGGCCACCACAATGGGAGGCCCACACGGGCCAAGGAACGAAGATGGATGAAAACTGAAAAATGAAAAACCAATAGAAGTGGCCTGCCCGCCCCCCTCCCTCCCCAACCCGCCCCCCCCCCACACCCCAATAAATAAACAAATAAATGTTTAAAAAAAAAAAAAAGCCATCAGGTAGCCTACCAATTCCAGGGGATTTTTTTTTTTTTAATATTTACTTATTTGTCAGGCTTTAGTTGCGTCATGCAGGCTCTACATTGCAGTCGATGGGCTTCTCTCCAGCTGTGGTGCATAGGCTCTAGACTGTGGAATCAGTAGTTGCAAGAGTGTAGGCTTAGTTGTTCTGCATTATGTGGGATCTAGTTCCCAGCCAGGGATTAAACCTGTGTTCCCTGTGTTGGATGTCAGATTCTTAATCACTGGACCACCAGGAAAGTCCCCAGAGGGTTCTTGAGAACATTCCTCCTGGAGACTTCCATCCTTCTCAAATCTCCACTGATACTCTCTGGACCCAGACTAGCTGCAATATTGGAAATCCTCCTTCCATCGTCCTGAGGATTCCTTTTGCCACTCTGCTGTGTTTACCTCTCCCTGCATTAACTTGATGGTCTCCTCTTGGGGGTTGCTACTTAATTCTGTGGAACACACACCCAGTAGCTTTCTGAACAAAGGAGATGCATTTGTAAAAATGTATATGTCTGCAAATATTCTGCCTTTGATCTGGATTGATGGTTTGGCAGAATATGAAATTCTAGATTGAAGCGTATCTTTCCTAGAATTTTGAAAGCATGACTCACGGTCTTCCATCTTCCAGAGTTTCCATGATAAATCCCAAACCATTCCAAATCCTGATATGTTATGCATAGCCTACTTTTTCTCCTTAGATTTTAGACTCATCTAAATCATCATATCCCAGTGTTCTGAAATTGCATAAGGATATTCTTTGTTCATTCATTTTGCCGAGCCTTTAAATTCAGAAGTTCTTGTCCTGGAAATTATCTTGTACTATTTCTACAAATTTCTCTTGCATTATTTCTTGGATAGTTTCTTCTCATTCACTTTCTCCATTCTCTCTTTGGCACTCTTTTTCACCAAATATTGACATTTTAATCTGATTCTCCAGCTTAATCTTTTCTTTCCTAATTTTCACCTCTTTTGTTATTCTATTGCTGAGGGATTACCTTCCACACTATCTTATTCAATGTTATCTTCCAACTCATTTATTAAACATATCCCTCATCATATCTGAAATTCCTATGAACTTTTCCATACCCTCTCACCTCATTTCTCTAAGGATATCTCATATAATATTCTCTCTTATCTCTTAGGATATTCAATTATTGGTAGTTTTTTAAAAGATTTTCCTTTCTTTTCTTTTAATTTTTTTTTTTTGGGGGGGGGCTTCTTTTTATTGGTCCTTCATTTATTTATTTTCATCTATCTCAACTCTTTGGCCTGTGTGGGCCTCCCATTGCAGTGGCCTCTCCTGTTGCAGAGCACTGGCTCTGGGCACATGCACTCCAGAGCACTGGCTTACAATTGGGCATTCCCATCCACCTGCTCCGCAGCGTGTGGGATCTTCCTGTGCCAGGGCTCGAACCAGTGACCCCTGCACTGCAAGGTAAACCCTTTACCCACTGGACCACCAGGGAAGCCCAAAGATTTTCCTTTCTCATCTGTGTTTCTTCAGTTACCTTTTCCTGTATGCCCATTTTGGCCACTATCTGTTCTATACAAGACTTGTTACAAATGTCTGATAGTCAGTGGTTTCCCTTCTAAAAGTGAAGTCCTAAAAGGCTGACCAGAAGCTCTTTGTGCTTGGGCAGAGCTTGTAGACTTCTTGACTTTGCAAGGGGAGGGAAATCAGATGGTGACCTAGCCATTTCTGTGGGGGTTTGTAAATTGAAGCGTATCTTTCCTAGAATTTTGAAAGCATGACTCACGGTCTTCCATCTTCCAGAGTTTCCATGATAAATCCCAAACCATTCCAAATCCTGATATGTTATGCATAGCCTACTTTTTCTCCTTAGATTTTAGACTCATCTAAATCATCATATCCCAGTGTTCTGAAATTGCATAAGGATATTCTTTGTTCATTCATTTTGCCGAGCCTTTAAATTCAGAAGTTCTTGTCCTGGAAATTATCTTGTACTATTTCTACAAATTTCTCTTGCATTATTTCTTGGATAGTTTCTTCTCATTCACTTTCTCCATTCTCTCTTTGGCACTCTTTTTCACCAAATATTGACATTTTAATCTGATTCTCCAGCTTAATCTTTTCTTTCCTAATTTTCACCTCTTTTGTTATTCTATTGCTGAGGGATTACCTTCCACACTATCTTATTCAATGTTATCTTCCAACTCATTTATTAAACATATCCCTCATCATATCTGAAATTCCTATGAACTTTTCCATACCCTCTCACCTCATTTCTCTAAGGATATCTCATATAATATTCTCTCTTATCTCTTAGGATATTCAATTATTGGTAGTTTTTTAAAAGATTTTCCTTTCTTTTCTTTTAATTTTTTTTTTTTGGGGGGGGGCTTCTTTTTATTGGTCCTTCATTTATTTATTTTCATCTATCTCAACTCTTTGGCCTGTGTGGGCCTCCCATTGCAGTGGCCTCTCCTGTTGCAGAGCACTGGCTCTGGGCACATGCACTCCAGAGCACTGGCTTACAATTGGGCATTCCCATCCACCTGCTCCGCAGCGTGTGGGATCTTCCTGTGCCAGGGCTCGAACCAGTGACCCCTGCACTGCAAGGTAAACCCTTTACCCACTGGACCACCAGGGAAGCCCAAAGATTTTCCTTTCTCATCTGTGTTTCTTCAGTTACCTTTTCCTGTATGCCCATTTTGGCCACTATCTGTTCTATACAAGACTTGTTACAAATGTCTGATAGTCAGTGGTTTCCCTTCTAAAAGTGAAGTCCTAAAAGGCTGACCAGAAGCTCTTTGTGCTTGGGCAGAGCTTGTAGACTTCTTGACTTTGCAAGGGGAGGGAAATCAGATGGTGACCTAGCCATTTCTGTGGGGGTTTGTAAATATCAATGTCTGGGGGGTTTGTTCTCTGTTGTATTCTTTGTTCTCGTGCATTTGTTCCTTTTTCATTCTTCTGTCTTTTCACTGAGTTTTGAGCAGGGAAAAGAAATTATTGAGCTGAGAGGGCTCTATTACATTTCTGACAATTAATGTTTCTTTCTGGGGAACTGGGAGTTCACATGTCTCCTGTGTGTCCCGCAGTCCTGTATTTCTACCACCTGGTGAACAAGCCCTCAGGAATCAGGAACATTCCCTTATCTTTTCCTTCCTTGTTTCTGCAGTTATCTCACTGGATAGAACTCACTTGGGGCTTTTCGCTGTTCTCTCTGCCCTCGAACTCAGAGAACAATCCACATCCTTGGGGACTTACTGACCTTCTCTTCCTTTTGCTTGCCTAAGCTGAAGCAACAAGGACCTGTTTGCTATTGCCTGTGCCCTTAGCATGGTTCTTACAGTCCCACCTAGCACGACCAGCCTTCCTGTAAATAACTCTGGTCTCTGTTATACATTAAGACCAACAACTCCTGTTTTGTAAGGCTTGTCTTTGCACCCACTCAGACACTGGCAAGGAACATGCTACTCCCTCTGGGAAGTAGTATGATTGGTGCAGTAGGCGAGTAGGGGGGAACATCTGCTTTAAGGCAAATCTGGGTTTTGTACCAGCTTGGTCAGATATTCAACCTCTTTGAGAGAATTTCCTCATTGTGAAATGATATAACATTACTATGCATGCTAAGTCATTTCAGTCGTGTCTGACTCTTTGTGATTCTATGGACTGTGGCCCATGAGGTTCCTCTACCCATGGGATTCTCCAGGCAAGAATAGTAGAATATGCTGCCATTTCCTGCTTCAGGGGATTTTCTCAACCCAGGGATCAAACCTGTGTCTCTCACAACCCCTACATTGGCAGGGGGTTCTTTACTATTAGTGTCTCCTGAGAAGCCCAATATTACTATGGTGAAATCATGTTTCAAAGCATCAGTTATGATACTGCATTGTCAGTGCCCTACTCATACTCTGCAATTAAAGGGAAGGAAGGACATCCATTGAGCTAGCAACAGTTACCTCTGGGAACAAAAATGTGCTACAGTCTTTATCTTGTGTGATAGATAAGATCAAAGGACACTTCCTGGGTGAGAGACATAAAGATTTTTAAATGAGGATGCCAATAGAGAAAGCAGGCTTATCTTGTACTCCTCAGCAAATGGAAGAGCTCCAAGATGCAAGAGAAGGAAGGAAGCAGAAAGGAGATAGTGTGTAGGAACTCAGTTGTCTGCCTCTCGTCCCAGGGCAGGCTCACTCTGGGCAGAGAGCACGTGAGAGTGGAAAGGGCTGTATCGTCCCCATCTGAGAGCTCTGAGAGTCAGTCCGCTGCCTGGTTAGTGAGAGCTGATGGGCTGGCTGAGGAGTCCCAGGGGTGTCCATGGGCATGAATGGAAAGCAGAAATTCATTGAGAATGAACACCACGAGCCAGCCTAGAAGAAAGCACAGCAGAAGGAAAGTGGACCACATTGCTGAGGCTGGGGAAGAGGGCCCAGCTGGATGAGAGGGAGTTCTCTGCCACTGAGCTCAGGGAGAAAGCAACAGCACAAGGGCAGAAATGGGCCAAGGCTTCAGAGGAAGATAGCCTTGTTCCTGGACAAAGCACAAACTGAGATGAAAGAGGAGGTAAGGAGGGGGTATCTGCAGCAGATACCTCATCAGTGAGGCCACCACAGGCCAGAAGTCCACCAACCCAATGTCACTGGGTACTGAAGGCTCCCTTAAACAGGGCATGTGGTATGTGAGTGGGGTCAGGGGAGGTGGGGCCATAGACCTTAAAATGGTTACTTTTAAACCAGAAGGGACAAAGAAATTAATATCTTCTGTTGAAAAGAGTTGAAACATTGCTCAGTTAAGTATCTTCTAACAGTAGGAATAGAATTCTGCCTCTGAGTTCAATGTTAGAGAAATTCTTAAAGTTTCCTCCTTCTCATCGGAGTCGTTGAAGCTTGGCAGGGGTTCTTTACTATTAGTGTCTCCTGAGAAGCCCAATATTACTATGGTGAAATCATGTTTCAAAGCATCAGTTATGATACTGCATTGTCAGTGCCCTACTCATACTCTGCAATTAAAGGGAAGGAAGGACATCCATTGAGCTAGCAACAGTTACCTCTGGGAACAAAATGTGCTACAGTCTTTATCTTGTGTGATAGATAAGATCAAAGGACACTTCCTGGGTGAGAGACATAAAGATTTTTAAATGAGGATGCCAATAGAGAAAGCAGGCTTATCTTGTACTCCTCAGCAAATGGAAGAGCTCCAAGATGCAAGAGAAGGAAGGAAGCAGAAAGGAGATAGTGTGTAGGAACTCAGTTGTCTGCCTCTCGTCCCAGGGCAGGCTCACTCTGGGCAGAGAGCACGTGAGAGTGGAAAGGGCTGTATCGTCCCCATCTGAGAGCTCTGAGAGTCAGTCCGCTGCCTGGTTAGTGAGAGCTGATGGGCTGGCTGAGGAGTCCCAGGGGTGTCCATGGGCATGAATGGAAAGCAGAAATTCATTGAGAATGAACACCACGAGCCAGCCTAGAAGAAAGCACAGCAGAAGGAAAGTGGACCACATTGCTGAGGCTGGGGAAGAGGGCCCAGCTGGATGAGAGGGAGTTCTCTGCCACTGAGCTCAGGGAGAAAGCAACAGCACAAGGGCAGAAATGGGCCAAGGCTTCAGAGGAAGATAGCCTTGTTCCTGGACAAAGCACAAACTGAGATGAAAGAGGAGGTAAGGAGGGGGTATCTGCAGCAGATACCTCATCAGTGAGGCCACCACAGGCCAGAAGTCCACCAACCCAATGTCACTGGGTACTGAAGGCTCCCTTAAACAGGGCATGTGGTATGTGAGTGGGGTCAGGGGAGGTGGGGCCATAGACCTTAAAATGGTTACTTTTAAACCAGAAGGGACAAAGAAATTAATATCTTCTGTTGAAAAGAGTTGAAACATTGCTCAGTTAAGTATCTTCTAACAGTAGGAATAGAATTCTGCCTCTGAGTTCAATGTTAGAGAAATTCTTAAAGTTTCCCTCCTTCTCATCGGAGTCGTTGAAGCTATGGTAACTATAAAGGTCATGGTCATTGTACTTGTCGCATAGGCTTTTTTATTGTGATTCAATCAGGCCCTCTCCCTAAAGACCCTAACACTGGGCTCAACTAAGTCTCAGAACTGTTAGTAACGTCCGTCTGCCCTTGCCCCTCCAGAGGGAACACCTGTTGGCCTAAAGAGAACACAGAGGGAATACTCTCCAGCCCAGAGCAGTGCCTGACCCTGCCGACTGAATCCCACAGGCAGGGGCTGCCTCCCACACACTGGTTCCCTCTTCCTGTGTCTCTTTTTCTGCCGAGCAGGGTAAGCTGGGCTTCTGGCTCTGACCCCTATGGACTAATGCTTTCCCTTTTCCAACTTCTGAGTTCTCACTTTGCCCAAAACACCACTAAAGTTAGGATCCCTAAATCACCGTCTCTTTTCTCCATGTCAGTGTAAAGCTAAAGGTACAGCCACAGTTGCCCTGTTAAGAATGTTAGAGAAGCAATGCAGTTTGCCCAGACACTGCATGTTCAATTCAACTGGTTGTTTTGTTTTTGTCTTTTTTTTTTTTACACTTATTTATTTACTTTTGGCTGCTCTGGGTTTTCATCACTGCGCTTGCTTTCTCTAGTTGTGGCAAGCAGTAGCTACTCCTCATTGCAGTGCATGGGCTTCTTATTGCAGTGGCTTCTCTTGTTGCAGACCACAGGCTCTAGGCACACAGGCCTCAGTAGCTGCAGCATGCAGGCTCAGTAGTTGCAGTGCATGGGCTTTGTTGCTCCATGGCATGTGAGATCTTACCAGATCAGGGATTGAACCTGTGTCCCCTGCATTGGCAAGCCAATTCCTAACCACTGGACCACCAGGGTGAAGTCCCTCAAATGGCTTTAAAGAGAGATGCTGTGGAAAGCCTCAAGCAGAAGAGAGATATTCAGATAAACTACAGAAAGACAAATGCAAAAAGTCTGTGGACAGAATAAGACAGTCCCATGGAGAAGTCCCTTCTGCCATCAAGAGGGCCCTCATTTCACACCCAGGTAACAGGTTGCTTTTCTCATTTTATAGACCTCCAGCTCACTGAAATTTGATGCATCAATTTCTTTCTTCTAGTAAAAGATGAGCTATGAGGCAGCAGAAGATGAGATTTTCAGAAGAAAGTTAAAGGAATTTTATAGCTTGTTTGTATCGTCCATACCACCCGATGGCAGCCGGCCTCCATAAATACTTATTAAAATTAATATTGTTTGAGCAAGTCCAAAAGGAAGAAAGCACTTCTGCAAGTCTCTGAATAACATAACTGCCCTCCCAGAGCCTGGGACCATAGCAACCACAGGAGGCGAGGAGCCATAATGCCGCTGTGATGGAAAGAACGTTGCATGAGGAATGAATAAACTCTGCCCAAACAGCATTTTGGTTTTATGGGTTTGTCTTCTTGTTTCACATTTGTTTGGTTGGTTGTTTTTTGATGATTTTTTTTTTATATGAACCATTTTTAAAGTCTTTATTGAATTTGTTACAATATTGCTTCTGTTGTATGTTTTGGGTTTTTTGGCCATGAGGCATGCGAGATCCTGGCTCCATGACCAGGGATCAAACCCACACCCTCTGCATTGGAAGGTGAAGTCTTAGCCACTGAGCCACCACGGAAGTCCCCCAAATGGCATTTGGGAATCACATTTCCAGCTTAGGAATCTGACTGTTGATACACTCCACCTCTGTCATTTATCAGGAACATCTTCACACTGAACACTATGCTCTGGTTTTGCAACATAGATTTGGTAAAACCTCAAGACAAAGCAAGCCTTGCCCAAGACATAGCTACAGGCTTGCTGGCAACATCTGCTCTTACACGTCTAACATCACATCAAAGGCTGCAGTCCTAACTTGAGAACAACAAAGAAACCACTGTGTCACCACTGAGTGTTGCCTACACTCTGAGGAGCCTCTTGTGCACTTGTGTGACTATAGTGGGATCGCACACTTATATGGTACTTTAAAAAAAAAAAAAAAAATATATATATATATATACATACATACACACATGTATATGGTTCTTTATAGTTTACAAAGGCATTTTCACCAACTTTATTTCAATTAATCCTCACAACATGAGGATTAGCCCTGTGATCTTATAGGGGAGGAAGATGAGGCTTATAGGAAGTAGGTGACTTATCCAAGACCACAAATCAAGTGGCAGAGCCAGAGTTTGCACCCAGGTCCCTGACGTTGTATGGCTTTTACAACTGTTCTCCTGCATGTGGGAGCAGGGCATGGGGGCAGGACTTTCTGCTGGTCAGTCTTGCCCATCAGTTTTCTGCACTTTGGGGGCAGCAGTTTGGCCAGTTTGAGTTTACTACATTGAAAAGGAAGGGCATAGGAGGTGGAGCTAAGATGGCGGCGTAGAAGGACATGCACTCATCTCTCCTGCAAAATCGCCTGAATTGCGACGAGTTCCTGGGAAACCATCAATGAAAGGAGGTTGGATCTGATCACAGAGAGGATACCCCACATTGAAGAACAAAGGAGAAGCTGCATCAAGACGGTAGGAGGGGCGCAATCGCACTTTTAAAAGTCAAACCTCATACCCGCCAGAGTTGCTGGGTGGGCCAAAGGCGTAAAGCCTGTTGCAGATCAAAACCCGGGAAAGGAGCAGTGACACCCACAAGGGACTGAGCCAGACCTGCTTTGGAGGGTCCAGGTGCCCCCCTGAGCTAGAAGTGCCCTTGAGCAGGCCTCGGAAGGACGGCACTCAGTTTGCTTTGAAGGAGGTTACCATTAACCCGATCACAGAGTCGCCGAGGAGGACTGGAAAGTCTGTGTGCACTGTGATCCGGGAGAGAGGAATAGCGATCCTGCATGAGACTGAGCCAGACTCACCTCTGAGTAACCTGACGTCTCCCGCGGTGGCGGGCGTCGACGGTGGCCTGAAGCAGGGTCGGGGTCACTGCGGAAGTGCTTCCCATAGAGCGTACGGGAATGAATCCTGTGTGAGACAGACGCCATTTTCCCTACTGTAGTTTGGCTGCTGGTGAAACTGCAGGGCTGCTGGTCAAGCTACAGGGAGGGAATTTAGCTCCACCCAGCAAGAAAAGGGATTTGGATTAAGAAACTCCCAGGGTCAGCCTGGGCGGGCCTTTTAATTCTGAAATAGGCCGAAATAAACAAGCAGTCAAAGAGGTCTTCAGATCCAACCACAGCCAGAGGCAAGAAAAAGACTGATAATTCCTGAATAGTCAGCAAGAGACAGAAGAACATAAACACTATTTTCATGTTTTGTCTGAATCTGGAGTTACTGCTGGACTTTAAAATTTCATTTTTTGTATTGTATTACTTTGTTTCAATTTTTTTTTCTCCTTTTTCCAAACACACTCAGTGCACCCCCCGCTTTTTTTGTTCTGTTTTTGTTTTTTTGGGGGTGTGTGTGTGAGAGTGGGTGTGTTCATTTCCTTCACTGAATTCTATTGAAGCTACTAATCTTATCAGTAAGACTGAATATATTCAAGTTTACATAATTTTTTTTCTTTTTCTTTTTCCTTTTAAACCACACATTTTATTTTGGTATAAACTTCTGGTTCCCCATTGGCCTTTTAAGGTTCTGTGGGGGTTTTGTTTGTTTTTATTATTTTTGCTTTGTTTTTCTATATTTTTCTATATAATTAGCTCTTTCAATTTTTTAAAATTTTTCATTTGTACTACTACCTCCTCTATAATTCTTTGCTTTCTCTGAAGCTCCTTTCCTATAGCACTAAATTCTAATACATACAAATCTTTATCTCCCTATATTTAACTTTGAAATATTATTCTATATTTCTCTTCTATCCTCCCTTTCTATTTTTCCCTTTCCCCACCATATTTCTTAGTCTGTTCTGTCCTCATTGCCTTATCCCCAACGGGGACCCTGCTCTAGCATTATTCTCCAATTGTGATCCGGGAGAGGAATAGCGATCCTGCATGAGACTGAGCCAGACTCACCTCTGAGTAACCTGACGTCTCCGCGGTGGCGGGCGCCGACGGTGGCCTGAAGCAGGGTCGGGTCACTGCGGAAGTGCTTCCCATAGAGTGTATGGGAATGAATCCTGTGTGAGACAGACGCCATTTTCCCTACTGTAGTTTGGCTGCTGGTGAAACTGCAGGGCTGCTGGTCAAGCTACAGGGAGGGAATTTAGCTCCACCCAGCAAGAAAAGGGATTTGGATTAAGAAACTCCCAGGGTCAGCCTGGGCGGGCCTTTTAATTCTGAAATAGGCCGAAATAAACAAGCAGTCAAAGAGGTCTTCAGATCCAACCACAGCCAGAGGCAAGAAAAAGACTGATAATTCCTGAATAGTCAGCAAGAGACAGAAGAACATAAACACTATTTTCATGTTTTGTCTGAATCTGGAGTTACTGCTGGACTTTAAAATTTCATTTTTTGTATTGTATTACTTTGTTTCAATTTTTTTTTCTCCTTTTTCCAAACACACTCAGTGCACCCCCCGCTTTTTTTGTTCTGTTTTTTTTGGTTTTTTTTGGGGGGGGGGTGTGTGTGTGTGAGAGTGGGTGTGTTCATTTCCTTCACTGAATTCTATTGAAGCTACTAATCTTATCAGTAAGACTGAATATATTCAAGTTTACATAATTTTTTTTTTCTTTTTTCTTTTTCCTTTTAAACCACACATTTTATTTTGGTATAAACTTGTGGTTCCCCATTGGCCTTTTAAGGTTCTGTGGGGGTTTTGTTTGTTTTTATTATTTTTGCTTTGTTTTTCTATATTTTTCTATATAATTAGCTCTTTCAATTTTTTAAAATTTTTCATTTGTACTACTACCTCCTCTATAATTCTTTGCTTTCTCTGAAGCTCCTTTCCTATAGCACTAAATTCTAATACATACAAATCTTTATCTCCCTATATTTAACTTTGAAATATTATTCTATATTTCTCTTCTATCCTCCCTTTCTATTTTTCCCTTTCCCCACCATATTTCTTAGTCTGTTCTGTCCTCATTGCCTTATCCCCAACGGGGACCCTGCTCTAGCATTATTCTCCAATTGGTGCTCTACTCAGTTTGGTTATTAACTGGTGGATATCATTCTTGGTTTTCTCTATTTGCCGTACTAACGTATTGTACTATATTTTTGGTTGGAATGCTTGGGTTATGTTACAGCTGTATATATTTATGTGTATAATTCAATACGCTAGATAGTATTTGCATAATTTTTTAATTGCCATTTGTCAAAGGTATACCTCTGTTTCTCATTTGCATATATATGTTTTAATATCATTTAACGCCATAACAAACCAGCCGTGAAATCTTCATTCCCTGGTCAGGCAACAAGCCTCGGGGCTTTAGGGAGGGAGCACTGACTCCAAAACTCTACAATACTAGAGAACGCCTAACACTAAAGAGCAGTTTACAAGTGACAACGCCAACAAAGGTAATCACTTGTATGCAAGTCCTGACATCACCCAATCACCAGCATCACCCAGAATAAGAAGCCCCATCCAAACAACAAACACCAACAGACAGTAACTCAAAGTCTGGGAAAAGAAAACCCCGAATAGAGCCAGTTAAAAAATTAATAATAACAATGAAACAGCAGAGAAATACCACACAAGCGAAGGAACAATCCACAAACACACAAGATCAAAGCAATGAAGAGAATTTGGACAAACTTTCTGAAAGTGATTTCAGAAGAATGATAGTAAAGATGATCAAAGACACTGAAAACAGAATGTGAGAGAAATTGCAAGACACAACTAACACACTGAATAAAGAAATACAAGAACTTACCAAAAAAAGTAACAGAGACAAACAACTCAATTGCTGAACTGAAAAACACTGTAGAAGGAACCAAGAGCAGAGTATCTGAGACAGAAGATTGGATAAGTGAGCTGAAAGATAACATGGTGGAAGTAACTGCTGAAAAACAGACTCCAGCTCAAAGAATGAAAAGAGCAGAGGATAGCCTCAGAGACCTCTGGGATAATATCAAACGCACCAATATTCGAATTATAGGGGTTCCAGAAGAAGAAAAAAAGAAAGGCTATGAGAAAATTTTTGAAGAGATTCTAGTTGAAAATTTCCCCAACATGGGAAAAGAAATAGTCAAGCAAGTCCAAGAAGCACAAAGAGTACCTAACAGAATCAATCCGAGAAGAAACACACCAAGACACATATTAATGAAGTTAACACAAATTAAACACAAAGATAGAATTCTCAAAGCAGCAAGGGAAAAGCAACTAGTGACATATAGGGAAAGCCCATACGTTTAACAGCTGATCTTTCAACAGAAACTCTGCAGGCCAGAAGGGAATGGCCGGACACATTTAAGTGGCTAAAAGAGAATAATCTGCAACCAAGAATCCTCTACCCTGCAAGGATCTCATTCAAAGTTGATGGAGAAATCAAAAACTTTACAGACAAGCAAAAATTAAAAGAATTTAGTCACACCAAACCAGCCTTACAACAAGTGTTAAAGGGACTTATATAGACAACAAGTATAAAAGGAGAAAATCCACGAAACAAACCCATCATAACATCTACGAAGATGACAATAGGATCATTTGTATCAATAATTACTTTGAATGTCAATGGACTAAACGCCCCAACCAAAAGACACAGAGTGGCTGAATGGATCCAAAAACACAACCCATACATATGCTGCCTCCAGGAAACTCACTTCAGACCTAGAGACACTCATAGACTGAAAGTGAGAGGCTGGAAAAAGATATTCCATGCAAATGGAAATCAAAAGAAAGCTGGAGTAGCAATCCTTATATCAGACAAAATCGATTTTAAAGTAAAGAAGATTCTAAGAGACAAGGCGGGTCACTACATCATGATTGAGGGATCCATCCAAGAAGAAGACATAACAATCATAAATATCTATGCTCCCAACACAGAAGCACCCCAATACATAAGACAAACACTTTCAGACATAAAAGAAGACATCGACACTAACACAATCATAGTAGGAGACTTTAACACTCCTCTCACACCGATGGACAGATCATCCAAACAGAAAATTAATAAAGAAACACAAGCCTTAAATGCCACACTAGAAGAGATGGACCTCATTGATATCTTTAGGACTTTCCATCCAAAAGCAGAAGAATACACTTTCTTCTCAAGTGCTCACGGAACATTCTCCAGGATAGACCACATCTTGGGCCACAAATCAAACCTCAGTCAATTCAAGAAAACTGAAATTCTATCAACCATCTTCTCGGACCACAATGCAGTGAGACTAGAGATCAACTACAGGAAAAAAAACCGCTAAAAACACAAACACATGGAGATTAAACAACACATACCTAAAAAATCAACTGATCATTGAGGAAATCAAAGGAGAAATAAAAAAATTCCTAGAAGAAAATGACAATGAACACACGACAGTGCAAAACCTATGGGATACTGCAAAAGCAGTTCTAAGAGGGAAGTTTATAGCAATTCAATCCCACCTCAAGAAACTAGGAAAATCTCAAACAGACGACCTTACCTTATGCTTAAAACAACTGGAGAAAGAAGAACAAAAACACCCCAAGGCCAGCAGAAGAAGGGAAATCATAAAGATCAGAGCAGAAATAAATGAAAAAGAAACAAAAGAAACAATAGTAAAGATAAATAAAACAAAAAGCTAGTTCTTCGAAAAGGTCAACAAAATCAACACACCACTGGCCAGACTCATCAAGAAAAAGAGAGAGAAGAACCAGATCACCAAAATCAAAAATGAAAAAGGAGAGATTACAACAGATAATGCAGAAATCCAAAGGATTCTAAGAGACTATTACGAACCACTCTATGGCAACAAATTGGACAACCTGGAAGAAATGGACAGTTTCTTAGAGAAGATTAATCTCCCAAGACTCAACCAGGAAGAAATAGAAACTATGAACAAGCCAATCACAAGCTCAGAAATCAACCTTGTGATCAAAAATCTACCCAAAAATAAAAGCCCGGGGCCAGAGGTTTCACAAGTGAATTCTACCAAATATTTAAAGAAGAGCTAATGCCTGTCCTTCTAAAACTCTTTCAAAAAATTGCACAGGAAGGAACACTTCCAAACACATTCTACGAGGCCACCATCACCCTGATACCCAAACCAGGCAAAGACATCACAAAAAAAGAAAATTATAGACCAATTTCACTGATGAATCTAGACGCCAAAATCCTCAACAAAATCCTAGCAAACAGAATTCAACAACACATCAAAAAGCTCATTCATCACGATCAAGTTGGGTTCATTCCAGGCATGCAAGGATTCTTCAATATCCACAAATCAATCAATGTGATACACCATATCAACAAATTGAGACACAAAAATCACATGATCATCTCAATAGATGCAGAAAAAGCCTTTGACAAAGTACAACATCCATTTATGATCGAAACTCTTCAAAAAATGGGCATAGAAGGTAATTATCTTAACATAGTGAAAGCCATATATGAGAAGCCCACAGCGAACATTATCCTCAATGGTGAAAAACTGAAAGCATTTCCTCTAAGATCAGGAACAAGACAGGGGTGTCCACTTTCACCACTCTTATTCAACATAGTCCTGGAAGTTCTAGCAACAGCAATAAGAGAAGAGAAAGAAATCAAAGGAATCCAGATTGGAAAAGAAGAAGTCAAACTCTCTCTATTTGCAGATGACATGATATTATACATAGAAAATCCCAAAGACACTATTACAAAACTACTAGAGTTAATCAGCGAATTCAGCAAAGTCGCAGGTTACAAAATCAATATACAGAAATCACTGGCATTCCTGTACACAAACAATGAAAAATCAGAAAACGAAATCAAAGAGGCAATCCCCTTAACCAATGCAACCAAAAGAATCAAATATCCAGGAATAAACCTACCCAAAGAAACAAAAGAACTGTACACAGAAAATTACAAGACACTCATGAGGGACATTAAAGAAGACTTAAACAGATGGAGAGATATTCCATGTTCCTGGGTTGGAAGAATCAATATTGTGAAAATGACCATACTACCAAATGTCATCTATAGATTCAGTGCGATCCCTATCAAACTTCCAATGACATTCTTCACAGAACTAGACCAAAGAATAACACAGTTCATATGGAAACACAGAAGACCTCGAATAGCCAAAGCAATCCTGAGGAAGAAGAATGGAGCTGGAGGGATCAGCCTCCCTAACTTTAGACTCTACTACAAAGCAACAGTCATCAAGACAGTATGGTACTGGCACAAAAACAGAAATATCGACCAATGGAACAAGATCGAGAACCCAGAGATAAACCCACGCACCTATGGGTACCTTATTTTTGACAAAGGAGGCGAACATAAAAGCAGCAGCCTCTTCAAATCCAGCAAACAGAATTCAACAACACATAAAATTTTCCCGATAAGGCACCATGCAAGGATTCTTCAATATCCACAAATCAATCAATGTGATACACCATATCAACAAATTGAGACACAAAAATCACATGATCATCTCAATAGATGCAGAAAAAGCCTTTGACAAAGTACAACATCCATTTATGATCGAAACTCTTCAAAAAATGGGCATAGAAGGTAATTATCTTAACATAGTGAAAGCCATATATGAGAAGCCCACAGCGAACATTATCCTCAATGGTGAAAAACTGAAAGCATTTCCTCTAAGATCAGGAACAAGACAGGGGTGTCCACTTTCACCACTCTTATTCAACATAGTCCTGGAAGTTCTAGCAACAGCAATAAGAGAAGAGAAAGAAATCAAAGGAATCCAGATTGGAAAAGAAGAAGTCAAACTCTCTCTATTTGCAGATGACATGATATTATACATAGAAAATCCCAAAGACACTATTACAAAACTACTAGAGTTAATCAGCGAATTCAGCAAAGTCGCAGGTTACAAAATCAATATACAGAAATCACTGGCATTCCTGTACACAAACAATGAAAAATCAGAAAACGAAATCAAAGAGGCAATCCCCTTAACCAATGCAACCAAAAGAATCAAATATCCAGGAATAAACCTACCCAAAGAAACAAAAGAACTGTACACAGAAAATTACAAGACACTCATGAGGGACATTAAAGAAGACTTAAACAGATGGAGAGATATTCCATGTTCCTGGGTTGGAAGAATCAATATTGTGAAAATGACCATACTACCAAATGTCATCTATAGATTCAGTGCGATCCCTATCAAACTTCCAATGACATTCTTCACAGAACTAGACCAAAGAATAACACAGTTCATATGGAAACACAGAAGACCTCGAATAGCCAAAGCAATCCTGAGGAAGAAGAATGGAGCTGGAGGGATCAGCCTCCCTAACTTTAGACTCTACTACAAAGCAATAGTCATCAAGACAGTATGGTACTGGCACAAAAACAGAAATATCGACCAATGGAACAAGATTGAGAACCCAGAGATAAACCCACGCACCTATGGGTACCTTATTTTTGACAAAGGAGGCGAACATACAAAATGGGACAAAGACAGCCTCTTCAAAAAATGGTGCTGGGAAAATTGGACAGCTACATGCAAGAAAATGAAATTGGAACATACCCTGACACCATGCACAAAAATCAACTCGAAATGAATTAAAGACCTAAATATAAGGCCAGAAACCATCAAACTCTTAGAGGAGAATATAGGCAAAACCCTCAAGGACATAAATCAAAGCAAGATCTTCTCTGACCCACCTACTAAAATAGCGGAACTGAAAAGAAAAATGAACATGTGGGACCTCATGAAAATTAAAATCTTTTGTACAGCTAAAGAAATCACCAAAAGGTTGAACAGACACCCCACAGAGTGGGAGAAAATCATAGCAAATGAAACAACAGACAATGAATTAATCTCCAAAATCTACAAGCAACTCAGACAACTCAGCACTGGAAAAACGAACAACCCAATCAAAAAATGGGAAAAGGACCTAAACAGACACCTCTCCAACGATGACATACAGATGGCCCAAAAGCACATGAAACGATGCTCAACTTCACTAATAATTAGGGAAATGCAAATCAAAACTACAATGAGATATTACCTCACACCCATCAGAATGGCCATCATTCACAAATCGACAGACAATAAATGCTGGAGAGGCTGTGGAGAAAACGGAACACTCCTGCATTGCTGGTGGGAGTGTAAATTGATACAGCCTCTATGGAAGAGAGTCTGGAGATTTCTTAAAAAACTAAAAATAGAAGCACCATATGACCCAGCAATCCCACTCTTAGGCTTATACCCTGATGAAATCAAATCTCAAAGAAGCACCTGTACCCCAATGTTCATTGCAACTCTCTATACAATAACTAGAACATGGAAGCAACCTAGATGCCCATTGACGAACGAATGGATCCAAAAGCTCTGGTACATATATACAATGGAATACTACACAGCCGTAAAGAGAAATGCAGAAGAATCAGCCCTAATGAGGTGGCTGGATCTAGAACGTATCATCAAAAGTGAAGTCAGTCAGAAAGAGAAGGACAAATACAGTATATTAACACATATATATGGAATCAGGTAGGATGGTGATGATAGCACATGCAGTGAAGCGACGGAAAGACAGACATGGACAGTGGACATATGGACATTGTGGGGAAGGAACAGAAGGTGGGAGGTGTAAAGGAAGTAGCATGAAGGCCTGTACTATCATAAGTGAAGAAAATAGCTCTAGTCATTGCTCTGTGAGAAAAGGGGATCCTTCAGGGGTGCTGTGTGATGGTTGGGAGTGGTGGGAAGGGGGGGATATACATATGACTAATCTGGGAACATACATATCTGTAAACAACAAAACTTTGTAAAAGCTAAAAGCAAAATAAAGGTTTAAAAAAAAAAATAGGAAGGGCATAAAAAGCAAAACCCCAAGAAGAGGGACTTCCCTGATGGTCCAGTGGGTAAGGACACTGCCTTGCAGTGCAAGGGACACTGGTTCAATCCCTGGCCTGGGAAGATCCCATGTGCCGCGGAGCAGCTGGACCGATGTGTCCAACTAAGTGCCGGAGTTCTGGAGCACATGTGCCCACAACCAGTGCTCTGCGACGAGAGAGCCTGTTGCAATGGGAGGCCCACGCAGGACAGAGAACGAAGATGGAAATAAATGAAAGACCAATAGAAGTGGCCAAAAAAAAAAAAAAAAGAAACTTCCCCCCAACACCCCGCCCCCACCATGAAAAAACCCAAGAAGAGAGTTTTCCATTTTTGAGAGGGACTTGGGGAGTTTTTTTATTTTTTATTGTGGTAAAAGTCACATAATATAAAACATGCTATTTTAGCCATATTTAACTGTACAGTTCAGTGGCACAAGGTACATTCACATTTTTGTACAAACCTCACCATCTTCTGTCTCCTGAATTTTTCACTTTCCTAAACTGAAACTCTGTTCACTTAGAACACTAATTCCCCACTCTTCTTCCCCACCCCCTAGACCTTGGCATCAATGTATTTTTTCACTCTGTGAATTTGACTGTTTTAGGTATCTCACATAAATGGAATCAATATTTGTCTGCACCTAATGCATACTGGAATTTAGGTTTTTAGTTTAAAATAGAGATTCAGAATTTCTGACTGCAAACTGCTTAAGATCTCAAAATCCTAGCTCTGAGCACACGAAGGCAACATGCTGTAAAAGTAGAATTAAGAAGACATGCTTGAGTTGGTCAGTTCCCCCACCCAAGACTCCACAGGCCTGACAGGGACAGAGAGGTGGAGGGGGCGTCAGAGATTCGTGCAGGAGTCGGGGTCCTGCACCTCTAGGGGGGTGTTCTAGACCCAGGAGCCAGACCCCTCAGGGGGCAGACTCTGAGCGAGCCCTCTGTGATGGGTCTATCTCCACCTCCTGGTACTTGTGCACTTACAAATCCTCTCCCCTGATTGTGGTCAGAACCTGTGACTTGCTTCCAACCAGCAGATATGACAAAGATAAGAGCATGTCCGAGATTATGAGGACATGATTACACTGCATGCAGTTTTTGTGCCAGCCTTGAAAGGAGGCACCCTCCTTTTCTGACTATAAGGGGAGCATCCCTGTGGTGAGGACCACAGGACAAGGAGCTGAGAGCATCCTCCGACCATATCCAGTGAGAAACTGAGACCCTCAGCTCACAGTCAAGAAACCGAGTGCTGCCCACCCCACCACCCTGAGAGCCTGGTACACATCCGTCTCTGACTGAGCCTCAGGAAGAACTCAGCCCTGGCAGCACCTTGACTGCAAAGTCACTGCTAAACTGTGGCCAGACTCCCAGCCCACAGATATCATGACATGATTCACGTGTCTAGTTTTACATCTCAATGCTGATGGTCATATTGTTTTGCAGCAACAGAAAACTGGTACAGATTAGTTCAGGGATCTGTGGGAGAAGAGATGTATGTTAAAAAAATCCCGGAGGGGAGTTTCACAGCCCCAGCACAGTAAAGACAGAGGTAAAACAGTGGCAGCCCGTCCACATCTGAGCAAACGTGAGGTCCTGCTGGGACCTGTGAGACATTCACATTTGTACAAACCTCACCATCTTCTGTCTCCTGAATTTTTCACTTTCCTAAACTGAAACTCTGTTCACCTAGAACACTAATTCCCACTCTTCTTCCCCACCCCTAGACCTTGGCATCAATGTATTTTTCTCTCTGTGAATTTGACTGTTTTAGGTATCTCACATAAATGGAATCAATATTTGTCTGCACCTAATGCATACTGGAATTTAGGTTTTTAGTTTAAAATAGAGATTCAGAATTTCTGACTGCAAACTGCTTAAGATCTCAAAATCCTAGCTCTGAGCACACGAAGGCAACATGCTGTAAAAGTAGAATTAAGAAGACATGCTTGAGTTGGTCAGTTCCCCCACCCAAGACTCCACAGGCCTGACAGGGACAGAGAGGTGGAGGGGGCGTCAGAGATTCGTGCAGGAGTCGGGGTCCTGCACCTCTAGGGGGGTGTTCTAGACCCAGGAGCCAGACCCCTCAGGGGGCAGACTCTGAGCGAGCCCTCTGTGATGGGTCTATCTCCACCTCCTGGTACTTGTGCACTTACAAATCCTCTCCCCTGATTGTGGTCAGAACCTGTGACTTGCTTCCAACCAGCAGATATGACAAAGATAAGAGCATGTCCGAGATTATGAGGACATGATTACACTGCATGCAGTTTTTGTGCCAGCCTTGAAAGGAGGCTCCCTCCTTTTCTGACTATAAGGGGAGCATCCCTGTGGTGAGGACCACAGGACAAGGAGCTGAGAGCATCCTCCGACCATATCCAGTGAGAAACTGAGACCCTCAGCTCACAGTCAAGAAACCGAGTGCTGCCCACCCCACCACCCTGAGAGCCTGGTACACATCCGTCTCTGACTGAGCCTCAGGAAGAACTCAGCCCTGGCAGCACCTTGACTGCAAAGTCACTGCTAAACTGTGGCCAGACTCCCAGCCCACAGATATCATGACATGATTCACGTGTCTAGTTTTACATCTCAATGCTGATGGTCATATTGTTTTGCAGCAACAGAAAACTGGTACAGATTAGTTCAGGGATCTGTGGGAGAAGAGATGTATGTTACTCCCAGGAAAAGACCAACCAGGTAAGTGAGGTCCTGCTGGGACCTGTGAGAGTTTCACAGCCCCAGCACAGTAAAGACAGAGGGGGTAAAACAGTGGCAGCCCGTCCACATCTGAGCAAACAGGACGTGACAGAGCCTTCCCTGTGCCTTCATCATACTGTAGGAGCTCAGGAGCTTCATCCAAGGGCATCAAGGATATGACTGAGGATAGACAGCAGACAAAGAAGGGGCCCTGTGGGCAAGACCAGGAAAACACAGACCAATGACACAGTTACTTCAGGAGGTATCAGTGGTTCAGGATGCCACACCAAACCAGAGGGATAAGTGTCACATCCTAGATGCCAGCATGAACTCTTGCCACAACCAGAGAGGAGGAACTCTCTATGAAGCCAAGACATCTCCAGCTCCTTGGACTGGATGTCCCTCCAGGGAGAGGGTGAGAGCTGGGATGGGAATACTGAACAATCGTGTTCCAAGTAGTAGAAATGACAGAGTTTACTTGGAAATGATGAAGGGTTCATTATCTGCCATCAGTGGAGGAGGGAGGGAGGTAAGCAGCATGATGCTACAGGCTGGGGTAGCAGGACAAACAGGGATCTGGTGGCTGTGGGAGAGGGATCAGTCAGCAAAGTCTTCCTGGAGGAGGTGACACAGTTGAGCTGCAGTTTAGAGAATGAATTAAGAAGAGATTCTATGGATATAAGACGTCATACTTTGGAACTTCCCTAGTGGTCCAGTGGCTAAGACTCCACACTCCCAGTGCAGGGACTCAGGTTCAATCCTTGATCAGAAATGAAGATCCCACATGTCACAACTAAGAGTTCTCATGAGGCAACTAAAGAGCCCAATGCCCCAACAAAGGCCGAAGATCCTGCACGCCCCAACTAAGACCTGGTGCAGGCAACAAGTAAATAAATAAAATATTAATTAAAAATAGATTCCAAATGTTCCTGGTGCCATGCCTTTAAGTGTTCAAGGTTCTAAGATGCCTTTTTCCCTCAAGTCAACGGTTCAAAGGCTCCCTGCTAGCATTACTGTCTACTGGGACTCTTCTAGGGTTGGAGAGAACACAAACTATCTGAAATGTATCTTAATAAGACTCCTATTCCTCATCATTTGCCACATTTCTGCCTGTAGGCATTACCTTTTTTTTATTTTACTTTTTATTTTTACAATGTTTTGTTGTTTACAGATATGTATAATCCCAGATTAGTCATATGTATATCCCTGGTCCCCATCCCTCCTCCACCCCACTCCCAGTCACTGCCTTCCCACCCCTCCAGGCCATCTCACAAAGCCCCTGCAGGATCCCCTATTCCCACAAAGCAATGACAATAGTTATCTTTTTCACATATGATAGTATAGGTTTCCATGTTACTCCCTCTACACCTCCCACCCCCTGTTCATTCCCCACAATGTCCATATGTCTGTTCTCTATGCCTGTTTTTCCATCGCTTTACTGCATGTGTTACCATTACCTTCTTACTAGGTTCCATATATATGTGTTAGTATACTATACTTGTCTTTCTTTTTTTGGCTTACTTTTTTGATAGGTTCTAGATCCAACCACCTCATTAGGACTGATTCTTCTGCATTTCTTTTATAGTGGTCTAGTATATTCCATTTTTAATTTATTCTTTCACTTGCAAATTTCCTTCCCCTCGTCAAATTTTCATTATAAATGTGGGTAGCAGGACAAACAGGGATCTGGTGGCTGTGGAGAGGATCAGTCAGCAAAGTCTTCCTGGAGGAGGTGACACAGTTGAGCTGCAGTTTAGAGAATGAATTAAGAAGAGATTCTATGGATATAAGACGTCATACTTTGGAACTTCCCTAGTGGTCCAGTGGCTAAGACTCCACACTCCCAGTGCAGGGACTCAGGTTCAATCCTTGATCAGAAATGAAGATCCCACATGTCACAACTAAGAGTTCTCATGAGGCAACTAAAGAGCCCAATGCCCCAACAAAGGCCGAAGATCCTGCACGCCCCAACTAAGACCTGGTGCAGGCAACAAGTAAATAAATAAAATATTAATTAAAAATAGATTCCAAATGTTCCTGGTGCCATGCCTTTAAGTGTTCAAGGTTCTAAGATGCCTTTTTCCCTCAAGTCAACGGTTCAAAGGCTCCCTGCTAGCATTACTGTCTACTGGGACTCTTCTAGGGTTGGAGAGAACACAAACTATCTGAAATGTATCTTAATAAGACTCCTATTCCTCATCATTTGCCACATTTCTGCCTGTAGGCATTACCTTTTTTTTATTTTACTTTTTATTTTTACAATGTTTTGTTGTTTACAGATATGTATAATCCCAGATTAGTCATATGTATATCCCTGGTCCCCATCCCTCCTCCACCCCACTCCCAGTCACTGCCTTCCCACCCCTCCAGGCCATCTCACAAAGCCCCTGCAGGATCCCCTATTCCCACAAAGCAATGACAATAGTTATCTTTTTCACATATGATAGTATAGGTTTCCATGTTACTCCCTCTACACCTCCCACCCCCTGTTCATTCCCCACAATGTCCATATGTCTGTTCTCTATGCCTGTTTTTCCATCACTTCACTGCATGTGTTACCATTACCGTCTTCCTAGATTCCATATATATGTGTTAGTATACTATACTTGTCTTTCTCTTTTTGACTTACTTCACTTTTTATGATAGGTTCTAGATCCAACCACCTCATTGGGGCAGATTCTTCTGCATTTCTTTTTATAGTGAGAAATACTCCATTGTATATATTCCATTTTTTAATTTATTCTTTCACTTCCGCAAAAATTTCCTCATGCACCCAGTCTCAAAAGTCAAATTGTTTTATAAACATGTATAAAAAATGGCAATTGCATGCACTGCTCCATTACACCACCTCTCCAAGGAAACCACGTTCAACATTTAGACCATTGTTCTACATGTTTTCCTCCCTACCTCTAAGAAACATTCTGATATTGACATTGTTGGTTTTTCAGTTGCACTATTCATTGGCTTCCCAGACAGAAGACGAGACTCTCTGCCACTGTCGCCAAGCCCACCACACACACCTTCTTCTTAGCCCTGTTCTCCCAGTGGAGTTGATCTATAATTTTAAAGTCAATAACCTCATTGTTTACATTATTATATCATGTAAATGTCATTCACAGCTGAGTCATGAGGCTTATGAACTAGTAACGATTTCTAACACATTTTGTTTTCCCTGGAGTTTATGATGACTTTATTATTTCCTTTGCTAAGTTGTATATACTCTCATAATAATCCATCTCTGAACCCGTCCTCCCTAGGAATTTTAATAAACCCTGGGAATTTTATATTTTAAATGTATTTTTATCTTTCCAAACAGTTTTCTCCCAGTCTTCTGATCCCTCCAGCAATCTGAACAGTTTGCATGTCTGCCTTCCTGGCCTTTGCCTTCACCATATCCTGGAAGTGTGTTTCTGTCCTGAGTTGGAGTCTGTCTTTCCCGTTCCTATTTCACCATTTTTCATGTATACACATCCACATACCCACATGCACAGACACACGCATACATTTCCTGGCTTCAGTGTGCTTTTGTTTCCAACAGCCCAAACTTGCAGTTCCTCTCAGGAGGACTGTCCTTGGACAACTGAAGGCACTCAGCCTGAAGCTGGAGATCCAAGGGTCTTAGAATTTTCACCCCCATCTACCACCCCCAGAGCAGCCCCTAACTATTGATGAACTAGAGGGGAATGCACAAGCCAGTTCCTTTGTTTCAGGTAGGGACAACTAAAGTAACTTGCCCTCCAGCATTTTTCTAAAGGATGAGACTGAACTGTGCCAAGAATCACCCCTTATTGAGTTTTCTCTATTTCTTTGTCCTGTTTTCTCCACTTCCTTATAGACCTCCTTAATAAATTACTTACACGAGAATCCATTTTGGCCCTCTGTTTTTTTAATCCTAGATTGCATGCACTGCTCCATTACACCACCTCTCCAAGGAAACCACGTTCAACATTTAGACCATTGTTCTACATGTTTTCCTCCCTACCTCTAAGAAACATTCTGATATTGACATTGTTGGTTTTCAGTTGCACTATTCATTGGCTTCCCAGACAGAAGACGAGACTCTCTGCCACTGTCGCCAAGCCCACCACACACACCTTCTTCTTAGCCCTGTTCTCCCAGTGGAGTTGATCTATAATTTTAAAGTCAATAACCTCATTGTTTACATTATTATATCATGTAAATGTCATTCACAGCTGAGTCATGAGGCTTATGAACTAGTAACGATTTCTAACACATTTTGTTTTCCCTGGAGTTTATGATGACTTTATTATTTCCTTTGCTAAGTTGTATATACTCTCATAATAATCCATCTCTGAACCCGTCCTCCCTAGGAATTTTAATAAACCCTGGGAATTTTATATTTTAAATGTATTTTTATCTTTCCAAACAGTTTTCTCCCAGTCTTCTGATCCCTCCAGCAATCTGAACAGTTTGCATGTCTGCCTTCCTGGCCTTTGCCTTCACCATATCCTGGAAGTGTGTTTCTGTCCTGAGTTGGAGTCTGTCTTTCCCGTTCCTATTTCACCATTTTTCATGTATACACATCCACATACCCACATGCACAGACACACGCATACATTTCCTGGCTTCAGTGTGCTTTTGTTTCCAACAGCCCAAACTTGCAGTTCCTCTCAGGAGGACTGTCCTTGGACAACTGAAGGCACTCAGCCTGAAGCTGGAGATCCAAGGGTCTTAGAATTTTCACCCCCATCTACCACCCCCAGAGCAGCCCCTAACTATTGATGAACTAGAGGGGAATGCACAAGCCAGTTCCTTTGTTTCAGGTAGGGACAACTAAAGTAACTTGCCCTCCAGCATTTTTCTAAAGGATGAGACTGAACTGTGCCAAGAATCACCCCTTATTGAGTTTTCTCTATTTCTTTGTCCTGTTTTCTCCACTTCCTTATAGACCTCCTTAATAAATTACTTACACGAGAATCCATGCCTCTGTCTCCTAGGGAACCCACCATGAGTCCAATGTCTTCCTTTTCCTTACTTTAATCCTTTAATTTGTTAGAGCACATCCTTCGGTAACTTTCAGAGGATTTGTATGGAATATAAATATTTTAAGATTTCTTATGCCTGAAAATCTTATTCTCTTGGCATTCTTAAGAGAGTTTGGTGGTGGGCTGGTCAGCTTTACGTGTCAGCTTGGCTAGGCCACAGTACACAATTACTTAATCAAAGATTAATCTAGATGTTGCTATGAAAGGATTTTATAGATGTGGTTAACATATACAATCAGTTGATTTTTAAGTAAAAGAAATTTCCCTCAATAATGTGAGTGGGTCTCAATCAATTAGTTGAAAGAAATTAGAAGTAAAAGCTGAGGTTTCCTGAAGAAGAAATTCTGCCTCAAGACTGCAACATTCATTCCTGCATGCATCTCCAGCCTGCCCTACAGATTTCAGACTCATAGTTTCCCAGTTACTTGAGCCAATTCTGTGGGGTGGGGGGGGAACTCCTTTTATACATTTATACAAATATATACCATTATACATTTATATGGGTTTCCCTTGTAGCTCAGATGGTAATGAATCTGCCTGAATGCAGGAGACCCCAGTGCAATTCCTGGGTCAGCAAGATCCCCTGGAGAAGAGATAGGCTACCCACTCCTGTACTCTTGGTCTTCCCTGGTAGCTCAGATGGTAAAGAATTTTTTCACAATGCAGAAGACATGGATTTGATCCCTGGGCTGGGAAGATACCCTGGAGAAGGGAAAGGTTACCCACTCTAGTATTCTTGTCTGGAGAATTCCATGGCTCATACATAGGTTGCAAAGAGTTGGACACAGCTAAGCAGCTTTCATTTCATTTCATTCCATATGTTTATATATCCAATAGAATATATGTAGCCTATTGGTTCTATTTCTTGAAGAACTCCAATACAAATATGACTTTAAAAAGGTGGCTGGGGACTTTCCTGGTAGTTCAGTCGTTAAGACCTCATCTTACAATGAAGGGGTGCAGGTTCGATCCCTGCTTGGGGAACTAAAATCCCACATGCCTCTCAGCCAAAAATTCAGAACATAGAACAGAAGCAACATTGTAACAAATTCAATCAAGACTTTTTTAAAATGAAAAGGTGACTGGAAGTCCCAAGTGGGTGGTTAGAGTTCGTGAACCATCATCTTCACAGCCGAGTGGTCTGGCTGAGCTCTTTGTCCAGGGACTCCCATGTTAGTGTCCTTAAGTCTTTCCTCTTAGCCTGCCAAGCTTACATCATGAGGCTTGGGTATCCCTAACCCACACTGTTTATAAATCCCCTATTTTAGACAGCCGTGATTAAGGCAGAGGGCTCAGATTAATGACCCATGGTGCTCACTTCCTCCTCCTGTCTCCATAATAAAGCAACCAATGAAAAGTGAAAGTCGCTCAGTCATGTCTGATTCTTTGCAATTCCATGGACTGTAGCCCACCAGGTTTTCTGTCCAGAGAATTTGTCTCAATCAATTATTGCAGAATAATCCAGCCTGCCCTACGAAAGAATTCGCCTCAAGTTTCACCATTCTTGAGCATTCTGCTGGGGGGGCCCTTATAGATTTATAAATATATCCCAGTTACTTAGCCAATTCTGTGGGGGGGGGTGGGAACTCCTTTATACATTTATACAAATATATACCATTATACATTTATATGGGTTTCCCTTGTAGCTCAGATGGTAATGAATCTGCCTGAATGCAGGAGACCCCAGTGCAATTCCTGGGTCAGCAAGATCCCCTGGAGAAGAGATAGGCTACCCACTCCTGTACTCTTGGTCTTCCCTGGTAGCTCAGATGGTAAAGAATTTTTTCACAATGCAGAAGACATGGATTTGATCCCTGGGCTGGGAAGATACCCTGGAGAAGGGAAAGGTTACCCACTCTAGTATTCTTGTCTGGAGAATTCCATGGCTCATACATAGGTTGCAAAGAGTTGGACACAGCTAAGCAGCTTTCATTTCATTTCATTCCATATGTTTATATATCCAATAGAATATATGTAGCCTATTGGTTCTATTTCTTGAAGAACTCCAATACAAATATGACTTTAAAAAGGTGGCTGGGGACTTTCCTGGTAGTTCAGTCGTTAAGACCTCATCTTACAATGAAGGGGTGCAGGTTCGATCCCTGCTTGGGGAACTAAAATCCCACATGCCTCTCAGCCAAAAATTCAGAACATAGAACAGAAGCAACATTGTAACAAATTCAATCAAGACTTTTTTAAAATGAAAAGGTGACTGGAAGTCCCAAGTGGGTGGTTAGAGTTCGTGAACCATCATCTTCACAGCCGAGTGGTCTGGCTGAGCTCTTTGTCCAGGGACTCCCATGTTAGTGTCCTTAAGTCTTTCCTCTTAGCCTGCCAAGCTTACATCATGAGGCTTGGGTATCCCTAACCCACACTGTTTATAAATCCCCTATTTTAGACAGCCGTGATTAAGGCAGAGGGCTCAGATTAATGACCCATGGTGCTCACTTCCTCCTCCTGTCTCCATAATAAAGCAACCAATGAAAAGTGAAAGTCGCTCAGTCATGTCTGATTCTTTGCAATTCCATGGACTGTAGCCCACCAGGTTTTCTCTGTCCAGAGAATTCTCCATACAAGCATACTGGAGTGGATGGCCATTTTTTAATCCAGGAGATCTTCCTGATCAAGGGATAAAACCCCAGTCTCTCACATTTCAGGCAGATTCTGAGCCACCAGAGAAGAAGCATTCAATCAATGGCAAATCGCAAAGAGGTGATGTGGGACATAGAGGTTCACCTCATCTTTTAAGTCATGCCACATGGCAGCATGAGCCAGAGAAAGGACAGATGAAACCTCTAAGGCAGCCATGATGAGGAACCAAGCCTGATTTGAGCTCTCATTCACTCGTGCTCCTCTCCAGGGGCAGCATGGTGTAAAGGGAGACAATATGGGCTTTGACACTACAGAGCAAGCATGACCAGTCCTGAGTACTCATTGGAAGGACGGATGTTGAAGCTGCAGCTCCAATACTTTGGCCATTTAATGTGAAGAGCTAACTCATTGGAAGAGACTCAGATGCTGCGAAAGACTGAGGGTGGAAGGAGAAGGGGGTGACAGAAGATGAGATGGCTGGATAACATCAACTCAATGGACATGAGTTTGAGCAAGCTCTAAGAGATGGTGAAGGACAGGGAAGCCTGGTTGCTGTAGGCCATGAGGTTTCAGAGGGTCGGACATGACTGGGTGACTGAACAACAACAAAAAAGGAAAAATACAGGTGCTCTCAGAAGCTATTTCTCAGCCTGAAGAGAAAGCCCATCTGCCAAGAGCAGCAGACAGGGAGCACCGACATGAACAGAAGCAACAACAAATTCAATCAAGTTTTTGGGTGGGTTTAGAGTTCGTGAACCATCATCTTCACAGCCGAGTGGTCTGGCTGAGCTCTTTGTCCAGGGACTCCCATGTTAGTGTCCTTAAGTCTTTCCTCTTAGCCTGCCAAGCTTACATCATGAGGCTTGGGTATCCCTAACCCACACTGTTTATAAATCCCCTATTTTAGACAGCCGTGATTAAGGCAGAGGGCTCAGATTAATGACCCATGGTGCTCACTTCCTCCTCCTGTCTCCATAATAAAGCAACCAATGAAAAGTGAAAGTCGCTCAGTCATGTCTGATTCTTTGCAATTCCATGGACTGTAGCCCACCAGGTTTTCTCTGTCCAGAGAATTCTCCATACAAGCATACTGGAGTGGATGGCCATTTTTTAATCCAGGAGATCTTCCTGATCAAGGGATAAAACCCCAGTCTCTCACATTTCAGGCAGATTCTGAGCCACCAGAGAAGAAGCATTCAATCAATGGCAAATCGCAAAGAGGTGATGTGGGACATAGAGGTTCACCTCATCTTTTAAGTCATGCCACATGGCAGCATGAGCCAGAGAAAGGACAGATGAAACCTCTAAGGCAGCCATGATGAGGAACCAAGCCTGATTTGAGCTCTCATTCACTCGTGCTCCTCTCCAGGGGCAGCATGGTGTAAAGGGAGACAATATGGGCTTTGACACTACAGAGCAAGCATGACCAGTCCTGAGTACTCATTGGAAGGACGGATGTTGAAGCTGCAGCTCCAATACTTTGGCCATTTAATGTGAAGAGCTAACTCATTGGAAGAGACTCAGATGCTGCGAAAGACTGAGGGTGGAAGGAGAAGGGGGTGACAGAAGATGAGATGGCTGGATAACATCAACTCAATGGACATGAGTTTGAGCAAGCTCTAAGAGATGGTGAAGGACAGGGAAGCCTGGTTGCTGTAGGCCATGAGGTTTCAGAGGGTCGGACATGACTGGGTGACTGAACAACAACAAAAAAGGAAAAATACAGGTGCTCTCAGAAGCTATTTCTCAGCCTGAAGAGAAAGCCCATCTGCCAAGAGCAGCAGACAGGGAGCACCGACATGCTCAAGCCCATGGGCCAGGGACTTCTCTGATGGTTCAGTGGTTGAGAATCTACCTTCCAATGCAGAGGATGTGGGTTTGATCCCTGGTGAAAAACAAAGGTCTCATATGCTGAGGAACAACTAAGCCCATGCACAACAACTACTGAGCCCATGTCCTCTGAGAACCCACCCATTAGAACTAGATAGAACAGTCCGAGAGCTGCCACAAAGATCGAGTGCCGGAACTAAGACCCAACGCAGTCAAATAAATAAATATTAGAAGAGAAAAAGAGCTCATGGGTCAGATTGCTGCTTAAACCCTGTTGTTGCCACTCCCTTTTCACAGCATGATAGTTCATTCTTCATTGATGCCCATGAGCCAATTCACTCCTCCTTTTGCCCAAGTCTGCTCAAGTTAAGTTCCTGTCACTTGAAGCCAAACTGGTCTTAGCTGATATGATATATGTGAAGAAAGTCTATAATGAAAGAATACACTATTCTCATATTTAGAAGCATTACATATGTGCCCATTCTCTTTAATTTTGCCAAATCATTAAAGCAGGCCTAGGAAGAGAATCTTACCTGTATTTGTTTACCTGTGGCTCTTGAGACACCTAACATAGCAACATCTTTTCTCTAAAAGTCTATGGCTCCAATTTCAGATTGCCCTTCCTTCCATGAATTTCCACTCTGGTCTCCTATACCAACAGGGCAAACTTTAGAGAAATATTGTTTCTTTCCTGTTCTTTGACACCATGTCCAAAATATCATCATTACTTCTACACTCTAAGTTTTGAAAGAATGTTCCCTTTCATAGATGAGCAACTTCCAAATACTGGAAATTAGAAAAAGATAAATTTCCAGTTGCAGTCAAGATGAAGTAAATACACTCCAACTTCTTTCCACATTGAACACAATTAACAATCCTAGACAGAATCCAACAGCCATCTGAGGACTCTGAAATGTAAACATCGACACGTCAACTGTGAAAGGAGACCAGAAAACAAAGAACCACCAAAAAAATATTGGATGAGTTTCCAGGTTTTACTCTTCAGTATCTCTGAGTCTAGCTTCAAAGGCTGGCCTGAAACCTAGAGGGATAAAGAAAAAAATTACAGAACATATCCAAACAGGATTATTTTTTAAGGAGGATTGGGAGAAAGGAAAGTGAGAGGATACAGGTGAATTTAGATCATGGAGTAGGAAAATAGAACTTCACAGTAGAACTATGTGATTAAAGGGGGGGGTAATATCTTAACCTGGGTGAGAATGATGTTCCCTTTCATGCTAACTGTTGTATTGGTTTTGATTCCAAAACTCTAAGAAAAACCAACTACTTCTGATCTGAGCCATTAGGGAAAAAGGCCCTCTAGGTCTGAGAGAGCAGGATAATTCACTCAGGTTAGTTGGTTGTTTTTCCCATTCTCTCACAGCATTGACCCCAGGCAAGTTCTTGGCAATAGCTGCAGTATGCTAAGTGGGTTCCTAAAACTCCGAAAGTGGTGAACCCTTCTCTCTGACCAGAGAAACTGGGATCTCCACAGTGTGAGGAGCCAAACTGGTCTTAGCTGATATGATATATGTGAAGAAAGTCTATAATGAAAAATATACTATTCTCATATTTAGAAGCATTACATATGTGCCCATTCTCTTTAATTTTGCCAAATCATTAAAGCAGGCCTAGGAAGAGAATCTTACCTGTATTTGTTTACCTGTGGCTCTTGAGACACCTAACATAGCAACATCTTTTCTCTAAAAGTCTATGGCTCCAATTTCAGATTGCCCTTCCTTCCATGAATTTCCACTCTGGTCTCCTATACCAACAGGGCAAACTTTAGAGAAATATTGTTTCTTTCCTGTTCTTTGACACCATGTCCAAAATATCATCATTACTTCTACACTCTAAGTTTTGAAAGAATGTTCCCTTTCATAGATGAGCAACTTCCAAATACTGGAAATTAGAAAAAGATAAATTTCCAGTTGCAGTCAAGATGAAGTAAATACACTCCAACTTCTTTCCACATTGAACACAATTAACAATCCTAGACAGAATCCAACAGCCATCTGAGGACTCTGAAATGTAAACATCGACACGTCAACTGTGAAAGGAGACCAGAAAACAAAGAACCACCAAAAAAATATTGGATGAGTTTCCAGGTTTTACTCTTCAGTATCTCTGAGTCTAGCTTCAAAGGCTGGCCTGAAACCTAGAGGGATAAAGAAAAAAATTACAGAACATATCCAAACAGGATTATTTTTTAAGGAGGATTGGGAGAAAGGAAAGTGAGAGGATACAGGTGAATTTAGATCATGGAGTAGGAAAATAGAACTTCACAGTAGAACTATGTGATTAAAGGGGGGGGTAATATCTTAACCTGGGTGAGAATGATTTTCCCCTTTCATGCTAACTGTTGTATTGGTTTTGATTCCAAAACTCTAAGAAAAACCAACTACTTCTGATCTGAGCCATTAGGGAAAAAGGCCCTCTAGGTCTGAGAGAGCAGGATAATTCACTCAGGTTAGTTGGTTGTTTTTCCCATTCTCTCACAGCATTGACCCCAGGCAAGTTCTTGGCAATAGCTGCAGTATGCTAAGTGGGTTCCTAAAACTCCGAAAGTGGTGAACCCTTCTCTCTGACCAGAGAAACTGGGATCTCCACAGTGTGAGGAGAATCCACATTGCTGTATTTTCTCTACATATGCACCCATCTCATGGCTCTGGATGGAGATACCCTCAAAGGAAGCAAAGGATAGCAGAGTGGAGAAAATAAAGATCCAGCTTCCTAGCCAGAGGACCAGAAGGAGAGGACCTTTGGGAGCCAGGAAGTGTCTGAGAAAGGAAAACCAATCCAGCTGCATGGACAAGTCCTGCTAGGTCTTACCTTAGCAGATCATTGTGGCCTTATTCCTTTTTTTACAGCAGTTGGTTTAATCATGAAATGGAATGCTGTTCTGATCAGCTAGAAATAAACACATTGGGGATGGGGAAGAGCAGGAGCTGGAGGCAAATTTTGGTAAAAATTTCAGAGAGGAAAAAATAGTGCTGATAATAATGTCATGAGAGCCACAACAGTTGTGCCGGAACCACAATCAGAGCTGGCAGAGGATAAAGCTGACATTCTGTGACTGGAAGAATGGAAAAATGGAAAGATCCTAGAGGCAAGGAATTAACCAGTCTAGAGCTGTTCTACCCGTGGGCTTCTTATTATATGGGGCAATTTTTTTTCCTCCTCTTTTTTTTTTTTGGCAAGAATTTAGGGACAATTTTCTAGAATTTGCAGTCAAGTTACATAAAAGCTCGGTCGTGTCCAATTTGCTGTGACCCTATGGACTGTAGCTCACCAGGCTCCTCTGTCCTTGGGATTTTCCAGGAAAGAACACTGGAATGGTTTGCCATTTCCTCCTCCACGGAATCTTCCTGAACCAGGGATCAAACTGACATCATATTCTGAGTGTCCTGTGTGCTGCAGTTGGATTCTTTACTACTAGACTATGGGCCTAGGGTGAGACCTCACCCACTGAGCTGCTCTCACTCTGTGTTTGGATCCCTGGGGCAGAGCCTTACTTAATTCTTCCTCAAGGTTCAGAGGAGATACTTTTCCTAACTATCTGATCTGAGCCATTAGGGAAAAAGCCCCTCTAGGTCTGGGGTTTGGTTGTTTTTTTCCCATTCTCTCACAGCATTGACCCCAGGCAAGTTCTTGGCAATAGCTGCAGTATGCTAAGTGGGTTCCTAAAACTCCGAAAGTGGTGAACCCTTCTCTCTGACCAGAGAAACTGGGATCTCCACAGTGTGAGGAGAATCCACATTGCTGTATTTTCTCTACATATGCACCCATCTCATGGCTCTGGATGGAGATACCCTCAAAGGAAGCAAAGGATAGCAGAGTGGAGAAAATAAAGATCCAGCTTCCTAGCCAGAGGACCAGAAGGAGAGGACCTTTGGGAGCCAGGAAGTGTCTGAGAAAGGAAAACCAATCCAGCTGCATGGACAAGTCCTGCTAGGTCTTACCTTAGCAGATCATTGTGGCCTTATTCCTTTTTTTACAGCAGTTGGTTTAATCATGAAATGGAATGCTGTTCTGATCAGCTAGAAATAAACACATTGGGGATGGGGAAGAGCAGGAGCTGGAGGCAAATTTTGGTAAAAATTTCAGAGAGGAAAAAATAGTGCTGATAATAATGTCATGAGAGCCACAACAGTTGTGCCGGAACCACAATCAGAGCTGGCAGAGGATAAAGCTGACATTCTGTGACTGGAAGAATGGAAAAATGGAAAGATCCTAGAGGCAAGGAATTAACCAGTCTAGAGCTGTTCTACCCGTGGGCTTCTTATTATATGGGGCAATTTTTTTTCCTCCTCTTTTTTTTTTTTGGCAAGAATTTAGGGACAATTTTCTAGAATTTGCAGTCAAGTTACATAAAAGCTCGGTCGTGTCCAATTTGCTGTGACCCTATGGACTGTAGCTCACCAGGCTCCTCTGTCCTTGGGATTTTCCAGGAAAGAACACTGGAATGGTTTGCCATTTCCTCCTCCACGGAATCTTCCTGAACCAGGGATCAAACTGACATCATATTCTGAGTGTCCTGTGTGCTGCAGTTGGATTCTTTACTACTAGACTATGGGCCTAGGGTGAGACCTCACCCACTGAGCTGCTCTCACTCTGTGTTTGGATCCCTGGGGCAGAGCCTTACTTAATTCTTCCTCAAGGTTCAGAGGAGATACTTTTTCCTAATCTATGATTTACTTTATAGAAATATAGAGAAAAGGCAAAGTTTATAAAGACAGAGAGCAGATTAGTGGTTGCCAGGATAAAGAAGAACTTAGGGGGGAAGAGGGAAGAGAAGAAGAAATAGAAGACTTTCCTGGTGGCCCAGCAGCCAAGACTCAGAGAATTTATGAACTTTAGGGATGAGTAAGAAGACGATGTCTGGAACGAGGAGGGAGGAGGGACCCCATCTCCTCTGGGTCATCCACAGAGACCTACAGCATCCTGGTGATGGCTTCCTGCAGGCAGAAGGCTCAGGCAATCACTATAGTAATAGTACAATAGTAATATTGTACTATTACAGTAGGAGGAATAGTACAGAAATAGTGAGTTCAGCCCCCCAAAGGAAGCTAGAAACACCCGACACACTAGAAATAATTATTTCCATGGATTACACATATAATGAAGTTTTAACGACCATCTCATTGCTTTGTCAAATAGTAGATATTTGACAAATGTTTAAATATATAATTTTATAGGGAAAATTTTGGAGGAATTGATCATGCCCAGCTATTTATATCTAGCTACATTTTTTTCCCAGACTCATCAGAGCACAAACACCATTTATGTGACGCTGTAAGAGTGGCTATTCTATTCTGCATTCTGCTTTGCTTGCACTTTGCTTTGTGATGTGTGCACATTTCACAGCTCACATACTTCTCTCAGTTTTCATGGTCACAGGGAATTCGGACTCACTATAGTTCTCTTGCCTATTCCCACTCATGGAACGTTTGGGTCACTTTCTATTTTCCCCTGTTATGAACATGCTGCCATAAATATCTTTGTATAAATGACTTTTTTCCATCTGGATTATTACCTTAAGGTATTTTTCCCAGAAGTGGGATTACCAAGTCAAAGGATGTGAATGTTCCATAGTTCTTATTATAAATTGTCAGCTTGCACTTGAGAAAAATAGGGACAAATTACAGAGTGGCCGACAAGGATGTGGGTTTTCCATGCAGAACCTAATTTAACAGGTTTTCTCTCAATCTTATTTATTTTTATTAATTTCATGTTGGCATTCCTTAGCTGTTGAAATTTGTACTTCTTGAATTATTATGCAGGCTGAACATTTGCTCATGTTAGTTTACTATCTATAATAAACAAAAACAAGACATTTTTGTTAGAGAAAAATCTGCTCCCTCTGATGATTTGGTGACATTATAAATGGCAAAGGTGATATGAATGAAAGATATTACTAGTCATTCTTCATATGTAAATAATATCGTCATATCTTTTGATAAATCCTCAAGTAGAATATAGGTCTTCACCATAAATTTACATTATTCTGTATCTATTTTGGACCATAAGCCTTATTCATAATAATTTAAATAATTTTCTAATTTTTAATTTCATTTAGTGTTTTTTTCTCTACCAAAAGTTGAAATTATTTTATAATTGATTTGATTCACCTTGTTTCTGATGATATCTTCTATTGCTTTAAATATCACAAATATATTTCTCTTCCATTGTAGAAATAAATATGCTATTTCATCCTCTTTTGATTTTTTTTATGGCTTGTTTCATGGTCATTTGCAAGGTGCAAACCTGAGGTAAATTTCATTACTGCCCAGACTTCTGACATATGTGGCTGAATTCTTCCCTTATAACATTAACAGAGGATAAGAATATACAGTCTCTTAGTTCTGTGTGTGGTAGGTTGGTACAGACCAACTCACAGTTCAGGCTCCCACAAGCCTCACCATCCTGGCGTAAAAAAAAAGATTGGTGGCCAGCAAAGCCTGGCGTGCTGCAGTCCATGGGGAGTTTTCTGGTCACAGGGAATTCGGACTCACTATAGTTCTCTTGCCTATTCCCACTCATGGAACGTTTGGGTCACTTTCTATTTTCCCCTGTTATGAACATGCTGCCATAAATATCTTTGTATAAATGACTTTTTTCCATCTGGATTATTACCTTAAGGTATTTTTCCCAGAAGTGGGATTACCAAGTCAAAGGATGTGAATGTTCCATAGTTCTTATTATAAATTGTCAGCTTGCACTTGAGAAAAATAGGGACAAATTACAGAGTGGCCGACAAGGATGTGGGTTTTCCATGCAGAACCTAATTTAACAGGTTTTCTCTCAATCTTATTTATTTTTATTAATTTCATGTTGGCATTCCTTAGCTGTTGAAATTTGTACTTCTTGAATTATTATGCAGGCTGAACATTTGCTCATGTTAGTTTACTATCTATAATAAACAAAAACAAGACATTTTTGTTAGAGAAAAATCTGCTCCCTCTGATGATTTGGTGACATTATAAATGGCAAAGGTGATATGAATGAAAGATATTACTAGTCATTCTTCATATGTAAATAATATCGTCATATCTTTTGATAAATCCTCAAGTAGAATATAGGTCTTCACCATAAATTTACATTATTCTGTATCTATTTTGGACCATAAGCCTTATTCATAATAATTTAAATAATTTTCTAATTTTTAATTTCATTTAGTGTTTTTTTCTCTACCAAAAGTTGAAATTATTTTATAATTGATTTGATTCACCTTGTTTCTGATGATATCTTCTATTGCTTTAAATATCACAAATATATTTCTCTTCCATTGTAGAAATAAATATGCTATTTCATCCTCTTTTGATTTTTTTTATGGCTTGTTTCATGGTCATTTGCAAGGTGCAAACCTGAGGTAAATTTCATTACTGCCCAGACTTCTGACATATGTGGCTGAATTCTTCCCTTATAACATTAACAGAGGATAAGAATATACAGTCTCTTAGTTCTGTGTGTGGTAGGTTGGTACAGACCAACTCACAGTTCAGGCTCCCACAAGCCTCACCATCCTGCAGGATTCCTTAGTAACCAAAGAGAACAAGGAGAAGGGCATTCATAAGAATCATGGTGAAGGCCAGCAAAGCCTGGCGTGCTGCAGTCCATGGGGTCCCAAATAGTCAGACATAACTGAGGGACTGAAAGAAACTGAAGCATCATGAGGTGAAGGAAATGCACACACATGCACTCAAATTCTTATTGGAGTATAGTTGCTTTACAATGTGTGTTACTTTCTGCTGTACAGCAAGGAGAATCAGCTATATATTTACATATATCACCCCTTTCTTGAATTTCCTTCCCACTTAGGTCACCGCAGAGCACTGAGCAGAGTTCCCTGTGCTCTATGGCAGGAGCACATTGGCTGTCTACTTTATACATGATATCAACAGTGCCTATATGTCAGTCCCAGTCTCCCAATTCATCTTGCCCTCCCTTCTCCTCGGTGTCCATACTCACATTCTCTACATCAATGTCTCTATTTCTGCTTTGCTATTTGCAAAACACAGTTTTTAAATTTATTTATTTTTAAGTGAAGGATAATTACTTTGCAATGTTGCATTGGTTTCTACCAAATATCAACATGAATCAGCCACATGTTTACCCATGTCCTTTCCCACTTGAACATCACTCCCACCTTCCACCTATCCCACACCTCTATGGTTTTTTTTTTAAGGAAAAGCAATCATTTTTAGAAAAACTAATGCAAACTTAATGAGAAGAATGGCATTGTTGTACATTTTTTGCAAATTTCTTTAAAGTCTGGCTTTGTAGAAGTCATATAGTTTCTGGGAAACTCTACTACATAGTCATGAGAGAATGAGAGTGAAAAAGGCAAGTAACATCTAAATATGATTACGAAAATAGTTTTACCATTATGGATCCCCTGAAAAACACTCTGAAACCACAAGGATCTCTGAGCCACTATTGGAGAAGCACTAGTCTAGCTTTTATACCAGACAGAGTGAAAGGATTTCAAATTCTGGTCTTCAGTCAGGCTCTTCTTTTTAAAAGATCCCCTTAGGGTTTTTTTTTTAATTCTTTATTTTAAAGGTTTTACAGAGTTTTGTTGTTCACATACATGTATGTTCCCAGATCAGTCATATGCATATCCCTGGTCCCCACCCACCCACGTCCCCCCTTCCCACCCCTCCGGACCATCACCCCAAGTGATCGTAGGCACTCCTATTCCCTTAGGACAATGACACTAGTTATTTTTTCCACAAATGACACTATAGGTTTCCATGTTACTCTCTCCATGCCTCCCCATCCCTATTTCTTGCCCACAATGTCCATATGTCTATGCTCTGTCTGTTTTTCCATGAGTTCACTGCGTGTGTTATCAAGACTGTCCTACTAGATTTCATATATGTGTGTTAGTATACTGTATTTGTCTTTCACTTTTTGACTTACTTCACTTTTTATGATAGGTTCTAGAGCCAGCCACTTCATTAGGACTGAGTCTTCTGCATTTGTTTCACAGCTGAGTAGTATTCCATTGTATATATGTACCAGAGCTTCTGTATCCATTCATTCATCGATGGACATCTAGGTTGCTTCCATGTTTTGGCTATTGTATAGAGAGCTGCAATGAACATTGGGGTACAGGTGTTTCTTTCAGTTTTGATTTCATCAGGATATAAGCCTAATAGTGGGATTGCTGGGTCATAGAGTGCTTCTATTTTTAGTTTTTTAAGGAATCTCCATACTGTCTTCCATAGAGGCTGTATCCATTTACATTCCCACCAGCAATGCAAGAGGGTTCCCTTTTCTCCGAACCCTCTCCAACATTTATTGTCTGCAGATTTTTTGATGATGGCCATTCTGACGGGTGTGAGGTGTTATCTCATTGTAGTTTTAATTTGCATTTCTCTAATAATAAGTGAGGTTGAGCATCATTTCATGTGCTTTTGGGCCATGTGTATGTCCTCTTTGGAGAGGCGTCTCCTTAGATCTTTTTCCCATTTTTTGATTGGGTTGAAAAATGAACATATGGGACCTCATGAAACTTAAAAGCTTTTGTACAGAAAAAGAAATTACAAAAAAGCTCAACAGACACCCCACAGAGTGGGAGAAAATCATAGCAAATGAAACAACAGACAAAGAATTAATCTCTAAAATCTACAAGCAACTCAGACAACTCAGCACAGGGAAAACGAACAACCCAATCAAAAAATGGGAAAAAGATCTAGTGTGGCATTTAAGGCTTGTGTTTCTTTATTAGTCTTCTGTTTGGATGATCTAGCCATTGGTGTGAGAGGAGTGTTAAAGTCTCCTACTATTATTATGTTATTATTGATTTCTTCTTTTAAGTCTGATAGTATCTGTCTTATGTATTGAGGTGCCGCTGTGTCAGATGCATAGATATTCATGACTATTATGTCTTCCTCTTGGATAGATCACTTAATCATGATGTAGTGACCTGTCTTATCTCTTAGAATCTTCTTTACTTTAAAATCTATTTTGTCTGATATTAGGATTGCTACCCCAACTTTCTTTTGATTTCCATTTGCATGGAATATCTTTTTCCAGCCTCTCACTTTCAGTCTATGAGTGTCTCTAGGTCTGAGGTGGGTCTCTTGTAAACAGCATATGTATGGGTCATGCTTCTGGATCCATTCAGCCAGCCTGTGTCATTTGGTTGGAGCATTTAATCCGTTTACATTCAAAGTAATTATTGGTACAAATGTTCCTATTGTCATCTTCTTAGATGTCTGGGGTTTGATTTGTAGGACTTCTCCTACTCTTGTATTTCTTGGCTATATCAGGCCCTTTAACACTTATTGTAGGGCTGGTTTTGTGGTACAGAATTCTTTTAGTTTTTGCCTGTCTGTGAAACTTTTGACTTCGCCATCAATTCTGAATGAGATTCTTGCTGGGTAGAGAATTCTTGGTTGGAGATTATTCTCTTTGAACCATTTAAATGTATCTTGCCATTCTCTTCTGGCCTGCAGGGTTTCTGTTGAAAGATCAACAGTTAGGCGTATGGGGTTTCCTTTACATGTTATTTCTTGTTTGCTCCTAGCTGCTTTTAGTAATCCGTCTTTATATTTAGTCTGTGTTAGTTTGATTAGAATGTGCCTTGATGTGTTTCTTCTGGGGTTTATCCTTTATGGAACTCTTTGTGCTTCTTGGACTTGGTTGACTATTTCCTTTCCCATGCTGGGGAAGTTTTCAACTATAACCTCTTCAAGAATTTTTTTGTAGCCTTTCTTCCCCTCTTCTTCCTCTGGAACTCCTATAATTCTAATGTTGGTGCATTTGATATTGTCCCATAGGTCTCTGACACTATCCTCAGTCCTTTTAAGCCTTTCGGCTTTGTTCTGTTCTTCAGCACTTATTTCCACCATTTTGTCTTCCAGCTCACTTATCCGTTCTTCTGCCTCAGATACTCTACTGTTGAGACCTTCTATAGTATTTTTGAGTTCGGCAATTGAGTTGGTGGTCTCTATTTGCTTATTTTTCATTTCCTGCATGTCTTTTCTCAGTGCACTAATTTCCTCTAATATTCTGTTTTCGGTGTTTTGCATCCTCATTAGTATAGCTTTTCTGAATTCTCTTTCAGATAATTTACCTATCTCCTCCTCTGTCATTTGAAGCTGTGTTTCTCTAGCTTGGTCCTTCATTTGTGCAGTGTTTCTCTGTCTTTTCATTATTAGGTTAGTTTTTGTTTCTTTGTGTGTGTCTGTGTGTATGGAGTTCTTTTCCCCACCAGGCTTCTTGGCTGAATTCGCCCTTCCTTTGGGTTTCCATCCGTGTAGAAGGATTCCGTGGTTTGTGTCTTGGGTCTTGTTTACAGGTGAATAATCTCTAATGTTGTATGTTCTTTGATAGTGTTGGGTCTTGGAATCAGGGCTTCCACTCCGAGGATCCTTGGTTTGATGATTGGTCAGGGGGTGTAGGCTCTATGTCTGGTTTGCTATGGTGTTCTGTGATATTAGTTCAAATACTAGCATCTGAGGAACAAGAAGTGTATCGCTGATGGGTGACAGTCATAAAAGCATGCAGATGTTTTCTAACATAGTCATAAGATATACATATATATACAGCAATAACCACATCTAACCAGTCTTACAGAGATAAAGCATAGGAAATTTTTCTGGCAAACGACGCAATCAAAGATGGTACTTGCCCGTTAAGCTCTGAATTAATTAAAATAGTGCCTGGAAAAACAGATCCGGGGCAAGACCCTGGCTTGGACTATTTCATTGAAAGCAATTTTTAGCCAAGACATGTGTTGAGGGTGAGGAGGTGGAGAGTGTATGGGTAATGAGAAGGAATAGATTCGTCTTGGAAGGATTTTATAGGGTTACATAGCCAAGATTAGTGTGTTGTATTGTTTAGTGTTGTATTGCTTAGAGATAGGAAGGTAGGAAATATTCATCTAGAGGATAGTGGTAGATAGGAGAAAGTTTTACATTTGGAACATAGAGGGAGGAAGCAGTGGCAAAGAGGAAAGCAAATTAGAAGTTTCCAAGAATTAAAATTTAAAAAACAATTAAATATCAAAAAAAAAGAAATTAAAAAAGGAAGAAAAACTTAATAAGAAGAGACCAAAAAACAAAAACAAAAACAAAAACAAATCTGATCAATCAAACAAATAAACAGAACCATCCACAACAAATAAACAAAAAAAGCTAAATACTGTCCCTGGTTTATCCTCTCATCTGTCTGGTGGAAGCCAATCTGCTCTCTATGGTGTTGTCTTGATGATGTAGCCTTTCCCTTATGGCACCAGTTGCTATGGTTTGTTTTCAGCCAAACAATGACTGTGCTGCAAGCTCAGGTGCTGACTGAGGCGGCGGGCTGATCCCAGTCCTTCAGGCGGGGAGCCGCAGCGTGTGCAGTCCCCTGTTGGAGAGGGCACCCCGGCTCTGCCGCACACTCACTGGTAGCCTCCAATACCTGCCCTTCTCCCGGCTTCCTCCACTGCGGGTGTAGCTATGGGGGTGCACAGGCTCTTCCGCCACTGGCGCGCGCGCACTACCAGTTACGTGTCCAGGTCCCACAGGCAGGCACAAGCTTCCGTCCCAGGAGCCTGGTCCATCCAGCAAGTCCCCCACTAGGAGTGTTTGAACTCACCCCGTGCCAGGCGGAAAGTCGCGATTTTCGCCTGGCCAAGCGGCACGATTTTCGCACTGGGTGCTCCTCCCAGCTGATGGTGACAGTCATAAAAGCATGCAGATGTTTTCTAACATAGTCATTTTTTGAATCCACATCTAACCAGTCTTACAGAGATAAAGCATAGGAAATTTTTCTGGCAAACACAATCAAAGATGGTACTTGCCCGTTAAGCTCTGAATTAATTAAAATAGTGCCTGGAAAAACAGATCCGGGGCAAGACCCTGGCTTGGACTATTTCATTGAAAGCAATTTTTAGCCAAGACATGTGTTGAGGGTGAGGAGGTGGAGAGTGTATGGGTAATGAGAAGGAATAGATTCGTCTTGGAAGGATTTTATAGGGTTACATAGCCAAGATTAGTGTGTTGTATTGTTTAGTGTTGTATTGCTTAGAGATAGGAAGGTAGGAAATATTCATCTAGAGGATAGTGGTAGATAGGAGAAAGTTTTACATTTGGAACATAGAGGGAGGAAGCAGTGGCAAAGAGGAAAGCAAATTAGAAGTTTCCAAGAATTAAAATTTAAAAAACAATTAAATATCAAAAAAAAAGAAATTAAAAAAGGAAGAAAAACTTAATAAGAAGAGACCAAAAAACAAAAACAAAAACAAAAACAAATCTGATCAATCAAACAAATAAACAGAACCATCCACAACAAATAAACAAAAAAAGCTAAATACTGTCCCTGGTTTATCCTCTCATCTGTCTGGTGGAAGCCAATCTGCTCTCTATGGTGTTGTCTTGATGATGTAGCCTTTCCCTTATGGCACCAGTTGCTATGGTTTGTTTTCAGCCAAACAATGACTGTGCTGCAAGCTCAGGTGCTGACTGAGGCGGCGGGCTGATCCCAGTCCTTCAGGCGGGGAGCCGCAGCGTGTGCAGTCCCCTGTTGGAGAGGGCACCCCGGCTCTGCCGCACACTCACTGGTAGCCTCCAATACCTGCCCTTCTCCCGGCTTCCTCCACTGCGGGTGTAGCTATGGGGGTGCACAGGCTCTTCCGCCACTGGCGCGCGCGCACTACCAGTTACGTGTCCAGGTCCCACAGGCAGGCACAAGCTTCCGTCCCAGGAGCCTGGTCCATCCAGCAAGTCCCCCACTAGGAGTGTTTGAACTCACCCCGTGCCAGGCGGAAAGTCGCGATTTTCGCCTGGCCAAGCGGCACGATTTTCGCACTGGGTGCTCCCTCCCAGCTCCAGGTCTCTAGACAGCCCTCCGTGGGGAACTTCCCAATTGTGTTCTGTCAGGCCCTTCTCCAGTATCCTATCTTCGCAGTGTCTTAATTTCTGCCGGCAATCCGGGCGGATTCTTGGAATTTTCATGCTGAGCACTGCCCTCTTTCCCGCGAGGCTCCGCTCAGGCCCCCTTTAGGGCACTTGCTGGTGCGCTCTCCGTCAGTGCAGACTGGCGTGAGGGTTAGGATAGAGGGTTCTCAGAACAGTAGCTCCGGGAAAGTTCTGGCTGTTCACTCTTCTACTCTCACAAACCTATGGGGTTCTTCTGTCATCTATCGGCTGGTTTGTTGGTGGTGTTTCATTTCTTGATTAGTTCTGGTGATTCTGTTGGGGAGCTGGTGAAATCTTCCCCTCATTCCTCTGCCATCTTGGCTCCGCCACCTCTATGTTTTTACCAAACCTGAGTTCCCCGAGTCACACAACAAATTCCCTTTGGCTGTCTATTTTACATATGGTAATGTGTGTTTCCATGTTACTCTCTCCATACCTCCCACCCTCTTCCTCTCCCTCCTCCTGCAGTCATGTCCATAAATCCGTTCTCAATGTCTATCTCCACTGCTGCCCTACAAATAGGTTCATCAGTACCATCTTTCTAGATTCCATATATATGCATTAGTATACAGTTTTTTGTCTTTCTCTTCCTGACTTCCTTCACTCTGTATAATAGGCTCTAGGTTCGTCCACCTCATTAGGACTGACCCAAATGGCAAAGCACAAATTTTAATGCCTATCCCTCTGTGTTATTTCTTACAACTGATGTGCATCCATAATTATCTCAAAACGGCTCTGCCGCACACTCACTGGTAGCCTCCAATACCTGCCCTTCTCCCGGCTTCCTCCACTGCGGGTGTAGCTATGGGGGTGCACAGGCTCTTCCGCCACTGGCGCGCGCGCACTACCAGTTACGTGTCCAGGTCCCACAGGCAGGCACAAGCTTCCGTCCCAGGAGCCTGGTCCATCCAGCAAGTCCCCCACTAGGAGTGTTTGAACTCACCCCGTGCCAGGCGGAAAGTCGCGATTTTCGCCTGGCCAAGCGGCACGATTTTCGCACTGGGTGCTCCCTCCCAGCTCCAGGTCTCTAGACAGCCCTCCGTGGGGAACTTCCCAATTGTGTTCTGTCAGGCCCTTCTCCAGTATCCTATCTTCGCAGTGTCTTAATTTCTGCCGGCAATCCGGGCGGATTCTTGGAATTTTCATGCTGAGCACTGCCCTCTTTCCCGCGAGGCTCCGCTCAGGCCCCCTTTAGGGCACTTGCTGGTGCGCTCTCCGTCAGTGCAGACTGGCGTGAGGGTTAGGATAGAGGGTTCTCAGAACAGTAGCTCCGGGAAAGTTCTGGCTGTTCACTCTTCTACTCTCACAAACCTATGGGGTTCTTCTGTCATCTATCGGCTGGTTTGTTGGTGGTGTTTCATTTCTTGATTAGTTCTGGTGATTCTGTTGGGGAGCTGGTGAAATCTTCCCCTCATTCCTCTGCCATCTTGGCTCCGCCACCTCTATGTTTTTACCAAACCTGAGTTCCCCGAGTCACACAACAAATTCCCTTTGGCTGTCTATTTTACATATGGTAATGTGTGTTTCCATGTTACTCTCTCCATACCTCCCACCCTCTTCCTCTCCCTCCTCCACCAGTCATGTCCATAAGTCCGTTCTCAATGTCTTTCTCCACTGCTGCCCTACAAATAGGTTCATCAGTACCATCTTTCTAGATTCCATATATATGCATTAGTATACAGTTTTTTGTCTTTCTCTTCCTGACTTCCTTCACTCTGTATAATAGGCTCTAGGTTCGTCCACCTCATTAGGACTGACCCAAATGGCAAAGCACAAATTTTAATGCCTATCCCTCTGTGTTATTTCTTACAACTGATGTGCATCCATAATTATCTCAAAACCAAAAATTTTTATGAATAAGTGGAAAAAATACTTTTAAAATACATGGAAATTAAGTAAGGTATTTTCTTTGAAGTATTCAAATTTCCGAATTCACACCCTGACTTTCAACAAAGGTCCAGAAGCTTGGAGTGTGACTATTCTTCAGCCTTAGCAGGCTGCCAAGATGTCTTTATCCCCGACCTTTCATTATTTGAGGAATCAGTTTTCAAACATCACCATATTAAGGCCAAAGACAGGTTTGGAAATACTGGTTTTAAGCAAATTGCCAATATTCATTAAGGGCCATAAGCAATCTTGCTTGGAAGTGGGGTACCAGCTGCCAAGTAAACAACCTGCAGCAGAGAAAATTAATATCTTTATGCTGTCAACAGCTTCTTCCCATTGCTACAGGTGAGGCCGAATGTTTGAAGCTGCGAAACTCATTTTGGTACCCAACTGAATTTTACATCTTAGAGATTAAGCTGGAATTTGTCCTCAGACTGGCCTTCCTTTTTTTGTGACCTTTTTAGTCATGCAGACAGAGATACACCAATTTCTAACCCCTTTTTGTTCATACAGCCCTGAACCAGCCAGGGCTTTGGATGTGAAGTATTTTGTTCACTGATGAAAATTTGGTTTATATTTTAGCAGAACCATGTTGTGCAAATAAATTATTTTAAAATATGAATTTAAACTGTTCAGTCCCTGAAAATTATTGCTTGTTTAGGAAAGATATTTCTACCCTTTTTGCTCCCCTATCAATAGAGTTCCCTTTGGCTGCCCATTTTACATATGGTAATGTGTGTTTCCCTGTCACTCTCTCCAAACCTCCCAACCTCTTCCCCTCCCTACTCCTGCAGACCTGTCCCTAATTCCGTTCTCAATGTCTTCTCCACTGCTGCCCTACAAATAGGTTCATCAGTACCATCTTTCTAGATTCCATATATATGCATTAGTATACAGTTTTTTGTCTTTCTCTTCCTGACTTCCTTCACTCTGTATAATAGGCTCTAGGTTCGTCCACCTCATTAGGACTGACCCAAATGGCAAAGCACAAATTTTAATGCCTATCCCTCTGTGTTATTTCTTACAACTGATGTGCATCCATAATTATCTCAAAACCAAAAATTTTTATGAATAAGTGGAAAAAATACTTTTAAAATACATGGAAATTAAGTAAGGTATTTTCTTTGAAGTATTCAAATTTCCGAATTCACACCCTGACTTTCAACAAAGGTCCAGAAGCTTGGAGTGTGACTATTCTTCAGCCTTAGCAGGCTGCCAAGATGTCTTTATCCCCGACCTTTCATTATTTGAGGAATCAGTTTTCAAACATCACCATATTAAGGCCAAAGACAGGTTTGGAAATACTGGTTTTTAAGCAAATTGCCAAATATTCATTAAGGGCCATAAGCAATCTTGCTTGGAAGTGGGGTACCAGCTGCCAAGTAAACAACCTGCAGCAGAGAAAATTAATATCTTTATGCTGTCAACAGCTTCTTCCCATTGCTACAGGTGAGGCCGAATGTTTGAAGCTGCGAAACTCATTTTGGTACCCAACTGAATTTTACATCTTAGAGATTAAGCTGGAATTTGTCCTCAGACTGGCCTTCCTTTTTTTGTGACCTTTTTAGTCATGCAGACAGAGATACACCAATTTCTAACCCCTTTTTGTTCATACAGCCCTGAACCAGCCAGGGCTTTGGATGTGAAGTATTTTGTTCACTGATGAAAATTTGGTTTATATTTTAGCAGAACCATGTTGTGCAAATAAATTATTTTAAAATATGAATTTAAACTGTTCAGTCCCTGAAAATTATTGCTTGTTTAGGAAAGATATTTCTATTTTCTCTCTCTCCAGTGTTTATCCCCAGCAAATTGCCAGACCAGCCCACACCAGGAGCAACATGAGGCCTAGTGGTCTTCTCTCACAGAGGAAAGAGGGGCTGCGCTGGGCTTGGCAGGTGCTCCCTGGCCTGGTTGGTTGGAATCCCATACTTTGGCCTCTGTCCCTGCTGCCATAAAGATGCTTTAGCATCTTAGCATCTAGCTGGTAAGAACACAGGTGTATGTTTGAACCCCAGTTTGACCACTATATCCTTCTCTGACTCATTTGCCTCATTTGCAAAATAGAAACAGTGTTACTTACCAGAAGGATGCTAATGTTACTTCTGTCCCAGCCCCCACCTTGGGGTGGGGAGCTTTGCCACCCTTTATATAGAAATTGACATTTTGATTGGCCATAGGAGTTGGTAAGCAAGAGAGACAATTCCTCACACCCACGCCATCCCACTGGAAACACCAGCAGAACCAGATCTCTGCAGCAGCCCCCTGGGGGCTGCTACATATGTGAATGTTACAGGAATACCCCTGGGATCTCAGGTTATCTATCTTCTCACAGACAATGTGTGAGATTTTCTCTATGATCTGCCTCTCCTCCAGGTACATGGAATTGCAGCTGACACCAAGGCTGACCTTGATCTTTTTCACATCCTGACCAAGGACACAGAAAGACCCCTAGAGGGACAAATAGCCTTCACTGAGCCACCTGTTCAGTCTCTGCTCGGGGGTCCTTCTTCTTGGGTCAGAATCAATAGCCACAGGTCCAGCCCTCCTTAGCCCCCAGGATCATCCTTCAGCTTCTTGAAAGAAATCTCCCCACACCCAGAGCACCCAAACTCCCTTCAACACATGTAGACACACACCCATGCATATACTGCACCATGCCAAGAGACCCTGAGACCCCATGTACCAGTGCCAGGTGCCATCCCCAGCTTCCTTCCCTCTGCACTTTTCTTTCAAGTGCTCTCACTCTGCAGTTTTCAGGGAACCACCCCCAGGTGGCTGGAGCCTTTGCCCAGACATAGTGACAGACCACAAGTACCTGGTGGTTTAGCATCAACCCCTCCACCAGGCTACCTGAAGCCAGTGCCTGGCTGATGGGCAAAGGACGAGAGCCAGGTGCCTGGCTTCCTGAGAGACAGCATGAGAGGTGATCTGTGCTCCAGATGACCACCAAGAACTGGGGCAATGTGCAACTTCATGTACAAGCACTTCATCCAGCTTCCTCCTCTTCCCTATCCTGCTTTCCAGACCCCTTGTTTTTGCAATCCCATACTTTGGCCTCTGTCCCTGCTGCCAAAGAACATCTTAGCATCTAGCTGGTAAGAACACAGGTGTATGTTTGAACCCCAGTTTGACCACTATATCCTTCTCTGACTCATTTGCCTCATTTGCAAAATAGAAACAGTGTTACTTACCAGAAGGATGCTAATGTTACTTCTGTCCCAGCCCCCACCTTGGGGTGGGGAGCTTTGCCACCCTTTATATAGAAATTGACATTTTGATTGGCCATAGGAGTTGGTAAGCAAGAGAGACAATTCCTCACACCCACGCCATCCCACTGGAAACACCAGCAGAACCAGATCTCTGCAGCAGCCCCCTGGGGGCTGCTACATATGTGAATGTTACAGGAATACCCCTGGGATCTCAGGTTATCTATCTTCTCACAGACAATGTGTGAGATTTTCTCTATGATCTGCCTCTCCTCCAGGTACATGGAATTGCAGCTGACACCAAGGCTGACCTTGATCTTTTTCACATCCTGACCAAGGACACAGAAAGACCCCTAGAGGGACAAATAGCCTTCACTGAGCCACCTGTTCAGTCTCTGCTCGGGGGTCCTTCTTCTTGGGTCAGAATCAATAGCCACAGGTCCAGCCCTCCTTAGCCCCCAGGATCATCCTTCAGCTTCTTGAAAGAAATCTCCCCACACCCAGAGCACCCAAACTCCCTTCAACACATGTAGACACACACCCATGCATATACTGCACCATGCCAAGAGACCCTGAGACCCCATGTACCAGTGCCAGGTGCCATCCCCAGCTTCCTTCCCTCTGCACTTTTCTTTCAAGTGCTCTCACTCTGCAGTTTTCAGGGAACCACCCCCAGGTGGCTGGAGCCTTTGCCCAGACATAGTGACAGACCACAAGTACCTGGTGGTTTAGCATCAACCCCTCCACCAGGCTACCTGAAGCCAGTGCCTGGCTGATGGGCAAAGGACGAGAGCCAGGTGCCTGGCTTCCTGAGAGACAGCATGAGAGGTGATCTGTGCTCCAGATGACCACCAAGAACCGGGGCAATGTGCAACTTCATGTACAAGCACTTCATCCAGCTTCCTCCTCTTCCCTATCCTGCTTGCCAGACCCCTTGTTGAAGTTCCCTTAATTAATCACTTGCATACTCCCTCTCATCTCAGGATCTGCTTCTGGGCAACTTGGCCTAAGATGCAACACTAGCTTGTCACACACTCTGATGATTCACAGGGCCATTGGCCCAAGCCCACTCCATTATCTGTGTCCTCAGGTGTGTGTGTGTGTGTGTATGCACATGCACACTTATGAGGAAGGAAGCGTGAGAAAAGGCATATTGGTACCTAAGCAGGTAAGCACATAGGAGGATGAGCACATGCATATTCTGGAGGACAGCTGTGTCTGCCTGTATTTGTACTCATGTCCAGATATGTATCCATGTGTTTCTATTTATAAATGTGGGTATAAATGGAAAATGCGTGTGTACTAATACATGCATATATAAGAATTGGTGGATGTGTATGTGCTTGTGTCTTGCTCTCCTACTAGGGCAGGTCAAGGGCAGAAGTAACGTGAAGTGCCTGAACATCTCTACAGCCAGCAGAGCCCACATCCTTCTGACAGTCCAGCAAACAACCCCTGTGAGGTGTTCATGAACACAGCCTCATTCCTCTGTTAAGTAAATATCAGATCCACTTTCACACAAAGTCCACTGACACATAAATAAGACTTTGGGAAGAGGGACATCCTGTGGAAAATGATAGTCAGCCACCAAGACCGAAGACACCCACCCTGCTTGACCACTTTCAACACATGTGGGTGCCTGTGAAGCTTGAACCACCCCTACTCCCTCTGAAGGGGTTTGGCATACAGCCTTCCACTTGGTCTTGTGAACTTAGTTAAGTTCCTGTGCCTCAGCTTCCTCATCTGAAAATGAAGTGATAACAGCATCATTAGACAATAATAGAATGCTTACTAGGGTTGGATTCTCTGTATCCACTGGTTCTGCATTCAACAGGATTTCATCAGATTATACAAGGACTTGAGCATCCAGTAGATTCTGGTGTCTATTGGTGAGGGGAAGGGTGTTCCAGGACATAGAGCAATGTACCATACAGGTCACTTAAATAACAGAAACTTATTATCTCAGAGCTCTGGAGGCTGGAAGTCTGAAATCAAGGTGTTAGCAAGGCTAGTTCCTCCCGAGGCTTCTCTCCTTGGCTTGTGGACAGTTGTCCTCTCCTTGTGTCTTCATATAGTCTTCTTTATGTGAGTGTGTGTGTGTGCACAAATTTTTCTGTTTTATCAGGACACAAGTTATAGTGGATTAGCGCCCATGCTAATGACCTCAACTGGGCTTCCCAAGCAGTACAGTGGTAAAGAATTTGTCTGCAGGAGATGCAAGAGATCCCTGAGTTAGGAAGATCCCCTGGAAGAAGAAATGCCAACCCACTCCAGTATTCTCACCTGGAAAATCCCAAGGACAGAGGAGCCTGGCAGGCTACAGTCAGTGGGATCACAAAGAGTCAGAGACAACTAAGCACACACATGCACAATGACCTCAACTTGATTATCTCTATAAAGACCCTACCTCCAAATAAGGGCACATTCTAGGCACTGGGATTGGATTGATGGTACAATATGACCTCGAACATTTACCTCATAGGGTTGTCATGAGGATTAAAATGAGTTAGCTTTTGTAAAGTGTTTAGATCAATGCCTGACATAAACAAAGCCCTGTATACTGATACATTACACTATAGTGATGATGATGAATTATATCAACTTCAGAACTTCTGTGCAGTGTAATAGTAAGACATAAAAGTGGTTGCAAGATGGTTGTAACACAAAATATAAAATGCTTTATAACTTCCAATAGTATGGAGATTCCTTAAAAAACCAGGAATAGACCACCATATGACACAGCACTACTAGGCATGTACTCTGAGGAACTCAAAATTGAAAAAGACACATGCACCCTATTGTTCATTGCAGTACTATTTACAATAGCTAGACCATGTAAAAAACCTCGATGTCCATCAACAAATGAATGGATAAAGAATCTGTGGTACATATATACAATGAAATATTTCTCAGCCGTAAAAAAGAAATACATTTGAATCAGTCCTAATGAGGTGGATGAACCTAGAACTTATTATACAGAGTGAGGTAAGTCAGAAAGAGAAAGATAAATACTGTATACTAACATGTATATACGGAATCTACAAAGATGTTACCAACAAATGTATATGCAGAGTGGCAATGGAAAAACAGACATAGGGAACAGACTTATGGACATTAGGGGAAGGCAGGAATGGGGGAGATGCATGGAAAGAGTAACATGGAGACCTGCATTACCATATGTAAAAGAGACAACCAATGGGAATCTGCTGTAAGACTAAGGGGACTTACACAGGGCCTATGCAACAACCTGGAGGGGTAAGATGGGGAGGGAGATGGGAGGGACTAAGGACGGGCATAAAGAATTTGTCTGCAGGAGATGCAAGAGATCCCTGAGTTAGGAAGATCCCTGGAAGAAGAAATGCCAACCCACTCCAGTATTCTCACCTGGAAAATCCCAAGGACAGAGGAGCCTGGCAGGCTACAGTCAGTGGGATCACAAAGAGTCAGAGACAACTAAGCACACACATGCACAATGACCTCAACTTGATTATCTCTATAAAGACCCTACCTCCAAATAAGGGCACATTCTAGGCACTGGGATTGGATTGATGGTACAATATGACCTCGAACATTTACCTCATAGGGTTGTCATGAGGATTAAAATGAGTTAGCTTTTGTAAAGTGTTTAGATCAATGCCTGACATAAACAAAGCCCTGTATACTGATACATTACACTATAGTGATGATGATGAATTATATCAACTTCAGAACTTCTGTGCAGTGTAATAGTAAGACATAAAAGTGGTTGCAAGATGGTTGTAACACAAAATATAAAATGCTTTATAACTTCCAATAGTATGGAGATTCCTTAAAAAACCAGGAATAGACCACCATATGACACAGCACTACTAGGCATGTACTCTGAGGAACTCAAAATTGAAAAAGACACATGCACCCTATTGTTCATTGCAGTACTATTTACAATAGCTAGACCATGTAAAAAACCTCGATGTCCATCAACAAATGAATGGATAAAGAATCTGTGGTACATATATACAATGAAATATTTCTCAGCCGTAAAAAAGAAATACATTTGAATCAGTCCTAATGAGGTGGATGAACCTAGAACTTATTATACAGAGTGAGGTAAGTCAGAAAGAGAAAGATAAATACTGTATACTAACATGTATATACGGAATCTACAAAGATGTTACCAACAAATGTATATGCAGAGTGGCAATGGAAAAACAGACATAGGGAACAGACTTATGGACATTAGGGGAAGGCAGGAATGGGGGAGATGCATGGAAAGAGTAACATGGAGACCTGCATTACCATATGTAAAAGAGACAACCAATGGGAATCTGCTGTAAGACTAAGGGGACTTACACAGGGCCTATGCAACAACCTGGAGGGGTAAGATGGGGAGGGAGATGGGAGGGAAGTTCAAGTGGGAGGGGGGTCATGTGTATACCTATGGCTGATTCAGGTTTATATATGGCAGTAAACAACAAAACTCTGTAAAAGTAAGATACAAATAAGTTAATAAAGGTTTTATAACTTTGAAAAGGTGAAAGAAAAGGCAAAATTTGTCCAAAAATACTTACTCTCTGATTGTTTAGAGACCAATTTCTACCAGCATGTGGACTATTTGAGCCTAGCTTGTGTGCCACAAAACTGAGCACACCAGTTGTGCAAAATCAAGCCACTATTAAATAACACTAATGAGAAATGTTTGTACTCTCACAGCCACAAGGTACACTTGCCCACTGCTGCTTACAATTAACAAGCAAAACCAACTCACACTGCAAAACATCAGTAAAGGGACAGAAAAGGAAGCTTTGCCTCAAGGAATTTATTTTTCATTAACTCATTGCCCTGAGATCACAGAACCCAGCAGAAAGGAGAGGAGATCTTTGCATGCATTGTGGAGTTCTAGGCTCAGGGGAGCTTCCAGGATAAATACTAAAATTGTGTGTTTATATTATGTGGGCCAATCAGGAAGCCCTGAGTCTTGGCTGGCCACAAGGAAATGGAAATTATTTCCTCCAGGACTCCTGGCAGACATACGGAGGTTGGGCATGTTGAATGAACCACACAATGGTGGTGTCCAGTGGGAGACCCTGTAACTGAATCCCAGCATGCTCCACCCCCAGCTCTGCTTCAGCACCCCCGCAATTTGCTGCAGGCCTAAAGGGGCAACTGCACCACAGGCCCGGGGGGTCACTGTGGCCTCAGCCAGCCAACTACTGCTTCAAAGAGTTACATAATGTAATACACTTGTTAATGTTAGTAGATAATTTCAAATTGGATGACTATTGCATGAGACATAATCAGCTGTAACAGAAAATCTAACAGATTCAAACAAATACAGTCATGTATTATTTGCTAACAAGAAAATGGAAAAGGGGTGACCCCAGGGTTGGTTTGGCAGCCTAATGATACGAATGAGGAACCAATAGTGTCTCATCTGTGTGCTCTTGTCTTTGACTTGTGGATTTTGAGACTCATGCCTGCAGCCTAAGTTATAAACTGACGCTCCAGTAACACCACCTCCTCATTTTCCTCCTAAGGTGGGAGCAGCTACATGCTACTGCTAATTTCTGGGTTTTTTAAATCCATCTGCTGTTTGTCTTCTCAGCAATTCTACCACTTTCTTAAACAATTTCCTACATTAAAATTTTTCTGTTGCAATAACTGGGTTTCCCGGGGAGTGCTAATGGTAAAGAATCTGCCTGCCAGTGCAGGTAAGCATGAAGGAGGCAGGTTCAATCCCTGGGTTGGAAAGATCCCCTGCAGGAGGGCGTGGCAACCCACTCCAGTCTTCTTGCCTGGAGAAGTTCATGGACAGAGGAGCCTGGCGGGCTGCAGTCCATGGGGTCACACAGAGTTGGACACAACTGAAGCAACTGAGCACACATACACATTGCAATTACTAAAGTGACTTTGTTTTCTCAATTAAAACCTGATTGATCACATGGCTAACATAGTAACAAACTCATATCCTCAGGAAATAATGCTTCAAAGGAGAATACATGCTTAAGGAGAGCACGAAGAAAATTTTTGGTAGAAATCAACACTCAAAGCAGGCAATAAGAAAACAGTAATGAAAATGAATCAAGTGGCCTCATGACAACGGCAGCCCCCTTGACAAGTGAGGAGGTGGGAGAGGGCAGCACCCCTTCTAGCCGGCTCGGTCCAGGGCACCTGGACAAGGAGGGGAATAGGGCTCAGATCCAGCTGGGGGTTCAGTCACCGCCCTCTGCACCCTGTATGGGGCTAGTTTCCCAAGGAAAGGACATTTTTTCATAACTTGCACAAAAATCACTCCTGGACCTGGGCAACTTGGAGAAACTTGGGAGCCAACAGGGACCCCTGTGTCCTCCATGGACTCAGCCCACAGGGCCTGGTGCCTCGTCCACTGAGCTGAACTGGGAGCAGACACCATACCACCCACCTGACTTCCCCCTCTTCTTTATACCCTCTCCTGTCACCAAAAGAAATCCTCTGTCAAGCAAAAACTCCCAGATACTGATGTGTCTGAGAGAAACAGACAGTGCCACCTACATCAGCAGCTAATCAAAGACCCTATGGCACCCTTGGCAAAAGGGAAGGAGGTCTCTCCTCTGCAGTAGAGGGCATTAAGTAGGGGCTGCACAGAGTCCAAAAAAATGTTGGCTGAGATATTTCCTGCCTCTGTTCGACCTCCAGGCCTATAGGTGGTGCATCAGCATTGTTCTGGAGCCATGGAAGCTCCTGGCAGGGCCGAGAGAGGAGGGGTTGGGACATGGCCCTCAGACTGGGGTTTAGGAGGTGGCCCTCCAGCTCAGCCTCTGCTCTCATCTAAGGTCTTCTTCTCCATCCTCCATCCCTTTCTCTTCATTCTCACTTTCCTCTCCTACTCCTTAGGCTCCCATCATTTTATTCTTCCTTCTAACTCATGGACAGAGGAGCCTGGCGGGCTGCAGTCCATGGGGTCACACAGAGTTGGACACAACTGAAGCAACTGAGCACACATACACATTGCAATTACTAAAGTGACTTTGTTTTCTCAATTAAAACCTGATTGATCACATGGCTAACATAGTAACAAACTCATATCCTCAGGAAATAATGCTTCAAAGGAGAATACATGCTTAAGGAGAGCACGAAGAAAATTTTTGGTAGAAATCAACACTCAAAGCAGGCAATAAGAAAACAGTAATGAAAATGAATCAAGTGGCCTCATGACAACGGCAGCCCCCTTGACAAGTGAGGAGGTGGGAGAGGGCAGCACCCCTTCTAGCCGGCTCGGTCCAGGGCACCTGGACAAGGAGGGGAATAGGGCTCAGATCCAGCTGGGGGTTCAGTCACCGCCCTCTGCACCCTGTATGGGGCTAGTTTCCCAAGGAAAGGACATTTTTTCATAACTTGCACAAAAATCACTCCTGGACCTGGGCAACTTGGAGAAACTTGGGAGCCAACAGGGACCCCTGTGTCCTCCATGGACTCAGCCCACAGGGCCTGGTGCCTCGTCCACTGAGCTGAACTGGGAGCAGACACCATACCACCCACCTGACTTCCCCCTCTTCTTTTATACCCTCTCCTGTCACCAAAAGAAATCCTCTGTCAAGCAAAAACTCCCAGATACTGATGTGTCTGAGAGAAACAGACAGTGCCACCTACATCAGCAGCTAATCAAAGACCCTATGGCACCCTTGGCAAAAGGGAAGGAGGTCTCTCCTCTGCAGTAGAGGGCATTAAGTAGGGGCTGCACAGAGTCCAAAAAAATGTTGGCTGAGATATTTCCTGCCTCTGTTCGACCTCCAGGCCTATAGGTGGTGCATCAGCATTGTTCTGGAGCCATGGAAGCTCCCTGGCAGGGCCGAGAGAGGAGGGGTTGGGACATGGCCCTCAGACTGGGGTTTAGGAGGTGGCCCTCCAGCTCAGCCTCTGCTCTCATCTAAGGTCTTCTTCTCCATCCTCCATCCCTTTCTCTTCATTCTCACTTTCCTCTCTCCTACTCCTTAGGCTCCCATCATTATTCTTCCTCTAACTCCTTCCTCATCCCACTTTCCCTCCAGTACCTCCTTTCTTCAGGCTATTGGAGGAGAAAATAAGAACTGGGAGACCATGGCCCCACCCTTAGGGAGTCGTGAGATAAAAAGGTCAAATCATACTCCTTTGGGGTAGGACTATGATTTGACCCTCTAAATGTTTGTTCTTCATTCACCCAAATAGCCCAATGGGACCCTTCTGGATCAGTTCAGAAGACAAAGGGCATCAGAGCTCTGGCTGACATCTGCTCAGTGACACAACTGAATTTCTCTAATGAAAAATAAGAAAGCAAAGAATTTTCTATGAGGGACTCATCTATTTCTTTTTAAAAAATATTATAATGTTCTACTGTAGAGCATAGGAAACTCTACTTAATGCACTGTGGTGACCTGAATGGGAAGGAAGTCCAAAAGGAAGGGGATAAATGTATGGCTGCTTCATTTTGCTGTACAGTAGAAATTAATACAACACTGTAAAGCAACTATACTCTAATAAAAATTAATTTTAAAAAATACAAAGTGACTTCTCTGATGGTACAGTGGATACAAATCTGCCTGCCAACACTGGAGACATGGGTTTGATCGGGGAAGATCCCACATGCCACCAAGCAGCTAAGCCCAAGTGCCACTACTACTGAACCTGTGCTCTAGAGTCCACAAGCCCAACTACTGAGCCTGTGTGCCACAACTGCTGAAGCCCGTGAGTCTAGAGCCCATGCTCTGCAACAAAAGTAGTGAGCAAAATGAGAAGCCCGTGCACTGCAATGAAGAGGAGCCCCCACTCAAGTCTATGTACAGACGTGAAGACTTGGTGCAACAAAATTAAATAATATTTTTAAAAATATATATGCATATACAATCTTCTGTTTGAATATGCTTTTAAAGTCTTTTTACCTAGAGGTGTGGAATGGGAGGGGAGGGAGGCTTAAAAAGGTGGGGGGAGGTTATATTTATAATTATGATGCTTCATGTTGTTGTATGACAGAAACCAACAGAACAGTGTAAAATAATTCTCCTCCAATTAAAAAGAAAATTTTTAAAGACTCATACACATCACTGTCAGAAATCCTATTAGATATAAGACCCCAAAACAGTAAGGAGGACCATAAATACTGTGAACAGGAGTTTAAAAATCTGTGCAACATGTGTGATAAACTCAAGTTTTGTATTTAGATAGGAGGAGCTAGACAGAAGAAAATTCCTCCTTCCTACTTGGAAAAAGTTCACCCTAAGGATTTCTGAGGTCAAATGTAAGCATTCTTCCCTTTTGTGTTGGGAAAGACAGACTCAGACCAACAGAGCCCAGAGGCAGGCCCTTGGGGAATGCTAATTACTGGCTAAGAGCCAAACCTCCCTAACTACCTAAATGTGCATCCTAGACAGGACAAGCAAGAATCAGCATCATCTATTTCAATATGAGAGAAGGAACCAGGGAGGTGGGTAAGCAGAAGCTGGGTCTTCCTACGTTTTTATATGTCTTTATGTCTTACCCTAAACTTAAGAGTCTATCTAACATAAAAATACTGTATTAATAAGAGTTAATGTTGTAGTGTTTTTGGTTTTCAAAGAACTCTGAAAAAAAGGAAATTTGCCACAGCTACTGGAAGCCCAGTTATGGGCCCCAGTGCACACAGAAGTACCCTGCTTAAGAGGACACCTAGAATCACCCAGTTAAAGCAAGAGATAACAGCAGATAGCACACCGCCTATCTAAAAGAGGCATGCGTTGAGGGTCCAGGAAACAGCTACCTAATGGCACCAGTGACTTAGACAAAGCAAAGGGGAACTGGATAAGAGCACACACTTTCCTGTTGATGTCCCACAGCCACTTCCACCCACACCTTTGGATTAAGCAGGATGGACGGGAGAACAACTTCTGCCAATTAATTCCAGAGTATAATTTGTAGCCTGGGCCCATCCTGGAAGATTCTGGTCTGCTAACAAACCATGACACTGCTTTAATTTCTCCTTTGCCCCCATACTTTATTAAACCTGGAGTGGGTTCCATCAAATATCCCTTCAAGGGAAAAAGAGAGAGAGGGAGAGAAATGGAGCAACATTTGTCTCAATGCAGTATGAAAGATTAGAGTTTGCTGGATCAAGAGGGAGATGGTGGGGAGGTCAGAATTCTTGTGAAACACACGCATGCACAGGGAAACACACACACACACACACACACACACAGTTTCTCTTTTGCAATGACCTCCTTATGCCCCATCCATCAGCCTGGGGTTGGCTTATTCTAACTAGCAGATTCCTTTATTCTGTATAACAGGCCCATCAGACACAATCTGCATGCCAATTACTGGCACAGACCCCTTGATACCAAAAAATGGAAATTAGCTGTCAAGGAAAGGCTTCAGCCGGCCAGGTCTCTTTCTTGCTCTCCATTTCCAGCTCATACACACACTCACTCTGCTCAGCGCCTGGCTGTCACTAGGGAGTCCCCAGTGGAAAAAGTCATCTAAAAAATACAAACATATTTTATTGTTATTAGTATTAGTTGCTGACTTTCTCAGTACAATGTGAAATTCACCAGTGGGCAAAAGCTGCTTAGGGCAGAAATGGGTGAGAGAGGTTGATTTCTGATAATTGCATTTCTTTGGGAGCAGATCAAGGCGTCCCATGAAAGGACATTCAAAGAAATGTGAGGATAAGGGCAAAAGAAAACAGACAAGGAATGGGATTCTGTACCCAAGATAACAATCAGAACTTTCACACTTAGGAATGGGCCTGGGCAGAGTTGAGGGGACAGAGGCGAGACACGCTCCAGGAACAAGCCTGCAGGGCTGCTACACATCCTAATCAGCTCTCACAAAGCCAGGCTGCAGCCAACCTGGAGGGCTTCCAATGGACACAGAAACACTCCGGTGTGTTTTCAACCCAAGCTAAGCCTGCTACCTACAAAGTGTCTGTCCTGCTGCTCCCAGAATCTTCAAAAGAGCACATTTGGTAATACAATTGCTTTTTCTTCTTTTTTCCAAAATGGGTCACAGAAGTAGGGAGTTTATTTTCTACTGTCAAAGGTCCAAGGTCCACAATAATTTCCTTTGATGAGACAAAGGACTCCCTATGGATCATTTTGACTTTAGAGGGCATATTCAGGGCATGCCCCTCATTCAGGGCACATCCAATCCAATGTTGTGGAGGCCCCATCCTTAAATTTTCAGTAAGGATTACCTCTGCAGTAACAACTTTAGTGGCATGGACCTATCCACATGAACAACAGATTTTTCTAATTAAATATTTTCATTATCACACAATTCAATACTTGCTCAAATCTGGATTCTTTCTTTGGCAAGTGGAAAATATCCTTACTTCTAAGCAAACTCTTCTTCCCATGCATTCTGGCAGCTAAAATTGTCAACCAGGAAAGTCTGGAGTTTTTCAGATGCACACTTTTCAGAGCATGTCATAATAAGAGCTTAATTTGTCCAATAGAATGCCTACTATGGTACTGACACTTAAATGTTTGACAGAGATTGTAGCAAGAATATGAATCAGGAGGACTTGCCAGGAACGAAGCCAAGTACTGCAAATAGGTGAGTGAATAAGACCCCTGCCTTGACCATGAGGAGCTCAAGTCAGATCTAACTGCAATCCTCATCACTCATTTCTTGGCCCTGTATGCATGTTGCAATTGCATTAATTTCTTTGAATGTCCTTTTATGGGACTTGCCTTGGTTTCCACTGGAAGATGGCCTATGTGTTCCATCACCCAAATTCTTTCCCCAGCTCCCAGTTTTAAGATACTGCATTTCCAAGAAGTTATCTCCTTTCTCATCACCCATTGAAACAAAAACAAGTTGATTTAGCATCTGATGACATTCAATACTTCATACCACTCTCACCCTTCATTTCTGGGATGCTTCAGGAAGCATTCCAAGCCTGCAGGGCTGCTACACATCCTAATCAGCTCTCACAAAGCCAGGCTGCAGCCAACCTGGGGGCCAAAAAAACCTCCGGTGTGTTTTCAAGCCAAGCTAAGCCTGCTACCTACAAAGTGTCTGTCCTGCTGCTCCCAGAATCTTCAAAAGAGCACATTTGGTAATACAATTGCTTTTTCTTCTTTTTTCCAAAATGGGTCACAGAAGTAGGGAGTTTATTTTCTACTGTCAAAGGTCCAAGGTCCACAATAATTTCCTTTGATGAGACAAAGGACTCCCTATGGATCATTTTGACTTTAGAGGGCATATTCAGGGCATGCCCCTCATTCAGGGCACATCCAATCCAATGTTGTGGAGGCCCCATCCTTAAATTTTCAGTAAGGATTACCTCTGCAGTAACAACTTTAGTGGCATGGACCTATCCACATGAACAACAGATTTTTCTAATTAAATATTTTCATTATCACACAATTCAATACTTGCTCAAATCTGGATTCTTTCTTTGGCAAGTGGAAAATATCCTTACTTCTAAGCAAACTCTTCTTCCCATGCATTCTGGCAGCTAAAATTGTCAACCAGGAAAGTCTGGAGTTTTTCAGATGCACACTTTTCAGAGCATGTCATAATAAGAGCTTAATTTGTCCAATAGAATGCCTACTATGGTACTGACACTTAAATGTTTGACAGAGATTGTAGCAAGAATATGAATCAGGAGGACTTGCCAGGAACGAAGCCAAGTACTGCAAATAGGTGAGTGAATAAGACCCCTGCCTTGACCATGAGGAGCTCAAGTCAGATCTAACTGCAATCCTCATCACTCATTTCTTGGCCCTGTATGCATGTTGCAATTGCATTAATTTCTTTGAATGTCCTTTTATGGGACTTGCCTTGGTTTCCACTGGAAGATGGCCTATGTGTTCCATCACCCAAATTCTTTCCCCAGCTCCCAGTTTTAAGATACTGCATTTCCAAGAAGTTATCTCCTTTCTCATCACCCATTGAAACAAAAACAAGTTGATTTAGCATCTGATGACATTCAATACTTCATACCACTCTCTCCCTTCATTTCTGGGATGCTTCAGGAAGCATTCCTGGTTTTCCTCCTATTTCTCCTACTCCTCCTGCTTTGAAAGATTTGTCTCCTGCTCATTAAACACTGGTATTTCTCAGGGTCTGTCCCAGGTTCTGAACAACAGAGAGAGGCTCCTGGACAAGGAGAGTCCAAGGTGACTCCCCAGGTTCCTGACTTGGGCAACTGGACAAGCACAGATCATTCCCGTCAGAGAATCTTTGATCATAAGGAACAGAAATCCACTCAAACTAGATCAAGTCAAGGAGGAGTGTCTCAGAGAAACAAGAGAACTCCCAGGCCTCGGCAAAGGTGAAATCAAAGCTGCTCCAAGACATAGAGGCTTTCACCTCCTCCCCCTGCAGCGGCTCCTCAGCATCTCTGACTACCTCCACCCCTTTCTCATCCTCCAATCAGTTACTCTGAGTTTCCCTATGCCCTGAACTTCATCTAGCCCTTTATTGCCACCAGACACAAATCTACAATCTTTCCGCTCCAGTGCCTACCATGAATCAAAAGTTGGTATTTGTAAACAACAAAACTCTGTACAAGCAAAAAAGAAAAATAAAAAAATAAATTAAAAAAAAAAAGTTGGTATCAGATAGATTCCCCAGAGTGGGCATCTGATCAGTCCAACTCACCTTTTCTGTAGCAGGTCAGCTGGAAAATGAGCTCCTTTTAGATGAGGTGCACACCCCTGCCCCAGTCAGCTACGATTGGGGTGGGTAGGGGTCTGGGGTCTACCTGTCAAGGGGCTGTGGGTAGAGGACGTTCTCTAAGAAGGGAGGTATTCCCACACGTGCCAAATACTGTGGTATCATTTTAAACAGATTGACTACTTCTACAAATATTCGTTGTGAAAATGCTAAAGTACTTTCCATTTATGGGACATTGTCCTAACTGCAATCCTCATCACTCATTTCTTGGCCCTGTATGCATGTTGCAATTGCATTAATTTCTTTGAATGTCCTTTTATGGGACTTGCCTTGGTTTCCACTGGAAGATGGCCTATGTGTTCCATCACCCAAATTCTTTCCCCAGCTCCCAGTTTTAAGATACTGCATTTCCAAGAAGTTATCTCCTTTCTCATCACCCATTGAAACAAAAACAAGTTGATTTAGCATCTGATGACATTCAATACTTCATACCACTCTCTCCCTTCATTTCTGGGATGCTTCAGGAAGCATTCCTGGTTTTCCTCCTATTTCTCCTACTCCTCCTGCTTTGAAAGATTTGTCTCCTGCTCATTAAACACTGGTATTTCTCAGGGTCTGTCCCAGGTTCTGAACAACAGAGAGAGGCTCCTGGACAAGGAGAGTCCAAGGTGACTCCCCAGGTTCCTGACTTGGGCAACTGGACAAGCACAGATCATTCCGTCAGAGAATCTTTGATCATAAGGAACAGAAATCCACTCAAACTAGATCAAGTCAAGGAGGAGTGTCTCAGAGAAACAAGAGAACTCCCAGGCCTCGGCAAAGGTGAAATCAAAGCTGCTCCAAGACATAGAGGCTTTCACCTCCTCCCCCTGCAGCGGCTCCTCAGCATCTCTGACTACCTCCACCCCTTTCTCATCCTCCAATCAGTTACTCTGAGTTTCCCTATGCCCTGAACTTCATCTAGCCCTTTATTGCCACCAGACACAAATCTACAATCTTTCCGCTCCAGTGCCTACCATGAATCAAAAGTTGGTATTTGTAAACAACAAAACTCTGTACAAGCAAAAAAGAAAAATAAAAAAATAAATTAAAAAAAAAAAAAAAGTTGGTATCAGATAGATTCCCCAGAGTGGGCATCTGATCAGTCCAACTCACCTTTTCTGTAGCAGGTCAGCTGGAAAATGAGCTCCTTTTAGATGAGGTGCACACCCCTGCCCCAGTCAGCTACGATTGGGGTGGGTAGGGGTCTGGGGTCTACCTGTCAAGGGGCTGTGGGTAGAGGACGTTCTCTAAGAAGGGAGGTATTCCCACACGTGCCAAATACTGTGGTATCATTTTAAACAGATTGACTACTTCTACAAATATTCGTTGTGAAAATGCTAAATGTACTTTCCATTTTGGAAGAAACAAGTTGAAAAGGATGAGGGGAAGCAGCAGAAGTTTCACTTTAGATGAGATAATCTAAAGAGAGTTTTCAGAGGTGTATTCGATCCTTATTGCTGCTGTAACAAATTACCACAAACTCAGTGGCTTAAAACATGAAAATGGGGGCTTTCCCTGGTGGTCCAGTGGGTAAGGACACCGCCTTGCAGTGCAAGGGGCGCCAGTTTGATCCCTGGCCTGGGAAGATCCCACGTGCCGCGGAGCGGCTGGACCGATGTGTCCATTTACAGAGCCGGATCTCTGGAGCGCATGCGCCCAGAGCCGGCGCTCTGCAACGACAGACGCCACCGCAATGGGAGGCCCACAGGAGCCAAAGAGCAAAGACGGATGAAGATAGAGAAATGAAAGACCAATAGAAGTGGCCCGCCCGCTCCCCGCCTTCCCCAACCCGACCCCCGCCCAAAATAAATAAATAAATAAATCTTAAAAAAAATAATAATAATGTATACATGTCCACTACTTTAAAAAAAAAAAAAAAAAAAAACATGAAAATGTATTTCCTTACAGTCCTAGATGGAAGAAATCAAAATGGGTCTTACGAGGCTAAAATTAAGTATTGGCAGAGCTGTGTTACTTTTGAAGACTTTATGGGATAATCCACTCCTTGCTTTTTCTAGCTACTAGAGGCTGTCAGCATTCCTTGGCTCATGGTCCAGCATCAGTCTGCCCTCTGCTTCTATCATCACAGCCTCCACAAGGTGGACTCTCCAGTTTCCTCTTTCCTTCCAAGGACCCAAAAAATAAATTAAAAAAAAAAAAAAAAGTTGGTATCAGATAGATTCCCCAGAGTGGGCATCTGATCAGTCCAACTCACCTTTTCTGTAGCAGGTCAGCTGGAAAATGAGCTCCTTTTAGATGAGGTGCACACCCCTGCCCCAGTCAGCTACGATTGGGGTGGGTAGGGGTCTGGGGTCTACCTGTCAAGGGGCTGTGGGTAGAGGACGTTCTCTAAGAAGGGAGGTATTCCCACACGTGCCAAATACTGTGGTATCATTTTAAACAGATTGACTACTTCTACAAATATTCGTTGTGAAAATGCTAAATGTACTTTCCATTTTGGAAGAAACAAGTTGAAAAGGATGAGGGGAAGCAGCAGAAGTTTCACTTTAGATGAGATAATCTAAAGAGAGTTTTCAGAGGTGTATTCGATCCTTATTGCTGCTGTAACAAATTACCACAAACTCAGTGGCTTAAAACATGAAAATGGGGGCTTTCCCTGGTGGTCCAGTGGGTAAGGACACCGCCTTGCAGTGCAAGGGGCGCCAGTTTGATCCCTGGCCTGGGAAGATCCCACGTGCCGCGGAGCGGCTGGACCGATGTGTCCATTTACAGAGCCGGATCTCTGGAGCGCATGCGCCCAGAGCCGGCGCTCTGCAACGACAGACGCCACCGCAATGGGAGGCCCACAGGAGCCAAAGAGCAAAGACGGATGAAGATAGAGAAATGAAAGACCAATAGAAGTGGCCCGCCCGCTCCCCGCCTTCCCCAACCCGACCCCCGCCCAAAATAAATAAATAAATAAATCTTAAAAAAAATAATAATAATGTATACATGTCCACTACTTTAAAAAAAAAAAAAAAAAAAAAACATGAAAATGTATTTCCTTACAGTCCTAGATGGAAGAAATCAAAATGGGTCTTACGAGGCTAAAATTAAGTATTGGCAGAGCTGTGTTACTTTTGAAGACTTTATGGGATAATCCACTCCTTGCTTTTTCTAGCTACTAGAGGCTGTCAGCATTCCTTGGCTCATGGTCCAGCATCAGTCTGCCCTCTGCTTCTATCATCACAGCCTCCCCACAAGGTGGACTCTCCAGTTTCCCTCTTTTCCTTCCAAGGACCTTTGTGATACCCTGGGTCCACCCAGATAATCCAAGATAACCTCCCCAACTCAAAATTCTTAACTTAGGGCTTCCCTGGTGGTCCAGTGGGTAAGGACACCACCTTGCAATGCAAGGGGCGCTGGTTCAATCCCTGGCCTGGGAAGACCCCACGTGCCGTGAAGCAGCTGGACCGATGTGTCCAATTACCGAACCTGGAGCTCAGGAGCGCATGTGCCCAGAGCCGGTGCTCTGCAGCAACAGAGGCCACTGCAATGGGAGGCCCACACAGGCCAAAAGAACAAAGATGAATGAAAATAGATAAATGAAAGACCAATAGAAGTGGCCAAAAAAAACACCTTAACTTAGTCACATCTGCAAAGTTCTTTTTGCCATATAAGTGTTAGCTATATCCACAGATTCCAAGATTAGAACATAGACATCCTTGGAGGGTCATTACTCTGGAGGGATATGGTGGTCACACAAGACAAGTCCTGCCACTAGCTGTGAAACAGCCACTGAGTCTCAGAAAGCCTCATCTGTGTCCTTTAAAAATATCATTTTCACAAAAAGGAAGGAGTGGAAATTAGATGTCAAACAATTAAACGGGACTTCCCTGGTAATCCAGTTTTAAGATACTGCACTTCCTATGTCAGGGGCAGGAGTTCAGTCTCTGGTCAAGAAGCTAGATCCCACATGCTGTCCAGCCAAACAGAAAGAAGAAAAAAGATTAAAGGCGTGCATGCGGCAAAAAATAAGAAAGCAGAAAGGCAGACCACTCCTAGGAAAAGTCCAGCAAAGGAAGATGACAAATACAATCGGAAAGGGAATCAGGCCAAAGGAGGATAAGGATCAACAGAATCATTGAGGGGAGACAGTTGAAGAGGAAGACACCCTTGCCCTAAGACATGATGAGACAGAAACAAATCAGATCTTAAGGTCCCAGGCTTGAAGTGGCCCCTGGGGAAATGCCTCCTTTTGAGGAGGAGTCCCAGGAGGAAGAGACGTTCAACACAGCTCAGAGTCTCCAGCTGAGGTGAGATGTTGACTCCACCTCCGTGAGAGTCCCAAGACCTGGATAAAGAGCAGAAGGCAAATGGTGGAGACGGTTGGGTTGGATGGCTCCATGAATGGCCTGGGAAGGAAGGGATGCTGGCCTGCTAGAGAGGCCAAAAACAGATCAACTGACAAGGCAGAGAAGCCAGGGAAGGCTGAGAGTGGAGCACTGAAGTGGTAAGGGGAGGCAGACAGCAGCCCAGGGAAGGGCTCCATCCGCACCGAGGAGTGATGGCACACACGTGAGAACAAACACCCAATCCGGGTGATACTGGACCTGGGGCTGAAGAGGAGGGCTGTGGTCGGGTAGAGGCGAGGCTGCTAATGACCAGCGTCAGATCCCTAACCAAGCCACGCCCAAAGCTCACGTTTGACCAGCATCACACCCCTAACCAGGCCACGCGCAAGGCTCACCTTGCTGCACGGATGAGGGTGCCCGCTTCCATGATGATCCATCTGGTCACCACAGGCTAAGCAGTGTCTGGCCATCCTGAAAGAAGCAATCAAGGTTGTCCCATCGGCTTCCACCAAGAAGTCCATCACTGTTTAGCCCTAGATCTTTGGGGCGGGAGGGACAGTTTTATACACAGTCTCTGGCTCCCACACAATTGTTTAACCAGCTTGTCAGACTGACCCTGGCAGAAAACACCTTTCTCCTCAGATGGACCCTGGAAGAAAGCACCTTTCTCCCCTAGAAAAAGAAAGATGTCATTGAAATCATCTTGGGTTGCACAGGTGACATTAGTACAGCCAGACTATGAAGATACTGCACTTCCTATGTCAGGGGCAGGAGTTCAGTCTCTGGTCAAGAAGCTAGATCCCACATGCTGTCCAGCCAAACAGAAAGAAGAAAAAAGATTAAAGGCGTGCATGCGGCAAAAAATAAGAAAGCAGAAAGGCAGACCACTCCTAGGAAAAGTCCAGCAAAGGAAGATGACAAATACAATCGGAAAGGGAATCAGGCCAAAGGAGGATAAGGATCAACAGAATCATTGAGGGGAGACAGTTGAAGAGGAAGACACCCTTGCCCTAAGACATGATGAGACAGAAACAAATCAGATCTTAAGGTCCCAGGCTTGAAGTGGCCCCTGGGGAAATGCCTCCTTTTGAGGAGGAGTCCCAGGAGGAAGAGACGTTCAACACAGCTCAGAGTCTCCAGCTGAGGTGAGATGTTGACTCCACCTCCGTGAGAGTCCCAAGACCTGGATAAAGAGCAGAAGGCAAATGGTGGAGACGGTTGGGTTGGATGGCTCCATGAATGGCCTGGGAAGGAAGGGATGCTGGCCTGCTAGAGAGGCCAAAAACAGATCAACTGACAAGGCAGAGAAGCCAGGGAAGGCTGAGAGTGGAGCACTGAAGTGGTAAGGGGAGGCAGACAGCAGCCCAGGGAAGGGCTCCATCCGCACCGAGGAGTGATGGCACACACGTGAGAACAAACACCCAATCCGGGTGATACTGGACCTGGGGCTGAAGAGGAGGGCTGTGGTCGGGTAGAGGCGAGGCTGCTAATGACCAGCGTCAGATCCCTAACCAAGCCACGCCCAAAGCTCACGTTTGACCAGCATCACACCCCTAACCAGGCCACGCGCAAGGCTCACCTTGCTGCACGGATGAGGGTGCCCGCTTCCATGATGATCCATCTGGTCACCACAGGCTAAGCAGTGTCTGGCCATCCTGAAAGAAGCAATCAAGGTTGTCCCATCGGCTTCCACCAAGAAGTCCATCACTGTTTAGCCCTAGATCTTTGGGGCGGGAGGGACAGTTTTATACACAGTCTCTGGCTCCCACACAATTGTTTAACCAGCTTGTCAGACTGACCCTGGCAGAAAACACCTTTCTCCTCAGATGGACCCTGGAAGAAAGCACCTTTCTCCCCTAGAAAAAAGAAAGATGTCATTGAAATCATCTTGGGTTGCACAGGTGACATTAGTACAGCCAGACTATGAAGTGCCAATTTACATGGCTGGTTCTATTGTGCTAAATGGAAATCCTACCCTTGTGTCATTACAGTGCTGAGAAAACTTCCCCAGCCACAGCCCAGGCACAGGGCTGCACATGGGCCCAGGGGCCACTTATCCACTGTGTAGGTGGATTCTGTGCTGTTTGGCTCTAGAGGAAAATGCATCTTACATAAGGTGCTGTTTCACAAATAAATCTGTTGTTAATATGCCTCAGACTGCCTTGGCTGCGGCTATTATCACAGATACACACGACGTACATCTTTGTTTATCAGTATGCATTGTACTTAGGGTAAAAAAATAAATAAATAAAAAAGGAAGAGAGACCATAGGATGTCATTTCTTATTAAAAAAAAAAAAAAATGGGGATTTCCCTGGTGGTCCAGTGGGTAAGGACACCGCCTTGCAATGCAAGGGGCACCAGTTCAATCCCTGGCCTGGGAAGATCCCACGTGCTGCAGAGCGGCTGGACTGATGTGTCCAATTACCGAGCCGGAGCTCTAGAGCGCATGCACCCAAGTTGGTGCTCTGCATCGAGAGAGGCCACTGCAATGGGAAGCCCACACAGGCCATAGAACAAAGATGGATGAAAATAAATAAATGAAAGATCAATAGAAGTGGCCCAAAAAAAGATTAAAAAAAAAATGTTTGCTACCCATATCACATAGTATGGTTCCACCTGTACCACATAGTATCCCCAGTGAAACACTGGGACATGTGCAGGCTTCAGCAGCGCACACACCCAGATGGGAACGATTCAGAGATGATCAGCCTGGCCCCCATGCAAGGATGGTGGGCCATGACATCTGCCGTATTTTTTAAAAAAATAAAAGTAAACAAATAATGTTTTTAAAAAGAGGGAGGACCTCCCTGCCACTCCAGTGGTTAAGATTCTATGCTTCCAAATGTAGGGAATGCAGTTTCAATCCCTGGTTGGAGAACTAAGATTTCTCATGCCACATGGTGTGACCAAGAAATTAAAAATAAATTAATAATGCTTTTTTAAAAAACTGGAGCCCCGGGCTTCCCTGGTGGTCCAGTGGGTAAGGACACCGCCTTGCAGTGCAAGGGGCGCCGGTTCGATCCCTGGCCTGGGAAGATCCCACGTGCCGCGGAGCGACTGGACCGATGTGTTCAATTACCAAGCCGGAGCTCTGGAGCGCATGCGCCCAGAGCCAGTGCTCTGCAACAACAGAGGCCACTGCGATGGGAAGCCCACACGGGCCAAAGAACAAAGATGGATGAAAATAGGCAAATGAAAGACCAATAGAAGTGGCCCGCCTGCTCCCCTCCCTCCCCACCCCACTCCCCCAAAATAATAAATAAATAAATAAATCTTAAAAAAAAAAAAAAACTGGAGCCCCAAATACACATTAGTCAAATGTGTGGACTTTTCAGAATGGACATTTCCACAGTTCAGTGTGAGTTAGTGGTAAGGGTAGGCAACATGCCTGAGCTCAATGCTCCTACCACGACTCTGTCTTTCAGATGTAAAGTACTTTTTTCCCAAAAACGAAAGAGGATTTGGTAATGAATTCTTTCAGCTGACGGAATGGAGAAGCGGGGGCCTAGGATGAATCAGAGCCTGTCTGCTTTAATATCCTGGAGCTGATCAATCTGGGGAACTGAGGCAGCTCAACCTCACATTTGTTCCAACAAAAGCCAGCGTGCAGCAGAGAGTCGCAGCTGCACTGCTGGGAGAAGTCCCGCCCCGTTGGAAGACCCCCCACCGTGCATGGGGCCTTCAGGCAGTGCTGTTTGGGGGTGTTCAGGCAGTGCTAGGACAGCAATCTACTTCCCCACTTCCTGGACTCAGGAAGGCAGAAACTCGACTGATGTCTAGTGATGAAGCCTCCAGCACAGCCAGGCCAGGCCCAAGGGCTGAAGAAGCCCCAGTGGGTTGACCGCGTCCATGTCTCTGCCTCATGTCCCCAGGTGTGAGACACCTGGAGGGGACTCAATGACCAGGGATGTCCTCTGCGCTGACCGTGTGGGTACAGTGCCTGAGGGACAGGTTTAGCCTTCACCCTAGTTAGTCCTCTCAACAGGTTTCTGGGCTTTGCTGCTCATCACGGGGCAGATGCTCTAGCGGAGCCCCATCCCCAAGTGAAATCCAGACCTCAGGCTAGAGTTGGTACTGAGAGGAAGGGATTCCAAAAGAGAGCGGGTCTGAGCATGTGCATGGAGACTGGAGAGTTGATGCCTACAGAGCACAGTCACCCTCTGCCTAGGCTGTCCAAGAGCTTGGCGGATGGCCTGCCCCAAGAGGGCACACTGATGGCTCCAGTCCCAATGCCCACAAGGGCTGCGGGGATGTGCCATGCTCCACCCAGATCCCCTGTGTCCCTTTTCTGTGTTTTCCCCTCTTGGCGTCATTATTTTCCCTAATGCCCGGCCTCTCACTTCTGTTATCCAGGCCCTTGAAACTGAGGTCCTTTTACCAGACCTGGACGGGACTGAATGCAGCAAAGAGCCTTGAATGTCTTCCAGAGCTTGATCCAGACCACCAGAATTCCCTCCAGCCCATAACTCATGTATTCCCAGCACGCTCTAAGCCCCCTCACCTCTTGGCCAATCCCATGTCCCAGCTGCCTGCCTGCCAACCAGGACCATTTTTATGGCTGTCAGCTATGTGACACTGAGCATAAAACAGCTAAGTCAGGGACCCCAGTGTTCCTCTTCCTTACCCTCAGCTGCCAGAGCCTGGAAGCACACTCAACAGTGTCGCACAGAAAGCCCCTCAGTGCCCACCTGCACTTGGTCCCGGATCCAAGCCTCTTCCACCAACGTGGTTTACAAAGCGCCTCCCTTTGTAGATCCGACCAGCAAGGAACACGGAGCAGGGCAGAAACCCAACATCCCAGCCCCAGAAACAGGCTGAGTGCCCAGGTTTAGGGAGGAGAGGCCAAGGAAGGAGAGACCGGGAGAGTGAGAGGTAAATGACAGCCCCTCAACACACAAATTAAACTGCCTGTTAGTCCATCGGATAAGGATAGCAAGTCACTTTGGGGTCACTGGGGGACCCTTCTTAGTTATGCACATTAAGGACTTACACACATTTGGGGAGAGGATGCTGAGGCCCTGTGGAGATATAGCATATAACTCCCTGCCGCCGAGGCCGTGGAGGAGCCTCACAGGACTGGGTGTGTGAGAAGCCACACCCTGCCTGGCACCCTACCATCAGCAGGGTTCAGAGGAGAGGCAGACAGTCTGCACTGGCAGATGGGATCAAAGAAACAGAGGGTCCAAGATCCAGACTTGCAGCTAAAAAAGCTGCTGGGTGACTTCCCTGGTGGTCCAGTAGCTAAGAACCCAAACTTCCAATGCAAGGGGCTCAGGCTCAGTCCCTGGTCCGGGAACTAGATCCTGCCTACCAGAGCAAAACACTAAGACCCCGCGTGCCACAACCCAGATTCAGCATAGTCAAATAATAAACAGGCTGCAGGGATGTGCCATGCTCCACCCAGATCCCCTGTGTCCCTTTTCTGTGTTTTCCCTCTTGGCGTCATTATTTTCCCTAATGCCCGGCCTCTCACTTCTGTTATCCAGGCCCTTGAAACTGAGGTCCTTTTACCAGACCTGGACGGGACTGAATGCAGCAAAGAGCCTTGAATGTCTTCCAGAGCTTGATCCAGACCACCAGAATTCCCTCCAGCCCATAACTCATGTATTCCCAGCACGCTCTAAGCCCCCTCACCTCTTGGCCAATCCCATGTCCCAGCTGCCTGCCTGCCAACCAGGACCATTTTTATGGCTGTCAGCTATGTGACACTGAGCATAAAACAGCTAAGTCAGGGACCCCAGTGTTCCTCTTCCTTACCCTCAGCTGCCAGAGCCTGGAAGCACACTCAACAGTGTCGCACAGAAAGCCCCTCAGTGCCCACCTGCACTTGGTCCCGGATCCAAGCCTCTTCCACCAACGTGGTTTACAAAGCGCCTCCCTTTGTAGATCCGACCAGCAAGGAACACGGAGCAGGGCAGAAACCCAACATCCCAGCCCCAGAAACAGGCTGAGTGCCCAGGTTTAGGGAGGAGAGGCCAAGGAAGGAGAGACCGGGAGAGTGAGAGGTAAATGACAGCCCCTCAACACACAAATTAAACTGCCTGTTAGTCCATCGGATAAGGATAGCAAGTCACTTTGGGGTCACTGGGGGACCCTTCTTAGTTATGCACATTAAGGACTTACACACATTTGGGGAGAGGATGCTGAGGCCCTGTGGAGATATAGCATATAACTCCCTGCCGCCGAGGCCGTGGAGGAGCCTCACAGGACTGGGTGTGTGAGAAGCCACACCCCTGCCTGGCACCCTACCATCAGCAGGGTTCAGAGGAGAGGCAGACAGTCTGCACTGGCAGATGGGATCAAAGAAACAGAGGGTCCAAGATCCAGACTTGCAGCTAAAAAAGCTGCTGGGTGACTTCCCTGGTGGTCCAGTAGCTAAGAACCCAAACTTCCAATGCAAGGGGCTCAGGCTCAGTCCCTGGTCCGGGAACTAGATCCTGCCTACCACAACAAAACACTAAGATCCCACGTGCCACAACCCAGATTCAGCATAGTCAAATAATAAACAAGAGAAAGCTAAAAGAAAAAGAGAGAAAGGGAACTGTCAGGGAGGATAGGTCTACAGGAACTCCGAGGTGGGGACTCATCAGGCCTTGTGGGGGTGATGAGATTTGGCGGGGTACCTGGCTGGGGCCTGTGCTGGGCCCTGAGGGTAACAGCCGAGCAGATGAGTAAAACCCGAGTAAAAGGCTCTGGTGCCAGAGTGAGGATCCACTCTGCAGAGGACAAGCACTGTGGTCCTGGAAGAGTGTGGGAGTCGGGTGCGGAGACCTTAAGAGGAGGTTTTCATCACCCTTCATCAGAGCCTGTGCGGACACCCCAGGATAGGCAGAAACATCAAAGCAAGAGGAAAGAGCTCCTGTTTCGAGTTGGTAGTATGACTCAAACATAAGAATCTCAAAACAAAGCAGAAACCACACGACACTCCAGTTTAAATGAATGGGCCATGAGAAAGGCTTGCACAGGCCGGAAGAAGGAAAGAGAGACTTTTAGTGGCAACACTATCTAGGGGTCTACTGGCCCTGCGGCCATTGTCCCTGAGCGTCAGCTGGGGAGGACCTCTACTGAGACCTCATTCCAGAGTGCCAGCCTACTCCTCTTTTACTCCTGGCACCTTCATAAGGGCCTGGTTTGAAGAGTCCCCTGCATAAATTCAACGCTAATTCAGTCAACATTCTAGACCCTAGAGTAGCAACCTCTTGGTAGCCCCTCTGGCCATCTCCCCAAGGCAATGGACTCTGCCTTCCCCCGCAGGCCCTGGGAGAGCAGATCAGCGTGCCTGGCCTCCTTCACACCCGGTGGTGGAAGCCTTGTCCTTTCCCGCTGAGAACAGGGTGCGCCTTGGCCCTCCATGGCTCTCCTCACTGCACCCTGTGAAGAGACATCTCTGCGGCGCCAGGACTCACTATTCACACAGGAATCCACCCGCACAACCCACCGCACACCATCCCTTGGCCTGCATTACCTCTCCATAATAATCTCATACATCAAAGCTAAGAGAGACCCTGACTCTGCCTGTGAGCGACTCCGTTAGACATTGAATATCATTATCAGAAGCCCCTTGCTTTCTCGGCTTCGTATGCAAACTCCTGAACTCCCTGGAGTCCCTTCCAAAGAAAGTGCCCTGCACGACGGACATTTGTTATTTTGCAGACGAGGACGCAGAGGTTCCACGGGGACCCAAGCAAATTAACAGCAGCCGAGGGTAGGCGCCAACCAAGACCTACATTGACACCTAGTGGCGTCTCTTGGAACTGCAGCTGGCTCTGGCAGGTTCCTCTAGAAATGAAGTGAAACATATGTCACTGGTCCAGATACTTTAAAATATCCGAGAGGAAGATAGAATGGAAAACAAAAATTTGCTTTCCAGTATCTCTTTGGTGATAGACAAACTCACCCTTCATGTTAAATATCTTAACTTGGCAGGAGAGAAAGAGTTGAAACCATTGATCTTTCATTCCATTGGACAGTCTATTGAGATAGAGGAATAGAGGAACAGAGTGAGAAACATAAGTGGAATTCAGCTTCACAGTGCACAACCTTCTGATCTAGGGATCCGACCTGAATATAGTCACACAAGTGTGCAAAGAAAGTCACTGCAGCGGTGTTGAGAATTTAAAAAAAAAAAGATGGCAACAGCTTTGGACTACTAGTGGTAAAGATTTCACACTCCAAATGCAGGGGCTGGGGGTTGTTCAGGGAAATAGATCCCGCACCCATGTGCTATAACTAAGACCCCAGTAAAGCCAAATAAATTCTTTTTAATGGAAATAACTTTAAAAGGCCAAATATTACATACAGAGAGAGAGACTCTCTCTCTCTCTCTCTCTCTATATATATATATATATATATATATGTATTGATGTATTATATTTATATACCATATATTTAAAATATATAGATTAAAAACAAAAGCTGTATATGTGTGTGTGTGTGTATATATATATATATATATATATATATATATATATATATATCAGAGCTATATATAGCTCATCACAAGCTACACGGGAATCAGAAGCATCTTTTATTTTTAATGGAAAAAAAAGCCTGTTTGATCAGTTTGTGGAGAGAGAAAGAAGTAGCAGAAAGCTGTGGAGATGCTGGTCACATGCCCCTCTTCTCCCATCCGGGGCCGAGGAGGCAGGACACCCTCCGGGGAATGTGGTCACTGTTCCCGTGGCTCCCTGTGCGTCCCCAGGGAGGTAAGGTGGCCATGGTGCTCGGGGGCATTCTTTATTACTTTGCCCTCACCACAATCAGTGCGTTCTCTAAACTGAAATTTTCTTTGGTTGTAGGAGTTTTTCAGCTGTCCCTCTCCTCTGATCTCACCAGTTTTCTCATTCAGAGCTCCTTTTGGAGTAGAATTTCTCAGTCTCTCTTCCATGACTCTCAACTTCATATTTTTCATTTCTCCATCTTTTGGTGCTTTTTGTATGTCACGTCTTTCTCTTCCTTGCTACTGTGGCCTCTTGTTTACCCTACTTACTGGAATCTTTTTATTTCTAAAAGCAGTGTGTTCCATAACTGCCTGTTCATGTTTAGTCATCTCCTGGTCTCCTTGCAGAGGTCCTGTTCCCTCCTTACCTCTTCAGTGTACAATATAACGATAAACTTGAAAATAATATTCAAGAACTTCCATGATGATGCAGTGATCAAGAATCTACCTTCCATACCATAGGACCCAGCAATCCCACCACTAAGCATATATACTTTGAGGAAACCAAAATTTAAAAAGACACATGTACCCCATTGTTCATTACAGCACTATTTACAATAGATAGAACATGGAAGCAACCTAAATGTCCATCAACAAATGAATGGATAAAGAAGTTGTGGTGCATATATACAATGGAATATTACTCAGTCATAAAAAGGAACACATTTGAGTCAGTTTGAATGAGGTAGATGAACCTAGAGCCTCTTATACAAAATGAAGTAAGTTAGAAAGAGAAAAACAAATATCATATACTAATACATATATGGGGAATCTAGAAAGATGGTACTGATGAAATTATTTGTGAAATTATTTGCAGGGCAGCAATGGAGACACAGACATAAAGACTTATGGACACGGATGGAGGAGAAAGGAGGGGGTGGGATAGAGAAAGAGAGTAACATGGAAACTGACATCACCATATGTAAAACAGAGGGCCAGTGGGAATCCACTGTACGACTCAGGGGACTCTGACAGGGGCTCTGTAACAACCTAGACAGATGTGAGGGAGAAGGAGGATGGAGGAAGTTTCAAGAGGGAGGGGACATATATATATATATATATATATATATATATATATATATATAGCCATGGCTGATTTATGTTGATATTTGGAAGAAGTCAATACAATTCTGTAAAGCAATTGCCTTTCAAATAAAAAATAAGTAAAAATTTTAAAAAGGAAAAAATTAAAGAGAATCTGCCTTCCAGTGCAGGTGACGCAGGTTTGATCCCTGGTCAGGGAACATTTGGCTCTACTGGGTCTTCATCATTGCAGGGTGGGCTTCTAGCTGTGATGCGTGGGCTCAGTAGTTCCAGGGCAGGAATGTTCTTTCATAGTGTGAAGGCTTAGTTTCCCCAGGGCGTGCAGGATCTTAGGCAGCCAACTTGGTATGCATGTGTGCTCAGTCACTCAGTTATGTCTAACTCTTTGTGATTCTGTGGACTGTAGCCTGCCAGGCTCCTCTGTCCTTGGGATTCTCCAGGCAAGAACACTGGAGTGGGTTGCCATGCCCTCCTCCAGGGGATTTTCTGGACCCAGGGATCGAACCCTAATCTCCCAAGTTTCCTGCGTTCGGCAGAGGGGTTACCACTAGTGCCTCCTGGGAAGCCCCAAATCAGCCTGGGCACCTCCCAGTCCCCCTGCATGCCACAGGAATGGAAACTGAGTCTGCACACCAGGAGAGAAGCCGCCACATTGGAGCTTCTGAGCCCACACGACTAGAAGCCCACATACTACAGTGAAGACTCAGCACAGTCACAGAAAAAATAATATCCAACTATTGTATCAAATACCCACTGGGCGGACATAAAAAGGATTGAGCTGTTGGACATTTCCAAGGATTTCTGAAGAGGGTTATCTTTGGAGAGAGTGTTGGAATGCTCTGATTCATTGACCCCTGGCAAAGAGTGTAATGAGGGCAGTTTATCTCTTAACCCCAGCCAGGCAAAGAGCCTAGTATGCATTCATGCCTTTGGGCACAAAAACAGGCTGGCCTGGCTCACCTGAAGGAGGCCAAGGGCCTGTGATTACAGAGTAGTCGGCAGTGTCTGGGAAAACCAGAGGCTGCGGAGGAAAGCTGCCGCTGTGGACTAGTCTGGGCTCTCCAGAGAAACCCGAAGGGCCTGACAGTGACTCAGCTCCAGGGGCCACCAAGGGCTCCACGCAGCATCCCCCCTGCCAGGACAGTCTAAACCCCTTGGACCTGTTGGGTTCTGTGGCCCAAACGGCAGATCAGCTTCTGCAGTAGCCCAGACCCGTGCAGAGCCTTCGTTTATTCTGAGCCCCCATTCAAAACTAGCACCTTTTCTGATCAATCAGTAAACAAGCAGGAGGAACAAATCACATGAGGAATATGCTGCCTCCAAAATGCAAAGAGACCCACTGGGTGTTGTGCCACTGTTTAGGTTGTAAGAGAGGCCGAGCAACAACGTACCCTTTACCTTAGACAGGATATTTTAACATGCCCGTGCCACTTGTGCCCTAGTTTCTCTAAGGTAGAAGGCCCCCGCATTTTTGTTAGATTTATTTCCCATCCTATAAAATGCAAATACCAATAATTTGCTACATCTTACTCAGTAGGTCTAATCCACATAACGTTGTCAGTGTAATGGGCCAGTGTCAAGATCCCTGTGAACTAAATTACAGCACAGCTGGTACACCCCTGAGGCAGGATGGGGAGGGTGTATTGCTGACCTTGTTAACTGAAAGAAAACTATTTCTTCTGACCTTTACTACTAATAGATAATGAGAAAAAAGCAATTTCCAGGTCAATCACTGCCTACTTGGTACCAGGGATGTGTTGAGTTGCTTAAGCAATGAAATTATGTCCAGTACAGCAGCTGCAACTAAAAGCACCACGTGGGCACCTTCCCTGGTCATCCAAGGGTTAAGAGATCACCTGCCAATGCAGACGAAACAGGCTCTGTCCCTAGTCCCGGAGGATTTCCCCGTGCCATGGGACAGCTGCACCTGCCTGCACCACAGCTACTGAGCTGGCATGCTCTAGAGCCGGTGCTCCACGGCAAGGGAAGCCAGTGCAATGATAACCCTGCGCACCACAGCTAGAGAGTTGCCCCCACTTGCCATAGCTAGAGAAAGCCCGTGCACAGCAACGAAGACCCAGCTCAGCCAAAAATAAATAATTTTCTTTAAAGCATAAAAAGAACACCACCTTGGCTTCCGTGGTGGTGCAGTGGTAAAGAGTCCTCCTTGCAGTGACTCAGCTCCAGGGGCCACCAAGGGCTCCACGCAGCATCCCCCCTGCCAGGACAGTCTAAACCCCTTGGACCTGTTGGGTTCTGTGGCCCAAACGGCAGATCAGCTTCTGCAGTAGCCCAGACCCGTGCAGAGCCTTCGTTTATTCTGAGCCCCCATTCAAAACTAGCACCTTTTCTGATCAATCAGTAAACAAGCAGGAGGAACAAATCACATGAGGAATATGCTGCCTCCAAAATGCAAAGAGACCCACTGGGTGTTGTGCCACTGTTTAGGTTGTAAGAGAGGCCGAGCAACAACGTACCCTTTACCTTAGACAGGATATTTTAACATGCCCGTGCCACTTGTGCCCTAGTTTCTCTAAGGTAGAAGGCCCCCGCATTTTTGTTAGATTTATTTCCCATCCTATAAAATGCAAATACCAATAATTTGCTACATCTTACTCAGTAGGTCTAATCCACATAACGTTGTCAGTGTAATGGGCCAGTGTCAAGATCCCTGTGAACTAAATTACAGCACAGCTGGTACACCCCTGAGGCAGGATGGGGAGGGTGTATTGCTGACCTTGTTAACTGAAAGAAAACTATTTCTTCTGACCTTTACTACTAATAGATAATGAGAAAAAAGCAATTTCCAGGTCAATCACTGCCTACTTGGTACCAGGGGATGTGTTGAGTTGCTTAAGCAATGAAATTATGTCCAGTACAGCAGCTGCAACTAAAAGCACCACGTGGGCACCTTCCCTGGTCATCCAAGGGTTAAGAGATCACCTGCCAATGCAGACGAAACAGGCTCTGTCCCTAGTCCCGGAGGATTTCCCCGTGCCATGGGACAGCTGCACCTGCCTGCACCACAGCTACTGAGCTGGCATGCTCTAGAGCCGGTGCTCCACGGCAAGGGAAGCCAGTGCAATGATAACCCTGCGCACCACAGCTAGAGAGTTGCCCCCACTTGCCATAGCTAGAGAAAGCCCGTGCACAGCAACGAAGACCCAGCTCAGCCAAAAATAAATAATTTTCTTTAAAGCATAAAAAGAACACCACCTTGGCTTCCGTGGTGGTGCAGTGGGTAAAGAGTCCTCCTTGCAGTGCAAGGGGCACCAGTTCGATCCCTGGCCTGGAAAGATCCCACATGCCGTGGAGCAGCTGGGCCGGTGTGTCCAATTATGAGACAGCTCTCTAGAGCACATGCACCCAGAGCCGGTACTCTGCAACAAGAGAGGCCACTGCAATGGGAGGCCCACACAGGCCAAAGAACAGAAGGATGAAAATAAATAAATAAACACAAAACCAATAAAAGAGGTCAAAATTTAAAAAAAAAAAAAAAAAAAAAAAAGAACACCAGCCGGTTAAGCTTATAATACTCCATGATGCACTGTCCTTCTCCAGGATCCGCCTTCCTCCACAGAAGACATATAGGTGAGGTGTAGGGGGTGGGGTAGGAATCTCCACTCCTGAATCTTCCAAGTCCTTAATGGGAGCACTAATCTCTGCAGTCCTCCCAAGAACATAGTACTGCCTTTGAGTTACTAGCCTCCTAGTTCGAGTGACTTCCACTGGGTCTTTCCAATCATAATAGCTCTCATTCCACAGGTGAGAGAGTCAGTGTAAGAATTCTGCCAGCCAGGACTGTCTCTATTCCAATCACATACTCCAGAACCAGGGAAATTTCCAAAGCATGTGTTCAGGGACCCACTGGGCCACTCTAGTAGAGACCTGAATTAAACCTACCGATCACCTGGGCTCCAAAATCCCCTGTTCTGACTGGTGGACCATAGCGACATTCTGAGTCTCCCAGAATCACTGTCAATTCAGACTCAGTTTCTAGTTGTCCCCAAAAAACCTGATTTCCTCTTCCCCAGTGCAGTTACCCTGATAAAAGGCTCTAAGTCAGTCCTTTCGGGGAACCTAGGAAGAAGTGTAACACTGCAAATATTTGGTAACACCACCATCCCTCCATTCTGGGGCTATAAACTGGTTCAAGCCTGGGCACTGACTGGCAGACCATAGTTCTCTGGGGTTTTCTCCTTCTTCTTCCTCTTCTTCTTCACTTTTAATTTTATTGGGTTTTTCCCTCGCACCACAGCGAGAGAGTTGCCCCCACTTGCCATAGCTAGAGAAAGCCCGTGCACAGCAACGAAGACCCAGCTCAGCCAAAAATAAATAATTTTCTTTAAAGCATAAAAAGAACACCACCTTGGCTTCCGTGGTGGTGCAGTGGGTAAAGAGTCCTCCTTGCAGTGCAAGGGGCACCAGTTCGATCCCTGGCCTGGAAAGATCCCACATGCCGTGGAGCAGCTGGGCCGGTGTGTCCAATTATGAGACAGCTCTCTAGAGCACATGCACCCAGAGCCGGTACTCTGCAACAAGAGAGGCCACTGCAATGGGAGGCCCACACAGGCCAAAGAACAGAAGGATGAAAATAAATAAATAAACACAAAACCAATAAAAGAGGTCAAAATTTAAAAAAAAAAAAAAAAAAAAAAGAACACCAGCCGGTTAAGCTTATAATACTCCATGATGCACTGTCCTTCTCCAGGATCCGCCTTCCTCCACAGAAGACATATAGGTGAGGTGTAGGGGGTGGGGTAGGAATCTCCACTCCTGAATCTTCCAAGTCCTTAATGGGAGCACTAATCTCTGCAGTCCTCCCAAGAACATAGTACTGCCTTTGAGTTACTAGCCTCCTAGTTCGAGTGACTTCCACTGGGTCTTTCCAATCATAATAGCTCTCATTCCACAGGTGAGAGAGTCAGTGTAAGAATTCTGCCAGCCAGGACTGTCTCTATTCCAATCACATACTCCAGAACCAGGGAAATTTCCAAAGCATGTGTTCAGGGACCCACTGGGCCACTCTAGTAGAGACCTGAATTAAACCTACCGATCACCTGGGCTCCAAAATCCCCTGTTCTGACTGGTGGACCATAGCGACATTCTGAGTCTCCCAGAATCACTGTCAATTCAGACTCAGTTTCTAGTTGTCCCCAAAAAACCTGATTTCCTCTTCCCCAGTGCAGTTACCCTGATAAAAGGCTCTAAGTCAGTCCTTTCGGGGAACCTAGGAAGAAGTGTAACACTGCAAATATTTGGTAACACCACCATCCCTCCATTCTGGGGCTATAAACTGGTTCAAGCCTGGGCACTGACTGGCAGACCATAGTTCTCTGGGGTTTTCTCCTTCTTCTTCCTCTTCTTCTTCATTTTAATTTTATTGGGGTATAGTTGATTTACAATGATGGGTTAGTTTCAGGTGTACAAAGTGATTTAGTTATACATATATATATATATACATATATTCATTCTTTTTCAGGTTCTTTTCCCATATAGGTTATTACAAAATACTGGGTAGAGTTCCCTGTGCTATACAGTAGGTCCTTTTGGGTTATCTATTTTATATATGTGTATATGTATCCCAAGCTCCTAATTTATCCCTCTCACCCATGTTTCCCCTTTGGTAACTGTAAGTTTGTTTTTGAAATCTGTGAATCTGTTCCTGCTTGGTAAATAAGTTCATTTATATCATTTTTAATTAGATTCTACATATGAACAATATCATATATTTGTCTTTCTCTGTCTGACTTCACTTAGTATGATAACTCTAGTCCCATCCATATTGCTGCAAAAAGCATTATCTCTTTCTTTTCTATGGCTGGGTTATATTCCACTTATATATATGTACCACACCTTCTGTATCCATTCATCGGCTGAAGGACATTTAGGTTGCTTCCGTGTCTTAGCTGTTATAAATGATGTTGTAATACATAGTTTTCTGTCTTTAATGATTTGGGTTAGACTTTTGTTCCCTTGACCTCAATGTTTTCTGTTTCTACAGGTTGAGTTAGGATCTAGTAGGCTTTCTATCTGTTTCACTTTAACCAGTGCCTAGGTCTATGGGAGTCAGACTGTCCTGATCACTACCCTGAGGCTGCTGTCCATTACACTAACCACATCCACCTTGCCTTTGGCGGTTGGTTGCCACCATTTGGCTCCTGCCACCCTGAGATCTGATTACTCTCTCCATGCAGTCAGGTTTCAATGAATGCAGCTCCCACTGTGAGCCCTGACCTGCAGAGAAGGGGGATCTCAGAGCTCTCCAAGGATGCAGGGGCCCCCCTCTCAAACTTATTCCTCACAGTGGTCACGAAAGGTCTTTGCAGAGAAAGACAACTACTGTATGTTTTTACATATGTGTGAAATCCAAAAACCTTCATATATATATATATCTATATGTACATATATATATTAAACCTTCATATATATATATATATATATGCATGTATATATGTGTGTGTATGTATATATATATATATATATATATATATATATATATATACACACACACACACACACATGAATATAACAAAACAGAAACAGACTCACAGATACAGAGAACAAACTAGTGTGTCCCAGTGGGGAAAGGGGAGGAAGGGCAAGACAGGGGAAGGAGATTAAGAAGTAGTAGGTATAAAATAAATAGCATACAGTTTAAAATGAATAACCAGAAGGGCCTCCTGTACAGCACATGGAGCTGTGTCACATGCAGCCTACATGGAAGGAGGACTTGGAGGAGAACGGATACATTATATGTAGAGTTGAGCCCCTTTGCTGTTCACCTGAAACTCTCACCACATTGTTATTCACTACACCCTAATACAAAATTAAAAGGTTAAAGAATAAATAAATGATTTACATGGAAATAGAAATAAATAATATACATGGATGCAACATGCAGTACAGAGAATATAGCCAATATTTTATAATGACTTTAAATGGATTTTCTTCCCACAGAGGTCACCGCGGAGCAGAGCACAGAGTTGAGCTCCCTGTGCTCTACAGTGAGTTCTCACTGGCTGTCTACTTTATTCATGGTATCAATAGTGTCCATACATCAATCCCAACCTCCCAATTCATCCCTCCACTTCCCTTGCCCCCTTGGTATCCATACATTTGTTCTCAACATCTGTGTCTCTATTTCTGCTTTGCAAATAAGATCATCTATACCGGGCTTCCCCTGGTGGTCCAGTGGGTAAGGACACCGCCTTGCTGTGCAAGGGGCGCCGGTTCGATCCCTGGTCTGGGAAGATCCCACATGCCGCGGAGCGGCTGGACCGATGTGTCCAATTATCGAGCCAGAGCTCTGGAGTGCATGCGTCCAGAGCCGGCGCTCAGCAACGACAGATGCCACCGCGATGGGAGGCCCACAGGAGACAAAGAGGGAAGACGAATGAAAATAGAGAAATGAAAGACCAATAGAAGTGGCCCGCCAGCTCCCCTCCCTCCCCAACCTGACCCCCACCCAAAAATAAATAATAAAATAAATAAAGCTTTAAAAAAAATAAATCATCTATACCACTTTTCTAGATTCCAAATATATGCCCTTACTCTCTTTTTATTCTACTCAGGCCTTCATTGGTTTGAAGGAGGTCCACCTACCATAGACAGGGCATAATCAGCTTTACCCAGTCTAACAACTCAAGTATTCATCTTATCCATAAACATCTCCACCAGCCCACCCAGAATCACGTTCATCTGGACATCTATGACCCAGTCAAGCTCACATGTAATGAAAACCACCACACGCTGGAAAAACAAAATTCATTGCCTGCCTGGGACTTACAGTCTGAGAGCTTCAGCAGGAAAAGCTTACAAAGAACTCACAAAGTACTCACAGGAGAAAGAATCAGCTTTAAATCTCAGCCAATCCCAGGGATCCCAAACCCAGCTTTAAACCGTTCCAGTCAAGTAAGATCCTTTCTGATCCGCTTTGACCCTCTCTCTCTCAACTGCCAATCAATGGCAACAGGTGAAGAAGGAGGAGGGGGTTTAAGAGATAGAAACTGACCACACCTCTCCCTGAGGTAAAAGACAGAAACTGGCCACACTCTTTCCTAAGGTAAGGAAGCCACCTGCTAAGGATAAAAGAAGCTTTGTGTCTCCTAAATTCAAAGTTGTTATTACTATCTGGGATGAGGAAATTTTAATAACGAATGCAAACTCATAGTTAAAATGACTATAGAATATTCTATTCCCCAGAAGTAACCAAAACAGTCTCAGCTAGCAGGAAAAAAACTGCCACTACTAAATTTAAGGAAGGGCGAGAGGTATTCCATGAGTTTTTAGGTTTTCAAATTATTATTTCTAGAACTAACACTGAACAAACAAAAAAGATGTACTTTTCATCATTGGGGACTGGAATACAAAAGTAGGAAGTCAAGAGATACTTGGAGTCACAGGCAGGTGGCCTTGGAGTACAAAACGGAGCAGGGCAAGGACCAACAGAGTTGTGCCAAGAGAACACACTTGTCGTAGCAGAAACACTCTTCCAGCAACACAAGAGACAACTTTGCGCACAGACATCACCAGATAGCTAATACTGAAATCAGGTTGATCATATTCTTTATAGCCAAAGATGGAGAAGCTCTGAACAGTCAGCAAAAACAAGACCAGGAGCTGACTGTGGCTCAGATCATGAACTCCTTATTGTAAAATTCAAACTTAAAATGAAGAAAGTAGGGAAAACCTCTAGGCCATTCAGGTATAACCTAACTCAAATTCCTTATGATTATATACTGGAAGTGACAAATAGATTCAAGGGATTAGATCTGATAGGCAGAGTGCCTGAAGCGCTATGGACAGAGGTTTGTAACATTGTACAGGAGGCAGTGATCAAAATCATCCCCAAGAAAAAGAAATGCAAAAGGGCAAAATCGTTGTCTGAGGAGGCCTTGCAAATAGCTGAGAAAGGAAGAGAAGAGAAAGGCAAAAGAGAAAAGGAAAGATACACCCATCTGAAGGCAGAATTTCAAAGAATAGCAAGGAAAGATAAGAAATCTTCTTAATCAAAGAAATAGAGGAAAGCAATAGAATGGAAAAGACTAGAGATTTCTTCAAGAAAACCAAGGGGACAATTTAATGCAAAGATGGGCACAAAAAAGAACAGAAACGGGCTTCCCTGGTGGTCCAGTGGGTAAGGACACTGCCTTGCAGTGCAAGGGGCGCCGGTTCAATCCCTGGCCTGGGAAGATCCTACGTGCCGCAGAGCAGCTGGACTGATGTGTCCAATTACTGAGCTGGAGCTCTGGAGTGCATGCGCTCAGAGCCGGTGCTCTGCAACAACAGAGGCCACCGTGATGGGAGGACCAAAGAGCCAAAGAACAAAGATGGATGAAAAGTAGATAAATGAAAGACCAATAGAAGTGGGCTGCCCGCCCCCCTCCCTCCTCATCCCACCCCACCCCAACCCCCCACCAAAAAAAAAAGAACAGAAACAGTATGGACCTAACAGAAGCAGAAGAGTTTAAGAAGAAGTGGCAAAAATGTACTTTTCATCATTGGGGACTGGAATACAAAAGTAGGAAGTCAAGAGATACTTGGAGTCACAGGCAGGTGGCCTTGGAGTACAAAACGGAGCAGGGCAAGGACCAACAGAGTTGTGCCAAGAGAACACACTTGTCGTAGCAGAAACACTCTTCCAGCAACACAAGAGACAACTTTGCGCACAGACATCACCAGATAGCTAATACTGAAATCAGGTTGATCATATTCTTTATAGCCAAAGATGGAGAAGCTCTGAACAGTCAGCAAAAACAAGACCAGGAGCTGACTGTGGCTCAGATCATGAACTCCTTATTGTAAAATTCAAACTTAAAATGAAGAAAGTAGGGAAAACCTCTAGGCCATTCAGGTATAACCTAACTCAAATTCCTTATGATTATATACTGGAAGTGACAAATAGATTCAAGGGATTAGATCTGATAGGCAGAGTGCCTGAAGCGCTATGGACAGAGGTTTGTAACATTGTACAGGAGGCAGTGATCAAAATCATCCCCAAGAAAAAGAAATGCAAAAGGGCAAAATCGTTGTCTGAGGAGGCCTTGCAAATAGCTGAGAAAGGAAGAGAAGAGAAAGGCAAAAGAGAAAAGGAAAGATACACCCATCTGAAGGCAGAATTTCAAAGAATAGCAAGGAAAGATAAGAAATCTTCTTAATCAAAGAAATAGAGGAAAGCAATAGAATGGAAAAGACTAGAGATTTCTTCAAGAAAACCAAGGGAACATTTCATGCAAAGATGGGCACAAAAAAGAACAGAAACGGGCTTCCCTGGTGGTCCAGTGGGTAAGGACACTGCCTTGCAGTGCAAGGGGCGCCGGTTCAATCCCTGGCCTGGGAAGATCCTACGTGCCGCAGAGCAGCTGGACTGATGTGTCCAATTACTGAGCTGGAGCTCTGGAGTGCATGCGCTCAGAGCCGGTGCTCTGCAACAACAGAGGCCACCGTGATGGGAGGACCAAAGAGCCAAAGAACAAAGATGGATGAAAAGTAGATAAATGAAAGACCAATAGAAGTGGGCTGCCCGCCCCCCTCCCTCCTCATCCCACCCCACCCCAACCCCCCACCAAAAAAAAAAGAACAGAAACAGTATGGACCTAACAGAAGCAGAAGAGTTTAAGAAGAGGTGGCAAAAATACACAGAAGAACTATTCAAAAAAGATCTTCATGACCACACAGAAGAGGGACTTCCCTGGTGGTCCAATGGTTAAGACTCTGTGTTCCGAATGCAAGAGGCCCATGTTCAATCCCTGTTCAGGGAGCTAGATCCTACATGCCACAGCTAAGACCCAGCACATACAAAAAAAAAATAATAATAATAAAAAGAATACACAGAAGAACTACACAAAAAAAGTCTTAATGATCTGGATAACCACAACAGTGTGATAACTCATCTAGAGCCAGACATCCTGGAGTGCAAAGTCAAGTGAGCCCTCAGAAGCTTTACTATGAACAAAGCTAGTGGAGGTGATGGAATTCCAGCTGAGCTATTTCAAATCCTAAAGGATGATGCTGTTAAAGTGTTGCACTCAATATACCAGCAAATTTGTAAAATTCAGCTGTGGCCACAGGACTGGAAAAGGTCCATTTTCATTCCAATCCCAAAGAAGGGCAATGCCAAAGAATGCTCAAACTGCCATACGATTGCACTTATTTCACTTGCTAGCAAGGTAATAATCAAAATCCTGCAAGCTAGGCTTCAACAGTACATGAATCGAGAACTTCCAGGTGTAAAAGTTGGATTTAGAAAAGTCAGAGGAACCAGAGATCAAATTAGCAACATCTGTTGGATCCTAGAAAAGCAAGGAATTCCAGAAAACATCTACTTCTGCTTCATTGACTATGCTAAAGACTATTAATGTATAGACCACAACAAGCTATAGAAAATTCTAAAAGAGATGGGAATACCAGACCACCTCACCTGCCTCCTGACAAACTGTATGGTGAAAAAAACCAGACAATGGTACAAAATTGGGATTCGAGCTGAGCTCTGGGAGTGGGCATGCGCTCAGAGCCGGTGCTCTGCAACAACAGAGGCCACCGTGATGGGAGGACCAAAGAGCCAAAGAACAAAGATGGATGAAAAGTAGATAAATGAAAGACCAATAGAAGTGGGCTGCCCGCTCCCCTCTCTCCTCATCCCACCTCACCCCAACCCCCCACCAAAAAAAAAAGAACAGAAACAGTATGGACCTAACAGAAGCAGAAGAGTTTAAGAAGAGGTGGCAAAAATACACAGAAGAACTATTCAAAAAAGATCTTCATGACCACACAGAAGAGGGACTTCCCTGGTGGTCCAATGGTTAAGACTCTGTGTTCCGAATGCAAGAGGCCCATGTTCAATCCCTGTTCAGGGAGCTAGATCCTACATGCCACAGCTAAGACCCAGCACATACAAAAAAAAAATAATAATAATAAAAAGAATACACAGAAGAACTACACAAAAAAAGTCTTAATGATCTGGATAACCACAACAGTGTGATAACTCATCTAGAGCCAGACATCCTGGAGTGCAAAGTCAAGTGAGCCCTCAGAAGCTTTACTATGAACAAAGCTAGTGGAGGTGATGGAATTCCAGCTGAGCTATTTCAAATCCTAAAGGATGATGCTGTTAAAGTGTTGCACTCAATATACCAGCAAATTTGTAAAATTCAGCTGTGGCCACAGGACTGGAAAAGGTCCATTTTCATTCCAATCCCAAAGAAGGGCAATGCCAAAGAATGCTCAAACTGCCATACGATTGCACTTATTTCACTTGCTAGCAAGGTAATAATCAAAATCCTGCAAGCTAGGCTTCAACAGTACATGAATCGAGAACTTCCAGGTGTAAAAGTTGGATTTAGAAAAGTCAGAGGAACCAGAGATCAAATTACCAACATCTGTTGGATCCTAGAAAAAGCAAGGGAATTCCAGAAAAACATCTACTTCTGCTTCATTGACTATGCTAAAGACTATTAATGTGTAGACCACAACAAGCTATAGAAAATTCTAAAAGAGATGGGAATACCAGACCACCTCACCTGCCTCCTGAGAAACTTGTATGCAGGTCAAGAAACAACAATTAGAACCACACATAGAACAATGGACTAGTTCAAAATTGGGAAAGGAGTGTGTCACCCTGCTTATTTAACTTATATGCAGAGTACATCATGTGAAAAGCCAGGCTAGATGAAGCTAAAATTGGAATCAAGATTGCCAGGAGAAATATCAGTAACCTCAGATATGCAGATGAATCCCTTAATGGCAGAAAGTAAAGAGGAACTAAAGAGCCTCTTGACGAAGGCAAAGAGGAGAGTGAAAAAGCTGACTTAAAACTCAACATTCAAAAACAAACCTCAACACTCAAAAACTAAGATCATGGCATCCACTATCACTTCATAGCAAATAGATGGGAGGAATGGAAACAGTGACAAACTTTCTTTTCTTGGGCTCCAAAATCACTGTGGATGGTGACTGCAACCATGAATTAAAAGACTCTTGCTCCTTGGAAGAAAAGCTATGACAAACCTAGACAGCTTAAAAAGCAGAGACATCACTTTGCCAACCATGTGTGTATAGTCAAAGCTATGATTTTTCCAGTAGTCATGAATGGATGTGAGAGTTGAAGCATAACGAAGGCTGAGGGGTGAAGAATTTATTTTTTGAACTGTGATGCTGGAGAAGACTCTTCAGAGTCCCTTGGACATCATGGAGATCAAATCAGCCAATCCTAAAGGAAATCAATCCTGAATATTCCCTGGAAGGAATAATACAGAAGCTGAAGCTCCAGTAGCATGACCACCTGCTGCGAAGAGCTGACTCATTGGAAAAGACCCTGATGCTGGGAAAGATTGAGGGCAAGAGGAGAAAGGGAAGACAGAGTGCAGAGTTAAACAGGAATGCTGTTCTCTTGAGACCTTGAGACCAAAAGACCATAAATATATCATGATCCTCAAGTGCTTTCCTACCTTGTACTTAAAAAATTTGTTATGCTTCTTAGAAAAAAGCCTTATTAACTAGATGATTGCTTTGCTTTTTAATCATAGAATGTCTTGTAATCAACAAAATATGAAAGTGGATGGGAGGATTCTACATGAACATTCCTAGATGCATGAACTTAGGCAGGCCGGGTTCAGAACAGTCAGAAGGTTGACCCCACATGACCTCCTTGAAGTCAGCATATTCCTTGATTCTGAGACCTGCCTGCTTCAAAGACTATGTTAGAGACATGCTAACCAGTACGTGCTTACTGGCCACCTGTTCTCTGAAAAACACTCCCCAGATTCTCATTTTTTTCACCTCAAGCAATAAATACACTCTAGATGTCCCCTTTTTTTGACGAAGGCAAAGAAGAAAGAGGGTGAACCAGAAGCTGAACCCCTTAATAAAAAACTAAAGAGCCTCTTGACGAAGGCAAAGAGGAGAGTGAAAAAGCTGACTTAAAACTCAACATTCAAAAACAAACCTCAACACTCAAAAACTAAGATCATGGCATCCACTATCACTTCATAGCAAATAGATGGGAGGAATGGAAACAGTGACAAACTTTCTTTTCTTGGGCTCCAAAATCACTGTGGATGGTGACTGCAACCATGAATTAAAAGACTCTTGCTCCTTGGAAGAAAAGCTATGACAAACCTAGACAGCTTAAAAAGCAGAGACATCACTTTGCCAACCATGTGTGTATAGTCAAAGCTATGATTTTTCCAGTAGTCATGAATGGATGTGAGAGTTGAAGCATAACGAAGGCTGAGGGGTGAAGAATTTATTTTTTGAACTGTGATGCTGGAGAAGACTCTTCAGAGTCCCTTGGACATCATGGAGATCAAATCAGCCAATCCTAAAGGAAATCAATCCTGAATATTCCCTGGAAGGAATAATACAGAAGCTGAAGCTCCAGTAGCATGACCACCTGCTGCGAAGAGCTGACTCATTGGAAAAGACCCTGATGCTGGGAAAGATTGAGGGCAAGAGGAGAAAGGGAAGACAGAGTGCAGAGTTAAACAGGAATGCTGTTCTCTTGAGACCTTGAGACCAAAAGACCATAAATATATCATGATCCTCAAGTGCTTTCCTACCTTGTACTTAAAAAATTTGTTATGCTTCTTAGAAAAAAGCCTTATTAACTAGATGATTGCTTTGCTTTTTAATCATAGAATGTCTTGTAATCAACAAAATATGAAAGTGGATGGGAGGATTCTACATGAACATTCCTAGATGCATGAACTTAGGCAGGCCGGGTTCAGAACAGTCAGAAGGTTGACCCCACATGACCTCCTTGAAGTCAGCATATTCCTTGATTCTGAGACCTGCCTGCTTCAAAGACTATGTTAGAGACATGCTAACCAGTACGTGCTTACTGGCCACCTGTTCTCTGAAAAACACTCCCCAGATTCTCATTTTTTTCACCTCAAGCAATAAATACACTCTAGACTCAGATTCTGGGCCTTCAATCCAAAAGACTGCTGACTCCCTGACCCAAACAGAAACTTAATTGCTGGTCTTTGTGCCCTCTTTCCATGAGCCTCTCAGTTCCCACAGCAACAGAGGATGAGATGGTTCCATGGCATCACCGACTCAATGGACATGAGTTTGAGCAAACTCTGGAAAACAATCGAGGACAGGGAAGCCTGGCATGCTACTTTCCATAGGGTCACAAAGAGTTGGACACCACTGAGTGACAGAATAACAAATATTATTTCTGTCCCTTCTATTATGAATTCTTCTGTTTATTGAGTCTGTAAAATGTGTCTCATGATGAATTTTGTTGCAGCTCATTCTGCCAGGTGTGTTTTCCATAAACAAGTCCTTGCTTGGTAGGTACTTTTGCAGCTGACTTGGCCCCATTCTTCCTAGTTTGCACGCTCAAGACTAGGTCTTAAGGTATGGACTTTCAGGTGTTTGTTCTCAACCAATAAAATTCCTGGTGCTGAACCCCTGGTGCAGAATCAGCCCAGCTCCCCAGTTTAACAAAGATGCCTCTTTTTCTTCCTGCACCATGCACAAGCAGCATATTTTTGGAGTGTTTTCAGCCCCCATTCACTGGATAGATAAGACATCCAGCCCATTCCCCAGTTTGATGCACTAAGCATGGGTCCACTCTCCTGCCAACTATGGAGTGTGCTTGTCTCTGTTCCCATATGAGCTTTGAAGCCCAGCCTATGGAGAGTATACCCAGTACCTTCTTCCCTTGGGCTACATTTCACCAACCTAAGCTGTAGGGTTATTCCTCATTATTAGTCCACAGAGATTGGTTGATTCAGTGGCTGATATTGTGTGTGTGTGTGTGTGTGTGTACATTTAATCAATCACTCCTCTGTGGAGGTTATAAAGAGGGTTTGATGTGTACTCATCTACCATCTTGATCAAGCTCTTCCAGGCACGTCTTAGACACTACTGAGCTAGACAAGCAAGAAGCATGCCCAGGGACCCCACTGATGGTTCTCAGACTATCGTGTTTTAAAAGAGAACATGCTAACCAGTACGTGCTTACTGGCCACCTGTTCTCTGAAAAACACTCCCCAGATTCTCATTTTTTTCACCTCAAGCAATAAATACACTCTAGACTCAGATTCTGGGCCTTCAATCCAAAAGACTGCTGACTCCCTGACCCAAACAGAAACTTAATTGCTGGTCTTTGTGCCCTCTTTCCATGAGCCTCTCAGTTCCCACAGCAACAGAGGATGAGATGGTTCCATGGCATCACCGACTCAATGGACATGAGTTTGAGCAAACTCTGGAAAACAATCGAGGACAGGGAAGCCTGGCATGCTACTTTCCATAGGGTCACAAAGAGTTGGACACCACTGAGTGACAGAATAACAAATATTATTTCTGTCCCTTCTATTATGAATTCTTCTGTTTATTGAGTCTGTAAAATGTGTCTCATGATGAATTTTGTTGCAGCTCATTCTGCCAGGTGTGTTTTCCATAAACAAGTCCTTGCTTGGTAGGTACTTTTGCAGCTGACTTGGCCCCATTCTTCCTAGTTTGCACGCTCAAGACTAGGTCTTAAGGTATGGACTTTCAGGTGTTTGTTCTCAACCAATAAAATTCCTGGTGCTGAACCCCTGGTGCAGAATCAGCCCAGCTCCCCAGTTTAACAAAGATGCCTCTTTTTCTTCCTGCACCATGCACAAGCAGCATATTTTTGGAGTGTTTTCAGCCCCCATTCACTGGATAGATAAGACATCCAGCCCATTCCCCAGTTTGATGCACTAAGCATGGGTCCACTCTCCTGCCAACTATGGAGTGTGCTTGTCTCTGTTCCCATATGAGCTTTGAAGCCCAGCCTATGGAGAGTATACCCAGTACCTTCTTCCCTTGGGCTACATTTCACCAACCTAAGCTGTAGGGTTATTCCTCATTATTAGTCCACAGAGATTGGTTGATTCAGTGGCTGATATTGTGTGTGTGTGTGTGTGTGTGCGCGCACGTGCATGTACATTTAATCAATCACTCCTCTGTGGAGGTTATAAAGAGGGTTTGATGTGTACTCATCTACCATCTTGATCAAGCTCTTCCAGGCACGTCTTAGACACTACTGAGCTAGACAAGCAAGAAGCATGCCCAGGGACCCCACTGATGGTTCAGTGGTTAAGAGTCCACCATCCAGCTTCCCTGGTAGCTCAGCGGTAAAGAGTTCACCTGCCAATGCAGGATACACAAGTTCGATCCCTGATCCGGGAAGATCCCACACATGGCGGAGCAACTTAGCCCGTGAGCCACAACTATTGAGCCTGTGCTCTAGAGCCTCGGAGCCACAACTATTAAGCCTATGTGCCACAACTACTGAAGCCCATGTTCCCTAGAGCCTGAGTTCCACAAGAGAAGCCACTGCAATAAGAAGCCTGCTCACCTCAGCTAGAGAGTATCCTCCACTCCCTGCAACTAGAGAAGAACCTGTAGCAGCAGTGAAAACCCCAAATAGCCAAAAATAAATAAATAAATAAAATTATTTAAAAAAAATAAGAGTCTACCATCCACTTCGAGGGACTCAGGTTTGATCCCTGGTCTGGGAACTAGGATTCCACTTGCCTTGGAGCAACTAGGCCCACATGCCACAACTGCTAAGCCCATGTTCAAGAGCCTGCATACAGCAACTAAGGTGCAACACATTCAAATAAATAAATATTTTTTTAAAAAAATAAATAAAAATAGAAGAAGAAGCATGCCCCAGACTCAGTCACTGATGCCGAGCAGAACACTGTGGGAATCCAGGACTTGGGGGCCTTTTAATCCCCCATTCCTTGTAGGCAAGACTCCAGCCTCCATGACCTTCTCTGAGTTCTGAAGGGCAGAACAGTTCAGTTCAGTTCAGTTCAGTTCAGTTCAGTTCAGTTACGTTGTGTCTGACTCTTTGCAACCCCATGGACTGTGGCACACCAGGCTTCCCTGTCCTTCACCGTCTCCCAGAGCTTGCTCAAACTCATGTCCATTAACTCAGTGATACCATCCAACCATCTCATCCTCTCTGGTCCCCTCCTCCTTCTGTCCTCTATTTCTCCCAGCATAAGGATATTTTCCAGTGAGTTGTCTCTTCACATAAGGTGACCAAAATATTGTAGCTTTAGCTTCAGCTTCAGCATCAGTCCTTACAATGAATATTCAGGATTGATTTCCTTTAGGATGGACTGGTTTGATCTCCTTGCAGTCCAAGGGACTCTCAAGAGTCTTCTCCAACACTACAGTTCAAAGACCTCAATTCTTCAGTGCTCAGCTTTCTTTTTTTTTTTTAATTTTTATTTTACTTTTTACTTTTACAGTTTTGCTGTTTACAGATATGTATGATCCCAGATTAGTCATATATATATCCCCCCCATCCCACCCCTCCAGGCCGTAGTGCTCAGCCTTCTTTATGGTCCAATTCTCACATCCATACATGACTACTGGGAAAATCATAACTTTGACTACATGGACTTTTGTTGGTAAAGTGATGTCTCTGCTTTTTAATATACTGTCTAGGTTTTTTTCTGACTTTTCTTCCAAGGAGCAAGCATCTTTTAATTTCATGGCTATAGTCATCATCGGCAGTGATTTTGAAGCCCAAGAAAATAAACTGATCACATGGGTCATGGCCTTGTCTAACTCAACGAACCATGAGTCATGCCGTGTAGGGCCACCCAAGATGGATGGGTCATGGTAGAGAGTTCTGACAAAATGTGGTCCCCTGGAGATGGGAATGGCAAGTCACTTCAGTACTCTTGCCTTGAGAACCCCATGAACAGTATGAAAGGGTGAAAAAAGGAAACAGTTGCTAATCAGAGGAGAAGTAGCTATGAAACCACCTAATGCAGAGGCTCATCAAGATCAGGAGATGGACCACCTAGGACCCTGCCCACACACTAATCCTGTGGGCAACCCCACTCGTTTGAAACTGCAGGAGAAAGGAGAATACAGGACTCTTACTGCCTTGATCCTTATCACATTCTCCTGTCCGACTATATAACCTTTCCCTACTCTCCAGGGAGGGGGGCACAGTTCTTGAGGGCTAACCTACTATGCTCTCCCTTTGCCTGGCAAAGTATAAACCGCTCTTTCTTTCTCCTCCATAACTCTGTCTCCATAATTCTGTTCAGCATTGGTGCACAGAGGCAAGATTTGGGCAATAATCTGTCTTCACAGAGTGGACGGACCCATTTCAAAGAAGCGACATTATCCCTCAATGATGGGAAGAGTTTTCTTATTAGTGACTAAACCAAAAGTCTTTTCCTCTCTTGTCCTCTATTTCTCCCAGCATAAGGATATTTTCCAGTGAGTTGTCTCTTCACATAAGGTGACCAAAATATTGTAGCTTTAGCTTCAGCTTCAGCATCAGTCCTTACAATGAATATTCAGGATTGATTTCCTTTAGGATGGACTGGTTTGATCTCCTTGCAGTCCAAGGGACTCTCAAGAGTCTTCTCCAACACTACAGTTCAAAGACCTCAATTCTTCAGTGCTCAGCTTTCTTTTTTTTAAATTTTTATTTTACTTTTTACTTTTACAGTTTTGCTGTTTACAGATATGTATGATCCCAGATTAGTCATATATATATCCCCCCCATCCCACCCCTCCAGGCCGTAGTGCTCAGCCTTCTTTATGGTCCAATTCTCACATCCATACATGACTACTGGGAAAATCATAACTTTGACTACATGGACTTTTGTTGGTAAAGTGATGTCTCTGCTTTTTAATATACTGTCTAGGTTTTTTTCTGACTTTTCTTCCAAGGAGCAAGCATCTTTTAATTTCATGGCTATAGTCATCATCGGCAGTGATTTTGAAGCCCAAGAAAATAAACTGATCACATGGGTCATGGCCTTGTCTAACTCAACGAACCATGAGTCATGCCGTGTAGGGCCACCCAAGATGGATGGGTCATGGTAGAGAGTTCTGACAAAATGTGGTCCCCTGGAGATGGGAATGGCAAGTCACTTCAGTACTCTTGCCTTGAGAACCCCATGAACAGTATGAAAGGGTGAAAAAAGGAAACAGTTGCTAATCAGAGGAGAAGTAGCTATGAAACCACCTAATGCAGAGGCTCATCAAGATCAGGAGATGGACCACCTAGGACCCTGCCCACACACTAATCCTGTGGGCAACCCCACTCGTTTGAAACTGCAGGAGAAAGGAGAATACAGGACTCTTACTGCCTTGATCCTTATCACATTCTCCTGTCCGACTATATAACCTTTCCCTACTCTCCAGGGAGGGGGGCACAGTTCTTGAGGGCTAACCTACTATGCTCTCCCTTTGCCTGGCAAAGTATAAACCGCTCTTTCTTTCTCCTCCATAACTCTGTCTCCATATTTCTGTTCAGCATTGGTGCTCACAGAGGCAAGATTTGGGCAATAATCTGTCTTCACAGAGTGGACGGACCCATTTCCAAAGAAGCGACATTATCCCTCAATGATGGGAAGAGTTTTCTTATTAGTGACTAAACCAAAAGTCTTTTCCTCACCTGTCCTGTCCAGAAGGGTGGTCACTTCCTCACAGAAGTTGACATAGGGCAAGCCGGAGCAACATCCTGGAGAGCCACAGTTCCAGAGGCCTCCCCAGTCCCTCCTCCTCACTGTAAGGAACTTGAGAGGGGACTTGGAACAGTCAGACAAAATCTCACGTACAGACAATGAAGTCATGGAGGTCAGATTGTCCCTTCCTCAGGCTCAGGAGGATCTGGGTTGCACCCTCAGCCCAGTTTGGCCTTGGCTAATCTGCTCAAGCCCTGAAGCTCTAACAACCGAGTGAGATAAGGGCGGCAAGGAGAGGGGCCTGAGCGTTGTCCACTGGGGCAGAGGGGAAGCCCAGCCCCACGCCCTGCGTGTACCCGACTACCTCCAATACCAGTCACATCTCTGGAACTGGACTTCTGACTTTTGAAAGTGCAAATGAAAGTTGCTCAGTCGTATCTCACTCTTCGCAACCCCGTGGACAAGCCATGGAATTCTCCAGGCAAGAATACCAGAACGGGTAGCCATTCCCTTCTCCAGGGGATCTTCCCAACCCAGGGATCAAACCCAGGTTTCCTGCATTGCAGGCGGATTCTTTACCATCTGAGCCACCAGGGAAACCCAAGAATGCTGGAGTGGGTAGCCTGTGCCTTCTCCAGGGGGTCGTCCCAACCCAGGAATCAAACCAGGCTCCCCTGTATTGTGGGCAAATTCTTGATCAGCTGAGCTACCAGGCCTGTTGGCTTTTAGGCAGCACGTTTAGAACCAAACCTCAGACCCAAGCTTCTTTGCGGTTCTTCAGCCTGAAGCTTGTCTTTGCCAACCCCAAAGTAAAATCCTCCTTCAGAGTTTAAAACGTTGCTAGAAAAGGAAATATAGAAAAAAGGAAGGAAGGAGGGAGGGCAAAGGAAAGGAGGGAGAGAGGAAGTGGGACTAAAGGAAGGAAAGAAGAAGGAAAGAAGCGAGGGAGGGAAAAAAAGCAAAGGAGGGGAAGGAGGAAGGAAAGGAGACAAATCCTTTTCTCTGACAAAGAGATAATCTTATAAATTAAAACTGAACTGCTTCCAGTTACCCGTACTTAAATTTTAGCATCTACTTGCTGCCATCTGCTGAATTAAAACTCCTCATTTAAAATATAATAATTCTTTCACCCCATTGGCCCTCTATAACCTAGGCCTAAATGTAAGTCACTAAGTCGTGTTTGACTCTTTGCAACCTCATGAACTATAGCCCACTGGACTCCTCTGTCCATGGGATTCTCCAGGCAAGAATACTGGCGTGGGTTGCCACGCCCTCCTCCAGGGGAACTTCCCAACCAGGGATCATTCCCCATCTCCTGCATTGCAGGCAGATTCTTTACCATCTGAGCCACCAGGGAAACCCAACCTAGGCTTAACCTGAAGGCTATTTCATTTTGACCTGTTTCTAAGTGCAAGATTCAGTGAAACAAGCACCACCCAGGAAAGCCCCACAGCGTGGTTAATGGAGGTGGGATGACTTCCGGAGGCCCAATTTTGGGGTGCAATCTCCTAAGATAACATTGGTAGGCATTTTGGTAGAAGATTTAGTGGCACCTCCAGGAAATTTGGAGATACGTGGCCAATTTGTAGATGGGTAATTTGAAAGCAAGAGCAAATGAAGAAATTACTTAGGCTTACACAGGCACTTATTTCTCTCAACAACCGGATTTTCTAAGATTACTTTTTAAAATTTCCCTAGTGAGGTCCAATGGAGGGACCACAGACGTGAGTCTCCTCCCAGGAGAGTTCGTCCTTTTGCTCTGTGGGCTTTTTGCAAGAAGGCTTCTCAGTTTTATCTCCAAGGTCCTTCATAGGCTTTTACAGTCGCTTCCTCCTACGCTGGTGGCCCCTCAGTGAAGGAGACAGAAGGCACGGTGAGCCTCCTGACCCCACCTGTGTGTGCTTCCACCTCAGGGAGGATGGGTTTTCGGACTTTTTTGGTAAGATGCCTGAGGACCCAAGAGACCCGAAAGCCAGCAAGAGAAAACTGTAATTTGGGGTCAGCTCTAGTGTGCCAGTTCCAACTGTCACAGACTTGGGGCCAAAATGGTCTAACAGGATCCCCCTCCCCCTCCTGAAAGTCAATTAAACCCCGGAATAAGCTAGAAATAGGACACATGGAGAAGATACCAAAAACAGCTTTTGGGGGTTTTCCTGGTGGTCCAGTGGGTAAGGACGCCGCCTTGCAATGCAAGGGACGCCAGTTCGATCCCTGGCCTGGGAAGATACCACGTGCCGAGGAGCGGCTGGACTGATGTGTCCAACTACTGCGCAGGACCCTGGAGCGCATGCGCTCAGAGCCGGTGCTCTGCAGCGACAGAAGCCACTGCGATGCGACGCCCACACGGGCCAAAGAACAAAGATGGATGAAAGTAGATAAATGAAAGACCAATAGAAGTGGCCAAAAAAAAAAAAACAGTTTTTCTTTTGTTTTTGCTTTTGAAGAGGTACGGAAGGGCAGCACAGTGCAAAAGACCATTAGCACAGTGCAAAGACCATTAGAAGCCAGTCGGGCAGGAAGAGGCACAGGGGCACTGAGCAGAGCCCTTCCTGATGTGCTGAGGACGGCCTGAGCACGAGTGAGGACGCGGCGTCAGCTAAGCTCTATGTCCACTGATGACAATGGAGGTTTTCCAGGCACCACTCGCGTGGAAACTGTGCAGTCGAGTTCTTATTCTAGGAAACTTGCCTGAGTTTTCCTTTTCTCTATCCAAGAAACCTGCGCGCTTCCAGGCAAGTAGGAACAAAAGGAGGAATTTCCAGCACTCAACACAAGGTGGCGCCAGACACCCGTGGACACAATGCGATTCCCACTCCAGGTGGGCTCAGAAGCAGGTGGAAGTTCCCTGAAGGGACCCATCAGGCCAGATTCCCAAGAAACGGAGAATTCTAAGCACCCACAGGAAGTTAGCCAAAGGATAAAACAGGGCACACCGAAAAATAAGGGGGAAAAAAAAAAAAACCCTAAGAGATGGGAAAGGGTAGCACAGAGGCTAGACAGAGTCTCCAGCCTGTAAAAGGAACTTGAAAGAGTTTTCCCACGGAATCCCTGGTGAGAAAGGAGACAGACAAGAGCAGAGAGACAGGAAAGGGAGGCTGTTGCAGGCATTCAGGGAGGAGAGGGTCATGGGCTGGGGTAGGGAGTGGCAGTGGAGAAGGACACTTCCTGACTGATGTAGCTACCAGTCCGTAGGGTCACAGAGCCCAACACAACTGAAATGACTATGCGGGCGCGGTACGCTTCTTTGATACAGTGAGACAATAAGCCCGACAGAATTCGATAACAAGACTCAGTAGAAGTACATTCTAATCATCTTCTCTGAGAATTTGTTGCATTAGCATTTGCTCTTTTTTGTGTACAGTTATGGACTCATGACTTTGCAGATGTACTGTGTCCATTGATATCAGCCAGTATTCTCCTTTTGATGTGCACATTGTCCCAGCTTTGGCTGAGGCAAGGTTACCCCTTTTAGATGGATTCTTGCATAATTTTGAATGACCCAGTTTTTTACAGCTTTTTGCTTCTGGCCCAACAGGGTGTAAGTGTCCTGGCATTGCCTTGCACACATCCACCCCAGACCAGGCACGGAATCAGACATTACTCCAAGAAACCCTGGCTTCTTCTGAGAAAAACAAACAGCAAAATCTGGGGTACATTATAACTAGGCCATTTCAGTGGCAAAAGGCCCAAAAGGAAATCTACTTTTAATTTAATGCTTTATAAAGACATGACTTCATGTTGATATACTCAATTCAGTTCCAGCAGTACACTGCTCCTCCTCAAAGGTTTGAGCGTACCATTGGCCTTCCCTTTCACTAATGCTGAGATCTAGGTTCCTATCCAAATAAATATGATTATTTACTTGCTGTGACAACAAGTCTCTTACTTAAGAGAAGAGCTTGGGGCTTCCCTGGAGCTCAGTGGTGAAGAGTTCACCTGCCAATGCAGGAGACACGGGTTCGATCCCTGATCCAGGAAGATCCCACACACGGCAGAGCAACTAAGGCTGAGTCACAACTGTTGAGCCCATGTGCCACAGGTATTGAAGCCCGTGTGCTCTACAGCCCGAGTTCTACAACAAGAGAAGTCACCACAACAAGAAGCCTGCACACCTCAACTAGAGAGTAGCCCCCACTTCATGCAACTAGCCTGCAGTAGCAGTGAAAATCCAGACTAGCCAAAAATAAATAAATAAAGACAAATTGCACTGTCCCATACAAATACTATAAACACCAAGTGATGTTTCTGGTTTAGACTGCACACGCCTAAGGATCTGTTGCCAAACCATTTGCTTCAGAGTCATGTATTTAATCCAGGCTTCCCCAGTGACTCACCAGTCCGTAGGGTCACAGAGCCCAACACAACTGAAATGACTATGCGGGCGCGGTACGCTTCTTTGATACAGTGAGACAATAAGCCCGACAGAATTCGATAACAAGACTCAGTAGAAGTACATTCTAATCATCTTCTCTGAGAATTTGTTGCATTAGCATTTGCTCTTTTTTGTGTACAGTTATGGACTCATGACTTTGCAGATGTACTGTGTCCATTGATATCAGCCAGTATTCTCCTTTTGATGTGCACATTGTCCCAGCTTTGGCTGAGGCAAGGTTACCCCTTTTAGATGGATTCTTGCATAATTTTGAATGACCCAGTTTTTTACAGCTTTTTGCTTCTGGCCCAACAGGGTGTAAGTGTCCTGGCATTGCCTTGCACACATCCACCCCAGACCAGGCACGGAATCAGACATTACTCCAAGAAACCCTGGCTTCTTCTGAGAAAAAAACAAACAGCAAAATCTGGGGTACATTATAACTAGGCCATTTCAGTGGCAAAAGGCCCAAAAGGAAATCTACTTTTAATTTAATGCTTTATAAAGACATGACTTCATGTTGATATACTCAATTCAGTTCCAGCAGTACACTGCTCCTCCTCAAAGGTTTGAGCGTACCATTGGCCTTCCCTTTCACTAATGCTGAGATCTAGGTTCCTATCCAAATAAATATGATTATTTACTTGCTGTGACAACAAGTCTCTTACTTAAGAGAAGAGCTTGGGGCTTCCCTGGAGCTCAGTGGTGAAGAGTTCACCTGCCAATGCAGGAGACACGGGTTCGATCCCTGATCCAGGAAGATCCCACACACGGCAGAGCAACTAAGGCTGAGTCACAACTGTTGAGCCCATGTGCCACAGGTATTGAAGCCCGTGTGCTCTACAGCCCGAGTTCTACAACAAGAGAAGTCACCACAACAAGAAGCCTGCACACCTCAACTAGAGAGTAGCCCCCACTTCATGCAACTAGCCTGCAGTAGCAGTGAAAATCCAGACTAGCCAAAAATAAATAAATAAAGACAAATTGCACTGTCCCATACAAATACTATAAACACCAAGTGATGTTTCTGGTTTAGACTGCACACGCCTAAGGATCTGTTGCCAAACCATTTGCTTCAGAGTCATGTATTTAATCCAGGCTTCCCCAGTGACTCACCAGTAAAGAATCCGACTTGTGATGCGGGACACACAGGTTCGATTCTTGGTTCAGGAATAGCCTCTGGAGGAGGGCATGGCATTCCACGAGGATATTCTTTCCTGGAGAATCCCATGGATAGAGGAGCCTGGCGGGCTACAGTCCACAGGGCCTCAAAGGCTCGAACACAACTGAAGCGATTTAACACACATGCAAGCTTAATCCCCCAAATGTGGAAGGACCTCGCTTAATCCCTACACGTGGAAAGACTTGACTGGCCATCATGGTTCTGCTGTTTCCACTCATCACCATTCAGAGGGAAGCTGCCCTACCCACCCCTCCATTCTCTGCTCTATCCTATCATTTTCCCACAGGACTTGCACACTCCCAATATTCTAGGTAATTCACTTAACAATGATAACTACTGTTATTATTTCATTACTATTCCTGTCCCCAGCCCTGCCATCCAAAGGCAAACCTTGTGGAGCAGAGATTTGTCCCTTGGACTCCAGCAGCATCTGAAGGCAGGACTAAGACAGCTGCGCTCAACCCCGGGGTCAGGGTGTCTACTCTACGAGCAACAACTGTTAGAGACGGCCATTCTTCCTACCCTCCTGCTGTAGTTACTAATCACAGCCCTTTTCATTCATTTAAGAATCCGGGTGAGGGCTTCCTTGGTGGTTCAGTGGGTAAAGAGTCCGCCTTGCAGTGCAAGGGGCACCGGTTCAATCCCTGGCCCGGGAAGATCCCATGTGCCGCAGAGCGACTGGAGAGGTGTGTCCAATTACGTGCCAGCAATCTGGAGCACATGCACCCAGAGCCGGTGCTCTGCAACAAGGGAGGCCGCTGCAATGGGAGGCCCACACAGGCCAAAGAATAAAGGTGGGTGAAAATAAATATAAAATAAAAGAGGCATGATGGGAGAAAAAAAAAATCCGGGTGATGGGTCAAAACAATTGGAAGGGAGGCTGGGGAGTCAGAGTACCAGTACCCCAGGACAGACAGAGTGGTCAGTGAGGGAGGAGGCTGCCCCTCCACTCTGAAGGACCAGTTCAATGTTTTGTGCATGGTCAGGCTTCATAAATGATTCTGAGAATATGGGAAGACAATAGGATACCTGAGGGACATGCCTGGATACCTGTATATGCCTGCAAGGTGGGCAGGCGGGGGACTCGCTGTGACAAGGCTCAAGAGGGAAGTCAGGGGTCAATTCTGGGTTCTGGGCCTGGACAGGTGACGGACCACTGTGGCCCCAGAGTGGAGGGAAAGGGAGGGAGGAGGCAGGTGATGACAGGTGGAGAGGTAGAGGTCTGTATTCCTGCAAAAGAAAAATATGAGCCCAGTTTAAGCCAAAGGTGAAACAAACATATAAAAGAATCAAATAATACAGAAGCATACAAATGGTCGAAAAGGAAGCCCTCCAGCAATTTCAGAGATAGTCCCTCCTCTGCTCTATCCTATCACCCGGACTTGCACACTCCCAATATTCTAGGTAATTCACTTAACAATGATAACTACTGTTATTATTTCATTACTATTCCTGTCCCCAGCCCTGCCATCCAAAGGCAAACCTTGTGGAGCAGAGATTTGTCCCTTGGACTCCAGCAGCATCTGAAGGCAGGACTAAGACAGCTGCGCTCAACCCCGGGGTCAGGGTGTCTACTCTACGAGCAACAACTGTTAGAGACGGCCATTCTTCCTACCCTCCTGCTGTAGTTACTAATCACAGCCCTTTTCATTCATTTAAGAATCCGGGTGAGGGCTTCCTTGGTGGTTCAGTGGGTAAAGAGTCCGCCTTGCAGTGCAAGGGGCCCCGGTTCAATCCCTGGCCCGGGAAGATCCCATGTGCCGCAGAGCGACTGGAGAGGTGTGTCCAATTACGTGCCAGCAATCTGGAGCACATGCACCCAGAGCCGGTGCTCTGCAACAAGGGAGGCCGCTGCAATGGGAGGCCCACACAGGCCAAAGAATAAAGGTGGGTGAAAATAAATATAAAATAAAAGAGGCATGATGGGAGAAAAAAAAAATCCGGGTGATGGGTCAAAACAATTGGAAGGGAGGCTGGGGAGTCAGAGTACCAGTACCCCAGGACAGACAGAGTGGTCAGTGAGGGAGGAGGCTGCCCCTCCACTCTGAAGGACCAGTTCAATGTTTTGTGCATGGTCAGGCTTCATAAATGATTCTGAGAATATGGGAAGACAATAGGATACCTGAGGGACATGCCTGGATACCTGTATATGCCTGCAAGGTGGGCAGGCGGGGGACTCGCTGTGACAAGGCTCAAGAGGGAAGTCAGGGGTCAATTCTGGGTTCTGGGCCTGGACAGGTGACGGACCACTGTGGCCCCAGAGTGGAGGGAAAGGGAGGGAGGAGGCAGGTGATGACAGGTGGAGAGGTAGAGGTCTGTATTCCTGCAAAAGAAAAATATGAGCCCAGTTTAAGCCAAAGGTGAAACAAACATATAAAAGAATCAAATAATACAGAAGCATACAAAATGGTACGAAAAGGAAGCCCTCCAGCAATTTCAGAGATAGTCCCTCCTCTGGCTCCTTGAAACCCTTCCCCAGGTGGAGAGAAGGCTGGGGGCTCTGGCTTGTAGGGGAAACACCTGGCTGAAGCTGTTAGATTGTCTCCACCTCGGGGCTGGCTGGAAGGGGTCCAGGAAGTGGGGGTGCAGACAAGTCAGCTCAGAAGCTCCAGAGCTGGGAAGGGTGGGCGTTTGTGAAGGGAGGCCCAGGCCTTGCCCAGCAATCACTTCAAGGAACTCCCCCTCCACTCCTTCTCTGACTCTTCCTCACCTAGTGGGGGAGAGGGTCAGGAGGGGGCTTTAGTCATGGGCCCCGCCTGGATGAACATGCTGGAAGAGTTAAGGACACCCTGAGCGGCTGTCTTAAGGAAAAGAGCTCCCCAAGGGATTTCCTATAGCACGAGACCCCAGGGAAGGCCCAGGAGCATCCTGCCTCACTCAGGGCCCTGATGCGGCCAGATGGTGTCCCCCACTCTTCCCTGCCCCATCCCCTACCTGGACTTACACCCATGCCTCTAACCAAAGGTGGCCGCAGGCAGCCCGGACTCAAGGTTGAGGGTATAACTGGAACCCTAAAGACCACTGTTTTGGAAGAAACCAAAATGATTACACAAGATGACCTCTTTTTATTTTTCATTCTGTACCATAACAACTCTGCAGGAGAAAGGCACACAGAGAACCTCCCACGTATGATCCATATCCTTCCTCAGTCTCATCTCATCGTGCACACATGTTTCAGCTGCAGTCCTCCGTGTGCACACCCTGCTCAGCCTGCGCAGTACGCACGGGCTGGCGGCATCTGTGCAGGGCCCATGTTCAGCGGGCTGTGGCCCCCGTCCAGGGCACACATCGTAGAGCTGGTTGGGCGTTCAGTCACTGCCGAGCAGGCATCTGGCTTGAAGGGAAATCAACCCCGCTATACCCCTCCTTCATCTTCAAGGTCCCCAGTCGTCATCTTCAATCTCCAGGAAAGTGGCCATCTCGTGTATCTGCTGCTCTTTAGAAAAGCAGAACCCATCACAGTGCACAGTGTTGCCAATTTCCCTACAGCTCTGCAAGTGGCGGAGAGATAATGTGGATACATAGATATATGGTTTAATAGTTGAGTAGTTAATCCCCCCATTGCACAGAAGAGAAAACTGAGAGACTCGGTCATTTTCCCCAGGCTCATCCCACGAGTGGGCTGCAGAGATCCCGTGCTGGCAGTCACAACCCCTGACCCCCTCTCAGCACTCCATAAGCCATACCACCCAGCAGCCTCTGACAGCTGCTTCTAGACATGGACCTAGCAAATTCTTTTTCCCTTGTCCTTTGTCCTTGAAGGAAAACAGAAGCACGGCCTTCTTTACAGCCTTCCCTGTCACGGCTCCCACGCCCTGCAGCCCAGGTTTTTCAGCTTCATCTGCTAGATCCAGGCCTTGAGGAGTTCCTCAGAAGACAGCCAAACAGGCTTCTACCTCTTCTCTTCTGCAGCTGATCGCGGCTTTCTGCCCCACCCCTACCTGGACTTAAAACAACCCAAAAAAATTGCCTCACTCAGGGCCCTGATGCGCCAGATGGTGTCCCCACTCTTCCCTGCCCCATCCCCTACCTGGACTTACACCCATGCCTCTAACCAAAGGTCGCAGGCAGCCCGGACTCAAGGTTGAGGGTATAACTGGAACCCTAAAGACCACTGTTTTGGAAGAAACCAAAATGATTACACAAGATGACCTCTTTTTATTTTTCATTCTGTACCATAACAACTCTGCAGGAGAAAGGCACACAGAGAACCTCCCACGTATGATCCATATCCTTCCTCAGTCTCATCTCATCGTGCACACATGTTTCAGCTGCAGTCCTCCGTGTGCACACCCTGCTCAGCCTGCGCAGTACGCACGGGCTGGCGGCATCTGTGCAGGGCCCATGTTCAGCGGGCTGTGGCCCCCGTCCAGGGCACACATCGTAGAGCTGGTTGGGCGTTCAGTCACTGCCGAGCAGGCATCTGGCTTGAAGGGAAATCAACCCCGCTATACCCCTCCTTCATCTTCAAGGTCCCCAGTCGTCATCTTCAATCTCCAGGAAAGTGGCCATCTCGTGTATCTGCTGCTCTTTAGAAAAGCAGAACCCATCACAGTGCACAGTGTTGCCAATTTCCCTACAGCTCTGCAAGTGGCGGAGAGATAATGTGGATACATAGATATATGGTTTAATAGTTGAGTAGTTAATCCCCCCATTGCACAGAAGAGAAAACTGAGAGACTCGGTCATTTTCCCCAGGCTCATCCCACGAGTGGGCTGCAGAGATCCCGTGCTGGCAGTCACAACCCCTGACCCCCTCTCAGCACTCCATAAGCCATACCACCCAGCAGCCTCTGACAGCTGCTTCTAGACATGGACCTAGCAAATTCTTTTTCCCTTGTCCTTTGTCCTTGAAGGAAAACAGAAGCACGGCCTTCTTTACAGCCTTCCCTGTCACGGCTCCCACGCCCTGCAGCCCAGGTTTTTCAGCTTCATCTGCTAGATCCAGGCCTTGAGGAGTTCCTCAGAAGACAGCCCCGCCATCACACAGGCTTCTACCTCTTCTCTTCTGCAGCTGATTAACTTCTGGGGTGAATTTGTTATTTTCTGAAAGACAATTTTCATTCATATTCATTAGGCAAATAGTCAAAGTCCTAGTCATAGTGAGAGTTGAAAAAGAGACTATCACCAAAAAATCCCAACTATTTGACTCATTTACTCTGTAGCAAAAAAAAAAAAAAAAAATGGCCAGAAAAGACTGGTAGTCCCGTCATTAAGAATCTGCCTTCCAATGCAGGGGACGAGTTCCATCCCTGATCAGGGAGCTGAGATCCCATGTGCCGCAGAGCATCTAAGCCCACGGCTCACAACTACTGAGCCTGCCCTGGAATGAGCCACACTGAGTGAGTCTTGGTGCCACAACAGAAGATGCACCAAAGACTCCGTGTACTGCAATTAAGACCTGATGCAGCCAAATAATTTAAAAAAAAAAAAAAGAAAAAAGACCACGGGCTTCCCTGGTGGTCCAGTGGGTAAGGACACCACCTTGCAGTGCAAGCGCCGCTGGATAAATCCCTGGCCTGGGAAGATCCCATGTGCTGCGGAGCAGCTGGACCGATGTGTCCAATTACCGAGCCGGAGCTCTAGGGCACATGCACCCAGAGCCGGTGCTCTGCGACAACAGGTCGCCACACAGGCCAAGGAACAAAGATGAATGAAAATAGATAAATGAAAGACCAATAGAAATGACCCGCCCCCATCCCCCCAAAAAAGACCCTGCATGCTGCAAGGAAGACTGATGATCCCATGTGCTGCAACTAAGACTTGGTTCGGCCAAATAAATAAATAAATATTTTTTAAAAAAAAAAAAGATAAAAGCCCAAAGATAATTCTAACCCCTAGATCAGGGACTTGCCATCTTTACTGAGATCAGTTCCCAGGTCACTGACTAGCAGATCTCTTGGGGTCCTGCCTCCTCAAGGACTCTGCCCTACAGATGCCCAGACTGTATCTCTGGTTCAAAAAAATCTAGCCGCTTTCCCACGAGAGCTCTGAAAACAGTGACCTGGTCTGAGGTGCTCCGCATGCAGCACAAGCAGGGTCCTGCCCGGGTAGGTTCGCTTGATGTTGAGTTCCTCAGAAGACAGCCCGCCATCACACAGGCTTCTACCGCTTCTCTTCTGCAGCTGATTAACTTCTGGGGTGAATTTGTTATTTTCTGAAAGACAATTTTCATTCATATTCATTAGGCAAATAGTCAAAGTCCTAGTCATAGTGAGAGTTGAAAAAGAGACTATCACCAAAAAATCCCAACTATTTGACTCATTTACTCTGTAGCAAAAAAAAAAAAAAAAAATGGCCAGAAAAGACTGGTAGTCCCGTCATTAAGAATCTGCCTTCCAATGCAGGGGACGAGTTCCATCCCTGATCAGGGAGCTGAGATCCCATGTGCCGCAGAGCATCTAAGCCCACGGCTCACAACTACTGAGCCTGCCCTGGAATGAGCCACACTGAGTGAGTCTTGGTGCCACAACAGAAGATGCACCAAAGACTCCGTGTACTGCAATTAAGACCTGATGCAGCCAAATAATTTAAAAAAAAAAAAAAAGAAAAAAGACCACGGGCTTCCCTGGTGGTCCAGTGGGTAAGGACACCACCTTGCAGTGCAAGCGCCGCTGGATAAATCCCTGGCCTGGGAAGATCCCATGTGCTGCGGAGCAGCTGGACCGATGTGTCCAATTACCGAGCCGGAGCTCTAGGGCACATGCACCCAGAGCCGGTGCTCTGCGACAACAGGTCGCCACACAGGCCAAGGAACAAAGATGAATGAAAATAGATAAATGAAAGACCAATAGAAATGACCCGCCCCCATCCCCCCAAAAAAGACCCTGCATGCTGCAAGGAAGACTGATGATCCCATGTGCTGCAACTAAGACTTGGTTCGGCCAAATAAATAAATAAATATTTTTTAAAAAAAAAAAAGATAAAAGCCCAAAGATAATTCTAACCCCTAGATCAGGGACTTGCCATCTTTACTGAGATCAGTTCCCAGGTCACTGACTAGCAGATCTCTTGGGGTCCTGCCTCCTCAAGGACTCTGCCCTACAGATGCCCAGACTGTATCTCTGGTTCAAAAAAATCTAGCCGTTTCCCACGAGAGCTCTGAAAACAGTGACCTGGTCTGAGGTGCTCCGCATGCAGCACAAGCAGGGGTCCTGCCCAGGCATGGTACCCCACAAACAATAGTACCTTCCTACTTGTATTTCACTTTCTTACCGTCTTCTCCCAGTGACCCTAATATGTCACCATGCGCATGTGCATATGTGTTGATCTCTCAGTCATGGCTGACTCTTTGCGAGCCCATGGACTGGAGCCCACCAGGCTCCTCTGTCCATGGGATTTTCTAGGCAAGAGCAATAGAGCTGGTTGCCATTCCCTTCCCCACCCAGGGACTGAAGCCGGGTCTGCTGCACTGGCAGGCAGATTCTTTACCATCTAAGCCACCAGGGAAAACCCTTCCATCATCACAACTGTGAAAATGCAGGTATCAGCCATCCAGGGTAACTCCCCACTGCCGCTAACTCAGTCTCCTCTACCAAGCTCACTTGACTTTTGAACGGCTTCTCCCGCAGCCCTTTCCATCATTACCCTAACAGGGGAACATGGGCACAGACAGGTGGGCACCATGGTTTCCTCTGCCCTAGGCCCCAGGAGACATCAGTTTCATGCCGTCAGGAGCCCTGGATCTGATCTGTAAAGAAGTGGCCTCAGGCTCTCTCCTGTGTCCCCAGGCAAATAATGGGCAAGGACAGCGTACAGGCAGGGCTCACCAAACAGGATATCAGAGTGGAGCCCACCACCGATTCCCGTGCTGGCCTGCTCAGATCCTCAGGACGCGGGCTGCCTACATCTGCAGTGCGTATACCTGATGGTTGCTTAAACTCCAGAGCAGCGCTGTCCAAAGGAAATGTACAGAGAGCTACATGTGCAATGACAAGTTCTCTAGCAGCACGTTTTGTAGACTGAAAAGAACAGGTAAAATGAATTTCAGTAACACACTTTGTTTCAAAAATAGTGTTTTTCAATATTTAATCAGTATAAAATATGAATAAACAATTTTTCACTCTTTTTGTACTGCCTTCAAAATCTATCGTGTATTTTATAGATGCAGCACATTTGAATTTGGACCAGTCACATTTCAAACGCTTAATGATCACATATGGCTAGCAGCCACCATATTGGACCATGTAGTTCTAGAACATGAAGGTGAAACAGTGTGCTCTCAGAATTTTGGAAGGTACAAAATCTATTGTCCCGTAGGTTAGAACAAACTTTCAAACAAGGTTCAGCTGATATATATTAATACACACACATATATATATATTCAACTTGAATTCATTTTTAATGTTTAAAAATGAGGAGATTGATTATAAAAGTCTGGGTTTCTGGTTTTTTATTTCAAACCTGGAGCCCAGGGAGCGCTGGCTCCCCTCTTGGTAGCAACCTGCATGAACTCAGAAGGAGATGCTTTCTTTAGCTTTCCTTTGTGGGCCTGGATTCCCATATCTGTCTCTCCCTATTAAATCACATTTATTTCATGGTACACTCTTTTATTTCTGGGCCCGTTTTTTTTCCTATACTTATCTGGGCGCCCAAGACATCAGAGTTCACAAACTCAACTTCCTTTGTTTTCTTCTCTCTAACTTTTATTTTGTATTGGAATATAGTCGATTATTATTCATGCCTGAAGAGTCCCATGGACACAGGAGCCTGGCATGCAATAGAGTCGCAAAGATCAGATATGACTAAAGCAACTTAGCACAGCAAGTGGCCAAATAACAACGTTGCAATAGTTTCTGACGTACAGCACAGGGACTCAGCCATCCATGTACATGGATCCATTCTCCCCTAAATGTCCCTCCTAGTCAGGCTGCCACGTAACACTGAGCAGAGTTCCAGGTGACATACAGTAGGTCCTTGCCAGTTATCCATTTTAAATATAGCCATGTTGTACATGTCCATCCCAAATTCCCTAACTATCACGTGCCCCTGGCAACCACAACCTTGTTCTCTAAGTCTGTGAGTCTGTTTCTGTGCACAAACTCCTCTTTCTATGAAGCACACAAAGGCAGACTGGGGATAGTCCACTGAAGCACACCTTAGCTTGGAGAAGACTAACTTGGGGCCATCTTGACATTTGCTACCCACATTACACTGGAATGTGACAGCAAGAAAAGAAAGAATTACGCAAGTCACAGAGAGGAAAGGAAGGCCCCTGAGCACCAAAGCCTCCACCCCCATGAAGCAATTATGGATTAAAGACAAGGAAAATACAGTATATTTTTAAATAGGGAACACACACAGAGCAGGCTTAATATAATTCTCCTTGCATATATAGTTTTGCTTTCAACTGTTACTTGGTGATATAAACTTGAATAGAAAGTCATTCTTAATGGTATACTTCAGAGGGCAACCATCACCAACTGTAAAATTAGAGATGTAGACATGAAATGTTTAATCCAAACAGATAAATTAAACACTTATGTACTCAATAGGACTTTTTGAAACCTTGTCAAGGATTTCTACTTGGTGATTTTCCATGGTTTAATTGGAAAGATGCATGGATTTTCTGAGGTTGGCTGGAAGTTGCATTTTAATCGTGTGGAGGATTATCTATGGGTAATGTCAGTGCTGTAGTGCAGCCAGGCTGTACGAAAGTCAAGGCGAGAGGGAGAGATGGCAGTGGGGGTGTGCAGCTCCAGAACTTGTTTGGGATTTGATGGGCACTAGTGATCTATGCCTCCCACACATGGAATGCATATACTCCAAGAAAACTGTCCAGGTTAAAAACTGGGTAGAATCGGGACAGAAGTGAAAAGCCGTATGGAAAGAAACGCATGTAGGAAGACACTGCACCGATGTAGGATGGTAAGAGAACACAGAAGCAAAGGGGGTCAAGGATGGCGGCATATATCTTCCATGGACCAAACTGAGCATTCTCTCACAGAACTCCGTGCCTCTGGTCTTGTCTCAGTTCCCTGGAACTTCCCAGAAGCTTGAGAGTCTCCTGGACTGCAAGGAGATCAAACCAGTCAATCCTAAAGGAAATCAACCCTGAATATTCATTCGAAGGACTGATGCTCCACTGAAGCTCCAATACTTTGGCCACCTGATGTGAAAGCCAACTCATTGGAAAAGCCCCCTCATGCTAGGAAAGACTGAAGGCAAAAGGAGTAGGGGATGACAGAGGATGAGTTGGTTAGCTACCATCACCAACTCAATGGACAGGAGCTTGAGCAAACTCCAGGAGAGAGTGAAGGACAGGGAAGCCTGGTGTGCTACAGTCTGTGGGATCGCAAAGAGTTGGACATGACTGAGCAACTGAACAGCAACAGCATAATGCATTAAGATTCCTGGGAGCTCTTGCCATGTGAGGGCTTTCCTTGTGCCCCTGAAATTCTGCACAGATGCAACATGCAGGGAGCTCTGGAGGCCCACTTTTGCTTTCCCCCGACCCTGGCAGAGCACATAGGGCCTTCCCCCTGGAGAGACTCAGATTGATGGTTCAGGGTCCTCCTGGTTTGTGAGGGGATGTGGGGAACCTCTTACTTTGGGTAGTCACTGGGCAGGTCCAGACCGTCCCCCTGCCCCAGACAAAGGCAAAGCACGGTCCACGTGCCCCACACTTATACACGTGCAGCTCATCCTGAGAACCCAGGAGGCTCTTGGTATATGAATTGACTCTGTCATGCTGGAACATGTTTCTGCATGTTTCTGCACGCAGCTGCTGTTATAAAGATGGGTAAGGCTGTGTATGATCCCTGGAACGCCGAGCTCCTGGGCTGGGCTACACATCTGCCATCTTGGCTGCACCAGGCCCTGCGGGCAAGCATCAGAGGCCTGATGGAAGCCTGGGGCAGGCCACCCCCCCAGCCCCTCAGATTTGAAGGGACGTCCCATAAGCACTCTTCTCCCTTCTTTGTGCAAATGCTTGTAAACCCACAAAACGGTTGCCCACACCCCGCTAAGGCCCAGATGATGTGTGGTCAGCATCATGCCAAAAGGAAGAATAGGTACCAAGGTGTTGGGGAGCGTCACCACAGGGCAGCAGGAGTACCGCAGCAGCCGGCCCGTCTTCCAGGCAGAGAGCAGTACCACCACGAGGATCAGCATGAAGCCCACGAAGGCAAACAGGGCCAGCGCCAGGGGCAGGGTTTCTCCTGGAAACAGAAAGACAGCAACAGGCTTAGGAGATGGCTGTGAAGATCAACTCACCAGTCCTGGGCCTCCCTCCGCTTCCCAAGGCTGGCTCTGAAGATGGACCAAGACAGCACACACCGGCAGATCAGACATATGCCCAATGACAAAAGTGACTACCATTTTTCAAGAATCCAGATTGGTTTCCAGAAAGCCAAGGAAGATTACGATCTTTTTCTTAGGAAGGGAAAGGGAGGAGCTTCGTGTGTTAAAGCACTATCTGTGTTTGCTCGTACCTCAGCACACGGCCAGGAGGAAGGCAGAGTGCCAGGCCCCGGGCAGGATGAGGGGGTGACCCCCAAATAGCACAGCCCAGAAGGGAGATGGGTGGCAACCGAAAACCAAGTGTGTTTCACAATTTGCTCTTGGCGTTGATTCATATTATGGAGGAAAATGCTGAATTCAGAACACAGTCACTATTAACTCTGATATATCAAGACCCTGGGAGGGCTATGTGACTTACCCCAGGTCACACAGGGAGGGCTGGCTCCAAATTCTACTAAGTGATGTATCAGAAAGTGCCAAGTCTGAGCATCTGGAGATGAGGAAATGGGGATGGGTTATTTTCCCATCTCTCTCTCCTATTCGTATAGCCCCCTGGGCTGGGCTGCTCAACCATGATGTAAAGGGTGGCACAGCCTGTGCACTGCAGAGAAGCTAGGGGACTCTCCCCAGTGCTTCTGGAAACTATTCTGGCAATACACATCGAGAGATGGGGCTTCCAAGGAGGCCCGGTGGTAGAGAGTCCACCTGCCCATGTAAGAGACTCAGGTTTGATCCCTGGGTCAGGAAGACACCCTGGAGGAGGAAATGGCAACCCAGTCCAATATTCGTGCCTGGAAAATTCCATGGACAGAGGAGCCTGGTGGGCTACAGTCCATAGGGTCTCAAAGAGTTGGACACGACTGAGCACAAAGTACACCTCAGGAGATATACAGTGTTCAGACTCTTTGATCCGCTCCTGTGAGTGGATTCCAAAGAAGGAAACACGCCTAAAGCAGTTCACAGCAATATCTAGATTAGAGCAACAGCCTCATAACCAGCCTTCCTCTCGGCTCAGAGCGGCCCACCTGCACCTGTCACTACCCCAGCATGCTCTGGGGTGTGCTCTCATAGTACGTACCACCAAGAGAAACCATGTCCTTTGCTTACGTGTTGACAGTCTGTCTCCTCAACTAGAGGATAAGCTCAGTGAGGGCAGAGACTTGCCTGCCAGATCCCAGTGACAGTGCTCAATAGTTATTCACTGAACAAATGAATGAATCAGGGAATGCTACCATTTTCAAGAATCCAGATTGGTTTCCAGAAAGCCAAGGAAGATTACGATCTTTTTCTTAGGAAGGGAAAGGGAGGAGCTTCGTGTGTTAAAGCACTATCTGTGTTTGCTCGTACCTCAGCACACGGCCAGGAGGAAGGCAGAGTGCCAGGCCCCGGGCAGGATGAGGGGGTGACCCCCAAATAGCACAGCCCAGAAGGGAGATGGGTGGCAACCGAAAACCAAGTGTGTTTCACAATTTGCTCTTGGCGTTGATTCATATTATGGAGGAAAATGCTGAATTCAGAACACAGTCACTATTAACTCTGATATATCAAGACCCTGGGAGGGCTATGTGACTTACCCCAGGTCACACGGGGAGGGCCGGCTCCAAATTCTACTAAGTGATGTATCAGAAAGTGCCAAGTCTGAGCATCTGGAGATGAGGAAATGGGGATGGGTTATTTTCCCATCTCTCTCTCCTATTCGTATAGCCCCCTGGGCTGGGCTGCTCAACCATGATGTAAAGGGTGGCACAGCCTGTGCACTGCAGAGAAGCTAGGGGACTCTCCCCAGTGCTTCTGGAAACTATTCTGGCAATACACATCGAGAGATGGGGCTTCCAAGGAGGCCCGGTGGTAGAGAGTCCACCTGCCCATGTAAGAGACTCAGGTTTGATCCCTGGGTCAGGAAGACACCCTGGAGGAGGAAATGGCAACCCAGTCCAATATTCGTGCCTGGAAAATTCCATGGACAGAGGAGCCTGGTGGGCTACAGTCCATAGGGTCTCAAAGAGTTGGACACGACTGAGCACAAAGTACACCTCAGGAGATATACAGTGTTCAGACTCTTTGATCCGCTCCTGTGAGTGGATTCCAAAGAAGGAAACACGCCTAAAGCAGTTCACAGCAATATCTAGATTAGAGCAACAGCCTCATAACCAGCCTTCCTCTCGGCTCAGAGCGGCCCACCTGCACCTGTCACTACCCCAGCATGCTCTGGGGTGTGCTCTCATAGTACGTACCACCAAGAGAAACCATGTCCTTTGCTTACGTGTTGACAGTCTGTCTCCTCAACTAGAGGATAAGCTCAGTGAGGGCAGAGACTTGCCTGCCAGATCCCAGTGACAGTGCTCAATAGTTATTCACTGAACAAATGAATGAATCAGGGAATGTCACCATCTTCAAAAGGAGATGGAAATGGGTACTTCCAGGGGGTAGTCCGGTGGTTAGGCATCTGCCTGCCAATGCAGGGGACATGGGTTTGATCCCTGGTCTGGGAAGATCCCACTTCATGCAGAGCCACTAAGCCCGTGCACCACATTTACTGAGCCTGTGCTCTAGAGCCTGGGAGCTGCAACTACTGAGTCCATGTGCCTAGTGCCCATGCTCTGCAGCAACAGGAGCCAGTGCAGTGAGAAGCCTGAGTACTATACCTAGAGAGCAGCTCCCAGTGCCACTAGAGAAAGCCTGCATGCAGCAAGGAAAACCCAGAGCAGCCAAAAATAAATAAAGTCATTTCACAAGGCAGATAGAAATGATCTAAATGTCCCCAAGGAGAGGATGATTTATTACATCATAGGATATCAGCACGGCAGGTCAGGAGGTCAGCTACAAAAACAAGAATTGGGATATATATAATATATACAAGCTTGTTCACTGCAACACGGTGGTAGTCACCAAAGACTGGAAAGCACAGAAGCTGCCTATGCATGGTGTTCGGTTACATATATTTTGACACATCCACATATTGACTTATTATGCATCTTCTTTAAAAATGTGGTAGATCCATATGTACTGACACGAACAGGTGTTCATGATAGCAATACCAAGTGAAGGTGAGGGACGTACAGAGCGGTAAGTACAACCCCAGTTGTGTTTGTGAGTCCTGACCTCCTCACACTATGACTGCAAGATTAAAGGCCATACTTGCCAAAGGAAGCCTCCTGAATGGTGTGGAGAGAATGGAAAGGGTGGATCAGGATGATCCCCTGGAAGAGGAAATGGCAACCCGCTCCAGTAATCGTGCCTGGAAAATTCCATGGGCAGAGGAGCCTGGCAGGGTTGCAAGAGTCAAGCATGACTGAGCAACTGAGCATGCTCGCTCTCTCTTTCACACACGCACACACACACATTCTTACTCTACATACTTCTGTGTTGTTTGACTTTTTTAACAAGCCTTACCTACATGATTTTAAAAAATAGTATAAAATGGTTATCAGAGAGTCTCTGTGGAAGATGATTCTGGTACAGTATCTGTGAAAGAGCAGACACAAAATGTACGTATAATCCAACTAGAACATATGTCCACATGAGGGATAACATTCTTTAGATGGCAGTTTGGAAACAGCAGTCAAAATTCACATGTGGATGTCTTTGCAGAGCCACTAAGCCCGTGCACCACATTTACTGAGCCTGTGCTCTAGAGCCTGGGAGCTGCAACTACTGAGTCCATGTGCCTAGTGCCCATGCTCTGCAGCAACAGGAGCCAGTGCAGTGAGAAGCCTGAGTACTATACCTAGAGAGCAGCTCCCAGTGCCACTAGAGAAAGCCTGCATGCAGCAAGGAAAACCCAGAGCAGCCAAAAATAAATAAAGTCATTTCACAAGGCAGATAGAAATGATCTAAATGTCCCCAAGGAGAGGATGATTTATTACATCATAGGATATCAGCACGGCAGGTCAGGAGGTCAGCTACAAAAACAAGAATTGGGATATATATAATATATACAAGCTTGTTCACTGCAACACGGGTGGTAGTCACCAAAGACTGGAAAGCACAGAAGCTGCCTATGCATGGTGTTCGGTTACATATATTTTGACACATCCACATATTGACTTATTATGCATCTTCTTTAAAAATGTGGTAGATCCATATGTACTGACACGAACAGGTGTTCATGATAGCAATACCAAGTGAAGGTGAGGGACGTACAGAGCGGTAAGTACAACCCCAGTTGTGTTTGTGAGTCCTGACCTCCTCACACTATGACTGCAAGATTAAAGGCCATACTTGCCAAAGGAAGCCTCCTGAATGGTGTGGAGAGAATGGAAAGGGTGGATCAGGATGATCCCCTGGAAGAGGAAATGGCAACCCGCTCCAGTAATCGTGCCTGGAAAATTCCATGGGCAGAGGAGCCTGGCAGGGTTGCAAGAGTCAAGCATGACTGAGCAACTGAGCATGCTCGCTCTCTCTTTCACACACGCACACACACACACATTCTTACTCTACATACTTCTGTGTTGTTTGACTTTTTTAACAAGCCTTACCTACATGATTTTAAAAAATAGTATAAAATGGTTATCAGAGAGTCTCTGTGGAAGATGATTCTGGTACAGTATCTGTGAAAGAGCAGACACAAAATGTACGTATAATCCAACTAGAACATATGTCCACATGAGGGATAACATTCTTTAGATGGCAGTTTGGAAACAGCAGTCAAAATTCACATGTGGATGTCTTTGACCCAGCAAGTCTATTTTCAGGAACTTACCTTTCACATATGCCAACAAATGATCTATGCACAAGCAAAATATCAGGCAAAAAACTAAAATTCTAAATATCCCTCAATAGCGTGCATGTTCAGTTGCCTCAGTCACATTTGACTCTGTGTGACCTCATGGACTGCAGGTGGTCAGGCTCCTCTCTCCCTGGGATTCTCCAGGCAAAAATGCTGGAGTGGGTTGCCGTGCCCTCCTCCAGGGGATCTTCCCAACCCAGGGATCAAACCTGAGTCTCCTGTGTCTCCTACACTGCAGGCAGATTACCGCGGAGCCACCCAGGAAGCCCACACCTCAAGAGAGGACTAGTTACATTAGTTATATGTACACACAAAGGTAGCTGTAAAGAAGTTCTTTTTAGATATGGAAAAAAATCTATAATATATATAAAGTGAAAAAGACTTTATAGATCCAGTAGATTTATTAAAAAAGACCCAGAACAGTTCACGGAGTATGTTACCATTTGTGCTCAAAATAAGAGAACTATATAAAAAGTCCCATTTACTTATAAGTCTCCAAAAAGATACACAAAGAGCTAACATCTGTGGGGGAGTGGGTGGGAATTACATGAATGAGGAAGAGGAGAAGGAAGGCATTTCCAAGTGTATCTTCTCATTTTTAAAAAATATATGTGTACCAAATACTCAAAATAATTTTTTAAACTATAAAATGATATACAAATGTTACTAGTGGTGTTTGTGTGGCAGAATCATTTTGTTTCTTTTCATTGTAGGTTTTTAGACATAAAAAATTCAAAGGAAAGAAATTAAATCAGAGAACTCTGCAGACATTCCATAAGGCCCCTTCCTGCTGAAAGCTGCGGTGCTCTGCTGCAGGCTCCCACCTCTGAGGGTCTGACTCTCCCAGCCCCCAGCTGCCTCACCAGCGCCCGTCCCTGAGTCACACGCAGCTGCCACCTGGTCAACCAGCCTTGCAGCATCTGGCCTCAGGCCTCTGCTTTCAGGGGAAAGTGTTCCAGGCAGCTGCCAAGGGACTCCCACCCAGCCCCAGGGTGGACTCTCGCCTGAGGGTGTGGGGTGGGGATTAGAACACAGCTCCATTTCGCCACTGGAACCACACAGCCCCGAGGGGTGGGGGGTGAGAGGGGGCAGGTCGGGGAAACCTAGGGGAGAGTTAGAGCCAGAGGAAGCAGCAGGCTCAGAGCATCCTCCAGGAGGGGTGGACAGGCCGCCTTACCTTGCGCCTCGACACACTGCGTCTGGCTAAAGGCACTGAGGCGCCCGACTGCCTTGACAAAGGTCCGGGCTTTCGCGCAGTACACTCCCCCAGGCTCCACGGTGTCCAGGTGCATTGGAGCGCCCCCCGTCCTCACCACCTTGACGTGTTCCTTTAGGAAACCAGAGAACAGTCACAGTCTGAGCGAAGCAGGACAGCAAAAGGTGAGCAGGAGGGGAGGAAAGCTGTCCAGGATGAATACCGAATGTCAGATGCATAGAGAGTGTTTCCTTTCTTTCCTGGATGCATACAGAATGTTCCTCTCATTCATTTATTCATTTTCTTACACTGACTTATTTATTTAGCCCTTCTGTGAGCCAGGCACAGTGGTAGGCCCTGAACAAAGTTCCAGCCCTCATGGAGCTTATGCTACATATGAGGAAGCCAGACCATACCTGACACACATCAGGCGGTGGTGAGGGCTGTGAAGAATAGTGAGCAGCGCAAGCAGGTAGAGAGTGAGGAAGAGGCCTCGCTGATAGTCTCATACTTGAATCAAGACCTGAAGTTCAGAAAGCTGATGGGGGTTTAGCCAGGGCACCACTTCCAGGGGGCCAGTAGGCAGTGCTCCTCACTCAGATGCCCATCCACCATCTGTCCCTCCATCTGCACACCCTGCCACCCCCACTGCCCCTGGGACCTGCGGAGGCTTGTCTGGGCCAAGCCCAGGTGACTCAGAGCAGGTGCTCCTCAACCAGCACTGGCCCTATGCCTCCCAAAGAACCTGAGGGACCCGCCTGCTCCCTGCTCCCTGATCTGTCCCCGCATGACTGCACCTGCCTGGCTGGCAGTGCCCTGGCCTTCCACCGGGCCCTAACCCAGCAAGAGTAAAAGCTAGAAACCAGGTTACTGCCCGTCCCACCTACCCATCCCAACCTTCAAGGGGAGTGGGCGGTGGATGCATGTCCTGTCCCTCAGACACTAGCATTAGGTCAGGGGTACCCCTGGCCTGAGAAGTGTCTATCAGATACCCGCCAGTCACTGGAAAGCCTATACTTGGCCTCATAAAATAAGCAGGACCAGTCAGATTTCCTCTTCTGGGAACTGGTCCTAAAGAACTGAGTACCTCTGGCCAGACACAGGAACCAAGGGCAGGGGTCACAGTGAGGAGAGTCAGGCACAGCCACGGGCACTCACAGGAAGGAGTGATGAGGTACAGGGCAAGCTGGGGACAGGGCCACTGAGAGAAGGCAGAGAGAGGACCCATCAGAGGGAAGCCAGGGCTCACAGGTGGACGGGCCCCTGGGTGAGTGAGGCTGTGTAGCAGCCTGGTTTTGTGGCTACTCTGGTCACGGAGCCTGTGGGAGCCCCATAACACCACATGAACCCTTCTGACGGGCTCCTGCCTGCCAGTGCAGGAGACGTGGGTTTCATCCCTGGGTCAGGAAGATCTGCTGGAGAAGGTCATATCAACCCACTCCAGTATTCTTGCCTGGGAAATCCCACAGGCAGAGGAGGCTGGTGGGCTACAGTCCATAGGGTCACAAAGAGTCGGATACGACTGAGCAACTAAACAACAATCCTTGTCGGTGGTGAGGGCTGTGAAGAATAGTGAGCAGCGCAAGCAGGTAGAGAGTGAGGAAGAGGCCTCGCTGATAGTCTCATACTTGAATCAAGACCTGAAGTTCAGAAAGCTGATGGGGGTTTAGCCAGGGCACCACTTCCAGGGGGCCAGTAGGCAGTGCTCCTCACTCAGATGCCCATCCACCATCTGTCCCTCCATCTGCACACCCTGCCACCCCCACTGCCCCTGGGACCTGCGGAGGCTTGTCTGGGCCAAGCCCAGGTGACTCAGAGCAGGTGCTCCTCAACCAGCACTGGCCCTATGCCTCCCAAAGAACCTGAGGGACCCGCCTGCTCCCTGCTCCCTGATCTGTCCCCGCATGACTGCACCTGCCTGGCTGGCAGTGCCCTGGCCTTCCACCGGGCCCTAACCCAGCAAGAGTAAAAGCTAGAAACCAGGTTACTGCCCGTCCCACCTACCCATCCCAACCTTCAAGGGGAGTGGGCGGTGGATGCATGTCCTGTCCCTCAGACACTAGCATTAGGTCAGGGGTACCCCTGGCCTGAGAAGTGTCTATCAGATACCCGCCAGTCACTGGAAAGCCTATACTTGGCCTCATAAAATAAGCAGGACCAGTCAGATTTCCTCTTCTGGGAACTGGTCCTAAAGAACTGAGTACCTCTGGCCAGACACAGGAACCAAGGGCAGGGGTCACAGTGAGGAGAGTCAGGCACAGCCACGGGCACTCACAGGAAGGAGTGATGAGGTACAGGGCAAGCTGGGGACAGGGCCACTGAGAGAAGGCAGAGAGAGGACCCATCAGAGGGAAGCCAGGGCTCACAGGTGGACGGGCCCCTGGGTGAGTGAGGCTGTGTAGCAGCCTGGTTTTGTGGCTACTCTGGTCACGGAGCCTGTGGGAGCCCCATAACACCACATGAACCCTTCTGACCGGGCTCCTGCCTGCCAGTGCAGGAGACGTGGGTTTCATCCCTGGGTCAGGAAGATCTGCTGGAGAAGGTCATATCAACCCACTCCAGTATTCTTGCCTGGGAAATCCCACAGGCAGAGGAGGCTGGTGGGCTACAGTCCATAGGGTCACAAAGAGTCAGATATGACTGAGTAACTAAACAACAATCCTTGTGACAGAGTCTACTTCTCCTTGCACTGACTCAAGTGGGCCTCGGCCCCCTCTCAGGGTGGGCAGGGTTCCACAGGTGCACCCATGCTCCGTCCTTTTGGCTGCTGCAGCTCGGCATTTGCACTCCCTCTGGGAAAGCTGACCTCCCACCCAGCCTGGCCCGAAGCACCACCCCACAGGGAGTGGCCGCACCCTATCTAGGCATTCTGGGTGGGCCATTGGCTCATAGTTGGGGCTGTTTATAAGCCAGCTCCTGGCTCTCTGCCCTGATTTCTGCACCCAACCCAGATACACACCCTCAAGAGGCTAGAGGCAGCCTCATATACTTTTGAAATCATCCAGTTGATCAGTAACACCCCAATCTGCTGCCCCTAAACAGCAGGCTGAGAAGACTTGCTGATGGAGGAGAAAAAATGCATTTGTGAAGATATTGTGGATCCAACTATGTCAGAGTTTGAGCAAGGCGGTGGCCGCCCTATCTTCAGCAAATGTGGCCTGACAAGGCTCTCAGCCAAGGGCAGGGTGGGACCAAGGCACTCCTCTGAGTTCAAGGCTGCCGCGTTGTCAGCCTATCCCTGTGTCTCTGTCTCCTCATTTCACCCAGACCTGCTTATCCTCAGGCCACCACAGACAGCAAGCTCTGCAGAGGCTGCCCTTCCTCTGGCTCTCAGAGGATTTTGACTGCTTCTCCAACATCTAACTCAAAGGCCCAAACCAGAAGTCTCACCTGGGCATCAGGCTCCCTCCTCCAGTAGGACACGAAGAACTCAAACTGGGGCCCCAGGTCTTCCAGTTTAATGAGTAGGTGGAAACCATCCATGGTGATCTCCATCCCAGGTGGTGTGAGGATGGCTGTGGGCAAGACAAGGAGAGTCAAAGCCAGTCCCAGACAGGACTGATTTCTGTCCAGGGAGACCACGGCCAAGCCTTCAGTGGAAACATGCCAGCCCCATGGGAGGGGAGGGGCTAGGATGTGGCTTCACGGAGTGCAGAAGCATGTACTGATCCTCTCCTGTACTAAGCAAGTTCTCAGTAAACTCTTTTTGAAGGGTGAGCAAATAGAAAAACAAACAAACAAACAAAAGGCAACAACTTAATAAAATTTACGAAGATCAGTGATATATACCAACTGCTGCTAACTTTCCAACATCAGCAAATGAGCAGCTTGGGAATGGGTTGGTTTTTCTGTTCCTGGACCAAGGAGTCTTCATCTCATAGCTTTAATGGGAAATGTTGGAAAATTGGAGGACTTTACAAATTCCAAGTATCAGCTCTAGAAATTACAGCATAAGCCCAAACACCATCTTTCATATTATTGGATCCCAAAGAGAGAGGCCCTCAGGCCCTGTGGATACTTTTCTCTCAGCACACCAGGAACAGAAGGGCCCACAGGGACAGTCTTTCATCCCTGGCTACTGATGTTGGATCCAGACTTGCCTCTCAGATCCAGATACTGTAGACCAGAAGGGCTACTCCGATTGTGGGCCGTGCCTTGGGAGTGTGTTCCGGCTAAATCCTCCTGCACTGGGATCAGCAGACACTCAACAGAAAGGCAGTTCCTGCAAGGAGCTTTCAGAGAACAAAGTATTTCCTGGCATTTGAAGAGCTGCGTGGAAAGGGGATGGGAGGACTTGGGAAGTCAGGGGCCAACTATGCAAAACACACCCAGTTCAGAGGCTTCACATGAGCACCCAGCACCCCTAGAACAGCCTCTGAAACACCTTCAGAAGGAAAAGAGATGTCAGACGCCTCCAGTGTCAAGTCAAACATGATTAGAATTGAATCCCCTGATATCCATCTGTCGAGAATAGAATTAGACAAAATGACCTACTGTCGTTTCATTTCAGAGAATTATTTGACAGTGTCAGGGCAGGAATGTCTCTCCTGTATACTCTGCATACACATCTCATTTAATCCGTCCAGTAAGCTTCAGGAGGTAAATACTATTCCTGTTCAACAGAGGACGTAGCAGAGCCTCAGAGAAGTTCAGCAACGTTCCCAGAGTCACACAGCAAATAGCCTTGTCCACGTTTCTAGACTCTGCTGTGTCTAGAACTCCCAAGGAACAGGTGCACATAGGTCATTTGAATCAGACTCTAGGGATGGGCCTCAGAGATCAGTGGTTCTAAAGCTCCCCTGGGACTTAAACATACATAATTGAGGTTAAGAACCTCAGCCGTCAGCAGGCTTTCCTTTAAGAGTGGAGATTCTTTTCAAGAGAGCCTTGACATCAGAATTTTCATATGCCTGCGGAGAAGTCAGGGTGAGCTTTTTCAAAGGCCAAAGAGCAGGCGTCATGCCTGAGGAGTCTCGATCCCAGCTCTGCAGCTGAGTTCACCTGAGCAGGCACCACACAGGACCACCTCCTGGGCTTCTGGGTCAGGTGTGGAGATGCCTTTCCTCAGCTCCTCCAGCAGTGAGCCCTGTTTATACTGAAGCACAAGTTCCCACTGCACACACCACCGCCAGAGCAGTGTGGACACTCCCTTATCTCCAAATGCCCCATGCCTTCCTTTCCAGCACCAGCTGCCAGCCCCCAGCCGTGATCGTGGCTGGAGCCCTGTGCTTCCAGGGGCCAGAGGGAGGTGGTGCTGAGAGCTGCCCAGGCACTGGGGGAAGAAGCAGAGCTACAGCCACTTCCGGTGCCCCTCAGGCTCCCCCCAGGACATGGCACTGGGACCCCACTGCTTCCACCGTATCCTGCCAGTGCCTAGGAAAAGTGGGTGGGCAGGGGAGCTCACGTTCTGCGCCAAAATTCCTACTGGTTCCACTTCCTCTCCCAGCTCTTCCCTCTTCCCTCTGCTCTCAGGCTCTGGACCCCGGGCCTCCCTAGGGTGGTAGCACTACTGCTGGCCGCGTGCTGTGGTCAGGCGGCACTGCCCTGAGCATTTGCACCTGTAGTCTCACCCGCAGCCCCCCAGGGAGGCAAGGCATTGCCCCCTCACAGATGAGGACTCACACGGTGGAGCCAGGATCAGAAGCCTCTCACGGACGAGGACTCATGCAGTGGAGCCGGGATGTGAAGCCCGTCTGTCTGACTCCAGAGGGCCAAGCTCCCCCTCCAATCTACCTTCTCCGTCTTCAACTCCTCCCAGCAGGAGCTCCTTCCCCTGCTAACCCTCCTGATGTCTTCCAGCCTCGCACCCTCCTCAGTAACCTCTGACTCCCTCCAGGACTGTAGGTGCTGCCTCAACCTCTCTTGGTCCTCACACCCAGCAGAGGGTCACCATCACACCCAGAAAACAGTCCCCAAAGGCCTTTCCTGCTTGGCCCAACTGGTCCCATTATCACCCACAGCTGTCTTCCCACCTTCCCCCAATCCTCCAGCCACAGCCTGCCCACCCTCCACCCCCAGCCCCAGGCTCCATGAAACCACCTTCTCGGGGACCCAGGAAGAGGCCTCCCTCAGGCCCAGCAGCAGTTCCTCTGTTCTCTCTCTGATGCTCTCCCTACCCAGCATGCACTAGTGCTCTCTCTTCATCCTCCTCTTAAATCTTCAGTTTCCCAGAATCCTAGTCCTCATATCTTGTCCCTGAATACCCTCCCTGCTCTCAAGCTGCAAGCTATGAATTTTGTTTTGTGTGTCTGACTTTGCCCTGTTTGGGCCTGAGAGCCTAATTTACTACTGCCAATCAGATATCCGTGGGATGATGTCTGATAGGAATCTCGATCTCAAAGAGCCTACAGCCAGCAGCATGTCTTATTCCTCAGACCAGTTGCTCCTCCTGCATTCTCTTCCTTGGCTGGCGTTCCCACCAACCCCAGCTGGAAGCTGGGGGCCATCACTATCTCCCCCTCTCTGTCCCTGAGCTCTATCCTTTCTAACTCAGCCCTGTCTCTGGAATGTGTCCTCTTCCTCCCATCCCTCCCCTTCTCCTAGGATCAGGACCCACCTTGGCTCAGCTGGAGGGCTACTCTCACTCTTCCCATGTCCTGCAGGCCTGTCCTACTCTGGTTCACTTTCTACACCGCAGCCAGAGTGACTGTTCTGTAGACGGACCTGACCTAGCCACCTCCTCCTCCATGACTCTCCTCTACTGATCTGATCAGACTTCACATCCAACCCTGCACCATGTGACCAGCGGCTTCCTCACCTCCAGCCAGTCAGACCCTGCTCCTGCTCCTGCTCCTGCCCCTCCACCCTCTCACACACACTTCTACATACTGGGTCTTGTTTGCATGCTGTCATTTTGGTCACCAAACTGAATCCTTCCCTTCTTTTTCAATACACTTCCCAGGTTCCACTGCTATAGAAAGGGTATTTCATTCCAAAGAAGTGTTTGGGGTCACTCTGATCATGTGTAGACCCAATTGCCCAAAGAAGATGCTCACACAGGCAACAGAGATGGAGTTCGTGAGGCCCCAGATGGGAGGCAGTGTGGGATTTACGAGACACGATCAAGGTAGGGAGAGGCTGTCCTCTCCCACTTCCAGAGCACGTTTCCTTCCAGAAACAGTCAGAAACTCTCTGTCAAAATGAGAGAGAGGGCCTGGGGGAAGCAGCGGGCAGTGTTTTCAGTGGACTGGTTAGGGTTGTTTACGTTCACAGTGCTCTGGCTTTGCAAGACTCATTTGATGCTGAAAAGTTTCAGTGAGCATGGTTCCTGGAGGGGAGGCCACTGGGGGCGGGGGAGTAAGGAGAGAAAGGCCTTACTTGAGTTTTGGTTAAAAGGGTGCTTCAGGGTGCTCCAAGCCGAGGTCAGCGAGCCCAGGGTGGCCCTGACCCGGAGGCTGTACGACACAGTGGCGGTGATGTCATCAGTGATGTCACACTCGGGCCTTGGGGTGGGCGAGCACCAGCTGCTGGGTATCCAGACGTGGCTCATGTACAGACTCTCGTACTCCCTGGCCGGAGAGAGGAGCGACAGCGTCACACCAGCCCTTCCGCCCAGGCTCAAGGACAGCTTCCAATAACTGCTGCCTCTGCTGACTTTTTATGGGCCAGGAAAACAAGCATTTGCTCCGCACTCTGTTCCTCCCCTCTCCTCCCTCGCCAACCATCCTTTCTTCCTGACTCTTCTCCCCAGACAAGGGAGACCCAGGCATCAGCCCCACCCTGTCCTCATCTCTCCATCTGCGCGGTCCTCACCCTAGCCTCAGCCATGGTCATGCCACGCCTTGCTGGGTCTCCTGACAGATTTTCCTACTTCCCTTCTTGCTGGTCTTCAAACTGCTTATCACTCAGGCCAGCCTTTTTCTCCTTAGTGGCTTCCAAAGGGCCTGGAATGGAACGCAAACTCCCCCCTGCCTACAAGACTCTCTGGCCTTCTCACTCAGCCCCTAAAGGCAATGCTCCCTCCACGCAGGCCTCCTCGCCCTTCCTCCAGCTTGGCACCATGCTTGCTTTGGCTCAGAGCTCTGCCCCTGCATTCTTATTGGCTGCTCCTGTCCTTCAGATACTGCCTTAAATATCATATCCCCAGACAGCCCTTCCCTGGCCGTCTGATATAAAGCTGCCACAGAGCCAACTGTCTGTTGCAGCCACCTTTCAGCTTCCCCCTAGAGCTGATTTCTATCTGAACTTACCTACAGCAGTGCTGCCTGACAGAACATTCTGTGATGGTGGAAATGTTCTAGATCCGTGTTGTTGTATAGGGTAGCCGGTAGCCACAGGTGGCTCTTAATAACTTGTGATGTGGCTCATAGGACTAGGAAACATGTTTTAACTTAGTTTTGATTACTTTAAATAGTTGTCCATGTCTTGTGCAACCACGCCAGATAGTGCAGACCTAGTGTATTTCTGTGCTTTTGTCTCTCTTCCTCTAAATGCAATCTCCTGCCTGGAAACTTCATGGCCATACTCCTGAGCCTAGGAGAATGTCTACACATGTAGCTGCTCCATTTGTGTGAATTGTTAATGAAAGGTATTGAGTGCCTCCTATGTCCCTATCACTTCTTGACAGCTCTGAGGGCCTGGACACCTGGAGGGGAGCCATCTGACCTATAGGGTCACAATTTGTTTTGGTTCCTAGGGATAAGCACACAGTCAGGAAAACTGAGGTTTCCACCACCCCAAAAGATCTGAGTCTCCAAATAATTTATCTTCCTCTATTCAGAGGCCAACTCATTTTTTCTTAAGATTTTCTTCAGCTTGAGACAGCTGACTCACTGTTGGACAGAAGCTTCATGAAAACGTGTTCATATACATTTGTGTCCCCAGTAAGTTCACTGTCCGATCTAGGAGACAGTTTCCCTTGTTGCTTCACCTCCTTCGGAGCCTGTGCAGGCAGAGGCGGAAGACCATAGGAAATTATCTTCCCCTTGAGCTCTGGGATGAAGACTGCGTCTCTAAGAATCAACTACTGTCTAAGGAGAAAAAAACCAAAACTCACCCCTGGTACTCAACAGAATAGTATATTATTTCCTCAGGCACGATCACTGGGCTCCAGGTCAAGACATGCTTCATGTTGATTGATTGCACAGAGAGGTTCTGAGGGGCGGGCAGGACAGCCACTCCATCTAGAACCAAGGCAGACTGACAGGTGAGCTCACCTCAGGGAACATGATAGCTTCAAGTTAGCTTCTAATGAAAAATCAAACGTGCTTAGGAACTAGAAACAGATCTAATTTTACCATACTTGTGTTCATGATTTTGCTATCATCATTGCAATTCTGCCTCTGGTGATAGAATGGCACATCAACATTAATAATAATATGTATGTGCACGTGTGCTTAGTTGTGATCAACTCTTTGCGACCCTATGGACTGTAGCCTGCCAGACTCCTCTGTCTATGGGACTTTCTAGGCAAAAATACTGGAGTGGGTTGCATCTCCTGCTTCTCCTGCACTGACTGCAGGCAGATTCTTTACCGCTGAGCCATCTTGGAGGCCCAGTTAATAACAGCCCTTCCCTGGCTCCATCTATGCCATGTGCTAGATTATCACATGATTATTTCCCTTAGTCCTCCTGACCATGGAGGTAAAGACCATTGGTTTCTCTGTTGTACAAATGAGAAAACTGAAGCACATTATATACAACCCTATGTCACATTGATTTCAACGCCGACCTGGACTTTACTGCTTACTGTGTGACCTTAAGCACATTTTATAAACCTGAGCCCCCAGCCCCTACATGGCAAACCTCTCCTGTTACCATCATCCTCAGGTACCAATGCATTTCCTTTGTGTTCCTGAAAAGGCCAAAGAGCATGCAACTGCTCTCTGGAAAGTGCGGGTTGGGGTCGGCCATGGAAGGAGTTCAGTTGAGAAGGGCACTGAACCAGCTCAGCGACTCCACCCCCGGCAGCCTGCAGGCCTCCGGGCCAGCTGGAACTCAAGCATTTGCTCACTCAACTGTGTGCTCGGATATGCACACAGTGGGTCTCCAGTTCACACGGAATCAAGGAGGCCTTATCATGCCTTCATAAGGCCTTTGCAGCCCCAGTCTGGATCTTCCACTGTGGTCTTCCCCTCTGACTTTCACACGCTCCTCTTTTAATGCCCAACACCTGCCTCCCTTTGCTGTTACAGTTACAGTGATAACATCGACTGCACTGTGTGTACGAGGCTGGGAGCCTCGCCTAGGCCTTTTCATCGCTGTGTCTGTCTCCACATGGGCACCTGCTGTTCGTTATCAAGTCCTGTAACCACGAGGGGATGAGGGCTGCCAGGAACACCCCACTTGGTGCCCCTTCTTCTCTTATGTAGATCCCTGGTGATGCATCCGCAGCTCACTCTCGGCATCCACGGCCTCCCTGGGAGGAAACACCTGTGGTGCCCTCGAGGGAGGCTTCCCGCCCTCCCCACCTTTATACTTGTAATCACCAAGGGAAGACAAGGAGAAGAGCCAGCTGCAGTGAGCTGACACGGGACGGGGCGTGGTCCCCTCTGACATGATTCCTCTGGTGTAGGAGACAAAATATTTTCCTAGACAGATGTGTGGGGATTTTAAAGTTCTGTAAATATAAGGTTCAGATACATAATTCTAAAGCTCTCAAAATGAAATCGCCTGGCCCAGATAGATATACTGGAGAATATAAATGTGAGATATGAGAGTTGGACCATAAAGAAGGCTACACATCAAAGAACAGATGCTTTTGAACTGTGGTGCTGGAGAAGACTCTTGAGAGCCCCTTGAACAACAAGGAAATCAACCCTGAATATTCACCAGAAGGAGGCTGAAGCTCCAGTACATTGGCTACCTAATGTGAAGAGCTGAATCACTGGAAAAGACTCTGATGCTGGGAAAGATTGAGGGCAGGAGAAGAAGGGGAAGACAGAGGATGAGATGATTGGATGGCGTCATAGACTCAAAGGACATGAATCTGAGCAAACTCCGGAAGATAATGAAGGACAGGGTGGCCTTCATTATCACAAAGTGTCACACATGTCTTAGCGACTGAACAGCAATAACAACTATGAAATAGTTAAAGAGAAATTAATATCAATCTTACAAAATATCTTCCAAAAGTGGAAGAGGAAAAAGCACTTACTTTATGGGGCCAGTATTACTCTGATACCAAAATCAGACAAAAATAGTGTGCATTTTATTTAAGGAAAACAATACAGATCAATATATCTCATGCACTTAGATGCAAAAATCTTCAATAATTCTCACAATCCAAATTCAATAATATAAGAAAGATTATGCACCATGATCAAGTGGAATTTATTCCAGGCATGCAAGACTGGTTCAAGATTTGAAACTCAATTAACACAAACCACCGCATCAACAAGCTAAAGAAGAAAAATCATATAATTGTATCAATTGACACTGAGAAAACATTTAACAAAATTCAACATCCATTCATAATTTTAAAACAAAACAAAACAAAAATACCCTCTCTTTGAGTTAAGAACAACAGGGAGTTATCTTAATTTGATAATGACTGTCTATAAACAACCTACAGATGGCCTCCCCCTGTGGCGCTAGTGAGTTGAGCAATTTCATAGCATACAAGATAAACAACAACAAAAAATTTGGTATATCTCTAAAAGTATTATTTGTCATCACTGCCCCTCTCCAAAAGAGAAACTCAAGTGTAAATCTAACAAAACATATCTAGGATTTATATGGGGAAAAACAGTGCAATGCCAGTGAAAGATTTCAAAGAAAATTTAATAGATGGAGAGAAACAATACAGACATTCCACAAACAGACCCACACAAATATGTTCAACTTATTTTTGCAAAGGAACAAAAGCAATTTAATGAAGGAAGAATAGCCTTTTCAATAAATAATATTAGAGCAATTGGACATTTGTAGGCAAACAAAGAACCTCAACACACATCTTATATGGTATGTAAAAATTAACTCAAAGTGGACCCTGAACTTAATGTAAAACATGAGACTCTAGAACTTTTAGTAAAAAACATAGGAGAAAATCTTCAGGGCCAAAGATTTCTTAGAGTTGACACCAATAGCAAGATCCAAAAAAAAAGGAAAGAAAATCTTCAAAAAGGTGACTCAAAATGTCATGTCTTAGCGACTGAACAGCAATAACAACTATGAAATAGTTAAAGAGAAATTAATATCAATCTTACAAAATATCTTCCAAAAGTGGAAGAGGAAAAAGCACTTACTTTATGGGGCCAGTATTACTCTGATACCAAAATCAGACAAAAATAGTGTGCATTTTATTTAAGGAAAACAATACAGATCAATATATCTCATGCACTTAGATGCAAAAATCTTCAATAATTCTCACAATCCAAATTCAATAATATAAGAAAGATTATGCACCATGATCAAGTGGAATTTATTCCAGGCATGCAAGACTGGTTCAAGATTTGAAACTCAATTAACACAAACCACCGCATCAACAAGCTAAAGAAGAAAAATCATATAATTGTATCAATTGACACTGAGAAAACATTTAACAAAATTCAACATCCATTCATAATTTTAAAACAAAACAAAAAAAAATACCCTCTCTTTGAGTTAAGAACAACAGGGAGTTATCTTAATTTGATAATGACTGTCTATAAACAACCTACAGATGGCCTCCCCCTGTGGCGCTAGTGAGTTGAGCAATTTCATAGCATACAAGATAAACAACAACAAAAAATTTGGTATATCTCTAAAAGTATTATTTGTCATCACTGCCCTCTCCAAAAGAGAAACTCAAGTGTAAATCTAACAAAACATATCTAGGATTTATATGGGGAAAAACAGTGCAATGCCAGTGAAAGATTTCAAAGAAAATTTAATAGATGGAGAGAAACAATACAGACATTCCACAAACAGACCCACACAAATATGTTCAACTTATTTTTGCAAAGGAACAAAAGCAATTTAATGAAGGAAGAATAGCCTTTTCAATAAATAATATTAGAGCAATTGGACATTTGTAGGCAAACAAAGAACCTCAACACACATCTTATATGGTATGTAAAAATTAACTCAAAGTGGACCCTGAACTTAATGTAAAACATGAGACTCTAGAACTTTTAGTAAAAAACATAGGAGAAAATCTTCAGGGCCAAAGATTTCTTAGAGTTGACACCAATAGCAAGATCCATAGAAGGAAAAATTTATAAATGGACATTATCAGAATTAAAATCTCTTGCACTACAAAGATCCTGTTAAGAGAACGAAAAGACAAGATACAGACTGGGAGAAAATATTTGCAAAGGTGGTTCAGACAGTAAAGAATCCGCCTGCAATGTGGGAGACCTGGGTTCAGTCTCTGGGCTGCGAAGATCCCCTGCAGGAGGGCATGGCAACCCACTCAGTATTCTTGCCTTAAGAATTCCATGGACAGAGGAGACTGGTGGCTTACAGTTCTTGGGGTCACAAAGAGTCAGACACACTGAGCAACTAATACTGGCTACCACTGTGGTTCTGAGAACGCAATTCAAGGCAGAAAAAGGAAACTTTGTTATCCACCTAGCATTCTCATTAACAAGAAAGGTCATCTATTAGCCAGGAGCAATATGTGTTGAAGTCAAGTCTGAAGAAATCATTTAAAAGACACTCTTCCTGATGTAAATGAGCAAACACCAAAACAAAGGATGCAGTCAAAAGATTTCCCTGGTGGTCCAATGGTTAAGACTTCACCTTTCAATGCAAGGGATGCAGTTTCGATCCCTGGTTGGGGAGCTAAGATCCCACATGCCTCACAGCGAAAAAATCCAAAACGTAAGACGGAAGTAATACTGTAATAAATTCAATAGAAACTTTAAAAACACTAAAAAAAAAAAAAAAAGAATACAGTCAAGGCAGAAGGAGAGAGTAAACTTGCAGCGTGAACAAGAAAGGCATTTTGGCCAGTGAGGAGTGTACAAAATTGAGAAGAGTTTTGTCCTCGGCCACACTGGATGAGAATTCTCACAGGAGTTAGAATGAGATGTTTAAATGTCTTCTGTGTAATCATTTGGTTCCTCGTGAACAGTTTTGCTCTCGTTACTATAGAGAATTGTTCTCTTTTAGCGTCTGATTTAGGATTGCAAGAAGGCCAAGTGGGTGGAGCCTCTTGGGTGGGGTTTCCAACAGAGGCTTAAGCTGGGTGACTGTGGCCTGACCATTAAGATTTTGGTGCTCAACATGGCGAAACTAGCTAAGCAACATTTTTTACACAGAGCTGGATTCACAAAGCTAATCCCTTTTTCTTGCGGCCTATTAATATTCTGTTGTTCTGTAATAAATTCCTACAACTGTAGTATCTTAAAACAACACAGGTTTATCATTTTCCAAATCCATAGATCAGGAATCTGATACTGGTCTAACTGAGCATTGGCTAAAGTGCAGGCTCCAGGGAAGACTGCTTTCTTGCCGTTCTCAGCTGCTAGGACAAAGCCCTGCCTTCTCGTGTGTGGCCCCTCTTTCCTCCATCTTCAAAGTCAACAATGGCTGGTTGAGTCCTGTTCATGTTTCACATTTTTCCTGCCTCTTTCTCTGTCCTCCCATCTCTCACTGGATCCAAGAAACGGTCTCAGTTTTGAAGAACTCATGTGATTAGATTGGGTCCACCTGATAATCCAGGATAATCTCCCAATCTCAAAATCCCATAACATTAATATCATCTTTAAAATCCCTTTTTCCATAGCAGATAACATATCCACAGATTCTAGGAATTAGTGTGGACATCTTGGATTTCCCTGGTAGTCTAGCACTTAAGACTCTGTGCTCCCAATACAGGGGGCATAGGTTGAATCCTTCATCAGGGAACTATGATCCCACATGTCACACAGTCAAATAAATTAATATCTAATATCTTTTTAAAAATAACGTGGACATCTTTGGAGGACCATCATTCTGACTACCACCACACGGGGCTTGCAGCTCAGGGGTGATTGGTACTACGAACTGATGCGCCATGCCTCCCTCAACTACAGGAGGATCCCCTTGGGTGTGACCAGAAGGAAAGAGCAAGGCTGAGCTAGACATGGCTGCTAAACAGAGTGCTGGCATCGCTCATTGCCTAGTAACAAGTAGCCACATCCCAGCTCCAAAAGGTGTGCAAATCAGTTCATGCCCCAGGAAAGTGACTTATCACTTCAGGATCTTAGAGCATGGTCTGGATGAGCAGCAACACAAACCCAGGAGCTTATGAGAATTGCAACCTCTCAGGCTGCAACTCCTGAACCAGAATTTGCATTTTAACAAGGGCCCCAGGTAATTCATAAGCATTAAAGTTTGAGAAGCGCTGGTATATAGAGGCTTAACTAATGGGTCTCAACCTTGGCTGTCCATTAGAATCATTGCGGAGGAGGCATTTTTTGTTTATTTTGAAATAATTTCAGACTTCATCGAAGAGTTGCAAAAATAGTATGGAGAGCTTCCACATACACTTCAGTCAGCCTCCACATGGACATAACCAGAGAACAAATATGAAAGGCAAGATATTAACATTGGCTCAATATCATTAATAAAGTCTCAGTCTTTATTTGAATTTCACCAGTTTTCCCCCTAAACCTCTTTCATTCTTTCTCTCTTCCTTCCTCCCTCCCTTCCTTCCATTCTTCGTTTCTTTTTTTCAGCAGCCAATCCAGCATCCCACATGTAGTTATCATATGTACGTGGTCTTCTCCAGTCTATCCTCAATCTTTCCTCAACATTTTTGAAGAGTACTGGTCAGTTGTTTTATAGAGCATTCCTTACTTTGGGTTTGTAAGATATTTTTTCATGATTTGATTAAGGTTGTGCATTTTTGGCATGTACTCACAAGAAGTAGATAATGTCAACATGTCTTATTGCTGGTGGTGTTAACCTTGACCATTTGGTTAAGGTAGTGTCTTTACTATAAAATTACCATTTTTCCCTTTATAATTAATGAATAATTTAGGTGAAATACTGTGATACTCTATGCAAATATTCTTTCTCCTTAAACCTTCATCCATTAATTTTTGTATTTATTGGTGGATGTTACTTGCAACAGCCATGGCTATGATGCTGCAGGAGTGACTTTCTATGTGTACCTGGAATTCTGTAACGAAGAACTTGATTTGTGATGTATCAGTGTGGAATCATGGAGACTGATTTTATTCTATTGTATTACGCCACTCAAATTGTTCTGGCTTTGGTCATTGGGAGCGCTTTTGGATTTTGTATCTTTTTGACTTAACTTCCATCTCTCACTCTCTTTTTTTGTGCTATTTTCATTAATAGGCTTTTAATTTTTACAATAATTTTAGATGTATAGGAAAAAATGCAGACAGTAATTACAGGGTTCTTGTATACCCTACACTCAGCTTCCCCCGATGCTAACACCTTACATAGTCATGATATATTGTCAAAACTAAAAAACCAACATGGGTACATTACTTTTACCTAAACTTCTTGATTTTCCAGGGAGATTGGGGCATTTTTGTTTATTTTGAAATAATTTCAGACTTCATCAAGAGTTGCAAAATAGTATGGAGAGCTTCCACATACACTTCAGTCAGCCTCCACATGGACATAACCAGAGAACAAATATGAAAGGCAAGATATTAACATTGGCTCAATATCATTAATAAAGTCTCAGTCTTTATTTGAATTTCACCAGTTTTCCCCCTAAACCTCTTTCATTCTTTCTCTCTTCCTTCCTCCCTCCCTTCCTTCCATTCTTCGTTTCTTTTTTTCAGCAGCCAATCCAGCATCCCACATGTAGTTATCATATGTACGTGGTCTTCTCCAGTCTATCCTCAATCTTTCCTCAACATTTTTGAAGAGTACTGGTCAGTTGTTTTATAGAGCATTCCTTACTTTGGGTTTGTAAGATATTTTTTCATGATTTGATTAAGGTTGTGCATTTTTGGCATGTACTCACAAGAAGTAGATAATGTCAACATGTCTTATTGCTGGTGGTGTTAACCTTGACCATTTGGTTAAGGTAGTGTCTTTACTATAAAATTACCATTTTTCCCTTTATAATTAATGAATAATTTAGGTGAAATACTGTGATACTCTATGCAAATATTCTTTCTCCTTAAACCTTCATCCATTAATTTTTGTATTTATTGGTGGATGTTACTTGCAACAGCCATGGCTATGATGCTGCAGGAGTGACTTTCTATGTGTACCTGGAATTCTGTAACGAAGAACTTGATTTGTGATGTATCAGTGTGGAATCATGGAGACTGATTTTATTCTATTGTATTACGCCACTCAAATTGTTCTGGCTTTGGTCATTGGGAGCGCTTTTGGATTTTGTATCTTTTTGACTTAACTTCCATCTCTCACTCTCTTTTTTTGTGCTATTTTCATTAATAGGCTTTTAATTTTTACAATAATTTTAGATGTATAGGAAAAAATGCAGACAGTAATTACAGGGTTCTTGTATACCCTACACTCAGCTTCCCCCGATGCTAACACCTTACATAGTCATGATATATTGTCAAAACTAAAAAACCAACATGGGTACATTACTTTTACCTAAACTTCATTTGGATTTTGCCAAAATTTCCGTTAATATCCTTTTCCCATCCCAGGTTCCAATCCAGGATCCTTGTTGCATCCTGGTCCCCATCCGTTTTTAAGCACTTCCTTCCTTACCACAAGATGCTCCAAACTTGTATTTTCTCTCTGAAGCTATGGAATAAACCCCTTCTCCAAGGAGCCTGATTCAGGACGTTTAGAAAGTCTCAAAGCCCAGGCGACACCCTAGATTAATGAAGTCGTAACTCTGGCTGTGAAATCCTGGCACTTGTACTTTTAAAAGCTCCCAGGTAATTTCAGTGTGCACTTAGACTGAAATCCACTCATCTAGACCTTACGTCTTGTGCCTGAAAAATCACTCATGCATGGAATCTAAAACATGATACCAAGGAACCTGTCTATGAAACAAAAAGAGGATCACAGACAAAGCAACAACTGGTGGTTGACAAGGCGAGGGGGAACTAAGGAAGGGCTGGAGTGGGAGGCTGGAGTTAGCAGATGTGAGCTTTTGTATATAGGATGGATAAACAACTAGATCCTACTGTACAGCACAGAGAACTGTATTTAATATTCTGTGATAAACCATAATGGAAAAGAATATTAAAACAGAATATATATACATGCACACATATACGTATTTGTTTAACTAAATCACTTTTCTATATAAGGGTAATTCACACAAAATTATAACCAGACTATATTTCAATTAAAACAGAACTATGAATTATAAATCCCTAAAGACTTAAGTGTATTTCCTAGTAGTCTCTCGTGTTCCCTGAAGACAGGAGACTCTTTTGTTCGTCTTTAATCAGCACCTAACTCAGAACCTTGCACACCGTGGGTGCTCAGAAACTCAGAACAAATGAAAATGAAGCAGGTGAACCGAGTCTTGGCTCAGTGAAACTGGCCTCGGCCTGATTTCTTTTCTCCTCAAATTCCTATCTTACATTACGCCTTTGTGCCCTTCTGAGGTTTATGCCCACCGCAGATTTCCCAGGCCTTGCCTCTCCTTCCTTGCAGGAAAGCACACTGACTTCCCCCTCACTGGCTCCACTGTCAACTCCCCTCATTTGGACCCTCTTCTGCCACCTTTACCCCCAACGACCCTTATGGCAAATATGCCCAAAATGGTCATAACATCTTCCTTATTACTTTCACTTTGTCCCTCCCACCGTTTCCTGTTCTGCTTATGTCTCATCTTCTTCCACAGAGAGCTCTAAGAGCACAGGCTCTGTAGGCACCCAAACCAGAATCACATCCCAGTTCTCCCACTTACTAGATGTGCTCACTTAGGCAAATAATTGACCCTCTCTGAGTCTGTTTCCTATTGTATAAAATGGAGATCATATCACCTACCTTGAAGGACTGAGGTGAGATGTCAAGATTGTTACTAATCTAGTGCAGTGTATGTTCATAAATGGCAGTGTCATTGTCATTGTTGTTGTGATTATTATTACTGTTATTATTGGTACTGGGAATCAGCTTCTTGAATCGCACACTACTGAAAACACAGCCAGTGAAAGTCACTCACTCATGCCCAACTCTTTGTGACACCATGGACAAGTCATGGAATTCTCCAGGCACCAGTACTGGAGTGGGTAACTGTTCCCTTCTCCAGAGGATCTTTCCAGCTCAGGAATCAAACCAGGGATCTCCTGCATTGTAGGCACATTCTTTACCAGCTGAGCTACCAGGGAAGCCCCATTTGAAAGAGAGAGCAAAGCAAATGAAATCTATAAAAGAGAGCAAGAACTTCACCCATCCATCTCAAGGATCTACAGTAAGTAACAGAAGTTATTTAGATGTTGCCGAAATCATCTCAGGTTTCTACACAATCCAGAGGAAATTATCAGAATTGCATAAAGGTAACCTCAGCTAGAGCAAATATTTCTGACAATAGTTTGCATAACCAGCAGATGGTTAGTACCATGGGGTGGGCACCTGACATCTTCAGAGGGCCTTTGCATGACCTCGTTTGACACCTCCCAACCACAAGGCAGCTCTTTTGACCATTTTATAGACAAGGAAACTGAAGTGATGTGATACATTCACTAAACTAGCAAGTGATTAAAAGCAAAACTCACACCTAGGTCCTTCTCACTCTGACATCCTTGTGACTTCTACCACTGTTTTGGGGGGGAGGTGAGAAAGGAACAAGGATAGTGGTGATTGTTTTTTCATTTGTTTGTTTTCTGCGAAAGTTTACAGGTATCAGAAGAGTGCTCACCTCCAAGTCTGTTTAAAATAGCAGTTTTCCTTAAAAGACTGGACTGCTTCATTGGAGAAAATGTCAAAACATGGGTGAGGGGGATCAAAAAATATAGATTTCCTGCTATAAAATAAATAAATCATGGGGATATACTGTATGGCAAGGTGACCATAGTTACTGTATTGAATATTTGAATGTTTCTAGAAAGTAATCTTAGAAGTCTTCATCACAAGAAAAAAATTTGTAACTATATATGGTAACAGTTGTTAACACTGATCATTTCACAATACATAAAAATGTCAAACCATTATGCTGCACACCTGAAACTAAGAGAATGTTATATATCAGTTATACCTCAATTTTTGAAAATATCAGAAAATATATGCTGGCCTTTCCCCTTCTCATTCTGCCTCCCCATCTTCTCCCTTTGGCTTAGTGGAGGAGTGTTTCCCTGGGAACTTGCTTGTCCCACCAACCAAACAATCTAACTAACCGATCAACCAACACACTTGGCCTATTCTAGGGGCCATGGGGACACCAGGAAAGATGCCTAGGCCCTGCCTTCAGGCCAGTGCAGAAGACAGAAATAACCCACTGAAACAGAGTAAGTGGGGTCAAGGGTCAAAGGAGAGAGGTCTGGGAAGGATTTGTAGGAGGGGGACACCCCTGGAATGCTGACGGGAGGGTGGGCTTGGGATGGGATAAGGAACTAGAGACAGAGCTTCTGGTGGGAAAGAACAATAAAGGCCAGGAGAAAGAAGTGAGGGGGTCATGTGCCAGCTGTGAAGACAGCATCCACTGGGCCCTATACTTGTTTACAAGGAGTTGTGAGGAGTAAGACTGGGGCCTGAATATGGTGGGTCATGAAACAAACAGCAAACATGCACACCATCTGCTAAGACCTAGGCTGCGAGGTACACAGGCACAAGGCTGATATTTAAGTCAGCTCCAAACACCTGCCAATCATCTCAGCACTGACTTGTCATCTGATTTAAACTAACCTGAGTGATCTCAACGTTACCCCCCAAAAGAAAAGTACGAAAGAGAAAATACTCAAGACACCCATCAACAGTGCCTTGATGTGTTCAAATTAGAAATTTCTCTTAAATGTTACCTGACAGGAAGAAACATCAAAAGCAAGAGTTTCAATTTCAGAACAATAAAACATGTAGGTGCACGCAGTCAAAAATGGAGCAGAGGAAATTATGTAATTCTACTGGCAGGTAAAATGCTCCAAACCAAATATTTTTAAAAATGTTACAGAGTACCTGACCAGGAGACGAATCCAACTTTCATAAGTCTTGAACCCAATATTAAGGATGCAAATTATGTCTTTTATTCACGTGTGTTTTATTAGAATCTATTTTACTTAAACCTGTCCTTACAGAGAACATCTCTGAGGCACCCACACAAAGACTGAGATAATAACGCTATGTTGTGGCCTTTAAAACCAGATAATGAAATGTATAAAAAAAATGTATGAATCTCTGCTAACCTTGAACCAATTTGTTCTGATGCTTTCTCTCTCTAAATTGCTCTGTGGACCTGAAGAGAGATTTCTAAGTAGAATGCAGGCCTCTGCTTTGTGGGGATGGAGGATTAAGAGGTGAGAAACCTTTTTAAAAGCAAGACATAGCATGCTCTATGCATATATTACAACCCCAAACCCTTGGAAAGTATTTTTCAGTTTCTTAACCTATGGCTGAGTCCCAGACTATTGGCTGGATTCTGATTCATACTTACCCACAAACAAACAAGGAATCAAGGCGTAGGAAAACCACATGATAAGAGTTGTCTTGATTTCTTCTAGAACCATCATGAGGGTCCGTGTTTGGCAGACTCAGGGTGACCTGGAATGTTGTTTCCTTCCGCAATGAAGCACGCTTTCCATCTCAGCCATCCTTGCTTCGGGACAAAGAGGTTGGAGTGAGTCTGAGTCGCTGCAAAACCTGAATTGCTTTGGAAAGAGGAGCCAGCCAGAGTAAGAGGCAGCTCGAGCACAGGCACAAGGCTGATATTTAAGTCAGCTCCAAACACCTGCCAATCATCTCAGCACTGACTTGTCATCTGATTTAAACTAACCTGAGTGATCTCAACGTTACCCCCCAAAAGAAAAGTACGAAAGAGAAAATACTCAAGACACCCATCAACAGTGCCTTGATGTGTTCAAATTAGAAATTTCTCTTAAATGTTACCTGACAGGAAGAAACATCAAAAGCAAGAGTTTCAATTTCAGAACAATAAAACATGTAGGTGCACGCAGTCAAAAATGGAGCAGAGGAAATTATGTAATTCTACTGGCAGGTAAAATGCTCCAAACCAAATTTTTTTAAAAAATGTTACAGAGTACCTGACCAGGAGACGAATCCAACTTTCATAAGTCTTGAACCCAATATTAAGGATGCAAATTATGTCTTTTATTCACGTGTGTTTTATTAGAATCTATTTTACTTAAACCTGTCCTTACAGAGAACATCTCTGAGGCACCCACACAAAGACTGAGATAATAACGCTATGTTGTGGCCTTTAAAACCAGATAATGAAATGTATAAAAAAAATGTATGAATCTCTGCTAACCTTGAACCAATTTGTTCTGATGCTTTCTCTCTCTAAATTGCTCTGTGGACCTGAAGAGAGATTTCTAAGTAGAATGCAGGCCTCTGCTTTGTGGGGATGGAGGATTAAGAGGTGAGAAACCTTTTTAAAAGCAAGACATAGCATGCTCTATGCATATATTACAACCCCAAACCCTTGGAAAGTATTTTTCAGTTTCTTAACCTATGGCTGAGTCCCAGACTATTGGCTGGATTCTGATTCATACTTACCCACAAACAAACAAGGAATCAAGGCGTAGGAAAACCACATGATAAGAGTTGTCTTGATTTCTTCTAGAACCATCATGAGGGTCCGTGTTTGGCAGACTCAGGGTGACCTGGAATGTTGTTTCCTTCCGCAATGAAGCACGCTTTCCATCTCAGCCATCCTTGCTTCGGGACAAAGAGGTTGGAGTGAGTCTGAGTCGCTGCAAAACCTGAATTGCTTTGGAAAGAGGAGCCAGCCCAGACAGCTCAGAAGAGGCAGTCTGGGCAGCACCCTCCTTTCTGCCCAAACCCAGATATTGCGTCAGGGGGAGTGGCCTAGGAGAGTTCCAGAGAAAAGGTACCTGAAAAGCTGAGGAATCAGTATGGTTGGGGGACTTCCCTGGTGGTCCAGCGACTCGGTGCTTCACTGCTGGTCGGCACAGAAGCGATCCCTTTTGGGGGAACTAAGATCCTACCTGTATATGAAGTTATTATTATTGATAAAAAAAAAAATAAAGAATCTGCCTGGATGATATCCTGGGGAACCCTGGTGGTCTCGAGATCTCCTTGGCAGTAGCAGACAAGATTATCTGACCCTCTCACCAAATAGTTTTTCTCTTCCAAGGCTCCCTCTTGTGAGTTCATTCGAGGAGGGTGTTTTTTGCTACATCTCCGCTTCAGAAAATGTAGAGATGTTTAAAAATATTTTTTAAAATATCTTTTAAAAAGTCAGGAGATGAAGAATATATAGCTTCATATTTGTTTGCATTTGCAAAGAAGAAAACCAGAAAGAGACAGAGAAGCTGGCAAGACTGTTTTTCTTGGGGCAAAGGGAGTGGGAATTGGGAAGATGGAGGTGAAAACTAGGAACCAGACGCTTTCCAGTACTTTCTGTTTGTTCGGGGATTTTAAAAAACTGTTTTTATTTGGGTAAAATACACGTAACATAAAATTTAACCGTCTTAATCATTTTTCAGTATATAGTTCAGTGGTATTAAATATATCCAAATTGTTGTACAACCATTACCATCATCTGCCTCCGTTAGCTCCTTTCATCTTGTAAAGCTGAAACTCTATATTCATCAAACAGTAAATTCCCCTTCTTCCCTTCCCCTGGAAATCAGCATTATTGTTTGTCCTCATGATTTTGACTACTCTAAGTTCCTCATATAAGTGGAATCATGCAATACTTGTCTTTCTGTGACTTGCCAAAAAAAACTTGAGGTCCGCCCACTTTGTAGCAATCTCAGCCATCCTTGCTTCGGGACAAAGAGGTTGGAGTGAGTCTGAGTCGCTGCAAAACCTGAATTGCTTTGGAAAGAGGAGCCAGCCCAGACAGCTCAGAAGAGGCAGTCTGGGCAGCACCCTCCTTTCTGCCCAAACCCAGATATTGCGTCAGGGGGAGTGGCCTAGGAGAGTTCCAGAGAAAAGGTACCTGAAAAGCTGAGGAATCAGTATGGTTGGGGGACTTCCCTGGTGGTCCAGCGACTCGGTGCTTCACTGCTGGTCGGCACAGAAGCGATCCCTTTTGGGGGAACTAAGATCCTACCTGTATATGAAGTTATTATTATTGATAAAAAAAAAATTCAGAATCTGCCTGGATGATATCCTGGGGAACCCTGGTGGTCTCGAGATCTCCTTGGCAGTAGCAGACAAGATTATCTGACCCTCTCACCAAATAGTTTTTCTCTTCCAAGGCTCCCTCTTGTGAGTTCATTCGAGGAGGGTGTTTTTTGCTACATCTCCGCTTCAGAAAATGTAGAGATGTTTAAAAATATTTTTTAAAATATCTTTTAAAAAGTCAGGAGATGAAGAATATATAGCTTCATATTTGTTTGCATTTGCAAAGAAGAAAACCAGAAAGAGACAGAGAAGCTGGCAAGACTGTTTTTCTTGGGGCAAAGGGAGTGGGAATTGGGAAGATGGAGGTGAAAACTAGGAACCAGACGCTTTCCAGTACTTTCTGTTTGTTCGGGGATTTTAAAAAACTGTTTTTATTTGGGTAAAATACACGTAACATAAAATTTAACCGTCTTAATCATTTTTCAGTATATAGTTCAGTGGTATTAAATATATCCAAATTGTTGTACAACCATTACCATCATCTGCCTCCGTTAGCTCCTTTCATCTTGTAAAGCTGAAACTCTATATTCATCAAACAGTAAATTCCCCTTCTTCCCTTCCCCTGGAAATCAGCATTATTGTTTGTCCTCATGATTTTGACTACTCTAAGTTCCTCATATAAGTGGAATCATGCAATACTTGTCTTTCTGTGACTTGCTTATTTCAAATAACAGCATAAGGTCCTTGAGGTCCGCCCACTTTGTAGCATATTTCAGAATTCCCTTCCCTTTTAAGACTGAATAACTTCCCCTATCCCACATTATGCTTATCCATTCATTGATGGACACTTGAGTTGCTTCCACATTTTAGCTATTGTGAATATAATCCTGCTCTGAGCACAGATGTACTCAACTCATGTGGGTGCTTTGTCTTTTTATACTGTTTGATTACTGAACAATGTAATGTATTATTGAAATTTTATTTTTTTTAATTGGAAAAAAATCTTATAAGGTTTGGCCCCTTACAATGTCAGATTTTAAAAGACTCTAAACATTCTACATGTGCAAATGCATTAGTAAAAAGAATATGAATTTTAGAATGCAACACATTTTGGTTACAGTGTCAGAACTTATTTGAAATATGACCTTGGAAAGTTATTATGTATTCATTCAACATTCACTAAGGGCTTTCTATGTGCTAGATCCTAAGTATTCAATGGTTCCTGCCCTCAACCAAAAACTTCCAAACTAGTGGAGAAAATGGAGATGAGAAGAATTATAAATGACATGAGAAGAATCATAAATATTGAAAGTGAACTGACAGAAATGTTATCAAAAGAATATAGAAGAGTTAAACAGAAACACCTAACCCAGCCTAGGGGATCAGAGAAGACTTCCTGGAGGAGGTGACTTTGGGGCTAAGTATTAAAAGCTAAAAAAACCAAAAAAACCAAAACAAAATCAGTTAGTCACAGTGTGTTTAGGAAACAAGAAGTTCGGTGCAACTGGAAAGGAAGGTTAGAGGAGCAAGAGACACGTGCTCAAAGGCAAACACAGGATACACGTAACATAAAATTTAACCGTCTTAATCATTTTTCAGTATATAGTTCAGTGGTATTAAATATATCCAAATTGTTGTACAACCATTACCATCATCTGCCTCCGTTAGCTCCTTTCATCTTGTAAAGCTGAAACTCTATATTCATCAAACAGTAAATTCCCCTTCTTCCCTTCCCCTGGAAATCAGCATTATTGTTTGTCCTCATGATTTTGACTACTCTAAGTTCCTCATATAAGTGGAATCATGCAATACTTGTCTTTCTGTGACTTGCTTATTTCAAATAACAGCATAAGGTCCTTGAGGTCCGCCCACTTTGTAGCATATTTCAGAATTCCCTTCCCTTTTAAGACTGAATAACTTCCCCTATCCCACATTATGCTTATCCATTCATTGATGGACACTTGAGTTGCTTCCACATTTTAGCTATTGTGAATATAATCCTGCTCTGAGCACAGATGTACTCAACTCATGTGGGTGCTTTGTCTTTTTATACTGTTTGATTACTGAACAATGTAATGTATTATTGAAATTTTATTTTTTTTAATTGGAAAAAAATCTTATAAGGTTTGGCCCCTTACAATGTCAGATTTTAAAAGACTCTAAACATTCTACATGTGCAAATGCATTAGTAAAAAGAATATGAATTTTAGAATGCAACACATTTTGGTTACAGTGTCAGAACTTATTTGAAATATGACCTTGGAAAGTTATTATGTATTCATTCAACATTCACTAAGGGCTTTCTATGTGCTAGATCCTAAGTATTCAATGGTTCCTGCCCTCAACCAAAAACTTCCAAACTAGTGGAGAAAATGGAGATGAGAAGAATTATAAATGACATGAGAAGAATCATAAATATTGAAAGTGAACTGACAGAAATGTTATCAAAAGAATATAGAAGAGTTAAACAGAAACACCTAACCCAGCCTAGGGGATCAGAGAAGACTTCCTGGAGGAGGTGACTTTGGGGCTAAGTATTAAAAGCTAAAAAAACCAAAAAAACCAAAACAAAATCAGTTAGTCACAGTGTGTTTAGGAAACAAGAAGTTCGGTGCAACTGGAAAGGAAGGTTAGAGGAGCAAGAGACACGTGCTCAAAGGCAAACACAGGATATTCAAGCAAGAGCTTTGAATGAATGCCTTGTTGAGGAGCGTAGTTTATCCTGAGGCAATGAGGGTCAAAGAGGCCGTTAAAAGTTCCAATCCGAGCACATCATCCTCTGCATCTGAGTTTTAGACAGTTTATGACTTAGGGTGGAGAAAACAGTGGAAGCGACCAGACTGGAGGCAGATGGGTCAGGAGGGAGGTGTTTTGGTCAGCCAGGTGAGAGATGTTGGCTTCCTCTAGGTTTTCCCACATCTGTAGAGAGAGGTGACCAAATCCAAACTGATGGAGGTAGAATCGACAGCTCCTAATCATTGAGTGGATTGAAGTAGGAGGCAAACATGATTTTCAGGTTCTAGGTTTGAGTAACTAGGTGGATGACAGCAGATCAACCTAAATAATGGTCAGGAGGGTGGGATGAGCCAGGGCAGGCAGGGTGGGGATGGCACAGGAGAGCGTGCATGTGTTTAGCTTGATACAGTTGAATCTGAGGTTCTCAGACAGGCAGGGGCTGTCTTCAGTATGTGAATGATCTTTGTCTCAGCTTATGGGTGTCAGGGTATGGGCCCATTTCCCTTGCCTTCAGCATTTCAGTGGTGGCTGAGACCAGGGAGTGAGAAAATTCAGGGAGGATATGTAGATTAAGGAGGTATGATGATATGCTCCAGGAAGACTGGCATTTAAGAACCAGCACAAGAAAAATGGCATAGACAAATATGCAGGAATAAATAGTACAGAGAGGGGGTCCTGGAAACGAGGGAAGGAGTGATCATTAAGTGGGAGTGCAGAAGAGAGTCACTGAATTAATCATCAAAAGTCTTCTAGATTTATGCCATCTAGAAGGTCGTTTGTAATGTCAGTAAGAGGAGTTTCAGCAGAGAACTTGGATTGTAAGTTAGATGGTTGTAGGTTGGAAAAAAGTGGTGCTCTTTTGATGTGAAGGGGAGAAAAGCAATCCCATGAGCCTCATTTTTATAAAACAACGATGTCTTGCATATAGTTATGGGAATTAAAGAATGCAGACACAGCACATTAGCACAGTGCCAGGAACACAGTGGATCCTCATAAATGCTTTATTAACCATTTGTTATATTAATATTTATAATAAATACATTCAGGATTATTTGCTCTGACTGGCTGGCCTTTTGGGGGCTGCCCCAGTCTGGAACCTGGATCAGCAAAGAAAGGCTTCTAGTTGGTGACATCTATTAAGATGTTCTTTGAAAGCATGGGCTCTGGGGTCAGACTGTCCTGATTGGCATTTGGGCTCTGCCACTTCCTAGTTGTATTTTTTTTACAGCCAACTCTTTTAAACAGTCTGTTTAATGCCCTCCTCTGTAAATTGGAGACAGTTATAATCCTAATCCATAGGGCTATTGTGAGGATTATATGAGATGGCACACTTAGAAGAGGATCTGCAATAGCTGTGTATCTTTTAACTCACGTAACGGTCAGAACACTTGCAGCACCTCTCCTTGACCCCTGTACTATATATATAGTATATATACTATGTAAGACTTCCCACGTAAGATTTGATTCCCAGCTTTTCAGATGAGGACACACCTGAAATTTATTAACTGTAGACCCCAGAGCTACTCAAAGATAAGAATTTTGACAGAGATCTTCTTAACTCCAAGTTATTTTCCATTACTGTAAAGACTTTCAACTCACAGATTTGATGCACGCGTATGTGAATGATCTTTGTCTCAGCTTATGGGTGTCAGGGTATGGGCCCATTTCCCTTGCCTTCAGCATTTCAGTGGTGGCTGAGACCAGGGAGTGAGAAAATTCAGGGAGGATATGTAGATTAAGGAGGTATGATGATATGCTCCAGGAAGACTGGCATTTAAGAACCAGCACAAGAAAAATGGCATAGACAAATATGCAGGAATAAATAGTACAGAGAGGGGGTCCTGGAAACGAGGGAAGGAGTGATCATTAAGTGGGAGTGCAGAAGAGAGTCACTGAATTAATCATCAAAAGTCTTCTAGATTTATGCCATCTAGAAGGTCGTTTGTAATGTCAGTAAGAGGAGTTTCAGCAGAGAACTTGGATTGTAAGTTAGATGGTTGTAGGTTGGAAAAAAGTGGTGCTCTTTTGATGTGAAGGGGAGAAAAGCAATCCCATGAGCCTCATTTTTATAAAACAACGATGTCTTGCATATAGTTATGGGAATTAAAGAATGCAGACACAGCACATTAGCACAGTGCCAGGAACACAGTGGATCCTCATAAATGCTTTATTAACCATTTGTTATATTAATATTTATAATAAATACATTCAGGATTATTTGCTCTGACTGGCTGGCCTTTTGGGGGCTGCCCCAGTCTGGAACCTGGATCAGCAAAGAAAGGCTTCTAGTTGGTGACATCTATTAAGATGTTCTTTGAAAGCATGGGCTCTGGGGTCAGACTGTCCTGATTGGCATTTGGGCTCTGCCACTTCCTAGTTGTATTTTTTTTACAGCCAACTCTTTTAAACAGTCTGTTTAATGCCCTCCTCTGTAAATTGGAGACAGTTATAATCCTAATCCATAGGGCTATTGTGAGGATTATATGAGATGGCACACTTAGAAGAGGATCTGCAATAGCTGTGTATCTTTTAACTACGTAACGGTCAGAACACTTGCAGCACCCTCTCCTTGACCCCTGTACTATATATATAGTATATATACTATGTAAGACTTCCAACGTAAGATTTGATTCCCAGCTTTTCAGATGAGGACACACCTGAAATTTATTAACTGTAGACCCCAGAGCTACTCAAAGATAAGAATTTTGACAGAGATCTTCTTAACTCCAAGTTATTTTCCATTACTGCCTCCCAATTAGCACCAAGGAGGGTTGACAATGTGTCCGAGGGACATACAACTGAGTGATTTAGGAGATGAGCAAGCGCTTTAGAGGACGGACAGTCCTTAAAATGGCATTCCAAAGATGTACCCACTTAGATTTGGATAGGAGATACATGTTTGCAGTTAAGCATTCCATTTGGGAGGATGGCATGGGCAAAGTCAAGGATGGAAAAGTTGAGGAGAAACAGAGGATGGGTAATGCTACCTGTCTGTCACAGCTTCATCTCAGGACTGGCCCATGAACCAACAAGGAAGTCAGCCCATCCACCTGTGCATGGTCCATGCCACTGGGTGAGAACCTCCGGAGGGCCGGGCCTCACCTGCTAGCCCCTACCCGTGCCTGGGCATGCATGTCTGACATTGCCTGTTACTTCTGGCTCGAAGGAACTTCCCTTTCTATTCCTTATCATCAGTGGGTTGTGATCTTTTATCTATGCAACCTGTCAAAACCAAGCTTTCCTCTAACCTGTTGCCTACACTTATCAGATTAATTTCCACTGCCTTCCAGAGTTGATCGGTCACCTATGTCTATAGATGAACCACTGGAGGAACAAAGTTATTTCCTATCATAAGCAAGTACAGTCTAGAAATTAGAATTTTTTTGCCTATTACTATTAGCCATTTGAATGATTATGGAAGGAAAGGCAAGGAGATAGTTCTTATGGAAAGGCAAAGAGTGGGGAAGGAAAAGGAGATTGATGCTCAAGGAAGAGGCTCTTCTGAGTCCCATAAGGGCTGGAACTAAAGCAAGGAGGCACCAGGGCACAAACTTTGAGGTGTTCACTTTTGAGGCTCGGAAAACACAGGGTAAGTCCTGGTGCCCTGGCACTGAGTAAGAGGTCAATTAACTGCAATAATCCTTCCCTGTTCTACTTAATACAAAATGGTTCTATTCCCTTTTTTAGATTCCTAAATATCTATGTCTTGTGTTTCAGCACATCCGACACTTCATTGTAACCCCATCATCTCAGTTACTATTTTTCTGCTGGAAGTAACACAGGGTATTTAAACAGTGAAATTTGCCTTGTCTTGGATTTTTCTAACTCCCATTTCCACAGAGTCTGCTCCAGATGTAACTTTCACACTTTCCAGCTTAGTTTTCAGAGTTCTTGCAGCCCTTTTCAACCTCCTCTGAACATACTTTGCTTTTGCAATTTCCTGCCTAGTTTATTGTCTGGCCATAGTACAGAACATCAGGAATGTTAACCTCCCTAAACCTCAATTCTTTCCTTAGGGTGTGATGAATTAAAACATTTAAGTCTGCCAGACTGTCCTCCTGTAGTTATAACTGTTCCTTTTTCATCCGACATTCCCCAACAACTCTCTTAAGATGGAGAATCAGGCCTTATCAGAATAGCCCTTTGTAGTTAAAAGTTCCATGTTTACATAAAACAAACTGTTGGCTGAAAACAAGAAACAATGCTCTGTAAGAGTAAAGATCTTAATTTTCAAATGATTTTGACTGCTGTATTTCCACTCATTCACTGGTTTAATCCTAGTCATCAGAGAAAGTGAAAGTGAAGTCAGTCGTGTCAGACTCTGCGACCCATTGAATTCTACAGGCAAGAATACTAGAGTGGGTAGCTTTTTCATTCTCCAAGGGATCTTCCCAACCCAGGGATCGAACCCGGGTCTCCCACATGGTAGGTGGATTCTTTACCATATGAACCACCAAGGAAGTCCAAGAATACTGGAGTGGGTAGCCTATCCCTTCTCCAGGGGATCTTTCCGACCCAGGAATCAAACTGGGGTCTCCTGCTTTGCATCTGGATTCTTTACCAGCTGAGCTACAAGGGAGAAGAGTAGCTCAAGGTCTATTTTATCAGAGGCCTCCTTGGACCATCCTACATAAATTAACACTGCATTCTCACTCCCCAACCCCCTCCTCTTGCTTTGTTTTTCCCTCACAAAACTTCTCCATTAGGCATTATGTCACAAGAGATGCTTAATGACAGCTTTTGAACAAACATACCCATTTTCTTCATTATCATATTGCTAGGTTAGAATGGTCTGGCACCTACGCAATCAAATATTTGAGGTGAGGTGGTTGGATGGGTGGTTGATGGATAAGTATCTCCCAAAGCTAAACAGACACAAAAATATACACCATAAATATAACTGTCCAAAAAGTACTTTTCTCATCTTGATGCCAAGTGATTAGCACATGCCCTGATGAAATCAGTGTTTGTTTTCTACACCATTTCCTTATCTGTAATCTAGAAAACATATCAAAACAAGTATGTGTGTTTGCATTACTTGTTCTGAGAAAAGATCATAGGTACAGAACATCAGGAATGTTAACCTCCTAAACCTCAATTCTTTCCTTAGGGTGTGATGAATTAAAACATTTAAGTCTGCCAGACTGTCCTCCTGTAGTTATAACTGTTCCTTTTTCATCCGACATTCCCCAACAACTCTCTTAAGATGGAGAATCAGGCCTTATCAGAATAGCCCTTTGTAGTTAAAAGTTCCATGTTTACATAAAACAAACTGTTGGCTGAAAACAAGAAACAATGCTCTGTAAGAGTAAAGATCTTAATTTTCAAATGATTTTGACTGCTGTATTTCCACTCATTCACTGGTTTAATCCTAGTCATCAGAGAAAGTGAAAGTGAAGTCAGTCGTGTCAGACTCTGCGACCCATTGAATTCTACAGGCAAGAATACTAGAGTGGGTAGCTTTTTCATTCTCCAAGGGATCTTCCCAACCCAGGGATCGAACCCGGGTCTCCCACATGGTAGGTGGATTCTTTACCATATGAACCACCAAGGAAGTCCAAGAATACTGGAGTGGGTAGCCTATCCCTTCTCCAGGGGATCTTTCCGACCCAGGAATCAAACTGGGGTCTCCTGCTTTGCATCTGGATTCTTTACCAGCTGAGCTACAAGGGAGAAGAGTAGCTCAAGGTCTATTTTATCAGAGGCCTCCTTGGACCATCCTACATAAATTAACACTGCATTCTCACTCCCCAACCCCCTCCTCTTGCTTTGTTTTTCCCTCACAAAACTTCTCCATTAGGCATTATGTCACAAGAGATGCTTAATGACAGCTTTTGAACAAACATACCCATTTTCTTCATTATCATATTGCTAGGTTAGAATGGTCTGGCACCTACGCAATCAAATATTTGAGGTGAGGTGGTTGGATGGGTGGTTGATGGATAAGTATCTCCCAAAGCTAAACAGACACAAAAATATACACCATAAATATAACTGTCCAAAAAGTACTTTTCTCATCTTGATGCCAAGTGATTAGCACATGCCCTGATGAAATCAGTGTTTGTTTTCTACACCATTTCCCTTATCTGTAATCTAGAAAACATATCAAAACAAGTATGTGTGTTTGCATTACTTGTTCTGAGAAAAGACATGCTTATTCAGGGATAACTGATTTCTTCTACAAATGCACAAAAAACATTAATAACAATTCCAGTATGTAAAGACTTTAGTCTCATCCGGGAATCCATTTGTTTCCATAATTTCACAAAAGCTATTTGCAAATGTTCTACATAGTTTGAAAAATTTTCTGAACCTAGAGATTTATTTGAAGCAGTATCTTAACTACCTTAGATGTCTATTCTAATTGTCTACTTATAATGCTTGTTTTCCTGTTCAAAAGTCACAATACATGGAGAGAGGAAATTGAGTACTCTTTTTGTCTTCTGTAGTTAAGTTTGCAACACTAGTTCAAAATACTGTAATAATACTGAAATAATACTGAGATCACCTTTCCCTGGAGCCTTACAAGCAGCTTAAAAAGTAATCTGAGTCGAAACACTTAAAAAATCAGTTAGTCCAATAGGTGAACTAAATGTCTGTGTGAATCCTTAGTAGGCATCCAGACCCAAATTTTTAAGTATCAGATAACTTTAAGTGCTCCAGCTGACATACATATTCTCAAAGACACTGTGGTTTATCTGTCAACATGGCCTGTGACAACGAAAACACACCCTGCTTTTCAAAATCTCACTAAGCCAAATTCATGCTCTATTCATTAAATAGGTCTCAACAAACTATATTAATACTTTCAGATCAAAAGAACCCTTCACAGTAAGAAAAATGTATTTCAGTTCTTTGGTCATTGGTGTTAGGTCAGTTAAACTAGGGTGTGGAGCATGCATACGATGCTGGTCTGTGTTTAGATGGCGACAGCTGAGTCATATAAACTGGTTATCAGAAGACAGGAGTTTCCTACCCTGCCTGCAACAGAATGCAATATTGATTTTCCAGGCATTTCCGGTCTAAATCTGTATTTTCTTCATTATCATATTGCTAGGTTAGAATGGTCTGGCACCTACGCAATCAAATATTTGAGGTGAGGTGGTTGGATGGGTGGTTGATGGATAAGTATCTCCCAAAGCTAAACAGACACAAAAATATACACCATAAATATAACTGTCCAAAAAGTACTTTTCTCATCTTGATGCCAAGTGATTAGCACATGCCCTGATGAAATCAGTGTTTGTTTTCTACACCATTTCCTTATCTGTAATCTAGAAAACATATCAAAACAAGTATGTGTGTTTGCATTACTTGTTCTGAGAAAAGACATGCTTATTCAGGGATAACTGATTTCTTCTACAAATGCACAAAAAACATTAATAACAATTCCAGTATGTAAAGACTTTAGTCTCATCCGGGAATCCATTTGTTTCCATAATTTCACAAAAGCTATTTGCAAATGTTCTACATAGTTTGAAAAATTTTCTGAACCTAGAGATTTATTTGAAGCAGTATCTTAACTACCTTAGATGTCTATTCTAATTGTCTACTTATAATGCTTGTTTTCCTGTTCAAAAGTCACAATACATGGAGAGAGGAAATTGAGTACTCTTTTTGTCTTCTGTAGTTAAGTTTGCAACACTAGTTCAAAATACTGTAATAATACTGAAATAATACTGAGATCACCTTTCCCTGGAGCCTTACAAGCAGCTTAAAAAGTAATCTGAGTCGAAACACTTAAAAAATCAGTTAGTCCAATAGGTGAACTAAATGTCTGTGTGAATCCTTAGTAGGCATCCAGCCAATTCTTAAGTATCAGATAACTTTAAGTGCTCCAGCTGACATACATATTCTCAAAGACACTGTGGTTTATCTGTCAACATGGCCTGTGACAACGAAAACACACCCTGCTTTTCAAAATCTCACTAAGCCAAATTCATGCTCTATTCATTAAATAGGTCTCAACAAACTATATTAATACTTTCAGATCAAAAGAACCCTTCACAGTAAGAAAAATGTATTTCAGTTCTTTGGTCATTGGTGTTAGGTCAGTTAAACTAGGGTGTGGAGCATGCATACGATGCTGGTCTGTGTTTAGATGGCGACAGCTGAGTCATATAAACTGGTTATCAGAAGACAGGAGTTTCCTACCCTGCCTGCAACAGAATGCAATATTGATTTTCCCCCAAAGCAGTAACATGGTATTTTCAGGAAGTCAACTGGATGCTGTTCAAAACTTAAAATGAGGATGTCATCCATGCTGTATCAAATGTGTTTTAAGTTGGAAGCGACTTCAGCTGTGAAGCCATTCAAAAACAGTTAAAGGATCTAGATAATAAGATTACAAAGGAACTCCTTTTCTTCTGGTGAAATATTAAACAGGAAAAGTTAAAGCATGCTGTAATGTTACATTCCTAGTTTATTAATTTGGACACAGCATCTGAAGTGTTTCTGCAAAATCATGTTCTCAGATTCTAAACCCCAAATTCCTAAGTTACAGGAAAAACAAGGAGTAACAGTAACTGCATTTTGAGATTTGAACTAGGGGGATAAAGGCTGGGAAATGGACGATTTAAACAGTGTTGGTTTAAAAAGTATTGGTAAAAATAAGGAGAGCAGGGGCTTCCCTGGTAGCTCAGTGGTAAAGAGTTCACCTGCCAATGCAGGAGACACAGGTTCGATCCCTGATCCAAGAAGATCCCACATGCTGCGGAGCAACTAAGCTCGTGAGTCACAACTATAGAGCCTGTGCTCTAGAGCCTTGGAGCCACAACTATTGAGCCCATGCGCTGCAACTACTGAAGCCTGTGTGCCCTAGAGCCCAAGTTCCACAAGAGAAATCACCGCAACAATAAGCCTGCTCACCTCAACTAGAGAGTAGCCCCCATGCCCTGCAACTAGAGAAGAGCCTGCAGCAGCAGTGAAAACCCAGAAAAAAACAAAAATAAACAAATAAAATTTTAAAAAATAATGAGAGCATCCATACTATCTGATGCATTGTGGGGATTCAATTCCAGTATTATCAGCTTCTCATTTTTCAGGGGAAACTAAAATTCTGAATTTTATGTGAAATTCAACCCCCACCCCCTCCATTTTTAAATGTTAATTACCTTTTCAAACATTGTGGGTTGAACTGTATTCCTATTTGGTTATATCCTAAACTGGGTTACCTTGCAAGATGGGGAAACGGTGGTGATGGTGAGTTTTGGACTTTCCAACAACAGAAGTGGCTGGCTTGCCACGGGAAGAGGTGCCTTTTCGTTATTCTCACAAGTGTACCTACTCAGACAGTAATGGCCCTGCTTCTTGCAATCTCTGGATCAGATGACAGACTTAAAGCATTATCTATCCACATATCCACGAAGGTATCATCATTGTAACAATTCAAGCTAGATCTTTATTCTTCAAGCAATGACAATGGATTACACGAAGCCTTCTGATCTTGTTAAGTGATATATCTGTGACACACCATCTTTAAAAGTGCCAGATGTTGGGCTTCCCTGGTGGTCCAGTGGGTAAAAAGTCCGCTTTGCAGTGCAAGGGCCACCGGTTTGATCCCTGGCCTGGGAAGATCCCATGCGCCGCTGAGCGGCTGGGACCATGTATCCAATTACTAGCCAGTGCTCTGGAGCACATGCGCCCAGAGCTGGTGCTCTGTAACGAGAGGCCACTGAGATGGGAGGCCCACACAGGCCAAAGAATAAAAATGGATGAAAATAAATAAATAAAAAATCAATAAAAGAGGTCAAAATTAAAAATAAAAGTGCCAGGTGTTACTGTGTGTGGTCAGAAGTGTGTAATCTAAGTGTGTGAATCGGTATTCAGCTGAACTTAGGGGTCTATGACCACATAACAGATACAGCAGCTTTCTGTCATTGAGCTTAAAGTTCTGAAAATTCTTCTTTCAAGAGTTTGAAGCTATCTGTAGAAGTGGATTGTTCCACAAGAGAAATCACCGCAACAATAAGCCTGCCCACCACAACTAGAGAGGCAGCCGCCATGCCCTGCAACTAGAGAAGAGCCTGCAGCAGCAGTGAAAACCCAGAAAAAAACAAAAATAAACAAATAAAATTTTAAAAAATAATGAGAGCATCCATACTATCTGATGCATTGTGGGGATTCAATTCCAGTATTATCAGCTTCTCATTTTTCAGGGGAAACTAAAATTCTGAATTTTATGTGAAATTCAACCCCCACCCCCTCCATTTTTAAATGTTAATTACCTTTTCAAACATTGTGGGTTGAACTGTATTCCTATTTGGTTATATCCTAAACTGGGTTACCTTGCAAGATGGGGAAACGGTGGTGATGGTGAGTTTTGGACTTTCCAACAACAGAAGTGGCTGGCTTGCCACGGGAAGAGGTGCCTTTTCGTTATTCTCACAAGTGTACCTACTCAGACAGTAATGGCCCTGCTTCTTGCAATCTCTGGATCAGATGACAGACTTAAAGCATTATCTATCCACATATCCACGAAGGTATCATCATTGTAACAATTCAAGCTAGATCTTTATTCTTCAAGCAATGACAATGGATTACACGAAGCCTTCTGATCTTGTTAAGTGATATATCTGTGACACACCATCTTTAAAAGTGCCAGATGTTGGGCTTCCCTGGTGGTCCAGTGGGTAAAAAGTCCGCTTTGCAGTGCAAGGGCCACCGGTTTGATCCCTGGCCTGGGAAGATCCCATGCGCCGCTGAGCGGCTGGGACCATGTATCCAATTACTAGCCAGTGCTCTGGAGCACATGCGCCCAGAGCTGGTGCTCTGTAACGAGAGGCCACTGAGATGGGAGGCCCACACAGGCCAAAGAATAAAAATGGATGAAAATAAATAAATAAAAAATCAATAAAAGAGGTCAAAATTAAAAATAAAAGTGCCAGGTGTTACTGTGTGTGGTCAGAAGTGTGTAATCTAAGTGTGTGAATCGGTATTCAGCTGAACTTAGGGGTCTATGACCACATAACAGATACAGCAGCTTTCTGTCATTGAGCTTAAAGTTCTGAAAATTCTTCTTTCAAGAGTTTGAAGCTATCTGTAGAAGTGGATTGGGCAGTTATGTATACTATGAATATTTAAATTAATAGCAAAAGACAATTAACAAAATAAATAAATAAATTAATTAATAGCTAAGCATCTTCTCACAGATGAAAGAAAATTTCTATAATGTTGCTCTTTCTAGGACTTTCCTCCTAATCTAAAAACAAGCACACAGAGACCAATGTGTCAGAAGGCAAGAGTGTACCACGCTAGGAAAAGGGAAACCTGGTTTCTAATACAAATCCTGCTATTAGCTAACTACATAGATGTTTTCAAAGATGGTTCCAGTTCTTAAGGGAATTCATGTTTTTTAAAAAAAGTCATCGATTGGTTTTAAGACTAAAAAGGCTGATAAAATTTGTAAGTACAAAAGTAGTGTCCAGTGAGGTTTCCATCACATAGTAAGAGCACACAATACCTATTACTGGCATACATGAACGCCTTAGGAATTCTCTAGTTATTATAAATCTAATTACAGAACAGAAATACACATTCTGCTTCCAGTGCTACTCTATTCCTAGTTACTTTCTCAAAATCCTTGACATCAGCTCTGCAGGGTTTGCTATGAACAGCTCATCTCTGCAACACAAAGTAGTCATTGAACTGTTCCTCTCCTTTTTCAAAACAAACATCCACTTTTTAAATAAGGAAGACTGCTACAAAGAGGTGGAAAATAAAAAGCTTCATCAAATGTTTAAAATTAAAAAGTCATTTTACAACTACTTTAAAACTATTTTTCTCAACTTACGTCAAGTGATTTTACAGTAAAAAAAAGGTGACTTGTTTCCATTAAACTTGCCTATTCATAATCATCCTGATAAACAAAGGGGGGCTGAGAAAGATAATGAAATACGAAAGGCTTTAAAAACAGATGTAATGAAGATTAAAAAAATTGTACAATGTCTATATATTTGCTAACTCCTGTTGCTTAAGGTGTTACTGTGTGTGGTCAGAAGTGTGTAATCTAAGTGTGTGAATCGGTATTCAGCTGAACTTAGGGTCTATGACCACATAACAGATACAGCAGCTTTGTGTCATTGAGCTTAAAGTTCTGAAAATTCTTCTTTCAAGAGTTTGAAGCTATCTGTAGAAGTGGATTGGGCAGTTATGTATACTATGAATATTTAAATTAATAGCAAAAGACAATTAACAAAATAAATAAATAAATTAATTAATAGCTAAGCATCTTCTCACAGATGAAAGAAAATTTCTATAATGTTGCTCTTTCTAGGACTTTCCTCCTAATCTAAAAACAAGCACACAGAGACCAATGTGTCAGAAGGCAAGAGTGTACCACGCTAGGAAAAGGGAAACCTGGTTTCTAATACAAATCCTGCTATTAGCTAACTACATAGATGTTTTCAAAGATGGTTCCAGTTCTTAAGGGAATTCATGTTTTTTAAAAAAAGTCATCGATTGGTTTTAAGACTAAAAAGGCTGATAAAATTTGTAAGTACAAAAGTAGTGTCCAGTGAGGTTTCCATCACATAGTAAGAGCACACAATACCTATTACTGGCATACATGAACGCCTTAGGAATTCTCTAGTTATTATAAATCTAATTACAGAACAGAAATACACATTCTGCTTCCAGTGCTACTCTATTCCTAGTTACTTTCTCAAAATCCTTGACATCAGCTCTGCAGGGTTTGCTATGAACAGCTCATCTCTGCAACACAAAGTAGTCATTGAACTGTTCCTCTCCTTTTTCAAAACAAACATCCACTTTTTAAATAAGGAAGACTGCTACAAAGAGGTGGAAAATAAAAAGCTTCATCAAATGTTTAAAATTAAAAAGTCATTTTACAACTACTTTAAAACTATTTTTCTCAACTTACGTCAAGTGATTTTACAGTAAAAAAAAGGTGACTTGTTTCCATTAAACTTGCCTATTCATAATCATCCTGATAAACAAAGGGGGGCTGAGAAAGATAATGAAATACGAAAGGCTTTAAAAACAGATGTAATGAAGATTAAAAAAATTGTACAATGTCTATATATTTGCTAACTCCTGTTGCTTAGCAGGAGAAGTCAGAGCTGCCACCCAGTGGCAACAGAAGTCTTTAAATGATTTGAAGATTTAGATAATTAAAAAACAAATAAAATGAATCTAAAAAAACACCAAAATCAAGAACCTCTTGAATCAGACAACTTCAATTTTAGAATTAGTAATTCTTTGTCTTAAATGTCTGTTCATACCATATTAAAGAATGGAAACATTCATTTGCCTAGGCAGCAATGGGGAAAATTTTTACAAATCTCATGACTTTCTACTATTTACTAAGTTATGTTGTTTTAGTATTTCCTATTAAAATATTGAAGGTACTCTGCTTAAATCTCAAGAATTTATAATGAGGGGGGAGCAGCTATGGCCATGAAATGTAACTGGTTTTCTTCTATGATGTACAGAAATAAATTACTCTACAGTAGCCTCTCACCCATAAACCCAAACTTCTGCTAGAAAAACAAAAACATAATAGAAGCACCTGCAAAATAAGATTCTAAAAATAGTTTTTCTCAAACCACTAGCACATCATCTTTCCACCAGATACACGTCAATTTTAGTGCCCTCATCAATAAAATTCAAAGCTGAAAGAAGAAAATGAACATACTAGAAATACTATGTCTGACAATTACTGACTTACTGATTTGGGAGGCAGGAGGGCAGGAGTGCTGGGCAGAGAACCAAGTACCTCACTGCCTCCTACTTCAAAATTTGGCCACAGCATTTTTTCATACCGACACAGATACAACATACTCAAAAACAAGATGCTCTGGTAAAACAACACTAGGGGAAAATAATAACACTAGAATATCCATTTATAGTTTGAATAGCTAAACATCTTTTTGTTCTCTTAAATAACTTAGATGAGAGAAGTACCAAAAAAATTCTTAGGAATTTGGAAACTTTTGTTTCCAATAGTTGTAAATTTAAATTGTACAAGATCTGTTTTCTAATATCCTATATGTTTTGCTTTACACTGAAGAAAACAAATGAATTCTGAAAAATATGGACAGACACGACACAGTTGGTATTTACAATGGTTTGTGACAAATATAATACCTGAAAATTTCTAATTTTCCATTTATTATTGCTATTTAATCACAGAAAAGATGAACAACTCTCCAAGAAATTTATTTAAGCATATGCTATATGTTGATATAATCGATATAATAATTTTATATGGACAGAAACCACTGCAGAAGTAACTAAGATGGTACCCGTAACAAGAAAATAAAGGAAAGGCAATAAAGGCATTCTTTCATATAAAGACTTTTGATCTGCATCATTTCTTCAAAATATAAAACCCTAATATTAGAAGCAAGAGAAAAAGAGCAAAGAAAACAATAAAACAGAAGACCAACAATAAAGAACTGCTCTATGCAGATGCTTGGTGTATGTAGTATATATGTATGGGTTCAGTTATAATAAAAATACGTATGTATTAAAGTCAATTCTCATATAGAGTTAGAAACAGCAACTTCCAATCAACCATGACTGGACTGACATTTTCTCAGTCTTCAATTACATGACAAATTACAACTGTACAGCAGTCACTTCTGGTCAGCAGTATCATGATAAATGCTTGATGAGATATAATTTTTCTCCTTGTTCACTTGTAAAAATTGGTGCCTTTTTGTAATGTTCTACCAGTTCTTCCATGGTGCTGAATTTACGCTGCCCAATGCAGTAGACAGTCTCTTTTAGTTGTACTTTAAAATGTTTGTTTTTCCCTTGAGCTTTTAGTGATACTGAGAAATCGTTTGGCTAGAAAAAAAAATTGAAAGACATCTATTAGCATTTTTTATATTAAACTAATAATAGCTAAAATGTGAGGACTTTAAGTAACAGGCATGATGCTAAATTATTTACATGAATTATCTCCTTTCTGCCTCAAAAACAAACCCATTTTACAGATTAAAGAAATAAAGGCTGAAGAGAAGCTAAGCTGCCCAAGATCATTCATCTAGTTAAAAGAGCCAGGATTCAATACTGAACCAGTCAAATGTCGAAGTCCCCCTAATACCAGGGCAAATCTTTTAGTTTAACATCTGACATATAAAATCTCTCCATTCAAACTACTGGAGAAACACTGGAGAAAATCCAAGACATCCACGCCTTTGCAATCAGTAGCTGTCTAACAGAGTAGCTGATATAATACTCTGAATGCTCAGAGATGAAGGACACAAAACTGAGAACTAATGCAAACTCTAATAAGAGGTCATAAGCTCAAATTCCTATTAGGGGTAAAAAAATATATATATATAAACAAGGGCCAGAGTGGCTAAAGCCATTGAGCTGCAATTTGCAGGCATATCTATGGCTCAACACTGACAGGTCTTCCAATTTTAAAAGCAAGTCTGATGCTTAGATTTTTATACTAAATCTCCCACTATTTAAATACCAACAATCAATCAAATAATTTAAAAACATTGTGCCAGTCAAACAAACTACCCCTGTTTGAGATCTCTACAACTTCTACTACTAAAAGTGATGATATATTTTGGCTAATATCTATGCTTAATCACACACGAGAAAATACAAAGTATTTTGCAATCAAGCTACTTTCTTAGTTTTTTTTAAACCAAACACTTTTTGAACAGTCTCGGTATCACCCTCTTTCGGTTTCTTGGGAACATCTGATACTTATGGCTATTTACCATCCACTCTAGGGTTGCTCCTCTCCTAACCCTTCCACCCACTGCTTGTCCTGGAAAGAAGAGCCAGGTCAGGCATCTAACCTGAAAATAAATCCCACTACTCTTCCCTATCATCAACTACCTGCTCTTCCTGTGGGGTTATGGACAGGCCCCCATTTCCTGAACTTCACATCAGGAAGTTCACTTAATTTCATTCTTGCTCTCTCTTCCCCATCCCCTACCTCCACTGTCACACATACAGATTTTCTTCTTTCTTTCAACCTTTTGTATAATCATTCATAAACTTTTGTACAAACACATATACACAAAGCCAATACTAATCACGGAAAAGAAGTGATATCCTTTACCAAGGAAAAATAAAGGTCATTTTTAAGGGAAATGAGTATTGTCAAATTTTAAAATATGCAATATATTTATCTAAATTTATATCTAAAATATTCTATACAATATGCAAAAGAGCCTACATATTTTCTTATCCAATTTTTATGGTTTCACAGTTTATTGTTTTACTACTAGTGGGGTTGAATTTATCTTTTATTATAAATGCACTCAAATCAGTCATTGACTACTGGAGAAACACTGGAGAAAATCCAAGACATCCACGCCTTTGCAATCAGTAGCTGTCTAACAGAGTAGCTGATATAATACTCTGAATGCTCAGAGATGAAGGACACAAAACTGAGAACTAATGCAAACTCTAATAAGAGGTCATAAGCTCAAATTCCTATTAGGGGTAAAAAAATATATATATATAAACAAGGGCCAGAGTGGCTAAAGCCATTGAGCTGCAATTTGCAGGCATATCTATGGCTCAACACTGACAGGTCTTCCAATTTTAAAAGCAAGTCTGATGCTTAGATTTTTATACTAAATCTCCCACTATTTAAATACCAACAATCAATCAAATAATTTAAAAACATTGTGCCAGTCAAACAAACTACCCCTGTTTGAGATCTCTACAACTTCTACTACTAAAAGTGATGATATATTTTGGCTAATATCTATGCTTAATCACACACGAGAAAATACAAAGTATTTTGCAATCAAGCTACTTTCTTAGTTTTTTTTAAACCAAACACTTTTTGAACAGTCTCGGTATCACCCTCTTTCGGTTTCTTGGGAACATCTGATACTTATGGCTATTTACCATCCACTCTAGGGTTGCTCCTCTCCTAACCCTTCCACCCACTGCTTGTCCTGGAAAGAAGAGCCAGGTCAGGCATCTAACCTGAAAATAAATCCCACTACTCTTCCCTATCATCAACTACCTGCTCTTCCTGTGGGGTTATGGACAGGCCCCCATTTCCTGAACTTCACATCAGGAAGTTCACTTAATTTCATTCTTGCTCTCTCTTCCCCATCCCCTACCTCCACTGTCACACATACAGATTTTCTTCTTTCTTTCAACCTTTTGTATAATCATTCATAAACTTTTGTACAAACACATATACACAAAGCCAATACTAATCACGGAAAAGAAGTGATATCCTTTACCAAGGAAAAATAAAGGTCATTTTTAAGGGAAATGAGTATTGTCAAATTTTAAAATATGCAATATATTTATCTAAATTTATATCTAAAATATTCTATACAATATGCAAAAGAGCCTACATATTTTCTTATCCAATTTTTATGGTTTCACAGTTTATTGTTTTACTACTAGTGGGGTTGAATTTATCTTTTATTATAAATGCACTCCAAATACAGTGCATGTTGCTATAGGTTTCTGAGGTACATAAAAGTATATTCCAACTTCCAAACAATTTATACAGAAACAAATATGAATTTTTTTTCTAAATTCAGGGGTTTCATTTTAAGGATGACAGCATACCCATTGTACAATTTAAGAAATGCTTTCCCAGTTTAGTCTACTGGACTGTTCTACTCTCAGTGAAGAAACCAGTGCTCAATTTTCCCCATTTTTCAGTTTAATGCAACAGAAAATATTTCAGGAAGGCAAAACCAATGGAACTAGATAAGGCCAGATTGTCCTATGTACAGTTATATTTTACTTAAAATAAATACACTTGGAAAGAACATTGACTTTACTCAGAAACTTCACATATTAACAAATATACTACCTGGTTAATTTTAGGGAAGCCACTAAACCTCTCTGACCTTATTTTTTTAATATTCAGGGCTCTATTTCCATTTACCTTTGAAAACCAACTTACCGAAGATTCACTATCACGAATGAGGAAATCACCTTCGTGTCCTCTTTCATTTAACGCCATTTCTGCTTGGTGCCTGGTGACTTTCCCGTAATACCACGGATTGCCAGCAAACTTTCCAGTGAGTGAAGGCCTAATGTAATCACACTGGGGAGGTGGTGGTTCCAAACCTGATGTTAATGGGTTATTCTGCATAATGGTAACATAGTTTTTTGGCACCAGACCAACCATTCCATTGATCTTCCTGCATTTCCACCACTCGGGGTCATTTTCAGGCTTTTCAATAACATCCATTACATCTCCTTTCTCAAAATTAAGTTCTTCATCATTGGACGAGCTGAATGGGTAAAGAGCCTGTACCACATGCAACACTTGTCCAGTGTTTAGGTTATTCACGACTGCTGCTAATTTCTCTGACAAAGAACCCACATGGTCACCCAAAGGACTGTCACCTTCCTCAGTTACGTAGTTTGAAGGAAACCATCCAACTTGTCCATTGTAGCTTCCCCGCCACCACCCGTCACTGCACTTCTCCATGACGGTCACCTTCGTCCCTTTTATCAATGATAATTCATCCTCTCTCTGCCATATAGTTAAATTTTACATAAGCAGGCATGTTGAGGTCATAGAGACGTTCCCCTGGGTCAACAAAGCTATCATCAGCAGGAGATGCAGAGTCTGGCACACTAGGTTTTCTTTTCACTTTTCCAATACCTGTTTAAATAAAAAAGGGTGATGAGAATATAAAACAATGATAATGAAAAACACCAATGCATTCATCATTACAAAAATAACTCCATAATTGTTTTAAGATTTTTACCCTCCCTTCTTCCCTCCCCGAGTCACTCTCTTTCTCTCTCTTTACAACCTCATAACTTATTGTATATAACTGGAAGTTTAATTTTGACCTCCCTTCATAAATTATTTTCTCATGTTAAAGGCCCTGAAATAATTATATAACACCATTATAAAGTTGCCCTAAAATTAATATATTTTCTCTTAAATGTAAATATCAAATTATTTCCTATATATCTACAATCTAAGTACATAGAGGCTCCAGCAAACCCATGTTCTTCCTTACTAACTGAAATTATGTAACTGGCTGTATAGAAATAAACCAGTAACTTAAAACTACAATTTGATATACAATATAAAATTATAGTTATGTCTCAGTAATCCTCCCATTTGTTTTCTTAGTTTCCAAGAAACTATTCACCTCTATTCACCTCATGTTTATTTTAAAATAATATACTATTTCCTTGCTTATCTGTCTTCACCCAATCCACATATAAGCTCCACAATGGTAGAGATTTTTGCTGACTTTGTTCATGAATTTTTGGCACCAGACCAACCATTCCATTGATCTTCCTGCATTTCCACCACTGGGGTCACCTTCCTAAAAAAGTTCTTCATCATTGGACGAGCTGAATGGGTAAAGAGCCTGTACCACATGCAACACTTGTCCAGTGTTTAGGTTATTCACGACTGCTGCTAATTTCTCTGACAAAGAACCCACATGGTCACCCAAAGGACTGTCACCTTCCTCAGTTACGTAGTTTGAAGGAAACCATCCAACTTGTCCATTGTAGCTTCCCCGCCACCACCCGTCACTGCACTTCTCCATGACGGTCACCTTCGTCCCTTTTATCAATGATAATTCATCCTCTCTCTCTGCCATATAGTTAAATTTTACATAAGCAGGCATGTTGAGGTCATAGAGACGTTCCCCTGGGTCAACAAAGCTATCATCAGCAGGAGATGCAGAGTCTGGCACACTAGGTTTTCTTTTCACTTTTCCAATACCTGTTTAAATAAAAAAGGGTGATGAGAATATAAAACAATGATAATGAAAAACACCAATGCATTCATCATTACAAAAATAACTCCATAATTGTTTTAAGGAATTTTACCCTCCCTTCTTCCCTCCCCGAGTCACTCTCTTTCTCTCTCTTTACAACCTCATAACTTATTGTATATAACTGGAAGTTTAATTTTGACCTCCCTTCATAAATTATTTTCTCATGTTAAAGGCCCTGAAATAATTATATAACACCATTATAAAGTTGCCCTAAAATTAATATATTTTCTCTTAAATGTAAATATCAAATTATTTCCTATATATCTACAATCTAAGTACATAGAGGCTCCAGCAAACCCATGTTCTTCCTTACTAACTGAAATTATGTAACTGGCTGTATAGAAATAAACCAGTAACTTAAAACTACAATTTGATATACAATATAAAATTATAGTTATGTCTCAGTAATCCTCCCATTTGTTTTCTTAGTTTCCAAGAAACTATTCACCTCTATTCACCTCATGTTTATTTTAAAATAATATACTATTTCCTTGCTTATCTGTCTTCACCCAATCCACATATAAGCTCCACAATGGTAGAGATTTTTGCTGACTTTGTTCATGAATATAATTTCAAGGATCTCATTCAGCGCTTAGTACATAGGAAGTGCTTAATATATATTTGTTAAAAGAATAACCAATTGTACCATCATCAGAAAGGAAAGCTACAGCAACTTTAATCAGGCATTTTCACTACTGCGTATTTCTTAGCATGTGATTTTGTGTTCTGCGTTTACTGAAAAAAACTAAGGCATTCTTAGGTAAAATTTCGCAACTACTTTCTATCTGAAAATTCTTTCTCATTGCCCTTACTTTTTTCTTCTCCCAAGTTCCTAACCTCTGTTCCTTTGGGCTCTTAATACCATTTTTCCTGCCTCTTTTTGGGACTCTTGGCCATCCAGATGTATTTTCCTCCCCCTTACGCCCTAAGTCTAAAAAAACACTTAGATTGCTTTTTATTTTTTTAACAGAACTTACTTTCTGTAGGTCTACTAATTATGCTTGTTTTAAATACCTCTTCTGGCTGTTTTGTTTTTTAATATTTATTTACTTTTGGCTGTGCTGGGTCCTACTTGCTTCATGCAGGCTTTCTCTAGTTGTGGAGAGTGGAGGTTACTCTCCAGGCATGTGGGATCTTCCCAGACCAGGGATCAAACCTGTGTGTCCCCTGCACTACAAGGAAAACTCTTAAATCTCTGGACCACCAGGGAAGCCTAGATTGCTTTTCTTCCAAAATAAAGTTACATCAATTTGCCTACTGTTTTTTTTTTTTTTTTTTAAATTTTTGGCTATTCTGAGTTTTCACTGCTGCTGCAGGCTCTTCTCTAGTTGTAGGGAGTGGGGGCTACTCTCTAGTTGAGGTGAGCATGCTTCTTGTTGCAGTGACTTCTCTTGTTGTAGAACTCAGGTTCTAGGGCCCATGGGCTTCAGTACTTGTGACACATGGGCTCCACAGTTGCAGCTCCGAGGCTCTAGAGCATAGGCTCCATAGTTGTGGCTCATGGGCTTCCCTGCTCCACAGCATGTGACAGCTTCCTGGATCAGGGATCGAACTTGTGTCTCCTGCATTGGCAGGCAAACTCTTTTACCACTGAGCTACCAGGGAAGCCCCGGCTACTGTTTTTTAACTACATCATTCTTTACAAAGTTGTCTTCCCTTTTTCCTTCAACTCTTTCACTACTCCCTCAATTCTAACTCCTTATAATCTGGTCCTCTATATCCATAAAAATGACTCAATTAAAACTGTCATCTTTTCTCTGCAAATCAGACCATTTTAGAGCCCCCAGTCTTTTCAAACTCTCTGCACAGAACCAAAATCACAGATTACTCTCTATAACATTCTCCCCTTCTTTAACTTCTCCAAGAGTATGTTGTTTTCCCTACTGACCTGTTTAAATATTCTTGTGTTCCTCTGTCTGAACTCCTCTAAATCTTGTTATAAAGACTGCATGTTATGTTACTTGCTTACTTGTCTGTCTTAATAAAAGAATGAGCTTCCTGGCAGCAGTAAACTGGATCTTACTACCTTGTCTCCCCAGCACTTAGCAGTACCACACTAGTAGCAGCACCGGGGTAAGTCTGCTCAAAGAGTAAGTGAATGAGTCCTTAAAGTGTTTCCCAAGATGCCATGCTTGGACTTAGCCTCTTAATTCAAGGAAATCACTTTCATTTTCTGTAACTTCCAGTTAGAAGATTCCAAGATCTTTTTGCAGTTCCCAGCTGGAATTTAGACATTACAATTCCAATTGCCATTGGTCATCTACAACTCCTCTGTCCAAATGAAAATAACCTCTTCAATATCCATAAATCAATGAACTCCCTCCCTCCCAATTGCCTTCCTTCTGGTTAATGATATGTCATCATTACGAAAAATGTGTACATCAGGGATGTAGGGAAGTCTAGGGTTCCAAACCTCCAGAAAAATAATTAATATGCTTGTGAATACTGTCAAAATCAACTTTTGTGGAACTCTACAATGTGGTAAGAAACTTACAATAATTAGGGCAAGGCTTAATCAAGAAAGAAGCTGCTGTTATGTAGTAAGAAAGAAAGCATAGTAGCACTTCAGTTCCCTGCCTAAATGTCCAAACCAGCCATACCTGTGAGGACAGCAACCTAAACTAATAATGCCAGAGAGTAATATCGATCTTACTCAAAAAGAATTTTAATTATAGATTTCAACATCTCGGGCAGCTACCTGAAGGACTGGCACAGTGGCTTGCCTTGCTTTCACCTGACATGGAGCATTTCCAGGGTTAGGATGTTTTCTGCTGAAATGATGTAGTCGCTTGGTGTAAGAAACAATAAAAACTAATAAAATATATTTGGGAAAAAAATTTCAGAAAGTACCAAAAAGGAAAACTTGAATGTGCATCAGGAACTATTTAACATAGAATTTATACTTTATTAGGTATTTTGAGTAATCTACAGATGACTTCAAGTATATGGGAAAATGTGTGTAGAGTATATGCAAACACTATGCTGTTATAAGCAATGAACATTCTTGTGTTTTGGTATCTCCGGGGTGAAACCAAACCACTGCAGATACCAAGAGATGACTATACCAGCCAAAGTGATGCACAGATTCAATGGAATCCTTATCAAAGTATCAACATTCCTGTTTTTAAAGGTGATCCTAAAATTCCTAAGAAATTGTAAAGGATCTCAATAGTCAAAACAATCTTGAAAACGGAAAACAAAGTTGGAATACTCATACTTCCAAATTTGAAAATTTACTACAAAGCCACAATAATCAAAACAGTTGATTTGATGACAAATATATAAGTAAAACAGAACTGCAACGACAAACAGATCAAAAGAATAGAATTGAGAGTTCCAAAATAAAACCATACATCTACAGTCAATTGATTTTGACTCTGACCATAAGAAGGGTACCAAGACCATTTAATAGAGGAAATGTTGCAGGAAGGAAGCCAGTTCTGACTCCATCTGGTTAATGATATGTCATCATTACGAAAAATGTGTACATCAGGGATGTAGGGAAGTCTAGGGTTCCAAACCTCCAGAAAAATAATTAATATGCTTGTGAATACTGTCAAAATCAACTTTTGTGGAACTCTACAATGTGGTAAGAAACTTACAATAATTAGGGCAAGGCTTAATCAAGAAAGAAGCTGCTGTTATGTAGTAAGAAAGAAAGCATAGTAGCACTTCAGTTCCCTGCCTAAATGTCCAAACCAGCCATACCTGTGAGGACAGCAACCTAAACTAATAATGCCAGAGAGTAATATCGATCTTACTAAAAAAGAATTTTAATTATAGATTTCAACATCTCGGGCAGCTACCTGAAGGACTGGCACAGTGGCTTGCCTTGCTTTCACCTGACATGGAGCATTTCCAGGGTTAGGATGTTTTCTGCTGAAATGATGTAGTCGCTTGGTGTAAGAAACAATAAAAACTAATAAAATATATTTGGGAAAAAAATTTCAGAAAGTACCAAAAAGGAAAACTTGAATGTGCATCAGGAACTATTTAACATAGAATTTATACTTTATTAGGTATTTTGAGTAATCTACAGATGACTTCAAGTATATGGGAAAATGTGTGTAGAGTATATGCAAACACTATGCTGTTATAAGCAATGAACATTCTTGTGTTTTGGTATCTCCGGGGTGAAACCAAACCACTGCAGATACCAAGAGATGACTATACCAGCCAAAGTGATGCACAGATTCAATGGAATCCTTATCAAAGTATCAACATTCCTGTTTTTAAAGGTGATCCTAAAATTCCTAAGAAATTGTAAAGGATCTCAATAGTCAAAACAATCTTGAAAACGGAAAACAAAGTTGGAATACTCATACTTCCAAATTTGAAAATTTACTACAAAGCCACAATAATCAAAACAGTTGATTTGATGACAAATATATAAGTAAAACAGAACTGCAACGACAAACAGATCAAAAGAATAGAATTGAGAGTTCCAAAATAAAACCATACATCTACAGTCAATTGATTTTGACTCTGACCATAAGAAGGGTACCAAGACCATTTAATAGAGGAAATGTTGCAGGAAGGAAGCCAGTTCTGACTCCAAGTTGGAAACTGTTCCTTTGACTTGTTTTTTGTTGCTTGTGTTATTATAATCATACAAAATGGTTAGCCTCAGAGAATCCTGCCTCTCTGCCTGACTGTTTTGAACTGCCTTTGTTCAGAACCTTGTCCACTTGCGGATGGCAGGGAGGGAGAAATCAGCATGTCCCCTGCCTGAGGCTTGCCATTCTAGGAAATGCTTACAATCTTTACTTTTGCTTTGCTTCCTCACCTCCCCCAGTCTCTGATCTACAAAAGAACCTGGCATTCAGACCCTGCTAGGATGGTTATTTTGAAACACTAGCCTGCCATCTTCTCAGTCAGCTGCTTCCTGAATAAAGTCATTTTCCTTGCCTCAGCACCTCATCTCTCAAGATTCATTTGGCCTGTTGTGCTGTGAGCAGATCAAGCTTGAACTTGGCAACAGAAAAACAATCTCTTTAACAAAAAACACTGGGACAGGGCTTCCCCTGGTGGTCCAGTGGGTAAGGACACCGCCTTGCAGTGCAAGGGGCGCCGGTTCGATCCCTGGCCTGGGAAGATCCCACGTGCCACGGAGCGGCTGGACAGATGTGTCCAATCACCAAGCCGGAGCTCTGGAGCACCTGCGCCCAGAGCCAGCGCTCTGCAACGTGATGGGAGGCCCACACGGGCCAAAGAACAAAGACGGATGAAAATAGAGAAATGAAAGACCAATAGAAGTGGCCCGCCCGCTCCCCTCCCTCCCCAACCCCCGCCCAAAATAAATAAATAAATAAATCTTTAAAAAAAAAAAAACACTGGGACAACTGGATATCCACATGCAAAAGAATGAAACTGGATTCCTACTTCATGTCACATACAAATATTAACTCAAAATAAATAACCCAAATATAAGAATTAAACTTTAAAATTCTCAGAGGAAAACACACGGAAAAGTCTCCCTGACCTTGGGTTTAGCAACAGATTCTCAGATTTGACCAAAAACTAATAATAATAAAAATAACTCTATACTTCATTAAAAAAAAAAAAAACTTGTGCAAAGGACACTATCAAGAAAGTGAAAAGGCAACCTACAGAATTAGAAAAGAATATTTATAAATCATAATTCTGATAAGGGTCTATATCCAGAACATATAAATAACCTGTAGAACACAACAACAAAAAGAAAAATAATCTATCTCAAAAATGGACAAAGGACTTGAATAAGTGATTTTCCAAGGAAGGTACGTAAATATCTCAAGAACACATGAAAATGTGCTCAACATCCTTAGTCATTAGGGAAATGCCAATCAAAACCACAATGAAATACCACTTCACATCCTACTAGGATGCCCCTAATAAAACCAAATTAAACCAAATGAAATAAAAGGAAAGCAAGTGTTCATGAAGATATGGAGAAACTGGAACCCTTTTTACAGCTGCTATGGAAAACAGCTGATGATTCCTCAAAATGTTAACACATAACTATCATAATTGCACTCCTAGGTATATACCCAAAAGAAATGAAAACAGGAATTCAAACAAATACCTATATACAAATGTTCACAGCTTCACTAGTCACAATAACCAAAAGACAGAAACAACCCAAATGTCCATCAATAGATGAATGGATAAACAATGTCAGATATAAAGTAATACTGTTCAGTCATCAACAGGATGAAGCAGTGATACATGCTACAACATGGATGAATCTCAAAAACAATGTGCTGAGTGAAAGAAACTAGACATAAAAGGTTACATCGTATATGTTTCCATATTACCTACTCTGGCTACGTCTACTCTATAATGACTACATATTATATGATATAGCCAGAGTAGGTAAATCCGGTTGCCAGGGGCTGAAGGGTAGGAGTAATGGGAGCGACTGTTGAATGGGAATGGGATTTCCTTTTGGGGTGATGAAAACAGTTTTAGATGTGATGACTGCACAACATTATTACTGTACTAAATACCACTGAACTGTACACTTTAAAATGGCTATCTTCATGAACTTTATATTATAAAAGCTATTTTCTTAGAAGATTACCACATCAATTCTTTAAAGTTCTCAAATGTCCCTTCTGCCAACACTTCATTTCACTATTCATGTTCTAGTTCAGGCCTATATTTCTGTGCTTGAGCCTTCACTACCCTCTAGCTTTGTTTTGTTTTTCTCTATTAATCCAGTCTATCTCACTTCAACTCATCATCCAGTCTAATTTTATATTACAGCTACAATCATATGACCTATTGCTCAAAACCCATTAGTGGCTTTCATGCCTAACATTAATTAAGAGAAACATTGTGCCTGGAGTCTACAGCCCTCTATAGAATGTCCTCAACCCTTCCTTTCCAGGCTTATGTTATAGACTATAGGAAACAATATAGGCCTTGAAACAGCTATTGGGTTCAAATCCCAGGTATGCTTCTTACTAACTGCAATCTTGAGCAAGCTATTTTACTTATCTGAGCCCAGAAATAGGGGAAACGGCATTTACCATCAACACTGTGAGAACTGAATAATGTAAAGTAATAGGACAGTACGCAGAGTAACTGTTAAATAAAAGCATCTTTCTAGGGCTTCCCTGGTGGTCCAGTGGGTAAGGATTCCTGAACAATAAATCATGATTGCACTCCTAGGTATATACCCAAAAGAAATGAAAACAGGAATTCAAACAAATACCTATATACAAATGTTCACAGCTTCACTAGTCACAATAACCAAAAGACAGAAACAACCCAAATGTCCATCAATAGATGAATGGATAAACAATGTCAGATATAAAGTAATACTGTTCAGTCATCAACAGGATGAAGCAGTGATACATGCTACAACATGGATGAATCTCAAAAACAATGTGCTGAGTGAAAGAAACTAGACATAAAAGGTTACATCGTATATGTTTCCATATTACCTACTCTGGCTACGTCTACTCTATAATGACTACATATTATATGATATAGCCAGAGTAGGTAAATCCGGTTGCCAGGGGCTGAAGGGTAGGAGTAATGGGAGCGACTGTTGAATGGGAATGGGATTTCCTTTTGGGGTGATGAAAACAGTTTTAGATGTGATGACTGCACAACATTATTACTGTACTAAATACCACTGAACTGTACACTTTAAAATGGCTATCTTCATGAACTTTATATTATAAAAGCTATTTTCTTAGAAGATTACCACATCAATTCTTTAAAGTTCTCAAATGTCCCTTCTGCCAACACTTCATTTCACTATTCATGTTCTAGTTCAGGCCTATATTTCTGTGCTTGAGCCTTCACTACCCTCTAGCTTTGTTTTGTTTTTCTCTATTAATCCAGTCTATCTCACTTCAACTCATCATCCAGTCTAATTTTATATTACAGCTACAATCATATGACCTATTGCTCAAAACCCATTAGTGGCTTTCATGCCTAACATTAATTAAGAGAAACATTGTGCCTGGAGTCTACAGCCCTCTATAGAATGTCCTCAACCCTTCCTTTCCAGGCTTATGTTATAGACTATAGGAAACAATATAGGCCTTGAAACAGCTATTGGGTTCAAATCCCAGGTATGCTTCTTACTAACTGCAATCTTGAGCAAGCTATTTTACTTATCTGAGCCCAGAAATAGGGGAAACGGCATTTACCATCAACACTGTGAGAACTGAATAATGTAAAGTAATAGGACAGTACGCAGAGTAACTGTTAAATAAAAGCATCTTTCTAGGGCTTCCCTGGTGGTCCAGTGGGTAAGGAGTTCGCCTTGCAGTACAGGGGCACTGATTAGATCCCAGGCAGGCCTGGGAAGATCCCATGTGCCACAGAGTGGCTAGACAGTGTGTCCAATTACAAGTCAGCGAGAGGCCATTGTGATGGGAGGCCCACACAGGCCAAAGAATAAAGATGGAGGAAAATAAGTGAATAGAAGACCAATAAAAGAGGTCAAAGTTTAAAAAAAAAAAAAAAGCATCTTTCTGTAACACCCTATGCTGAAACTACTCTAAATTTTAATATGGGCCACTTAATCCCTTTTGATGCTTCTACCTTCATGACTTAATTTGCTAGTTTCCCCCCCAAAACCTTATTAAAACTCTGTCTTTCAAAAATCTACCCATTCAAGAAGTGTCATTTCAGATAACAACTTTATTATTTTATCTTCCTGCTTTGTGTTTTTTAACACGCTTCATTCTCCATCCTCATTTTCAATGCTATGTGAGCTCTCCTTTTTTTTTTTTAGTACCACAGTACCTCGTACTTCTGAGGAACTTGTATGCTAGCATTTCCTGTGTTTGTCTTTTAAGCTGATCTACTAGAACATAAGCTTTCAGAGAGGAGCATTTTAATATCTCTCTGATCTTTTGTGTTTCCTATATACTATTTAGAATTGTAAAGATGGCAGACGATCAATGTGTTTATTAAATTAACTCGAATACTGATATAAGCAAATGCAAAATTTTAAACCTAAAAATAAAATCTAGTTCTAAAATATTTGTCTTTTGATTCTCACTATTTGTGACAATTAGTGTTAATTTTTATCTGGCCTGCAGTAGGTAGGCGCTCAATAAAAATGCTGATAAAATGAATGAAAAATAAATAAATAAATAAAACTCTTCAAAAGGAAAACTAACCCCAAAATATGGATATACAATTTTAACAACTCCTCAAAAAAGTAAACAAGTGATACATTCCTAGAGGATTCACTTGGCCACCAAAATTAACTAAAGAAACAAACGAGTCTTAATACTACAATTACAACTTTTTCTTCAATGAAGTGCCTGCCCCCTTTCCATTTTGCTGTTTGCCCCCAAACCTCCGGACAGGTTACTCTTTGTTTCCTTAGGCTCCTTACACATAAGAGACTTCTACAACAATTTCTTTGTTCATTTTTCTAGAACCACTGAACAACTGTTCAAAGAGACCAAATCAAGTTCACTATCATAAGAGTATGAAGAGGCTATCAGCAGATTCACAGATTAGGGTCTTCGTTAGAATCACACTTTACAACCTGGACTCAAAACAATACAAATTCATTTCAAAATATCAAATCCCCATTAACCAAAACAGCACTTTCTGGCAATCTGTTGATACTGACTAAGTCAAGCCATTTTCTTTACTGAAGCTTTCATTAAGCATTACCTTCTACATAGGAAAATAATACCATGTTACTTCAAATGCCGAGGATGAAGGAACTCACTCAATTAAATCCTTTTTCTCCTTCTGTTTCTAGTATGTTTACAATTTATTTACTTCATTTCAAATGTCTATGCTCACTTCAAAGAACTAACTGCATGAACATCGAATCATTTATACCCTTTTCCTATTTGTTATTTAAACACTCATATTAAAATTTTTGAAATTATTTTACTTATCAAGTCAAATCTATTAGTATCTGATGTACTGCCAGTCATTTAGCTTATGCTTCACAAACAGCATAAAGCACCAGCCTATATAAACCCACAATGTTCTCACCTTACCATTTTCCTTTAAATACAGAGGAAAACTCTAGCTAAAACTAAGAAAGCTATAGATTTAATAAACAGATTAACTTACTGAAAAAATCTTTAAAGACCTTTAACCAATCCATTTTGAAAAAAAAAAGTTCTAAAATATTTGTCTTTTGATTCTCACTATTTGTGACAATTAGTGTTAATTTTTATCTGGCCTGCAGTAGGTAGGCGCTCAATAAAAATGCTGATAAAATGAATGAAAAATAAATAAATAAATAAAACTCTTCAAAAGGAAAACTAACCCCAAAATATGGATATACAATTTTAACAACTCCTCAAAAAAGTAAACAAGTGATACATTCCTAGAGGATTCACTTGGCCACCAAAATTAACTAAAGAAACAAACGAGTCTTAATACTACAATTACAACTTTTTCTTCAATGAAGTGCCTGCCCCCTTTCCATTTTGCTGTTTGCCCCCAAACCTCCGGACAGGTTACTCTTTGTTTCCTTAGGCTCCTTACACATAAGAGACTTCTACAACAATTTCTTTGTTCATTTTTCTAGAACCACTGAACAACTGTTCAAAGAGACCAAATCAAGTTCACTATCATAAGAGTATGAAGAGGCTATCAGCAGATTCACAGATTAGGGTCTTCGTTAGAATCACACTTTACAACCTGGACTCAAAACAATACAAATTCATTTCAAAATATCAAATCCCCATTAACCAAAACAGCACTTTCTGGCAATCTGTTGATACTGACTAAGTCAAGCCATTTTCTTTACTGAAGCTTTCATTAAGCATTACCTTCTACATAGGAAAATAATACCATGTTACTTCAAATGCCGAGGATGAAGGAACTCACTCAATTAAATCCTTTTTCTCCTTCTGTTTCTAGTATGTTTACAATTTATTTACTTCATTTCAAATGTCTATGCTCACTTCAAAGAACTAACTGCATGAACATCGAATCATTTATACCCTTTTCCTATTTGTTATTTAAACACTCATATTAAAATTTTTGAAATTATTTTACTTATCAAGTCAAATCTATTAGTATCTGATGTACTGCCAGTCATTTAGCTTATGCTTCACAAACAGCATAAAGCACCAGCCTATATAAACCCACAATGTTCTCACCTTACCATTTTCCTTTAAATACAGAGGAAAACTCTAGCTAAAACTAAGAAAGCTATAGATTTAATAAACAGATTAACTTACTGAAAAAATCTTTAAAGACCTTTAACCAATCCATTTTGAAAAAAATCCCGTGTTCTCTTTCGTCAGTTTGTTAGCACAGCTCAGGATAACTTTCAGTGAACTTCCTGGTTCTGCAACACTGAAACTCCCCACACCCCATCCACGTGACCTGGCCCACACCCAGGCAATAAATGTTTTCCTGAGTTTTTTTCCTTTCCAAAACATTTCTTCCCTGAACTCTAACAGAACTTATAAAACAAGGACATAGTGATGGCCACAAGTATGACCTTACTATTCAGATTTATTTTAGAAGAAGCTTTAAAGCCTACATTTTTTTCAGTAGTTGAAAATATATTCATAAAAAAAGAAAATATATTCATGTATTCATTCTTTTTTAATTGGAGCATAATTACAATGTTGTATCAGTTTCTGCTGTACAACGAAGTGAATCAGCTATATGTGTATCTACACTCTGTCCCTCTTGGACCTCACTCCCATCCCACACCCCCAACAACCATCTATGTCATCACGAGCACTAACTAAGCTGAGCTCCCTGTGCTATTCAGCAGGTTCCCACTAGTTATCTGCTTCACACATGGTAGCATATTTCTGTCAAACCTAATCTCCCAGTTCATCCCACCCTCTTCCTCCCCCTCCCCAGCCCCTCCTCCCAATGTCTAACATTCCTTCTCTATGACGGTGTCTCTCGATTCTCACCCTGGAACTATGTTCATCTGTACTATTTTTCTAGATTCTACATCATGTATTCATTCTTTCCTTTGCCGTCTTATTTTCTTTCCTAACCTTCAGACAATCTCTCCACAATCATTGTGAAATAAATCGATTAGTTATACAGGACATTTAGGTTACCAAAAGGAATTCAGAAATTCTGAGAAAAAGAAGGCTATCCATCCAATGCAAAAGCTAGATTTACATAATTTTACAGGTTAACTACAGTCCACTACCTTAAAACAGAATGTTTCCAAGTACTTTGGAATACACAGCAATACCTGCAATATAAACAGTGATAGTCTACAACATAAATAGATACAGTCTTGCTAAAACTGTCTCAATAATATCAGAAAATAGTATGGAAAATTTCCCAGGAGTATTAACAAGTAACAAAAACTGTACCTATAATAAGACTTTTAAAGGTCATATCTAAAACTAGGATCTTTCCTCTTCGCTCTATGATACTCATTTCTTCATTGTCTTTTGTTAATTACTGTCACATCTGCTATAGTCTCAGGATACCACAATCCTTTTTTTTTAAAGGAACACAGAAGTTTATTTAGGTGTGTCCCTAGTCCTTTCTGTGCCTTCATCACTATAAGGCATACTTTCTTGACAGAAGTTTACCTTACACCCCTAATCAATATGTTTTAAATAAATATCCAGTACAAAATCAGGTTTCCCTGGTGGCTGGGCTTCCTGGTGGTTCAGACAGTAATGAATCTGCTGCAGTATGGGAGACCTGGGTTCGATTCCTGGGTTGGGAAGATCCCTTGGAGGAGGACATGGCAACCCACTTCAGTAGTTTTGCCTAGAGAATCCCCATGAACAGAGGAGCCTGGAGGGCTACAGTCCATGGGGTTGCAAAGAGTCAGACAAGACAGAATAACTAAGCACATTTACAAAATCAGAAGCATTCCTTCTTCTAATTTTGGTCTCTTCAACTATTCACAGATAATCTCTTTCTAACTGTCTTCCATTTAAAAAGTACTATTAAGGACTTCCCTGGCGGTCCAGTGGGTTAAGAGTCTGCCTTGCAGTGCAAGGGGCACCGGTTCAATCCCTGGCCCAGGAAGATCCCACCGCAGAGTGGTTGGACCGGTGTGTCCAATTAGGAGCCAGCGCTCTGGAGCGCATGCACCCAGAGCTTGTGCTCTGCAACAAGACAGGCCACTGCAATGGGAGGCCCACAAAGGACAAAGAATAAAGATGGATGAAAATAAATAAACACAGAATCAATAAAAGAGGCCAAAATTTAAAAAAAATATACTACTATTAAAATCTAGTAACAATGGCTTTATTTGCAAAATCTTAAAATTTCAAAAAAAAAAAAAAAGTAAGCCTAGTTAAAGCAGAAAAGTATCATAGTGAAAATTCAAATTAATAATTTGAGTTATTCTATTACCTTTAGTAATAAGATGAATAATAATTAATTCTGAATAAGAAATAAAAACTAATACAACACAGTTAACAATACTCCAGATTCATCAATTATGTCACATTACTCTCAAACTATCTTTTTCAAGAAATTATATGTTTTCTTCTACATATATACCAAGAACTGTTAAGTAACATTAAGTTTGCCTAATACCTGAGAGAAGTTCTGTCCCCTACAATTCCTTCCTGTCAGCTAAAGAGAATATTTGTAAAAACAGAAAGACTGCTCCTCATCTGTGTATACTTCCTATCACAGCTTGGCCAAGTCCAACGTGAAGTAGGTTCCTCTATCTCTGACCTAACGGGAGGTCAGTAAAAATAAACAAGACTTACAGTTAGGGAAAAAAGAAGAGGGGAAAAGAGAAACAAAATAAGAAAGATAAGCCTTGTAGATGCTAATATACAGTAATGATCCACGATTTAAGTCTCTTACCAAATATAAGAATAAAATGATGTTTTTCTCTCACCATCATGCCTCTTTTGTTTTTTTTTAATCTATATTTATTTTTCATCCATCTTTATTCTTTGGCATGTGTGGGCCTCCCATTCCAGTGGCCTCTCACTGCAGAGCACCAGTCCTAGGTGCATGCACTGCAAAGCACTGGCTCGTAAATGGACATACTGGTCCAGCCGCCCCACAGCATGTGGAATCTTCCCAGGCCAGGGATCGAACCAGTGCCCCTTGCACTGCAAGGTGGACTCTTTAACCACTGGACCACCAGGAAAACCCTGTTTTTAAAAGCAAATTTCAAAATGTAAACCACTAGATGTAAAACCCATCGATGTATCCTATAAAACAAGTGACCTTAATAACAAGGAGGATATTCATTTATTTCCATATCAATTAGACGGGGATGATCTGTCTAAACTCCAACAGGCACCTATGGTAGACAGGTCAGAGTCAGTTCCATTCTCAGTGTCATTCTGGCTTGATTCATGAACTGTGATGGAGCTACCAGCTAGATTTACAGAAAATGACCTTCACTGGTCTCCCTGAACACACCTGACTTGAACACCCTTACTATGAGCCAAACTTACCTTCCCTAGCTGAAATGCCAGCTATAGAATATTCTAGTCAATTATGCCCACTGCTGCCAAAATTCTGTACAAAGAACCAAGTTCTAGCATTTTTAAAAAGAAAGCACTGCTGTTCTGTTTTAATACAAAAATAACTTACCTAAGGTATCCTTTAGGTTTTTTACAATAGATGCTTTCCGAGCACTGTTTTTCCTTTCCACATAGTTAGAAGGCACTCTACAATTCCTTCCTTTGAGAGAAGTTCTGTCCCCTACAATTCCTTCCTGTCAGCTAAAGAGAATATTTGTAAAAACAGAAAGACTGCTCCTCATCTGTGTATACTTCCTATCACAGCTTGGCCAAGTCCAACGTGAAGTAGGTTCCTCTATCTCTGACCTAACGGGAGGTCAGTAAAAATAAACAAGACTTACAGTTAGGGAAAAAAGAAGAGGGGAAAAGAGAAACAAAATAAGAAAGATAAGCCTTGTAGATGCTAATATACAGTAATGATCCACGATTTAAGTCTCTTACCAAATATAAGAATAAAATGATGTTTTTCTCTCACCATCATGCCTCTTTTGTTTTTTTTTAATCTATATTTATTTTTCATCCATCTTTATTCTTTGGCATGTGTGGGCCTCCCATTCCAGTGGCCTCTCACTGCAGAGCACCAGTCCTAGGTGCATGCACTGCAAAGCACTGGCTCGTAAATGGACATACTGGTCCAGCCGCCCCACAGCATGTGGAATCTTCCCAGGCCAGGGATCGAACCAGTGCCCCTTGCACTGCAAGGTGGACTCTTTAACCACTGGACCACCAGGAAAACCCTGTTTTTAAAAGCAAATTTCAAAATGTAAACCACTAGATGTAAAACCCATCGATGTATCCTATAAAACAAGTGACCTTAATAACAAGGAGGATATTCATTTATTTCCATATCAATTAGACGGGGATGATCTGTCTAAACTCCAACAGGCACCTATGGTAGACAGGTCAGAGTCAGTTCCATTCTCAGTGTCATTCTGGCTTGATTCATGAACTGTGATGGAGCTACCAGCTAGATTTACAGAAAATGACCTTCACTGGTCTCCCTGAACACACCTGACTTGAACACCCTTACTATGAGCCAAACTTACCTTCCCTAGCTGAAATGCCAGCTATAGAATATTCTAGTCAATTATGCCCACTGCTGCCAAAATTCTGTACAAAGAACCAAGTTCTAGCATTTTTAAAAAGAAAGCACTGCTGTTCTGTTTTAATACAAAAATAACTTACCTAAGGTATCCTTTAGGTTTTTTACAATAGATGCTTTCCGAGCACTGTTTTTCCTTTCCACATAGTTAGAAGGCACAAAACCCGTTTTATTCATGGAATTTCGAACTCGCCACCAGGACTTAGAATCATCCAGAAGCCACAATCGCTCATTCTTCTTGATGTCCAGCTCTTGCTCTTGTTGGGCCACATAATCAAACTTGGCCACTACCACCACTTCTTCTGCCATTTTTCAGCACCTTCTGCACTGTAACAACACAGAAAATATTTTATATAAGGTTTAGAAATTGTCTACATGCTTTTCAAGAGAAACACACCTAAGAACCTAAGAGTACTGAATGATTAAAGAATAAAAATACGGAAAAAACCCACTAAACTACAAGGCATATACTAATCAATACAAAACTGGCATGTGTGTTAGTCATTCAGTCGTGTCCGAGTCTTGTGACCCCATGGACTATAGCCCAATAGGCTCCTCTGTCCATGGAATTCTCCAGGCAAGAATACTGGAGTGGGGCTTCCCTGATGGTCCAGTGGGTGCAGAGTCTGCCTTGCAGTGCAAGGCACCGGTTTGGTCCCTGGTGTGGGAGGATCCCACGTGCCACAGAGGGGCTGGACTGGTGTGTCTGGTTGTGAACTGGTGCTCTGGGGTGCACATGCCCCGAGCCGGAGCTCTGCAACCAGAGAGGCCGCTGTGATGGGAGGCCCACACAGGCCAGAGAGTAAAGATGGATGAAAATAAATGGATAAAGAAATCAATATAAGAGGCCAAAAATTAAAAAAAAAAAAATACTGGAGTGGGTAGCCATTTCCTTTTCTAGGGCATCTTCCCAATCCAAGGATTGAACTTGGGTCTCCCATATTACCATCTGAGACAGCAGGGAAGCCCAATCAATACAAAACTGGTATATTAATAACACAAAAAAGGACTTTAAGGCAAAACTATTACTAGTGATAAGGAAATTCACTACATCCTGATAATATGTACAAAACCAATCAAATGTCACAAAAGTCTCTATATTTTCCATGTACTTGGCATCTTAGACAAAGTATTCTAGCATTTTTAAAAAGAAGCACTGCTGTTCTGTTTTAATACAAAAATAACTTACCTAAGGTATCCTTTAGGTTTTTTACAATAGATGCTTTCCGAGCACTGTTTTTCCTTTCCACATAGTTAGAAGGCACAAAACCCGTTTTATTCATGGAATTTCGAACTCGCCACCAGGACTTAGAATCATCCAGAAGCCACAATCGCTCATTCTTCTTGATGTCCAGCTCTTGCTCTTGTTGGGCCACATAATCAAACTTGGCCACTACCACCACTTCTTCTGCCATTTTTCAGCACCTTCTGCACTGTAACAACACAGAAAATATTTTATATAAGGTTTAGAAATTGTCTACATGCTTTTCAAGAGAAACACACCTAAGAACCTAAGAGTACTGAATGATTAAAGAATAAAAATACGGAAAAAACCCACTAAACTACAAGGCATATACTAATCAATACAAAACTGGCATGTGTGTTAGTCATTCAGTCGTGTCCGAGTCTTGTGACCCCATGGACTATAGCCCAATAGGCTCCTCTGTCCATGGAATTCTCCAGGCAAGAATACTGGAGTGGGGCTTCCCTGATGGTCCAGTGGGTGCAGAGTCTGCCTTGCAGTGCAAGGGGCACCGGTTTGGTCCCTGGTGTGGGAGGATCCCACGTGCCACAGAGGGGCTGGACTGGTGTGTCTGGTTGTGAACTGGTGCTCTGGGGTGCACATGCCCCGAGCCGGAGCTCTGCAACCAGAGAGGCCGCTGTGATGGGAGGCCCACACAGGCCAGAGAGTAAAGATGGATGAAAATAAATGGATAAAGAAATCAATATAAGAGGCCAAAAATTAAAAAAAAAAAAAAAATACTGGAGTGGGTAGCCATTTCCTTTTCTAGGGCATCTTCCCAATCCAAGGATTGAACTTGGGTCTCCCATATTACCATCTGAGACAGCAGGGAAGCCCAATCAATACAAAACTGGTATATTAATAACACAAAAAAGGACTTTAAGGCAAAACTATTACTAGTGATAAGGAAATTCACTACATCCTGATAATATGTACAAAAACCAATCAAATGTCACAAAAGTCTCTATATTTTCCATGTACTTGGCATCTTAGACAATATTCTCTGACAGTCATAACAAAAAGTTGCTTTTAAAAAACCTTATAGGGCTTTCCTGGTGGTCCACTGGGTAAAAAGTCTGCGTTGCAGTGCAAGGGGCTCTGGTTAGATCCCTGGCCCAGGAAGATACCATGTGCTGTGGAGCGGCAAGACCCCTGTGTCCAACTGCAAGCCAGCGCTTTGGGGCACATGCGCCCATAGCTGGTGCTCCACAGCGACAGAGGCCACTGCAATGGGAGGCCCACACAGGCCAAAGAGTACAGATGGATGAAAATAAATAAACAAAAAACAATAAAAGAGGACAAAATTAAAAAAAAGAAAACCTTATATATTTAGAAACTTGTCATGATTTTTTACAATGGACATCATTCTGGCAAGACTAAACAATGAAAAAAGGAAAGAGAGTCCAGAAATAAACCCATACATCTTACAGTCAATTAATCTTCGACAAAAGAGGCAAAAATATACAATGGAGAAAAGATAGTCTCTTTAGCAAGTGGTATTGGGAAAACCAGACAGTTACATGTAAATCAATGAAGTCAGAGCATACCCTCATACAGTATATAAAAATGAACTCAAAATGGCTTAAAGACTTAAAACTATTTGCAAATGATGTAATCTACAAGGGTTTAATTTCCAAAATATACAAACTGCTCATATAACTCAGTAACAAACAACAACAAAAAATCAAAAAACGGGCAGAAGACCAAAACCTGCATTTCAACACTGCTAAACATCACTAACTATTAGACAAATGCAAATCAAAACCATAATGAGGTACTATCTCACAACGGTCAGAATGGCCATCATTAAAAGGTTTGCACATGGGCTTCCCCTGGTGGTCCAGTGGATAAGGATACCGCCTTGCAGTGCAAGGGGCGCTGGTTCGATCCCTGGCCTGGGAAGATCCCACGTGCCGCGGAGCGGCTGGACTGATGTGTCCAATTACCGAGCCGGAGCTCTGGAGCGCATGCGCCCAGAGCCGGTGCTCTGCGACAACAGAGGCCACCGTGATGGGAGGCCCACACAGGCCAAAGAACAAAGATGGATGAAAACAGAGAAATGAAAGACCAATAGAAGTGGCCCGCCCGCTCCCCTCCCTCCCCAACCCGACCCCGCCCAAAATAAATAAATAAATAAATCTTTAAAAAAAAAAAAAAAAGGTTTGCACATAACAAATGCGGGGTGTGGAAAAAGTAACTGTCCTTTACTGTTGGTGGGAATGTAAATTGGTGCAGCCACCATGAAAAACAATATAAAGGTTCCTTGAAAAAAACTAAAAATAGAGGTATCATATGACCCTGCAATTCCACTCCTAAGCATATATCCAGACAAAATTATATTCAAAAAGATACATATACACCAATGTTCACTGCAGCACTATACAACAGCCAAGACATGGAAATAGCCTAAATGACCATAGAGACAAGAATGGATAAAGATGTGGTACATACGCACAGTGCAGTACTACTCAGCCATATAAAGAATGAAATAATGTCACATACGGTAATGAGGCTGGACCTATAGACTATTATACTAAGTGAAGGAAATCAGAAAGAGAAAGACAAACACTGTATGATACCACTTACTAAAATATGACACACTGAGACTTCCCTGGTGGTCCAGTGGTTGGGAGTCAGCCTGCCAGTGCAGAGGTCATGGGTTTGATTCCTGGACTGGGAAATAAGATCCAAAATGTCACGGCAACTGAGCCTATATGCCAAAACTAATGAAGTACACATACTCTAGAGGCTATGCTCTGCAACGAGAGAAACTACCGCCATGAGAAGCCTGTGCACCACAACTAGGGTAGCCCTCACTTGCTGCAACTAAAGAAAGAAAGCCCATGAGCAACAATGAAGAGCCTTGTGTGCTGCAACAAAGACTTGGCACAGCCAAAAATAAGGAAATAAAATTATTTTAAAATAAATAAAATATGACACAAATGAACTTATCTGTAAAAAGGGCTGACAGACACAGAGAATCATTGCTGCCAAGGGTGGGGTGTACATGAGGGATGGCCTGGGAGTCTGGGATTAGCAAACTATTAGGTGCAGCATGGATAAACAAAGACTAACTACATAGACCAGGGAACTATATTCAATAGTCATGGAAAAAGACAAAGATGGATGAAAACAGAGAAATGAAAGACCAATAGAAGTGGCCCGCCCGCTCCCCTCCCTCCCCAACCCGACCCCGCCCAAAATAAATAAATAAATAAATCTTTAAAAAAAAAAAAAAAAGGTTTGCACATAACAAATGCGGGGTGTGGAAAAAGTAACTGTCCTTTACTGTTGGTGGGAATGTAAATTGGTGCAGCCACCATGAAAAACAATATAAAGGTTCCTTGAAAAAAACTAAAAATAGAGGTATCATATGACCCTGCAATTCCACTCCTAAGCATATATCCAGACAAAATTATATTCAAAAAGATACATATACACCAATGTTCACTGCAGCACTATACAACAGCCAAGACATGGAAATAGCCTAAATGACCATAGAGACAAGAATGGATAAAGATGTGGTACATACGCACAGTGCAGTACTACTCAGCCATATAAAGAATGAAATAATGTCACATACGGTAATGAGGCTGGACCTATAGACTATTATACTAAGTGAAGGAAATCAGAAAGAGAAAGACAAACACTGTATGATACCACTTACTAAAATATGACACACTGAGACTTCCCTGGTGGTCCAGTGGTTGGGAGTCAGCCTGCCAGTGCAGAGGTCATGGGTTTGATTCCTGGACTGGGAAATAAGATCCAAAATGTCACGGCAACTGAGCCTATATGCCAAAACTAATGAAGTACACATACTCTAGAGGCTATGCTCTGCAACGAGAGAAACTACCGCCATGAGAAGCCTGTGCACCACAACTAGGGTAGCCCTCACTTGCTGCAACTAAAGAAAGAAAGCCCATGAGCAACAATGAAGAGCCTTGTGTGCTGCAACAAAGACTTGGCACAGCCAAAAATAAGGAAATAAAATTATTTTAAAATAAATAAAATATGACACAAATGAACTTATCTGTAAAAAGGGCTGACAGACACAGAGAATCATTGCTGCCAAGGGTGGGGGTGTACATGAGGGATGGCCTGGGAGTCTGGGATTAGCAAACTATTAGGTGCAGCATGGATAAACAAAGACTAACTACATAGACCAGGGAACTATATTCAATATCCTGTGATAAACCATAATGGAAAAGAATATGAAAAAGAATATATATATAAACTGAACCACTTCTGTATATAGTAGAAATTAACACAAACTTGTAAATCAACTATACTTCCATTATTTTAAAAAGGAAAAAGTACTCCCAATAAGCAAAGAATAAAAAGGAAGTCATAAATACTGATCTCAGATATTCAAAAGACACAACAATATTAAAATCTTTATCAATAAATCTTATAAAAAGTAAATTTACAAATTTATAGAAAAATTAAAGTAACAAAAGTAGTAAAATTTAATTAGTCACTAAGAAATGTTCTCATATTGAAAACATGAAAGCCAGATGGTTTCACAGGCAAATTCTATTAAAATTCAAGGAACCAAAAAAATCAAGGAACAAAGAATTCCAATTTGAGCAAACTTATAGAACAAAGAAAGGAAGTGCTGCAAACCTAAGTCACTCCTGAACCTAGATTAGCTCTCTACTTTCTTCAGAGAGATTATTATACATAAATAGCTATCCCTGGTTTAGCAAGCAAATAAATTCAGCTTCTGGTTTTGGATACTGAATAGTATTCAGTTTCTTAACAAGGAAGCAAGTTCTTCAGTGTACTCAGGGAAATGTACTTTAATCTAGAATTCAACAACCCCTAGTATTCAAGTGTATCTACAAGGAAGATACATTTGAGGGGTTACTGCAAAGCCCTCAAAACCTACCAGTCTTTTAAAATAAGGACTCAAGCATGTATAGAAGCAAAATAACTAATAATGATTTTTGAAATGAGGATGACATGGTATCCAAGAAATAACAGAGAGAACCCAGAAAATTAATTTGTATTTCTGTGATTTTTCTACTTGAAATTATTTGTAAATAAAAAGTTATAATCAAGGGCTTCCCTAGTGGTCCAGTGGGTAAGTACACCGCCTTGCAGTGCAAGGGGTGCCAGTTCGATCCCTGGCCTGGGGTGGACTGATGTGTCCAACTACCGAGCCAGAGCTCTGCAGCGAGACAGGCCACTGTGATAGGAGGCCCATATAGGCCAAAGAACAAAGATGGAAATGAAAGACCAATAGAAGTGGCCAAAAAAAAAAAAAAAAAAGTTACAATCAGGATTTCCCTGGTGGTCCAGTGGTTAAGAATGCACATTCTGGTGCAGAGACACAGGTCAAACCCCACAAGCCATGGGACAACTAAGTCCGTGCACCACAAGTACTGAAGGTACCACGAGCCCTAGGGTCATAAGCCCCTGTGTAGCAAGGAAGATCTAAGCAGTCAAAAGTAAATAAACAGAAAATTTTAAGAAGTTACAACTAAGTCTAAATAATAACTAATGCATGAGGTAAAAAACTGTAAGTGATAGACTATCTGAAATACTGAAAAGCTGAGAACTTTTTTCAGTGATACTTTGATACTCTTCCCTCCATGTCCATATTAGTCTCTAAAACTTAATTCTAGGTCCCAGTAGAATCTATTCTGAAACTTGACAATTTGAATTTATCTAGAAAAACATAAAATTGGCAAATATTTTTGGGGAACAAACTTAGTAGAACAAAGAAAGGAAGTGCTGCAAACCTAAGTCACTCCTGAACCTAGATTAGCTCTCTACTTTCTTCAGAGAGATTATTATACATAAATAGCTATCCCTGGTTTAGCAAGCAAATAAATTCAGCTTCTGGTTTTGGATACTGAATAGTATTCAGTTTCTTAACAAGGAAGCAAGTTCTTCAGTGTACTCAGGGAAATGTACTTTAATCTAGAATTCAACAACCCCTAGTATTCAAGTGTATCTACAAGGAAGATACATTTGAGGGGTTACTGCAAAGCCCTCAAAACCTACCAGTCTTTTAAAATAAGGACTCAAGCATGTATAGAAGCAAAATAACTAATAATGATTTTTGAAATGAGGATGACATGGTATCCAAGAAATAACAGAGAGAACCCAGAAAATTAATTTGTATTTCTGTGATTTTTCTACTTGAAATTATTTGTAAATAAAAAGTTATAATCAAGGGCTTCCCTAGTGGTCCAGTGGGTAAGTACACCGCCTTGCAGTGCAAGGGGTGCCAGTTCGATCCCTGGCCTGGGGTGGACTGATGTGTCCAACTACCGAGCCAGAGCTCTGCAGCGAGACAGGCCACTGTGATAGGAGGCCCATATAGGCCAAAGAACAAAGATGGAAATGAAAGACCAATAGAAGTGGCCAAAAAAAAAAAAAAAAAAGTTACAATCAGGATTTCCCTGGTGGTCCAGTGGTTAAGAATGCACATTCTGGTGCAGAGACACAGGTCAAACCCCACAAGCCATGGGACAACTAAGTCCGTGCACCACAAGTACTGAAGGTACCACGAGCCCTAGGGTCATAAGCCCCTGTGTAGCAAGGAAGATCTAAGCAGTCAAAAGTAAATAAACAGAAAATTTTAAGAAGTTACAACTAAGTCTAAATAATAACTAATGCATGAGGTAAAAAACTGTAAGTGATAGACTATCTGAAATACTGAAAAGCTGAGATTTTTTTTCAGTGATACTTTGGTACTCTTCCCTCCATGTCCATATTAGTCTCTAAAACTTAATTCTAGGTCCCAGTAGAATTTATTCTGAAACTTGACAATTTGAATTTATCTAGAAAAACATAAAATTGGCAAATATTTTTTGGGGAAAAAAAAGAGTATAATGATAAGAGTTGATTAATAAAAATAGTATAAGAGTTGGTATAATAGTTGGCTGTATATCCAGCATTTATCTTCTCTTTTCCTAACAATATCCCAATTATCCTTCTAGCTGCCATCTCATTATTATTATTTTAGCCATGCAGCTTAGGGAAATGACTCTAGCTTCAAAGGCATATCTGGATTAATGAAAGTCTTACCTGCATATCTGTCACACATGGAGTTTTTTATACTGGAGCTTGGACCCTACTTCCAAGGTCCTAAGCAGTATGGACTGTCACCCAGGCATCACTATATTCAAAAGTCATCCAAGTGATTCTAATGCACAAGCAGGACTGAGAACTTACCTAAGCCAGTTATGACAATCTCTTCCTTACTAGGTTTATCCACATTAAGCTGCTCAAGGCCAATGGGATGCAAGAAAAACCATGCCAGCAACTCAGGGAAACGGTAACTGGCTCCCAAGAATACAGTAAAATTCTCTCTCTTTATTTTGTCATGGGCAGATGTAAGGCCCACAGCCATCCTGTCACCAGCTGGAGAATGGTGACAAACAAGTAAAAGAAAAGCTTCAGGGAGACAGCCAAAGCCACTAAAACAGGCACTAAAACTATCCCCTAAACCTCCAGTTCCTGGAGCTAATGTATTTCTTTATTATGTCAAGATAGTTTTAGTTGGGTTTCGTTCTTTTCAGTCAAAAGCTTCTACTATAGGCAAGCATACCCTTTCAGATATCAAAATGCACTAAAATATTAAGGCAATTTAAAAAATAGGATACTGTATAGAGATAAATGCAAAATAAAATATTAAGGAACAACCACGAGCCCTAGGTAACCCCTTAGCAAGGAAGATCTAAGCAGTCAAAAGTAAATAAACAGAAAATTTTAAGAAGTTACAACTAAGTCTAAATAATAACTAATGCATGAGGTAAAAAACTGTAAGTGATAGACTATCTGAAATACTGAAAAGCTGAGATTTTTTTTCAGTGATACTTTGGTACTCTTCCCTCCATGTCCATATTAGTCTCTAAAACTTAATTCTAGGTCCCAGTAGAATTTATTCTGAAACTTGACAATTTGAATTTATCTAGAAAAACATAAAATTGGCAAATATTTTTTGGGGAAAAAAAAGAGTATAATGATAAGAGTTGATTAATAAAAATAGTATAAGAGTTGGTATAATAGTTGGCTGTATATCCAGCATTTATCTTCTCTTTTCCTAACAATATCCCAATTATCCTTCTAGCTGCCATCTCATTATTATTATTTTAGCCATGCAGCTTAGGGAAATGACTCTAGCTTCAAAGGCATATCTGGATTAATGAAAGTCTTACCTGCATATCTGTCACACATGGAGTTTTTTATACTGGAGCTTGGACCCTACTTCCAAGGTCCTAAGCAGTATGGACTGTCACCCAGGCATCACTATATTCAAAAGTCATCCAAGTGATTCTAATGCACAAGCAGGACTGAGAACTTACCTAAGCCAGTTATGACAATCTCTTCCTTACTAGGTTTATCCACATTAAGCTGCTCAAGGCCAATGGGATGCAAGAAAAACCATGCCAGCAACTCAGGGAAACGGTAACTGGCTCCCAAGAATACAGTAAAATTCTCTCTCTTTATTTTGTCATGGGCAGATGTAAGGCCCACAGCCATCCTGTCACCAGCTGGAGAATGGTGACAAACAAGTAAAAGAAAAGCTTCAGGGAGACAGCCAAAGCCACTAAAACAGGCACTAAAAACTATCCCCTAAACCTCCAGTTCCTGGAGCTAATGTATTTCTTTATTATGTCAAGATAGTTTTAGTTGGGTTTCGTTCTTTTCAGTCAAAAGCTTCTACTATAGGCAAGCATACCCTTTCAGATATCAAAATGCACTAAAATATTAAGGCAATTTAAAAAAATAGGATACTCGTATAGAGTATCAAATTGGTACAGGATATCAAAGACCAGTAAAATATAGACTAAGGCCCAGAAACAGATATACCTACACACAAGCAGCTTTAGAAACCCTTCTCTAATAAACTAAGCTAAGAGTTTTTATTTAGGTCTTTTTGAAGTAGATGGAGCACTTCAAAGTGCTTAATACAAAATGAATTTTAAACTGCCTTCTTCTAGTAAGTCAATCCAAAAAAATCAACTTAGTTTTCACAAAGATTACAGTAAGAAGCACACTTGAAAGAAACAATGCATTTAACTCATGGTAAGCATATTCAACTCAATTGGTGAGTAGAAATATGTCAAGGGTATCTATCAGGTTATACGTTTCATAACAGAAACAGAGGGGTTTAGTCAGTTAACTAGGCAAGTCAGTTAACTTCAACTGTGTGTCTCTAAATATGCAATATATATGAGAATTACATATACAACAGGGGTGGCATTTCAAATCACTGGAGAATGAGTTATTCAATAACTGATACTAGGACTACTAAAACTATTTGGGGAAAAAACAGTGTCCAACTTCACACTAAACACAAAATTAAATTAGGCAGAGGACTTTGACTTCCAGGAAGAGTAGCTGTACTTTTCCCTATTACTCCAGTAAAGTAGAACTAAAAACCCTTCATATATGAGGCAACCAACAGAAAACTCTAAAATGTAAAGAGAAGGCAAATTGGCAAGGAACCTCAGGACCCAAGTAACAACATAGTGGTGAGTTCCTAGGTTTTCTTTTTGCCTGGTATATTCCAGACTTGGAGCTAAAGACTGACAATCTAATTTTAGTATATGTGCTGCTGGAGCGAGCACAAGACTGACAATCTACACACACCAAAGGCACAAAAGAAACAAACAAAAAATCACAATAAAACCCAGTGCTCTCCAGACAACAGATCAAAAAAGGAACAGCCCAGCAAGACAAAAAACTTCCAGATGACAAACACTATTCCATTCAAACACTAAAGAAAAAACTGGTCCCACCCATACCAGTAAAGATCAAGAAAGAAATCTGGACTTCCTACCCTTGAGAGGCTGTAATGGGGCACCCCAGCATCTCTGCCTGGTAATATTAAGCAAAGACCAACTAAGGAGCCAGGACTTTTGCTACCCATGAGCCGAACGATTAAGGATGTAAAAGAGATCAGTAGCACATTCAACCAACAAGATCTCACTATGTTTATATAATTTTCCAATGAACAGCACTAAAATATACATGCTTTTCAACTGCCCATGAAACAAATACAAGGGTAGACCATATGCTGGACCATAAAATAAACCTCAACAAATTTAACATAAGTTATACAGTGTGTTCTGACTACAATAGGATCAAACTAGGAATCAATAATAGATAACAGAAAAACCCAAATATTTGGAACATGTTCTGTGTTTGGTCGCTCAGTCGTGTCCAACTCTTGTGACCCCAGGGACTGCAGCCCACCAGGCTCCTCTGTCCATGGGAATTCTCTAGGCAAGAATACTGGAGTTGAGTTGTCATGCCTTCCTCCAGGGTATCTTCCTATCCCAGGGATTGAACCCAACTCTTGCATTGCAGGTGGATTCTTTACCGTCTGAGCCACCAGGGACACCCATTTGGAACATACTTAGGTAATCTATGGGTCAAAGAAGTCTCAAGAAAAATCAAATACTACGCTAAATGAAAACTAACATACAATCAAAATTTGCATGATATAAGATCAATCTGAAAAAAAATCAACTGTATTTCTATACACTAGAAATGAACACATGGACACCAAAATTAAAAGCAATACCATTCATAATAAAAAGAAAAAAAAATAAAAGAAGTGCTAATCTAACAAAACATGAAGAGGATTATATGCTGAAAACTACAAATGCAGACGAAAGAAATGGAAGAAAATCTAAATAAAAGTGTTTATAGAATGGAATATCCAACACAGTAAAGATGTCAATTTTTCCCAAATTGATATACAGGTGATATAATTCTTATTAAATTCCCAACAAAAATTTTTGTATATACAGACATTATTGCTATATAATTTTTATGGAAAGACAAAATAATTGGAATAGCTAAAGCAATTTTTTAAAGTTAGTTTATGTGGGGAAAAACTTATCGTGTAGCTACACTAAGCCAAGATTGTATGGTATTTGCAAAGGGATAGACACGTATCAATGGAACACCTCAGAAAATCCAGAAATAGAGACATATGCCCAACTGAATTTTGGTATAAGATGCAAGAAGTAATTCGGTGGAGGAAAAGTAACCTTCTCAACAAATGTGAAAAAGCTAATGGACACCAAAATAGGCAAACAAACAAACAAAAAATGTACGCTGACTTAACGTCACACTTACGCTAACTCAAAACGGATGACAATCTTAAGTATAAAACTTATATAAAGAAAATCTTCAGGCTACAGAACAAGGCAGAGTCCTTAAGCTTGACACTAAATGTAAGATCCATCAAAGGAAAAACTCAAAAGTAGAAAAACAACTCTAATTAGAAAACAAGCAAAAGACATAAAGAGACCTTAAATGAAGACGATGTATAGATCCCAAAAGGCATAACAGAACATAGGCTTCCTCTCGTCCATTGTGGGAATTCTCTAGGCAAGAATACTGGAGTTGAGTTGTCATGCCTTCCTCCAGGGTATCTTCCTATCCCAGGGATTGAACCCAACTCTTGCATTGCAGGTGGATTCTTTACCGTCTGAGCCACCAGGGACACCCATTTGGAACATACTTAGGTAATCTATGGGTCAAAGAAGTCTCAAGAAAAATCAAATACTACGCTAAATGAAAACTAACATACAATCAAAATTTGCATGATATAAGATCAATCTGAAAAAAAATCAACTGTATTTCTATACACTAGAAATGAACACATGGACACCAAAATTAAAAGCAATACCATTCATAATAAAAAGAAAAAAAAATAAAAGAAGTGCTAATCTAACAAAACATGAAGAGGATTATATGCTGAAAACTACAAATGCAGACGAAAGAAATGGAAGAAAATCTAAATAAAAGTGTTTATAGAATGGAATATCCAACACAGTAAAGATGTCAATTTTTCCCAAATTGATATACAGGTGATATAATTCTTATTAAATTCCCAACAAAAATTTTTGTATATACAGACATTATTGCTATATAATTTTTATGGAAAGACAAAATAATTGGAATAGCTAAAGCAATTTTTTAAAGTTAGTTTATGTGGGGAAAAACTTATCGTGTAGCTACACTAAGCCAAGATTGTATGGTATTTGCAAAGGGATAGACACGTATCAATGGAACACCTCAGAAAATCCAGAAATAGAGACATATGCCCAACTGAATTTTGGTATAAGATGCAAGAAGTAATTCGGTGGAGGAAAAGTAACCTTCTCAACAAATGTGAAAAAGCTAATGGACACCAAAATAGGCAAACAAACAAACAAAAAAATGTACGCTGACTTAACGTCACACTTACGCTAACTCAAAACGGATGACAATCTTAAGTATAAAACTTATATAAAGAAAATCTTCAGGCTACAGAACAAGGCAGAGTCCTTAAGCTTGACACTAAATGTAAGATCCATCAAAGGAAAAACTCAAAAAGTAGAAAAACAACTCTAATTAGAAAACAAGCAAAAGACATAAAGAGACCTTAAATGAAGACGATGTATAGATGGCAAACAAGCACATGATAAGATGTTCATCATCAACAGTTACTAAGAGGGCTTCCCTGGTGGTTCAGAGGGTAAAGAGTGTGCCTTGCAATGCAAGGGGCGCCAGTTCGATCCCTGGCCCGGGAAGATCCCATGTGCTGCGGAGCAACTAAGCCCATGAGTCACAACTATTGAACCTGTGCTCTAGAGCCTCAAAGATGCAATTATTGAGCCCATGTGCCTGAGAGTCCGAGTTCCACAATAAGAAGTCTGTTCAACTCAAGAGCAAATGGTTAAACAAACCATAACATAGCCATACTGTGGAATACTACTTGGCAATAAAAAGGGAAAAAAAATGATTAATGTATACAACTACCTGGACACATCTCCAGGGAATTATGTTTGAGTGGCGGCGGGGGGCGGGGGGAACCAATCCCCAAAGTTATATACTATGTAATTCCATTTATCTGACATTCTTAAAACAACAAAATTACAGAAATGGTGAGCAGATTAATGGTTGCCTGGGATTATGGATGGAGTGGGAGTGGAAGGAAATGTGAGGTTACAAAAGGCAGCAAGAGGGATTCCTGTGGTAATAGAAATGTTTTGCATCTTGACTACCAGTATTAATACTCTGTTACACTGTACTATACTTTTGTCCAATGTTACCACAGTACTTCATCATTACAGAAATAATCACAGATTCTTCAACTATATTTTACTGATGGACAATGGGTTGTTTCCAGTCTCCTGGTACTAAATAGTGCTGCAATGAATAGTATCATATCGTTTGTTGTTTAGTCACTAAGTCGTGTCTGACTCTTTTGTGACCCCATGGACTGTAGCCTGCCAGGCTCCCCTGTCCATGGAATTCTCCAGATCTTCCCGACTCAGGGTTTGAATCCAGGTCTCCTACATTGGGAGGTGGATTCTTTACCAGTGAGCTACCAGGGAAGCAGTCTCATATACCTGCCACTTTGTTTTCCTATTTCAGCGCCTCTGGGTTCCAGTCATAGAAGAATGCTGAGATGAAGCTTAAGGTTTATATAAATTTTGTGAATACTGCCAAATATCCCAATCTTTTGTATTTTCATAACATATGAGAGTGGTTATTTCCTCACAGGCTTGCTAACAAATTATGCTGTCAAATTTTTTAGATTTTTCCTAATCAGATAAGAAATGCTATTTCAGAGCTGTTTTTGTTTTTCTATTACAGTGAGACTAAGCACCTTTCTCCAAATTTAAAAGATGTCTGCATTTTTTTTTTCTGTGTGGACTCCATGTTCATATCTTCTGACTATTTCCCTATGGTGTGGCTTTTTCAGTTTTTAGAAGATCTTTATATAGTAGGAACATTTGTTCTTTGTCTTTGGTGTAAATTCTCCCACTTTGTCATTTTAACTTGGATATCGTACTTTTTGTGAACAAAATTTTTGAAGAAAGCTGTGAAAATTGTAAATGCACATTTATTTGAACCAGCAATCTACATAATATGGGCAAAAATGATATAAGTACCCAAAGCCATTTATGCAAAAATGTTTGCTGTACCACTGCTATTAACATGAAGAATTAGGAATGAGATACAGCAAGTGTCTAAATTATAAATTATGGCAAAATGTCCAAAAATATTAATCAAAAAATGCAAATTCAAAACAGTATGACTGTGATTTTATTTTGAAAAAATCCTACTACAAATGTTTGTATGCTCATTAAAAAGTTCAAGGGGGGGCTTCCCTGGTGGTCCAGTGGGTAAGGACATCGCCTTGCAGTACAAGGGGTGTTGGTTCAATCCCTGGCCTGGGAAAATCCCACGTGCCATGGAGAGGCTGGACTGATCTGTCCAACTACCAAGCCGGAGCTCTGGAGCCCATGCGCCCAGAGCTGGTGCTGCGAGCGTTTGTTGTTTAGTCCAGTGGACTCTTTTGTGACCCCATGGACTGTAGCCTGCCAGGCTCCCCTGTCCATGGAATTCTCCAGATCTTCCCGACTCAGGGTTTGAATCCAGGTCTCCTACATTGGGAGGTGGATTCTTTACCAGTGAGCTACCAGGGAAGCAGTCTCATATACCTGCCACTTTGTTTTCCTATTTCAGCGCCTCTGGGTTCCAGTCATAGAAGAATGCTGAGATGAAGCTTAAGGTTTATATAAATTTTGTGAATACTGCCAAATATCCCAATCTTTTGTATTTTCATAACATATGAGAGTGGTTATTTCCTCACAGGCTTGCTAACAAATTATGCTGTCAAATTTTTTAGATTTTTCCTAATCAGATAAGAAATGCTATTTCAGAGCTGTTTTTGTTTTTCTATTACAGTGAGACTAAGCACCTTTCTCCAAATTTAAAAGATGTCTGCATTTTTTTTTTCTGTGTGGACTCCATGTTCATATCTTCTGACTATTTCCCTATGGTGTGGCTTTTTCAGTTTTTAGAAGATCTTTATATAGTAGGAACATTTGTTCTTTGTCTTTGGTGTAAATTCTCCCACTTTGTCATTTTAACTTGGATATCGTACTTTTGTGAGCAAAATTTTTGAAGAAAGCTGTGAAAATTGTAAATGCACATTTATTTGAACCAGCAATCTACATAATATGGGCAAAAATGATATAAGTACCCAAAGCCATTTATGCAAAAATGTTTGCTGTACCACTGCTATTAACATGAAGAATTAGGAATGAGATACAGCAAGTGTCTAAATTATAAATTATGGCAAAATGTCCAAAAATATTAATCAAAAAATGCAAATTCAAAACAGTATGACTGTGATTTTATTTTGAAAAAATCCTACTACAAATGTTTGTATGCTCATTAAAAAGTTCAAGGGGGGGCTTCCCTGGTGGTCCAGTGGGTAAGGACATCGCCTTGCAGTACAAGGGGTGTTGGTTCAATCCCTGGCCTGGGAAAATCCCACGTGCCATGGAGAGGCTGGACTGATCTGTCCAACTACCAAGCCGGAGCTCTGGAGCCCATGCGCCCAGAGCTGGTGCTCCGCAGCAACAGAGGCCACCGCGATTGGAGGCCCACACAGGCCAAAGAACAAAGATGGATGAAAATGGATAAATGAAAGACCAATAGGAGTGCCCCTCCGCACCCTCCAAAAAAGTTAAAGGTGGATGTGCATCAAACCATACAATGGTGCTTAAGTGAGTGGTAAGACCGGGAAGACTTCCATTTCACTCCCTATACTCCGTAAGTATGTGTGGTTTGATTATTTTTCATTCATATTACTTGACTTTTTCAACATATTTTAAGAAGAGAAAACCAGCTGAAACCTTGCTAATCAGAACAGGCAACCAAAACAAAACTATGGATGAAGTACACTGGGTAAGTAAGAGAAAAAAAGAAATGTGAGAGTAGTAAGCTGATATAAAACTAAATTTGCTTTACAGTAGAATTACATTCAAACCTTAACAAAAAGAAAACCCAATTATAATTTAGCATTCCTCAGATGACCATTTCTTCAGTTACATACCAGATAAAAGAGCTAACTTTAGAGTTCAGACAGTAGGGGAAACTGCATCTTTAAAAACAAGTAACAAAGTGAAATGACATGACACTACAAGTGGGACAGCAATGGAGGCCAACTGAGGAAACAAAGCAAACACTTCCCATCTCCTGCTTACCCTGAAACAGATGCTCAGAACAGAATTACCAGTAGTAACATTTGCACTGTTTTAACAGCCGTTTCTCCCTTGTTCTCTTTTAGCCAAGCTGAGTTCAAATGACATAAATTAGGTATGCAGTGATTCTATTGCACTTTCTTTGATCTAGCCCATACTACTAGTTGTAAAGACTGTCAGTTAATATTGCACACTTTCCTATAAAAGCTTTGGCTTCATATTTCCAACTATACTACCAGTATTTGCACTGGGATCCTGCGAGCCCCGACTCTTGTTTTCAGGAATAAGATTCCTGTCCTTTTGTCTCTGTCTTTGTACCTAGCACCTGAAGCAGGAGCCTCACCAACCAGTGTCCAATTCTTCCCTGACACTGAGTGTTAGATTTCCTTTATAAAACTGCCTCTTTTGATTCTCACTGGCTGTCTGCCCTGCTCTGATCATATAAACATCATGGACCTCAAACTTGACACCAGTCCCACTTTATAGTACCTACATCCTGTTTGCCTTTTTTTCCTGGGCTTATTTCCTGTTCTTAGTATGTTTCCGAAATTCACCCCAATCTCATTCCCAAACTGGATCTTCACAGAATTTGATCTGGTTACCATAAGAATAGAACCAAGTTGGAATTAAAGACCTTGATCATTTCAATATATCACTAAAGACAACATGAAATTTACTGTTCTAGGAATCTTCAAATATTACACCATTTTTTCTTACTGGAAAGTGATCAACAGACTGAGTTAGGGAACACCTACTGGCTTAAGATGAGAGGCTATAAAAACACCCTCCCAAAGGCTGAGAGTTGTTAAAAATACGTAACTCCATACCAAGGAATGTTTTTCTGAATATCTATAATTCAGGTATATCCTAGCATTTCCCTTACAATAATTATTTAAAGTATTATCCGCACTTTACAAGTATGATACAGACAGTAAGAAATTTTGCAACCTGGGAAAACAAGCAGTGGAGAAACTGGGAGTCAAATACACGTTCTTTTCACTCCCGTAAGAGTTCATGCACTTTTGATTACTGCTGACTCTTAAGGAAAAGAAGAGGAATGAATATACAAGCTATATAAAACATGGAAACCAATTACCTACTAAATCAGAAATTCTCAAACTATTTGGTTTCAAAACACCTTCACACAGTTAAAAACTGAAGACTCAAAGGGCATTTTTATGTTGGCTCTATCCATTCATGCTAGGAATTAAAAGTGAGAAAATGTTAGGGTACTTTTCATTCAATTAAATATAATCACATTTTAGCCAATATATATATATTTTTAAGGATTTATTTATTTATTTATTTTGGGTGGGGGACGGATTGGGGAGGGGAGCGGGCGGGCCACTTCTACTGGTCTTTCATTTATCTATTTTCATCCATCTTTATTCTTTGGCCTGGGGGGGCCTCCCATTGCAGGGGCCTCTATTGTCGCAGAGCGCCGGCTCTGGGCGCACGCGCTCCATAGCTCCGGCTCAGTAACTGGACACATCGGTCCAGCCGCTCCGCGGCACATGGGATCTTCCCAGGTCAGGGATCGAACTGGCGCCCCTTGCACTGCAAGGCGGTGTCCTTACCCACTGGACCACCAGGGGAACCCCTAGCCAATATATTTTAATGAAAATTTTACTTTCTAAAACAAAACATTAATGTAAAAAGTAGAATTATTTTAAGTTTTTGCAAATCTTTTAAAGATGTCTGACTATTTCACAGGAGGCAAATTCTCCAGTTCCTGCATCTAATGTGTTACAACAGTACTTCAGCTGAGAAGAAAACCTGCTTTCACACAAACGTATAGCTGGAAAAAGGGGAAGAGTATTTTCAGATAACGGTGGATTCTGTTTTGGTACTACACCAGAACTTGACAAGCAGGAGAATTTCTTAAAGACTAATTCTAATGCAGAATCTAAAACTTTATCAAAGAACTTTTCCATACTGTTTTAAATATTAAAACTCATTGACCTTAGTTCCAGGAATGGTGAGTGTAAGCCTGCTGCAAACTCTCCAACTGATTACAACTAAAATCTAAAATCTCCAGGAAAAGAATGAAAAGAACCAGCTAAGGACTCTGAAAAGCACACGATAGGTAGATTGGGGCAGGAAATCAAGTTGAAAAATAGATCAATACATAAATTTCCCTTTGAATACATAAATTTCCTTTGAAATTTGACTGAACAATAAATTTCATTTTGGTCACCCCACCACATACGCACTTTATTTCTAAGCTTTGACCTAAAACTAAGCAGAACAGAAAACTGTGAGCAGGTGCAATAAGGAAAAAACCTCATATGGGAGAGAAGCTCATCAAGCCAAAACACGGGGGAAACGCTCTTGAAAGTTGGAATGGGTGAGTTAAGTCCCTGAGTTGTTTCCTTCCCTTCCTCCTCTCCCAGCCCCATCCCAAGGCGAGCCCAGGGTGGATCTGCATTACTGCCACAATGCTGGAGATAGCACATAGGTTAATACCCTGAGAGGGGACTTCCCTGGCAGCCCAGGAGTTAAGGCTCCCCACTTCCAGTGCAGGGAATGCAGCTGTGATCCCTGCTGTGGGAACTAGAATCATGTGGGTACATGATGTGCAGTGTGGCCAAAAAATTAATAATAATTGTTTTTTAAATAAAAAGACCTCAAAATATCTATGCTTTCTCTAACCACTTAACCCTGAAGGCAGGCACAGTTATGCCCAGAATTAACTAACAACATGGGAGACTGAAATTTGGAACTCTAATGTTGTTGCTCAGTTGCTAAGTTGTGTTCAATTTTTTGAGACCCCATAGACTGCAGCACACCAGGCTTCTCTGTCCTTCACTATTTCCTGGAGTTTGCTCAAACTTATGTTGATTAAATTGGTGACGCCATCTAACTATCTCATTTTCTATTGCCTCCTTCTCTTCCTGTCCTCAATCATTCCCAACAACAAGGTCTTTTCCAATGAGTAGGCTCTTTGCATCAAGTGGTCAAAGTATAGGAACCTTATCTTCAGCTTAAAGACTAATTCTAATGCAGAACTTTTCCCATACTGTTTTAAATATTAAAACTCATTGACCTTAGTTCCAGGAATGGTGAGTGTAAGCCTGCTGCAAACTCTCCAACTGATTACAACTAAAATCTAAAATCTCCAGGAAAAGAATGAAAAGAACCAGCTAAGGACTCTGAAAAGCACACGATAGGTAGATTGGGGCAGGAAATCAAGTTGAAAAATAGATCAATACATAAATTTCCCTTTGAATACATAAATTTCCTTTGAAATTTGACTGAACAATAAATTTCATTTTGGTCACCCCACCACATACGCACTTTATTTCTAAGCTTTGACCTAAAACTAAGCAGAACAGAAAACTGTGAGCAGGTGCAATAAGGAAAAAACCTCATATGGGAGAGAAGCTCATCAAGCCAAAACACGGGGGAAACGCTCTTGAAAGTTGGAATGGGTGAGTTAAGTCCCTGAGTTGTTTCCTTCCCTTCCTCCTCTCCCAGCCCCATCCCAAGGCGAGCCCAGGGTGGATCTGCATTACTGCCACAATGCTGGAGATAGCACATAGGTTAATACCCTGAGAGGGGACTTCCCTGGCAGCCCAGGAGTTAAGGCTCCCCACTTCCAGTGCAGGGAATGCAGCTGTGATCCCTGCTGTGGGAACTAGAATCATGTGGGTACATGATGTGCAGTGTGGCCAAAAAATTAATAATAATTGTTTTTTAAATAAAAAGACCTCAAAATATCTATGCTTTCTCTAACCACTTAACCCTGAAGGCAGGCACAGTTATGCCCAGAATTAACTAACAACATGGGAGACTGAAATTTGGAACTCTAATGTTGTTGCTCAGTTGCTAAGTTGTGTTCAATTTTTTGAGACCCCATAGACTGCAGCACACCAGGCTTCTCTGTCCTTCACTATTTCCTGGAGTTTGCTCAAACTTATGTTGATTAAATTGGTGACGCCATCTAACTATCTCATTTTCTATTGCCTCCTTCTCTTCCTGTCCTCAATCATTCCCAACAACAAGGTCTTTTCCAATGAGTAGGCTCTTTGCATCAAGTGGTCAAAGTATAGGAACCTTATCTTCAGCATCGGTCCTTCTAATGAAGATTTCCTTTAGGATTGAATGATTTGATCTCCTTGTTGTCCAAAGGACTCTCAAGAGTCTTCTCCAGCACCATAATTCAAAGGTATATCAATTCTTCAGCACTCAGCCTTCTAATAAGAGAACCCAATTTTTCTGGCCAAAGAAGAACTGGAGAATATGGGGGAAAACTCTCATGAAAGAAAAGCAAAAGAATGTAATCTATGACAGACTTCTCCTTGATCAAATTCTAGCCAGGCTCCTCTGAACCCTCTTCTTGACCAGGCCTCAAACTTGATCTATAAAAACTGTAGACTCTCAGCATAAATGCTTTGTCATAAATAACTTCTCACACTAACAAACTTAAACTCTAGGATAGTTCCCAACAGCTTATGGCTCTATCCCTAAGATGACTCCTCCAACCCCTTAAGTTGCTGCCTGAGAAAGTTCAATGTTACCAGAATTTACTGTTTGTTTCAGCTGAAACTTGGTGATAGACAGGTCCTAAACTCCCTCTTAGAGTAGGTACTTTAGAAAGCTTACAATTATAAACATTTCTGCTGCCTCCTTAAGATATAAATTGTCTGTCATCTAAAACTGTCTTTTCAAGGACAGAAGCACCATTTGTTTAAAATGCAAACATTCAAGGAGATAGCTCTCACTCTTGTTCCCAGACCCCGCAGGAAGACCCAATTTTGGTGGGTGCCTTGCTCTAACTTTCACCTCTGTTATAAAGAGAACTTTATTTCTCCTCTGGATAAGTACCAAATACAAACCCAAGCTGCCCGAGCCATATGGACCAATGCCCTTCAACACCGTGACTTGATACCTTTCCCTTAACACGCTCCAGCTTTTAAAAAGCTCCTGCCTTTTGTTTTGACAAAGCTGAATTCTCTCTCCCCTACTGTAATATTTCTTAGCTATCCTTACCACTTCAACTAGTATTCAGCTTATGAATCTTTGATATCTATAATTCTAGTTATGAACCAACTCAAGTACTAAAACCCCGCCAAGTTGGACATGCATGGAATTTCCAAAGAAGCATTACAAAGGCACGGAGAACTGAAGTACACAATAAATACCACCCAAGCCCAGACCATCCCCGACTGGAACATACAGCACACAGACGCAAACGGTACAGCAAAGGTTCAGAAAACGAAGCTGATATTGGAACAACTGCCCATAAAGAAAACAAGTAAAAACTGGTTTGAACCTAACCAGATTGATGCCTCCTTAGATGAAAGCAAAATTCTCCAAAGGATTTTTAACAAGATCCAAATTCTCACAACATAATTTTCAAAATGTCTAGTATATAACCCAAAATTAAGCAACATACCAAGAAGCAGAAGCTTAGGCCAAAAATTAGAAGGACAGCCAGTAGATAGATGACAACTGATAAATAACCCAGATGACAGAATTATCAAAAATCTTAAAGTAGCTGATATAACCACATTTCATGAGAAAAGATGAACACTCAAACAAATGGAAAGATAAATCTCACTTGAAAAGAAGCTAGGAAATAGAATCAAATGGACATTTTAGAACTAAAAAATCACAATATTTGGAATAAAAACTTCACTGCAGAGACTGCAGAGTCAAAACGACAGATGCATTCATTTTCTATGGGCTGCTATAACAAATTACCACAAACTGGGTGGTTTAAACATAACAGAAATCTATTTTATCATAGATCTGAAGGTCTCAATCAAGAATACAATCAAGAAGTCAGAAATCAAGGTGCTGACAGAGTTGTACTATCTCTGAAGGCTCTAGGGAACAACTTTGCCTCTTCCAGGTGTCAAGTTATAAAGAGAACTTTATTTCTCCTCTGGATAAGTACCAAATACAAACCCAAGCTGCCCGAGCCATATGGACCAATGCCCTTCAACACCGTGACTTGATCCCTTTTCCCCTTAACACGCTCCAGCTTTTAAAAAGCTCCTGCCTTTTGTTTTGACAAAGCTGAATTCTCTCTCCCCTACTGTAATATTTCTTAGCTATCCTTACCACTTCAACTAGTATTCAGCTTATGAATCTTTGATATCTATAATTCTAGTTATGAACCAACTCAAGTACTAAAACCCCGCCAAGTTGGACATGCATGGAATTTCCAAAGAAGCATTACAAAGGCACGGAGAACTGAAGTACACAATAAATACCACCCAAGCCCAGACCATCCCCGACTGGAACATACAGCACACAGACGCAAACGGTACAGCAAAGGTTCAGAAAACGAAGCTGATATTGGAACAACTGCCCATAAAGAAAACAAGTAAAAACTGGTTTGAACCTAACCAGATTGATGCCTCCTTAGATGAAAGCAAAATTCTCCAAAGGATTTTAACAAGATCCAAATTCTCACAACATAATTTTCAAAATGTCTAGTATATAACCCAAAATTAAGCAACATACCAAGAAGCAGAAGCTTAGGCCAAAAATTAGAAGGACAGCCAGTAGATAGATGACAACTGATAAATAACCCAGATGACAGAATTATCAAAAATCTTAAAGTAGCTGATATAACCACATTTCATGAGAAAAGATGAACACTCAAACAAATGGAAAGATAAATCTCACTTGAAAAGAAGCTAGGAAATAGAATCAAATGGACATTTTAGAACTAAAAAATCACAATATTTGGAATAAAAACTTCACTGCAGAGACTGCAGAGTCAAAACGACAGATGCATTCATTTTCTATGGGCTGCTATAACAAATTACCACAAACTGGGTGGTTTAAACATAACAGAAATCTATTTTATCATAGATCTGAAGGTCTCAATCAAGAATACAATCAAGAAGTCAGAAATCAAGGTGCTGACAGAGTTGTACTATCTCTGAAGGCTCTAGGGAACAACCTGTACTTTGCCTCTTCCAGGTGTCAACATTCCCTGTGACTATAAGACTCTAATGCTGTCCCTGCGGTACAATGCCTACTCCTCTTCTTTAAAATCTCCCTGTGCCTCACTCTTATAAGGAAATTTGTCATGGGAATTACAGCCTATCAGATAACCTGGGAATTTATCCTAATTTCAAAAGACACAAATTAATTAATCACACTGTTTGTCACATACGGTAATAATCACAAATTACAGGGATTAGGAAATGCATATATCTTTTTAAATGGTACTATTCAGCAAACTACCACTAAGGAAAAGCTATCTAAATCTTAAGACAGATGGATAAAAATCAACCAATCTGAAAAACAGAGAGGGGACAATATTTTTGAAAAGAAAAAAACAGGGCTTCAGGGACCAGTGGGACAATATCAAAAGAGCTATTCATGTCTTTGGAATTCCTTAAAAAAAGCTACTGGTGCAAAAAATACATGGAAGAAATACTGGTTAAAACTTTGCAAAAGTTTGCAAAAGCATAAACTTAAGAGATTCAAGAAACTAAGCAAACCCCAAAGAGTATAAATTCAAATCATGTCCAAGCCCATCATAATCTAACTGCAAAAACTAATAAATGAAAAATCTTAGAAGAAGCCAGAGAAAAACAACGTTATTACATACAAGTCAGTGGGTTATTTCACGTCTATGGAGATATGTGACAATGTCTAAGGTCATCTTTTATTGCCACTGCTGAGGGGGGAAAAGTTGGTGCTAATGGTAGAGGCTATGGATACTGCAAAACATCCTATGATGAATGGCACAGGACTCCACAATAAAAAATTATCCAGTTCAAAGTACTAAGGTTGGGAAATTCCAATATAGGGAGCAATCTGAATGAAAGGATTCGTCATCAAAAACCATGAATTGTATCTAAAACTGCTGGAAGAAAACAACTGACAATCCAGAATTCTATATTTAGTAAAAATATTCAGGAATGAAATATTCTCAGATCAAGAAAAATTATGTCATTTTGTTGCCAACAGACTAGCTCAATCAAGAATACAATCAAGAAGTCAGAAATCAAGGTGCTGACAGAGTTGTACTATCTCTGAAGGCTCTAGGGAACAACCTGTACTTTGCCTCTTCCAGGTGTCAACATTCCCTGTGACTATAAGACTCTAATGCTGTCCCTGCGGTACAATGCCTACTCCTCTTCTTTAAAATCTCCCTGTGCCTCACTCTTATAAGGAAATTTGTCATGGGAATTACAGCCTATCAGATAACCTGGGAATTTATCCTAATTTCAAAAGACACAAATTAATTAATCACACTGTTTGTCACATACGGTAATAATCACAAATTACAGGGATTAGGAAATGCATATATCTTTTTAAATGGTACTATTCAGCAAACTACCACTAAGGAAAAGCTATCTAAATCTTAAGACAGATGGATAAAAATCAACCAATCTGAAAAACAGAGAGGGGACAATATTTTTGAAAAGAAAAAAACAGGGCTTCAGGGACCAGTGGGACAATATCAAAAGAGCTATTCATGTCTTTGGAATTCCTTAAAAAAAGCTACTGGTGCAAAAAATACATGGAAGAAATACTGGTTAAAACTTTGCAAAAGTTTGCAAAAAGCATAAACTTAAGAGATTCAAGAAACTAAGCAAACCCCAAAGAGTATAAATTCAAATCATGTCCAAGCCCATCATAATCTAACTGCAAAAACTAATAAATGAAAAATCTTAGAAGAAGCCAGAGAAAAACAACGTTATTACATACAAGTCAGTGGGTTATTTCACGTCTATGGAGATATGTGACAATGTCTAAGGTCATCTTTTATTGCCACTGCTGAGGGGGGAAAAGTTGGTGCTAATGGTAGAGGCTATGGATACTGCAAAACATCCTATGATGAATGGCACAGGACTCCACAATAAAAAATTATCCAGTTCAAAGTACTAAGGTTGGGAAATTCCAATATAGGGAGCAATCTGAATGAAAGGATTCGTCATCAAAAACCATGAATTGTATCTAAAACTGCTGGAAGAAAACAACTGACAATCCAGAATTCTATATTTAGTAAAAATATTCAGGAATGAAATATTCTCAGATCAAGAAAAATTATGTCATTTTGTTGCCAACAGACTAGCTCTAACAGAAATATAAAGGAAGTTTTAAGGCTAAAACTGATAAAGAAAAAAGAAAATGGTATCAGAGGGAAACAAAACTTCAGGGATGAAGGATAAGCAATAAAAACAGGAAATATCTAGGTGAATATAAGATTAATATTCATCTCAAGTTCTTCAAATACACTCTTGAAAGGCATATTATATACAATTTACATGGGGGGGGGGCACTTTCAACCTATATAGGTATAATTCATGTGACAATTATTACCATGTAAGTGGATAGGGCAACAGGACTGAAACAGTTGTTAAGGCTTTATGTTCTATCTGAAGTAGTAAAGTATAAACTTCAGATATACTGTTACGGGTGGGGGTGAAAGTGATAATCGCTAAGTCTTTTCAACTCCATAGAATATAGCCCACCAGGCTCCTCTGCCCATGGAATTCTCTAAGCAAGAAAACTGGAATGAGTAGCCATTCCCTTCTCCAGGGGATCTTCCCAACCTAGGGATCAAACCTGGGCCTCCTGCATTGCAGGCAGATTCTTTACTGTCTGGGCCACTGGGGAAGTATCATGCTTAATTTAATATACAATATTTATAGTTAATAGTTAACAATACTGGGGAAATTAAATATTAAACACAAACATATGAGGTCTCCCTGGTGGTAGTAAACACAAGAGAAGGAAAAGATCTACTAAAAATAAACCCCAAACAATTTGTGACTAGCATACAAAACAATTAACAAAATGCTAATAGGATCATACATATAGATATCATCTTAAATGTAAATGGATTAGATGCACCAAAAGACTAGCTGAGTGGATACAAAACCAAGACCCTATCAACAAATTGAGAGACAAAATCACATGATCATCTCAATAGATGCAGAAAAGCCTTTGACAAAGTACAGCATCCATTTATGATAAAACTCTTCAAAAATGGGCACAGAATGAACTTATCTTAACTCCACAATAAAAATTATCCAGTTCAAAGTACTAAGGTTGGGAAATTCCAATATAGGGAGCAATCTGAATGAAAGGATTCTCATCAAAAACCATGAATTGTATCTAAAACTGCTGGAAGAAAACAACTGACAATCCAGAATTCTATATTTAGTAAAAATATTCAGGAATGAAATATTCTCAGATCAAGAAAAATTATGTCATTTTGTTGCCAACAGACTAGCTCTAACAGAAATATAAAGGAAGTTTTAAGGCTAAAACTGATAAAGAAAAAAGAAAATGGTATCAGAGGGAAACAAAACTTCAGGGATGAAGGATAAGCAAAAAAAAAAGGAAATATCTAGGTGAATATAACTTTAATATTCATCTCAAGTTCTTCAAATACACTCTTGAAAGGCATATTATATACAATTTACATGGGGGGGGGGCACTTTCAACCTATATAGGTATAATTCATGTGACAATTATTACCATGTAAGTGGATAGGGCAACAGGACTGAAACAGTTGTTAAGGCTTTATGTTCTATCTGAAGTAGTAAAGTATAAACTTCAGATATACTGTTACGGGTGGGGGTGAAAGTGATAATCGCTAAGTCTTTTCAACTCCATAGAATATAGCCCACCAGGCTCCTCTGCCCATGGAATTCTCTAAGCAAGAAAACTGGAATGAGTAGCCATTCCCTTCTCCAGGGGATCTTCCCAACCTAGGGATCAAACCTGGGCCTCCTGCATTGCAGGCAGATTCTTTACTGTCTGGGCCACTGGGGAAGTATCATGCTTAATTTAATATACAATATTTATAGTTAATAGTTAACAATACTGGGGAAATTAAATATTAAACACAAACATATGAGGTCTCCCTGGTGGTAGTAAACACAAGAGAAGGAAAAGATCTACTAAAAATAAACCCCAAACAATTTGTGACTAGCATACAAAACAATTAACAAAATGCTAATAGGATCATACATATAGATATCATCTTAAATGTAAATGGATTAGATGCACCAAAAGACTAGCTGAGTGGATACAAAACCAAGACCCTATCAACAAATTGAGAGACAAAAATCACATGATCATCTCAATAGATGCAGAAAAAGCCTTTGACAAAGTACAGCATCCATTTATGATAAAAACTCTTCAAAAAATGGGCACAGAATGAACTTATCTTAACACAGTGAAAGCCAAGCCCACAGCGAACATTATTCTCAATGGTGAAAAACTGAAAGCATTTCCTCTAAGATCAGGAACAAAACAAGGGTGTCCACTTTCACCACTCTTATTCAACATAGTCCTGGAAGTTCTAGCAACAGCAATAAGAGAAGAGAAAGAAATCAAAGGAATCCAGATTGGAAAGGAAGAAGTTAAACTCTCTCTCTTTGCAGATGACATGATATTATACATAGAAAATCCCAAAGACACTATTACAAAACTACTAGAGCTAATCAGCGAATTCAGCAAAGTTGCAGGATACAAAATCAATATACAGAAATCACTGGCATTCCTATACACAAACAATGAAAAATCAGGAAACGAAATCAAAGAGGCAATCCCCTTCACCATTGCAACCAAAAGAATCAAATATCTAGGAATAAACCTACCCAAAGAAGCAAAAGAACTGTACACAGAAAATTACAAGACACTCATGAGAGACATTAAAGAAGACTTAAACAGATGGAGAGATATTCCACGTTCTTGGGTCGGAAGAATCAATATTGTGAAAATGACCATACTACCAAATGTCATCTATAGATTCAGTGCGATCCCTATCAAACTTCCAGTAACATTCTTCACAGAACTAGACCAAAGAATAACACAGTTCATATGGAAACACAAAAGACCTCAAATAGCCAAAGCAATCCTGAGAAAGAAAAACAGAGCTGGAGGGATCAGCCTCCCTAACTTCAGACTCTACTACAAAGCAACAATCATCAAGACACAATAATAAATAGAAGAAAGGAAATTAAATATTAAACACAAACATATGAGGTCTCCCTGGTGGTAGTAAACACAAGAGAAGGAAAAGATCTACTAAAAATAAACCCCAAACAATTTGTGACTAGCATACAAAACAATTAACAAAATGCTAATAGGATCATACATATAGATATCATCTTAAATGTAAATGGATTAGATGCACCAAAAGACTAGCTGAGTGGATACAAAACCAAGACCCTATCAACAAATTGAGAGACAAAAATCACATGATCATCTCAATAGATGCAGAAAAAGCCTTTGACAAAGTACAGCATCCATTTATGATAAAAACTCTTCAAAAAATGGGCACAGAATGAACTTATCTTAACACAGTGAAAGCCAAGCCCACAGCGAACATTATTCTCAATGGTGAAAAACTCAAAGCATTTCCTCTAAGATCAGGAACAAAACAAGGGTGTCCACTTTCACCACTCTTATTCAACATAGTCCTGGAAGTTCTAGCAACAGCAATAAGAGAAGAGAAAGAAATCAAAGGAATCCAGATTGGAAAGGAAGAAGTTAAACTCTCTCTCTTTGCAGATGACATGATATTATACATAGAAAATCCCAAAGACACTATTACAAAACTACTAGAGCTAATCAGCGAATTCAGCAAAGTTGCAGGATACAAAATCAATATACAGAAATCACTGGCATTCCTATACACAAACAATGAAAAATCAGGAAACGAAATCAAAGAGGCAATCCCCTTCACCATTGCAACCAAAAGAATCAAATATCTAGGAATAAACCTACCCAAAGAAGCAAAAGAACTGTACACAGAAAATTACAAGACACTCATGAGAGACATTAAAGAAGACTTAAACAGATGGAGAGATATTCCACGTTCTTGGGTCGGAAGAATCAATATTGTGAAAATGACCATACTACCAAATGTCATCTATAGATTCAGTGCGATCCCTATCAAACTTCCAGTAACATTCTTCACAGAACTAGACCAAAGAATAACACAGTTCATATGGAAACACAAAAGACCTCAAATAGCCAAAGCAATCCTGAGAAAGAAAAACAGAGCTGGAGGGATCAGCCTCCCTAACTTCAGACTCTACTACAAAGCAACAGTCATCAAGACAGTATGGTACTGGTACAAAAACAGAAATATCGACCAATGGAACACGATCGAGAACCCAGAGATAAGCCCACGCACCTATGGGTACCTTATTTTTGACAAAGAAGGAGAAACTATAAAATGGGACAAAGACAGCCTCTTCAACAAATGGTGCTGGGAAAATTGGACAGCTACATGCAAAAAAATGAAGTTGGAACATTCCCTGACACCATACATTAAGATCAACTCAAAATGGATTAAAGACCTCAATGTAAGACCAGAAACCCTAAAACTCTTAGAGGAGAATATAGGCAAAACCCTCAAGGACATAAATCAAAGCAAGATCTTCTCTGACCCACCTACTAGAATAGCAGAACTGAAAAGACAAATGAACATGTGGGACCTAATGAAACTTAAAAACTTTTGTACAGCTAAAGAAATTACAAAAAAGCTGAACAGACAGCCCACAGAGTGGGAGAAAATCATAGCAAATGAAACAACAGACAATGAATTAATCTCCAAAATCTACAAGCAACTCAGACAACTCAGCACTAGAAAAACGAACAACCCAATCAAAAAATGGGAAAAGGACCTAAACAGACACCTCTCCAACGATGACATACAGATGGCCCAAAAGCACATGAAATGATGCTCAATCTCACTAATAATTAGAGAAATGCAAATCAAAACTACAATGAGGTATCACCTCACACCCATCAGAATGGCCATCATCCACAAATCGACAGACAATAAATGCTGGAGAGGCTGCGGAGAAAAGGGAACACTCCTGCATTGCTGGTGGGAGTGTAAATTGATACAGCCTCTATGGAATCCATTCTGGAGATTTCTTAAAAAACTAAAAATAGAAGCACCATATGACCCAGCAATCCCACTCTTAGGCTTATACCCTGACGAAATCAAAACTGAAAGAAGCACCTGTACCCCAATGTTCATTGCAGCTCTCTATACAATAGCTAGAACATGGAAGCAACCTAGATGCCCATCGATGAACGAATGGATAGCCAAAGCAATCCTGAGAAAGAAAAACAGAGCTGGAGGGATCAGCCTCCCTAACTTCAGACTCTACTACAAAGCAACAGTCATCAAGACAGTATGGTACTGGTACAAAAACAGAAATATCGACCAATGGAACACGATCGAGAACCCAGAGATAAGCCCACGCACCTATGGGTACCTTATTTTTGACAAAGAAGGAGAAACTATAAAATGGGACAAAGACAGCCTCTTCAACAAATGGTGCTGGGAAAATTGGACAGCTACATGCAAAAAAATGAAGTTGGAACATTCCCTGACACCATACATTAAGATCAACTCAAAATGGATTAAAGACCTCAATGTAAGACCAGAAACCCTAAAACTCTTAGAGGAGAATATAGGCAAAACCCTCAAGGACATAAATCAAAGCAAGATCTTCTCTGACCCACCTACTAGAATAGCAGAACTGAAAAGACAAATGAACATGTGGGACCTAATGAAACTTAAAAACTTTTGTACAGCTAAAGAAATTACAAAAAAGCTGAACAGACAGCCCACAGAGTGGGAGAAAATCATAGCAAATGAAACAACAGACAATGAATTAATCTCCAAAATCTACAAGCAACTCAGACAACTCAGCACTAGAAAAACGAACAACCCAATCAAAAAATGGGAAAAGGACCTAAACAGACACCTCTCCAACGATGACATACAGATGGCCCAAAAGCACATGAAATGATGCTCAATCTCACTAATAATTAGAGAAATGCAAATCAAAACTACAATGAGGTATCACCTCACACCCATCAGAATGGCCATCATCCACAAATCGACAGACAATAAATGCTGGAGAGGCTGCGGAGAAAAGGGAACACTCCTGCATTGCTGGTGGGAGTGTAAATTGATACAGCCTCTATGGAATCCATTCTGGAGATTTCTTAAAAAACTAAAAATAGAAGCACCATATGACCCAGCAATCCCACTCTTAGGCTTATACCCTGACGAAATCAAAACTGAAAGAAGCACCTGTACCCCAATGTTCATTGCAGCTCTCTATACAATAGCTAGAACATGGAAGCAACCTAGATGCCCATCGATGAACGAATGGATACAGAAGCTCTGGTACATATATACAATGGAATACTACACAGCCATAAAGAGAAATGCAGTAGAATCAGCCCTAATGAGGTGGCTGGATCTAGAACGTATCATCAAAAGTGAAGTCAGTCAGAAAGAGAAGGACAAATACAGTATATTAACACATATATATGGAATCTAGTAGGATGGTGATGATGGCACATGCAGTAAAGCGATGGAAAAACAGACATGGACAGTAGACATATGGACATTGTGGGGAAGGAACAGAGGGTGGGAGGCATAAAGGAAGTAGCATGAAGGCCTGTACTATCATAAGTGAAGAAAATAGCTCTAGTCATTGTTCTGTGAGAAAAGGGAATCCTTCAGGGGTGCTGTGTGATGGTTGGGAGGGGTGGGAAGGGGGGGATGGATATACATATGACTAATCTGGGAACATACATATCTGTAAACAACAAAACTGTAAAAGTTAAAAGCAAAATAAAGGTTTAAAATCAAAAAAAAAAACAAAACCAAGACCCATATATGTGTTGCCTACAAGAGACCCACTTCATACCTACTGACACTTAAAGACTGAAAGTAAGGTGATGGAAGAAAATATTTCACAGAAATGGAAATTATAAGAAAGCTGAAGTAGCCATATGCATATCAGACACAATAGACCTTAAAACAAAGTCTGTTATAGGAGACAAAGGACACTACATAATAATCAAGAGTTCAATCCAAGAAGATGTAACAACTATAAATAATTAGAGAAATGCAAATCAAAACTACAATGAGATATCACCTCACACCCGTCAGAATGGCCATCATCCACAAATCGACAGACAATAAATGCTGGAGAGGCTGCGGAGAAAAGGGAACACTCCTGCATTGCTGGTGGGAGTGTAAATTGATACAGCCTCTATGGAATCCATTCTGGAGATTTCTTAAAAAACTAAAAATAGAAGCACCATATGACCCAGCAATCCCACTCTTAGGCTTATACCCTGACGAAATCAAAACTGAAAGAAGCACCTGTACCCCAATGTTCATTGCAGCTCTCTATACAATAGCTAGAACATGGAAGCAACCTAGATGCCCATCGATGAACGAATGGATACAGAAGCTCTGGTACATATATACAATGGAATACTACACAGCCATAAAGAGAAATGCAGTAGAATCAGCCCTAATGAGGTGGCTGGATCTAGAACGTATCATCAAAAGTGAAGTCAGTCAGAAAGAGAAGGACAAATACAGTATATTAACACATATATATGGAATCTAGTAGGATGGTGATGATGGCACATGCAGTAAAGCGATGGAAAAACAGACATGGACAGTAGACATATGGACATTGTGGGGAAGGAACAGAGGGTGGGAGGCATAAAGGAAGTAGCATGAAGGCCTGTACTATCATAAGTGAAGAAAATAGCTCTAGTCATTGTTCTGTGAGAAAAGGGAATCCTTCAGGGGTGCTGTGTGATGGTTGGGAGGGGTGGGAAGGGGGGGATGGATATACATATGACTAATCTGGGAACATACATATCTGTAAACAACAAAACTGTAAAAGTTAAAAGCAAAATAAAGGTTTAATTAAAAAAGAAAAAAAAAAAAACAAAACCAAGACCCATATATGTGTTGCCTACAAGAGACCCACTTCATACCTACTGACACTTAAAGACTGAAAGTAAGGTGATGGAAGAAAATATTTCACAGAAATGGAAATTATAAGAAAGCTGAAGTAGCCATATGCATATCAGACACAATAGACCTTAAAACAAAGTCTGTTATAGGAGACAAAGGACACTACATAATAATCAAGAGTTCAATCCAAGAAGATGTAACAACTATAAATAAAATCCACCCAACATAGAAGCACCTTAATATGTGAGGCAAATACAAACAAATATAAAAGGAGAAAGAGTGGGGGACTTTAATACCCTACTTTCATCAATGGACAGATCATCCAGATAGGAAATCAATACGAAAACCCAGGCCTTAAATGATGAGTTGGACTTAATAAATGGATATTTACAGAGCAGTCCACAGAAAAGCAGCAGACAACACATTTTCCTCAAGTGCACACGGAACATTCTCCATGACTGACCATATTGCTAGGCCACAAGGCAAGACATGACAAACTTAAGAAAATCAAAATAATATCAATCATCTTTCCTGATCAAAACAATATGAGATGAGAAATGAACTATAAGAAAAAAACTAAGATACATGTTACTAAACAACTGTTAGGTCACTAAATAAATCAAAAAAGAAACAAAATGCTTCTGGTATTAAAAATAAATAAATAAATTTTTTAAATGTATGAAAAGAGGATCTCAAATCAATTACGTAAGTTTCTACCCTAAGAAACTAGAAAAAGAAGAGCACATTAAACCCAAAGGAAATTGAGAGACCAATGAAACTGAAACAGAACATAAAAGAAAAATTTCTGAAACCAAAAGGATGAGCTTTAAAATGATCAAGAAAATTGGTAACTCTCTAGCAAGAATGGACATGAGGACAACTTGTTCCTGTCTTAGTGCTCAGTGGAAGGTAAAACTTTTTAAGGATAAAACTGAACTGTTCAGGGGCTTCCCGGGTGGCTTCGTGATAAGGAAACCACCTGCTGATGCAGGAGACACAGGTTCGATCCCTGATCCAGGAAGATCTCACATGCTGCACCACAACTATTGAGCCTGTGCTCTGGAGCCTGGGAGTCACAACGCCTGAGCCACTAGTAGCCACAACTACTAAAAAATTTTTTAAAAACTGAAGTAGCCATATGCATATCAGACACAATAGACCTTAAAACAAAGTCTGTTATAGGAGACAAAGGACACTACATAATAATCAAGAGTTCAATCCAAGAAGATGTAACAACTATAAATAAAATCCACCCAACATAGAAGCACCTTAATATGTGAGGCAAATACAAACAAATATAAAAGGAGAAAGAGTGGGGGACTTTAATACCCTACTTTCATCAATGGACAGATCATCCAGATAGGAAATCAATACGAAAACCCAGGCCTTAAATGATGAGTTGGACTTAATAAATGGATATTTACAGAGCAGTCCACAGAAAAGCAGCAGACAACACATTTTCCTCAAGTGCACACGGAACATTCTCCATGACTGACCATATTGCTAGGCCACAAGGCAAGACATGACAAACTTAAGAAAATCAAAATAATATCAATCATCTTTCCTGATCAAAACAATATGAGATGAGAAATGAACTATAAGAAAAAAACTAAGATACATGTTACTAAACAACTGTTAGGTCACTAAATAAATCAAAAAAGAAACAAAATGCTTCTGGTATTAAAAATAAATAAATAAATTTTTTAAATGTATGAAAAGAGGATCTCAAATCAATTACGTAAGTTTCTACCCTAAGAAACTAGAAAAAGAAGAGCACATTAAACCCAAAGGAAATTGAGAGACCAATGAAACTGAAACAGAACATAAAAGAAAAATTTCTGAAACCAAAAGGATGAGCTTTAAAATGATCAAGAAAATTGGTAACTCTCTAGCAAGAATGGACATGAGGACAACTTGTTCCTGTCTTAGTGCTCAGTGGAAGGTAAAACTTTTTAAGGATAAAACTGAACTGTTCAGGGGCTTCCCGGGTGGCTTCGTGATAAGGAAACCACCTGCTGATGCAGGAGACACAGGTTCGATCCCTGATCCAGGAAGATCTCACATGCTGCACCACAACTATTGAGCCTGTGCTCTGGAGCCTGGGAGTCACAACGCCTGAGCCACTAGTAGCCACAACTACTAAAAAATTTTTTAAAAAACTGAACTCTTCAGCTGAAGCTATTTCCAAACAACGTGTAGAAGGAGAGCATTCTGGCTTCTCTTGAATGTTTTTACTAAATGTAAGTAGAGAAATAAATAAAATATGGAACTACTATTCAAGTGGTAAGCAGAAATTTAAATATTAAGTTGGAAAATTCTCTGCCTATATGTACTGGAAAAAGTGAAAAAGCAGTATGCTCAAAACAGAACACTAAGGTTGTAGCTAAGGACCTCCTGATGCGGAGGTTAATATGAGTATGAACATCAGACATAATCAGACACCCAGCAGGAAAGAGCCAATCTGAACTGTTAAGAAGAAAGATTGTCAGACTTCTTAGAAGATTTTACCAGATGGGACCACACAGTCATTCAGTTGGGAACTCGGGATATACTTCAAGATAAGAGAAGATGGAACCCCAAAGGCAACTCTGAAATCATGAAGGCTGCCTTCCCAGTTTCTAAAGAGGAAGCTATTATCTAGGTTTCAGCAGGTCAGACAAAGACTCCCAAGCCCAAAGCCGGGAGGGGGGCCCAGGCCAGAAGAGTCACTAGTATGTTAGATTTCACATATTAAATTATTATTTAATAACAAGTGATTTATCATTAATTAATACATTAGTATATTTAATTAAATATTTAAATGGACAAATTTTTAAATTGTTTTGGGTGGGGCCACACTGTACAGTATGTGGGATCTTAGTTGCCAGCCAGGGATTGAATCCATATCGCCTGCCACTGGACCACCACGATGTTCCAGAATAGACAAAATATTTGAATAGACACTTCACCAAGGAGTATATATGGATAGCATATAAGCGTATGAAAATATCTTCAATATGAGTAGTCATTATGGAAGTGCAAATTAAACCCACAAAATGTTATTACTACACAGATATTAAACGGCTTAAAAAAAGAAGGGAGAGGGGCCTCCCCAGTGGTCCAGTGGGCAGAGAGTCTGCCTTGCAGTGCAAGAGGCATCACCAGTTCAATCTCTGGTCTGGGAAAATCCCACTTGCTGCAGAGCGGCTGGAGAAGTGTGTCCAGGTACGAGCCAGCGCTCTAGAGCACATGTGCCCAGAGCCAGTGCCCTGCAACAAGAGAGACCACTACAATGGGAAGCCCACACAGGCCAAAGAATACAGATGGATGAAAATTTTAAAAAAAGAAAAAAATGAATTAACAAAAGAGGCCAAAATTTTAAAAAAAGAGAGACAAGGGAGGTAAAGAAGGAAGAAACAAAGGAAAGAAAACGGAGAAAGGCAAAGAGGAAAGTGAGTAAAACAGAGGAGAAAGAAGGAAACACACAAACTGACAATAACAGGTGTGAATGAGGCTGCAGAGCAGCTTGAATCCATATTCAGTTATTCATACTCTATTATTGTTGGAATGCAAAATAGCACAGCCACTATGGACAATAGTCTGGCAGCTTCTTACACAGTTACACATAACTCACCATCAGACTCAGCTATCTCAATGCAACAGACTCAAAAGGCTACATATGACATTCTGGAAAAAGCAAAAGTATTGCAAGAAGAATTTTTTTTCTTGAGAGCAGGTGAAGAACTGTTACCTGTACTTGTACTGTGGTAGTGATTACATTACTCCAAGTATGTGTCAAATTTCATTGATACCCCAAAAAGTGTGAATCCTACTGTATGTAAACTAAAATAAATACATAGCAGGAAGCATTCATCAGTTGGCCTTAAATGGAACTGATGAATATATTGTCACCGAGTTTTATAGACCTTCCAAATGCTGACATCTTTATAACACTGCATTTCATGCAGTCTCTAGAGACTCCAGAATGGAAACAGAAACTGAACATCCCAGTCTAATGAAAAGTTTGGGCCTTATGAATTCCCTAAAAAGTTCACCTGAGGAACTGTTCTTGTTGTTCAGTTGCTAAGTTATGTCTGACTCTTCTGTGATCCCATGGACTGTAGCTCACCAGGCTCCTGTGTCCGTGAGATTCTCCAGGCGAGAATACTAGAGTGGGTTGCTATGCCCTCCTTCAAGGGATCTTCCCGACCTAGGGATAGAACTCCCATTTCCTGCACTGGCAGGTAGGTTCTTTGCCACTAAGCCACCAAGGAGGCCCATTTAGAGAACTGTTAATCTAAATGTGGGAATAACATCTGGCCAAATATCTAAAAACATGTTCCTCTCAACCTTTCACAAATTCATTAGGTATACCTATATATTAATGACACTAAGTCATGTTATCAATCATCTTTATATTATATATGATATGCAAACAATGACAAAGGGTAATGTTTGCTATGTATGCATGAGTGCTAAGTCGCTTTGGTTGCGTCCAGCTCTTTGCTACCCCACGAACTGTAGCTCACCAGGTTTGTCTGTCCATGAGATTCTCTAGGCAAGAATACTAGAGTGGATTGCTGTGCCCTCAGGGACACAATCTGCATCTCTCATGTCTCTAGCACTGGCGGACAGGTTCTTTACCACTAGCACCACCTGGGAAGCCCTTGCTATGTAAATAAATCATGATAAATATGACCATTTGGGGGAAGTCAGTTATTATATTGCAAGAAAAATAAAGAACCAGCCAGTGATTCTAAAGGAAATCTCCCATGCTAATACAAATGCAATTTTAGATATCTGCTGTACTTTAGCACATAACTTGACAACTTCCTGTTTCTGATAAAATCAGCAGATTGACAATACCCAAGTGACTAGCTCCGGAAATTAGGTTGAGCTACGCAGGTGTACTTGTACTGTGGTAGTGATTACATTACTCCAAGTATGTGTCAAATTTCATTGATACCCCAAAAAGTGTGAATCCTACTGTATGTAAACTAAAATAAATACATAGCAGGAAGCATTCATCAGTTGGCCTTAAATGGAACTGATGAATATATTGTCACCGAGTTTTATAGACCTTCCAAATGCTGACATCTTTATAACACTGCATTTCATGCAGTCTCTAGAGACTCCAGAATGGAAACAGAAACTGAACATCCCAGTCTAATGAAAAGTTTGGGCCTTATGAATTCCCTAAAAAGTTCACCTGAGGAACTGTTCTTGTTGTTCAGTTGCTAAGTTATGTCTGACTCTTCTGTGATCCCATGGACTGTAGCTCACCAGGCTCCTGTGTCCGTGAGATTCTCCAGGCGAGAATACTAGAGTGGGTTGCTATGCCCTCCTTCAAGGGATCTTCCCGACCTAGGGATAGAACTCCCATTTCCTGCACTGGCAGGTAGGTTCTTTGCCACTAAGCCACCAAGGAGGCCCATTTAGAGAACTGTTAATCTAAATGTGGGAATAACATCTGGCCAAATATCTAAAAACATGTTCCTCTCAACCTTTCACAAATTCATTAGGTATACCTATATATTAATGACACTAAGTCATGTTATCAATCATCTTTATATTATATATGATATGCAAACAATGACAAAGGGTAATGTTTGCTATGTATGCATGAGTGCTAAGTCGCTTTGGTTGCGTCCAGCTCTTTGCTACCCCACGAACTGTAGCTCACCAGGTTTGTCTGTCCATGAGATTCTCTAGGCAAGAATACTAGAGTGGATTGCTGTGCCCTCAGGGACACAATCTGCATCTCTCATGTCTCTAGCACTGGCGGACAGGTTCTTTACCACTAGCACCACCTGGGAAGCCCTTGCTATGTAAATAAATCATGATAAATATGACCATTTGGGGGAAGTCAGTTATTATATTGCAAGAAAAAATAAAGAACCAGCCAGTGATTCTAAAGGGAAATCTCCCATGCTAATACAAATGCAATTTTAGATATCTGCTGTACTTTAGCACATAACTTGACAACTTCCTGTTTCTGATAAAAATCAGCAGATTGACAATACCCAAGTGACTAGCTCCGGAAATTAGGTTGAGCTACAGATCTCTCAGTAAACAATGAAGAAGGGGAAATCCCCGGATAACTAGCTTCAATATGCTCATCCTGAAAGACTCCTGGTATGGTTAGGGGGGTTACTGGAATGACACCCTTTTCCCAAAAGACCAAAACCTGAGAACATGTATACTCAGAGTAAACATCACCACATAGAATCTGGCAATGAAACTGAGAGGCAAATTAAGATGAAATTTCATTTTTTAGGCTCCTAAACCTAATCATTCCTCAATCTAGAATCTCTGAATTTTTCATTTCACAAGCAAAAAAATCACCTTTCTGTTAAAAACAAACTAAAATGGTCAACATATAAGAATGATAGGCATCCGAACTGGTGGGGTGGGTGGAAGAATCAAATTTAAAGAAGAAAAGAACAGCATAAGAAAGAATACTTCGGATAGAAGAAAAATGAACAAAAACAAGAGTATAAAAAGCTAGATGAGGATTAAGGAAATTCTAATACCAGCAAGTATAGATGCTTCCAGGTTTAACAATTGTGTGTGTGTGTGTGTATGTGTGTGTGCCTATACATATATGTATAAACACCTTAGAACAGGTTTAATGAAAGCGAACATGGAGCACTAAGTGCTGCTTATAAATAATCAAATCACTGATTTTACCAAGCTTTCACTTGTAAACGTTTACCAAGATTTTCTTTTTTGTTTGAGGTCCTACTATAGCCAAGCAAACTGTAACTGAACCAGCTTACGAAGTTAAAGCTGTCCTGTAAGAACTTACAGGCTAATGGAAAAGGCTTTACTTCTTGTTACTATTATTTTACCATAGCTGACTTAAACATATTTCACTCCCAAACAGCATCACAAACTATGCCAACTGCATTGGTAAGTTAGATCCAGTGTGTTGCTACTGTTTATTATTTATCTGGACTTCCACGGTGGCTCATCCTGTCTTTTCACTTTATAAACTCTTAGCTGCCAGAACACACTATTTTAAAATGTAATATAAAAAACACATAGTCCGCCTTGAATTCCAAAGGTCTTAAGAACAACAACAAAAAATAAAATGGTCCTAAGAAGACAAGCTTGGTATCAGGTTAAGACAGGACAGAGCCTAAGGAACAGCATTACAAGTTTATACTTCCTAGGTCTAAGACAGAGACTGTGCATGGTATCATTCTCAAACAGAGTCATGTATCATTACCATGGTATCATTCTCAAACAGGGTAGGTATCATTCTCAAAAAGGAAACTAATAGTTGGAGGAGAGCTTTTTTACTCCATGAGTCATCCATCCTGGAGGTAGTGGGAAATACAAACTATCTTCCCGAGACAAGGAAGGATTTATTCAGCCTCAACTGCCTCTAACCCCTGGCTACTGGGGGAAAGGACTCTCAAAAACAAACATGTCCTTTTTCCAGGAGAGCGAAGCTGACCTAGGTGACTCAACCCTCAAAAACAAGACAGGAGTCATAGTGGGCATTTTCAATTTAAAGAAGAAAAGAACAGCATAAGAAAGAATACTTCGGATAGAAGAAAAATGAACAAAAACAAGAGTATAAAAAGCTAGATGAGGATTAAGGAAATTCTAATACCAGCAAGTATAGATGCTTCCAGGTTTAACAATTGTGTGTGTGTGTGTGTATGTGTGTGTGCCTATACATATATGTATAAACACCTTAGAACAGGTTTAATGAAAGCGAACATGGAGCACTAAGTGCTGCTTATAAATAATCAAATCACTGATTTTACCAAGCTTTCACTTGTAAACGTTTACCAAGATTTTCTTTTTTGTTTGAGGTCCTACTATAGCCAAGCAAACTGTAACTGAACCAGCTTACGAAGTTAAAGCTGTCCTGTAAGAACTTACAGGCTAATGGAAAAGGCTTTACTTCTTGTTACTATTATTTTACCATAGCTGACTTAAACATATTTCACTCCCAAACAGCATCACAAACTATGCCAACTGCATTGGTAAGTTAGATCCAGTGTGTTGCTACTGTTTATTATTTATCTGGACTTCCACGGTGGCTCATCCTGTCTTTTCACTTTATAAACTCTTAGCTGCCAGAACACACTATTTTAAAATGTAATATAAAAAACACATAGTCCGCCTTGAATTCCAAAGGTCTTAAGAACAACAACAAAAAATAAAATGGTCCTAAGAAGACAAGCTTGGTATCAGGTTAAGACAGGACAGAGCCTAAGGAACAGCATTACAAGTTTATACTTCCTAGGTCTAAGACAGAGACTGTGCATGGTATCATTCTCAAACAGAGTCATGTATCATTACCATGGTATCATTCTCAAACAGGGTAGGTATCATTCTCAAAAAGGAAACTAATAGTTGGAGGAGAGCTTTTTTACTCCATGAGTCATCCATCCTGGAGGTAGTGGGAAATACAAACTATCTTCCCGAGACAAGGAAGGATTTATTCAGCCTCAACTGCCTCTAACCCCTGGCTACTGGGGGAAAGGACTCTCAAAAACAAACATGTCCTTTTTCCAGGAGAGCGAAGCTGACCTAGGTGACTCAACCCTCAAAAACAAGACAGGAGTCAGAAATAAGAGACCAGTTTTACTGGACTATGACACTAAAACACCTTGGTTATCTCATGTCTTTATTACTATTATCTCTAGACTGCCTCCAGATTTGGCTATATGGGCTCTAAGGCAGAAGAAATGAGCATTGTTTAGATAGAGAATCTAACTCTTCAGTCAAGCTTGAGAGAATCCCAGGTGGTTGCGTAGGTGAACACAGCTTTAAAAGCACGAAGCAAAATCTACTCTCCGAAATCTGATTCAAGTGAAAAAGAACAGGAACCAGTCCAGGCCTGAAAGCAGTACACCCTGTTACACTGTTCTCACAGAAAGTGAAGCAATGCGCCACAGGTGCTTACAACTGTCAGGTAACCACACAGAGGACTAGGTCTTAAGGGACAACTCTCTTCTACCATCACCCCATCTATCTTCCTCAGGCTATCCCTAATCTGTTGAGCTGGGGAGATACCTCTTTACCCTATTTGATATTTTAAACCATGTTCATATATTACACTGATAAATAAGGATCTTGCACCTTATTCAATTCTCTATCCTAGGCAACTTAGTTGCTTGTCTCACCCTAGTCCCACCCCTGCTTCACTGTCCTTAGCTGCTTGTCTCACCCTAGTCCCACCCCTGCTGCCCTGTCAATAAAATATGCTTGTGATACATTCAATTTCCTTTTTAACCACATACTTGGGTTCTAGACATCGCTCAGTCATTAGCTATGACTCAGGGAATGTCATATCAACCTCCAGGAAACTCCATCCCCTTATCTGTAAAATAAGGGAACTGAATAAGATAATATCAAAAAGTCTTTTTTTGAACATGAAAATTATGATCTAAGTTTCCCCTTAAATTTTCTGGCCTAAACAAGACCAGATTTGCATTGTGCTAATTTTTTACACTATATTAACCCCTCACTATTCCACTCTTACTCTTTAGTATACTTTAATTACTGCATGCCTTGTAGGTGTCACTCCAAGCTGTACATATTTCCAAGAGTACATACAGCTCAGAGGACAGTGGAACTATCATCTACCCATGACATACAGTATCTACAATGTTTAGATTGCATCATCATTTTTACCAACCACATTCTCCTGACATATACCAAAATTGTGGTCACCTGAACTTCTAGTCTATTTTAACATGCAATTAATCATAACATTTGAGCATCTTTCACACTAACTGCTGGGGCTTCTCAGATGGTGCCAGTGGTAAAGAACTCACCTGCAAGCGTGGGAGCGTAAGACTCGTGTTCTATCCCTGGGCTGGGAAGAACCCCTAGAGGAGGACATGGCAAGTCTCTCCAGTATTCCTGGCCTGGGGAATCCCATGGACAGAGGAGCCCTAGAGGACTACAGTCCATAGGGTTGCAGAGAGTCAGAAACAACTGAAGCAATGCGCCACAGGTGCTTACAACTGTCAGGTAACCACACAGAGGACTAGGTCTTAAGGGACAACTCTCTTCTACCATCACCCCATCTATCTTCCTCAGGCTATCCCTAATCTGTTGAGCTGGGGAGATACCTCTTTACCCTATTTGATATTTTAAACCATGTTCATATATTACACTGATAAATAAGGATCTTGCACCTTATTCAATTCTCTATCCTAGGCAACTTAGTTGCTTGTCTCACCCTAGTCCCACCCCTGCTTCACTGTCCTTAGCTGCTTGTCTCACCCTAGTCCCACCCCTGCTGCCCTGTCAATAAAATATGCTTGTGATACATTCAATTTCCTTTTTAACCACATACTTGGGTTCTAGACATCGCTCAGTCATTAGCTATGACTCAGGGAATGTCATATCAACCTCCAGGAAACTCCATCCCCTTATCTGTAAAATAAGGGAACTGAATAAGATAATATCAAAAAGTCTTTTTTTGAACATGAAAATTATGATCTAAGTTTCCCCTTAAATTTTCTGGCCTAAACAAGACCAGATTTGCATTGTGCTAATTTTTTACACTATATTAACCCCTCACTATTCCACTCTTACTCTTTAGTATACTTTAATTACTGCATGCCTTGTAGGTGTCACTCCAAGCTGTACATATTTCCAAGAGTACATACAGCTCAGAGGACAGTGGAACTATCATCTACCCATGACATACAGTATCTACAATGTTTAGATTGCATCATCATTTTTACCAACCACATTCTCCTGACATATACCAAAATTGTGGTCACCTGAACTTCTAGTCTATTTTAACATGCAATTAATCATAACATTTGAGCATCTTTCACACTAACTGCTGGGGCTTCTCAGATGGTGCCAGTGGTAAAGAACTCACCTGCAAACGTAGGAGACGTAAGACTCGTGTTCTATCCCTGGGCTGGGAAGAACCCCTAGAGGAGGACATGGCAAGTCTCTCCAGTATTCCTGGCCTGGGGAATCCCATGGACAGAGGAGCCCTAGAGGACTACAGTCCATAGGGTTGCAGAGAGTCAGAAACAACTGAAGCAACTTAGCACACACGCACACACATTAACTGCTGCACTTAGTTCTACTTTCCCCTCAAGCCCTCCATATGTAATTTTCATTCAAAAATAGATTTAGGACTTCAGTCAGAAATCACCTCACATCTGCCAGAATGGCTATTACCAAAAAGACAGTACTCTTGAAGACGTGGAAAAAAGGAAACCCTCGTGTACTGCTGGTAGAAATGTAAATTGGTGCAGCCACTAGGGAAAACAGTATCAAGAGCCCTCAAAAAGCCACAAATAGACCCATTATATAATCCAGCATTCTGACTACTAGGTATTTATCTTAAGTTAATTCAGAAAGATATATGCACCCTTATGTTGATAGCAGCAAGAGTCAAGATAGGGAAGCAAACTGAGTGGATAAAGATGTGGTATACATGTATGTACACACACACATATACACACAAGAATTATTATTCAGGCACATAAAAGATGAAATCTTGCATTTGCCACAACATGGATGGACCTAGAAGGTACTATGCTACTAAATCAGAGAAAGACAAATACTATATGATTTCACTTATATGCAGATTCTAAAAACAAATGAACAAACGTAACTAGACAGAGAGTCACAGATACACACAGCAAACAGGTGGTCGCCAAAGGGGAGAGGTGAGGGGCGAGGGGAGAAGTAGTGAGGGAAGATTAAGAGGTACAAACCCTCAGTTACAAAATAAATGAGTTACAGGTATAAAATATACAGTGTGAGGAATATTTCAATAATTATACAATACCTTTGTATGGTAACATGGCAACAAGATTTATATGATCACTTTGAAATGTATAGAAATATGAATCACTATGTTATATATCAGAGACATACAGTGTTGGTCAGTTATACTTCAAAAGCTAACAACAAACAAACTCATAGAAAAAGAGAGAGTTCTGTGGCAACCATAGGGGTTGGGGGAGAAGGAATTGGATGAAGACTGTCAAAAGGTACAAACTTTCAGTTAGAAGATAAATAAGTACTAGAGATGTAATATAAAACATGACAAAGATAATTAACACTGCTGTAAGTTATATAAGAACATTGGAACATTGCTCCAATTGGAACACTACTCCTTGGAAGAAAAGCTATGACAAATCTAGACAGTATATTAAAAAGCAGTGACATCATTTAACCAACAAAAGTCTGTATAGTCAAAGCTATGTTTTTCCCAGCAGTCATGTATGGATGTGACAGTAAGACCATAATCAAGAAGGCTGAGCATGGAAGAATTGATGCCTTTGAACTGTGGTGCTGGAGAGACTCTTGAGAGTTCCTTGAGCAGCAAGGAAACCAAACCAGTCAATCCTAAAGGAAATCAACCCTGAAAATTCATTGGAGGAACTGATGCTAAAGCTGAAGCTCCAATACTCTGGCTACCTGATGTGAAAAGCCAACTCACTGGAAAAGACTCGGATGTGGAGAAAGACTGAAGACAGAAGGAGAAGGGAGCGAAAGAGGATGCGATGGCTAGACAGCATCACAGATTCAATGGACATGAATTTGAGCAGACTCTGGGATATAGTGAAGGACAAGGAAGCTTGGTATAATACACTCCATGGGGTCACAGAGTCTTGGACACAACTTAGCAACTGAACAATAATGAGATACAACAATCTTACACTCGTTAGAATGTTAATCCTACCAAAAAATAAGTAAATAACAAGTACTGGTGAAGACATGGAGAAATTACAACTCTTGTGCATTACTGGCAGGGAGAAGTAGTGAGGGAAGATTAAGAGGTACAAACCCTCAGTTACAAAATAAATGAGTTACAGGTATAAAATATACAGTGTGAGGAATATTTCAATAATTATACAATACCTTTGTATGGTAACATGGCAACAAGATTTATATGATCACTTTGAAATGTATAGAAATATGAATCACTATGTTATATATCAGAGACATACAGTGTTGGTCAGTTATACTTCAAAAGCTAACAACAAACAAACTCATAGAAAAAGAGAGAGTTCTGTGGCAACCATAGGGGTTGGGGGAGAAGGAATTGGATGAAGACTGTCAAAAGGTACAAACTTTCAGTTAGAAGATAAATAAGTACTAGAGATGTAATATAAAACATGACAAAGATAATTAACACTGCTGTAAGTTATATAAGAACATTGGAACATTGCTCCAATTGGAACACTACTCCTTGGAAGAAAAGCTATGACAAATCTAGACAGTATATTAAAAAGCAGTGACATCATTTAACCAACAAAAGTCTGTATAGTCAAAGCTATGTTTTTCCCAGCAGTCATGTATGGATGTGACAGTAAGACCATAATCAAGAAGGCTGAGCATGGAAGAATTGATGCCTTTGAACTGTGGTGCTGGAGAGACTCTTGAGAGTTCCTTGAGCAGCAAGGAAACCAAACCAGTCAATCCTAAAGGAAATCAACCCTGAAAATTCATTGGAGGAACTGATGCTAAAGCTGAAGCTCCAATACTCTGGCTACCTGATGTGAAAAGCCAACTCACTGGAAAAGACTCGGATGTGGAGAAAGACTGAAGACAGAAGGAGAAGGGAGCGAAAGAGGATGCGATGGCTAGACAGCATCACAGATTCAATGGACATGAATTTGAGCAGACTCTGGGATATAGTGAAGGACAAGGAAGCTTGGTATAATACACTCCATGGGGTCACAGAGTCTTGGACACAACTTAGCAACTGAACAATAATGAGATACAACAATCTTACACTCGTTAGAATGTTAATCCTACCAAAAAATAAGTAAATAACAAGTACTGGTGAAGACATGGAGAAATTACAACTCTTGTGCATTACTGGCACGAACATGAAATGGTACAGCCACTGCAGAAAAGATTGGGGTCTCTCAAAAATTATAAATATAATCAAACAATTCTACTCAGTATGCACCCAAAAGAAATGAAAGTACAGTCTTAAACAGATATTGGCACATCCATATTCACTGTAGCACTATTCACAATAACCAAAAAGCAGAAGCTACCAGTGTACATCAACATACAAATGGGCAAATAAAATGTGATATATACAATCAATGCAATATTACTGGCCTTAAAAAGGACATACTAGGGCTTCCCTGGTGGTCCAGTGGGTAAAGAGTCCGTCTTGCAGTGCAAAGGACACCAGTTCAATCCCTGGACAGGGAAGATCCCAAGTGCCACAGAGTGGTTGGACCAGTGTGTCCAATTAGGACCCAGTGCTCTGGATCACATGTGCCCAGAGCTGGTGCTCTGCAACTAGAGGCCACTGCAAAGGAAGGCCCAACCAGGCAGAAGGATAAAGATAGATGAAAACAAATAAATAAACAAACCAACAAAAGAGGTCAAAAATTTTTTTTAAAGTTACATTAAAAAAAAGGGGGGGTGGGGCTTCCCTGGTGGTCCAGTGGGTAAGGACACCGCCTTGCAGTGCAAGGGGTGCCGGTTCAATCCCTGGCCCGGGAAGATCCCATATGCCGTGGAGTGGCTGGACTGATGTGTCCAATTACCGAGCTGGAGCTCTGGGGCACGTGCACCCAGAGCCAGTGCTCTGCGACAACAGAGGCCACTGTGGTGGGAGGTCCACAGGGGCCAAGGAATAAAGACGGATGAAAATAGATAAATAAAAGACCAATAGAAGTGGCCCACCCGCTCCCCTCCCTCTCCAACTTGCCCCCTCAAAAGTAAATAAATAAATTCCATTTTAAAAAAGGGGCGGGGGGGGGGCATGCTACAGTCCTCGGTGCATATATGTAAAAAAATGAAAACACTAATTTGAAAAGAAATAAGCACTCCAGTGTTCAGTGCAGCACTATTTGGCAATAGCCAAGATATGGAAGCAACCAAAGTGTACATTAACAGAGGACTAGATCAAGAAGATGTGTTACATATATAATGGAATAGTTACTCAGCCATAAAAAAGAACAAAATCCTGCCATTTGTAGCAACATAGATGAACCTAGAGAACATTATGCTTAGTGAAATAAATCATATACAAAAAGTGAATTCACTTATATGTGGAATCTAATACATAATAGAAACAAATGTATATGACTAAACAGAAACAGACATGCGGATACAGAATATTCACTGTAGCACTATTCACAATAACCAAAAGCAGAAGCTACCAGTGTACATCAACATACAAATGGGCAAATAAAATGTGATATATACAATCAATGCAATATTACTGGCCTTAAAAAGGACATACTAGGGCTTCCCTGGTGGTCCAGTGGGTAAAGAGTCCGTCTTGCAGTGCAAAGGACACCAGTTCAATCCCTGGACAGGGAAGATCCCAAGTGCCACAGAGTGGTTGGACCAGTGTGTCCAATTAGGACCCAGTGCTCTGGATCACATGTGCCCAGAGCTGGTGCTCTGCAACTAGAGGCCACTGCAAAGGAAGGCCCAACCAGGCAGAAGGATAAAGATAGATGAAAACAAATAAATAAACAAACCAACAAAAGAGGTCAAAAATTTTTTTTAAAGTTACATTAAAAAAAAGGGGGGGTGGGGCTTCCCTGGTGGTCCAGTGGGTAAGGACACCGCCTTGCAGTGCAAGGGGTGCCGGTTCAATCCCTGGCCCGGGAAGATCCCATATGCCGTGGAGTGGCTGGACTGATGTGTCCAATTACCGAGCTGGAGCTCTGGGGCACGTGCACCCAGAGCCAGTGCTCTGCGACAACAGAGGCCACTGTGGTGGGAGGTCCACAGGGGCCAAGGAATAAAGACGGATGAAAATAGATAAATAAAAGACCAATAGAAGTGGCCCACCCGCTCCCCTCCCTCTCCAACTTGCCCCCTCAAAAGTAAATAAATAAATTCCATTTTAAAAAAGGGGCGGGGGGGGGGCATGCTACAGTCCTCGGTGCATATATGTAAAAAAATGAAAACACTAATTTGAAAAGAAATAAGCACTCCAGTGTTCAGTGCAGCACTATTTGGCAATAGCCAAGATATGGAAGCAACCAAAGTGTACATTAACAGAGGACTAGATCAAGAAGATGTGTTACATATATAATGGAATAGTTACTCAGCCATAAAAAAGAACAAAATCCTGCCATTTGTAGCAACATAGATGAACCTAGAGAACATTATGCTTAGTGAAATAAATCATATACAAAAAGTGAATTCACTTATATGTGGAATCTAATACATAATAGAAACAAATGTATATGACTAAACAGAAACAGACATGCGGATACAGAAAACTTGTGGTTACCAGTGTAGAGAAGGAAGGGAGAAGCTTGTTAGGGGTATGGGATTAAGAGAAACAAACTACTATGTATAAAATAGATAAACCACAATGATATATTGTACAGCACAGGGAATTACAGCCATTATTATGTAACAACCTTTAATATAGTATATAATCTCTAAAAATACTGAATCAGTATGTTATATACCGCAAACTAATACTGTAATCAACCATGCAGCAATAAAAAAAGATACTAAACAAATATATATTTTAAAATTAAGAAAAAAAGATGCGCTACAATATGAAGACACTACGCTAAATGAAATAAGCCAATCACAAAAGGATAAACACAAATCCTTTATCTGTAAATCCTTATTTACAAATAAGGCTGCTAGTTCATATACAGAGACTGAGGAGATTAAGATGGTGGAGCAGAAGGATGTGCACTTATATTCTCCTGCCAGAGCACCAAATCACAACTAGAGGCTGAACAAACATCAACAACACTGGAACCCACCAAAAAAAAGATAGCCCACATCCAAAGACAAAGGAGAAGCCACAACAAAACTGCAGGAGGGGAACAACTGTGATAAAAATCAAATCCTACGCCTGACGACTGGGCGACTCACAAGCTCAAGAATGATACCACCAAAGAAGTTTTCACACTGTTGTGAAGGTTCTAGGTCCCCACAACAGGCTACCCAGCCTCAGGATTTGGCCAAAGCACTGGGAATCCCCAGGGAATTTGACTTTGCAGGTCAGCGAGATTTAATTCCAGAGCTTCTGTAAGACTGGGGGAAACAGTCTCCTGGAGGGCACAAACAAAATATTTTGTGTCCCAGGACCCAAGTGAAAGGAGCAGTGACCCGACAAGAGACTGAGCCAGTAGTGGCAATAGCCAAGATATGGAAGCAACCAAAGTGTACATTAACAGAGGACTAGATCAAGAAGATGTGTTACATATATAATGGAATAGTTACTCAGCCATAAAAAAGAACAAAATCCTGCCATTTGTAGCAACATAGATGAACCTAGAGAACATTATGCTTAGTGAAATAAATCATATACAAAAAGTGAATTCACTTATATGTGGAATCTAATACATAATAGAAACAAATGTATATGACTAAACAGAAACAGACATGCGGATACAGAAAACTTGTGGTTACCAGTGTAGAGAAGGAAGGGAGAAGCTTGTTAGGGGTATGGGATTAAGAGAAACAAACTACTATGTATAAAATAGATAAACCACAATGATATATTGTACAGCACAGGGAATTACAGCCATTATTATGTAACAACCTTTAATATAGTATATAATCTCTAAAAATACTGAATCAGTATGTTATATACCGCAAACTAATACTGTAATCAACCATGCAGCAATAAAAAAAGATACTAAACAAATATATATTTTAAAATTAAGAAAAAAAGATGCGCTACAATATGAAGACACTACGCTAAATGAAATAAGCCAATCACAAAAGGATAAACACAAATCCTTTATCTGTAAATCCTTATTTACAAATAAGGCTGCTAGTTCATATACAGAGACTGAGGAGATTAAGATGGTGGAGCAGAAGGATGTGCACTTATATTCTCCTGCCAGAGCACCAAATCACAACTAGAGGCTGAACAAACATCAACAACACTGGAACCCACCAAAAAAAAGATAGCCCACATCCAAAGACAAAGGAGAAGCCACAACAAAACTGCAGGAGGGGAACAACTGTGATAAAAATCAAATCCTACGCCTGACGACTGGGCGACTCACAAGCTCAAGAATGATACCACCAAAGAAGTTTTCACACTGTTGTGAAGGTTCTAGGTCCCCACAACAGGCTACCCAGCCTCAGGATTTGGCCAAAGCACTGGGAATCCCCAGGGAATTTGACTTTGCAGGTCAGCGAGATTTAATTCCAGAGCTTCTGTAAGACTGGGGGAAACAGTCTCCTGGAGGGCACAAACAAAATATTTTGTGTCCCAGGACCCAAGTGAAAGGAGCAGTGACCCGACAAGAGACTGAGCCAGACCTACCTGTGAGAGTTTGAGGGTCTCCTAGGAAGGTGTGAGTTGGGCAGTGGTCTGCCACAGGGACAGGGACACTGACAGCAACAGTACTGAGAGCTGTGTCCTGGCATGGGCCTTCGTGGAGGTCACCCAACTATAGACGCCTGTCGACTCCAGGACTGAGTTGCCTCAGGCCAAACAACAGGGGAGGGAGCACAGCCCCAGCCCATCACCAGATAAGTGGATTAGAGTTTTAATTTTGAGCACAACTCTGCCCAACACAGCAAGATCCAGTTTCCCTCACAGCCAGCTCTTCCCATCAGGAAACTTGCCTCTTTTCTTACCAAAAGAAACAAGACAGAAGAAACAAGAACTACAATTTCATCAGCCTCCAGAACTAATACCACAATCACAGAAAGATACCCAAGATGAAAAGAAACAGAATTATGTTCCAGACAAAGGAACAAGATAAATTCCCAGAAAAACAACTAAATGAAGTAGAAATAGCAACCTCCCAGAAAAAGAATTTAGAATAACAATAGTGAAGATGAAGCAGGATATTAGAAAGTAAAGATGATGCAGGATGGAGAAGATGCAAGAAACAGTTTTCCAAGGACCGAGAAGAACTAAAGAACAAGTAAACAGAGACGAACAATAAACTAGAAGGAATCAATAGCAGAATAACTGCAGCAGAAGAACAGGTAAGTGATGTGGAAGTCAGAATGATGGAAATCAATGCTGCAAAACAGAATATAGAAAAAAGAATGAAGATAAATGAAGGCAGCCTAAGAGACATCTGAGACAACATTAAACACACCAATATTCACATTACAGGGGTCCCAGAAGGAGAAGAAAGAGAAAGGACCCAAGAAAATATTTAAAGAGATAACAGTTGAAAATTTCTGTAACATGGGAAAGGAAATAGTTAACCACGTCCAGGAAGCACTGTGAGTCCCAGGCAGGATAAATCCCCCCCAAAGGCAAAGAGATACAGAGCTTCTGTAAGACTGGGGAAACAGTCTCCTGGAGGGCACAAACAAAATATTTTGTGTCCCAGGACCCAAGTGAAAGGAGCAGTGACCCGACAAGAGACTGAGCCAGACCTACCTGTGAGAGTTTGAGGGTCTCCTAGGAAGGTGTGAGTTGGGCAGTGGTCTGCCACAGGGACAGGGACACTGACAGCAACAGTACTGAGAGCTGTGTCCTGGCATGGGCCTTCGTGGAGGTCACCCAACTATAGACGCCTGTCGACTCCAGGACTGAGTTGCCTCAGGCCAAACAACAGGGGAGGGAGCACAGCCCCAGCCCATCACCAGATAAGTGGATTAGAGTTTTAATTTTGAGCACAACTCTGCCCAACACAGCAAGATCCAGTTTCCCTCACAGCCAGCTCTTCCCATCAGGAAACTTGCCTCTTTTCTTACCAAAAGAAACAAGACAGAAGAAACAAGAACTACAATTTCATCAGCCTCCAGAACTAATACCACAATCACAGAAAGATACCCAAGATGAAAAGAAACAGAATTATGTTCCAGACAAAGGAACAAGATAAATTCCCAGAAAAACAACTAAATGAAGTAGAAATAGCAACCTCCCAGAAAAAGAATTTAGAATAACAATAGTGAAGATGAAGCAGGATATTAGAAAGTAAAGATGATGCAGGATGGAGAAGATGCAAGAAACAGTTTTCCAAGGACCGAGAAGAACTAAAGAACAAGTAAACAGAGACGAACAATAAACTAGAAGGAATCAATAGCAGAATAACTGCAGCAGAAGAACAGGTAAGTGATGTGGAAGTCAGAATGATGGAAATCAATGCTGCAAAACAGAATATAGAAAAAAGAATGAAGATAAATGAAGGCAGCCTAAGAGACATCTGAGACAACATTAAACACACCAATATTCACATTACAGGGGTCCCAGAAGGAGAAGAAAGAGAAAGGACCCAAGAAAATATTTAAAGAGATAACAGTTGAAAATTTCTGTAACATGGGAAAGGAAATAGTTAACCACGTCCAGGAAGCACTGTGAGTCCCAGGCAGGATAAATCCAAAGAGGAACACACCAAGACACACGCTAATCAAACTGGGTAATAAAACTGATAAATATTGAAGACAAACATAATTTATGAAAAGCAACAAGGGGAAAAAGACATAACATACAAAGAAAAATACCTAAGGTTATCAGCCAATTTCTCAACAGAAATTCTACAAGCCAGAAGGGAATGGCAAGATACAGTCCAAGAGATGAAAGGGAAGAACCTACAACCGAGAATACTCTACCCAACAAGACTCTCATTCAGATTTGATGGAGAAATCAAAAGCTTTACAAACAAGCAAAAATTAAGAGAATTCAGCACCACTAAACCAATTTTACAGAAAACGAGAAAAGATCTTTTCTAGGCAAGAAACAAAGAAGGAAAAGATCATCTCAAAATAACCCAAAAGATTTAACAAAATGGTGATAAGATCATATATACTGATAATCACCTTAAATGTAAATGGATTAAATGCACCAACCGAAAGACTGACTGACTGAGTGGATACAAAAACAAGATCCATGTATAGGTTGTCTACAAGAGACCCACTTCATACCAAGTGACACAGACTGACAAGAGGATGGAAGAAGGTATTTCACGCAAATGGAAATCATAAGAAAGCTGGAATAGCAAAACTCGTATCAGACAAAACAGACTTCAAAACAAAGACTGTTATAAGAGACAAAGAAGGATACTACATAATGATCAAGGCTTCAATACAAGAAGATACAATAATTTTCAACATATATACATCCAAAATAGAAGCATCTCAATACAAAAGCTAAATACTAACAAATATAAGAGGAGAAATCAACAGTAACACAATAATAGTGGGAGACTTTAATATTCCACTTTCATCAATGGACACATCATCCAGACAGGAAATCAATAAGGAAACCCAGGCCTTATGTGACATTTTAGATGAGTTCAACTTAACTGATATTCATAGAGCATTCCATCCAAAAGCAGCAGTCTACACATTTTTCTCAAGTGCACATGAAGCATTCTCCAGGACTGACCACATGCTGGGCCATAAGGTAAAACATGGTAACTTTATGAAAATTAAAATTATAGCAAGCATCTTCTCTGCTCACAACACTATGAGAGTAGAAGTAAACTATAAGACAAAAACTCTAAGAAACACAAACATATGGCAGCTAAACAATATGCTACTAAGCAACCACTAGATCACTAAAGAAATCAAAAAAGAAACAAAAAAGTACCTAGAGACAAATAAAAATGCAATACAATCGTCCAAAACTTATGGGATGCAGCAAATACAGTTCTAAGAGGGAAGTTTACAGCAATATACTCTTACCTCAAGAAACAAGAAAAATCTCAAGTAAACTATATACCTAAAACAACTAGAGAAAGAGGAATAGAGAAAACCTAAGGTTAGTAGAAAGAAGGAAGGAAGTCATAAAGATCAGAGCAGAAATCAATGAAATAGAGATGCAGAAAATAATCCCAAAGATCAATCAAACTAAAAGATGATTCTCTGAAAAGATAAACAAGATTGATAAATCTTGAGTCAGACTCATCAAGAAAATACGGGAGAGGACTCAAATCAGATCAGAAATGAAAAAAGGAGAAGTTGTAACTGACTCCACAGGAATACCAAGAATCGTAAGAAACTACTATGAACAATTGAATGCCAATAAAATGGACAATTTCAGGCTTCCCTGATGGTCCAGTGGGTAAAGAGTCCACTTTGCAGTGCAAGGGGCGCCGGTGCGATCCCTGGCCCAGGAAGATCCTGCATGCCGCGGAGCAGCTGGACCTGGGCATCCAATTACAAGTCAGCACTCTGGAGCACGTGCTCCCAGAGCCAGTGCTCTGCAATGAGAGGCCACTGCAATGGGAGGCCCACACAGGCCACAGAACAAAGATGGGTGAAAATAAATAAATAAAAGACTAATAAAAGAGGCCAAGATTTTTAAAAAAGATGGACAATTTCTTAGAAAGGTACAGTCTCTCTCAACTAGACCAGGAAGAAACAGAAAATATGAACAGACCAACCACAAGCAATGAAATTGAAACTGTGATCAAAAACCTCCCAACAAACAAAAGTCCAGGTGAATTTTATCAAACATTCAGAGAGGAATTAACATCTATCCTTCTGAAACTGTTTCAAAAGTCTCAGAGGAAGACAAACTGCCCAACTCATTTTATGAGGTCACCCTACAAACATAACTTCTAAGAAACTGGGCCATAAGGTAAAACATGGTAACTTTATGAAAATTAAAATTATAGCAAGCATCTTCTCTGCTCACAACACTATGAGAGTAGAAGTAAACTATAAGACAAAAACTCTAAGAAACACAAACATATGGCAGCTAAACAATATGCTACTAAGCAACCACTAGATCACTAAAGAAATCAAAAAAGAAACAAAAAAGTACCTAGAGACAAATAAAAATGCAATACAATCGTCCAAAACTTATGGGATGCAGCAAATACAGTTCTAAGAGGGAAGTTTACAGCAATATACTCTTACCTCAAGAAACAAGAAAAATCTCAAGTAAACTATATACCTAAAACAACTAGAGAAAGAGGAATAGAGAAAACCTAAGGTTAGTAGAAAGAAGGAAGGAAGTCATAAAGATCAGAGCAGAAATCAATGAAATAGAGATGCAGAAAATAATCCCAAAGATCAATCAAACTAAAAGATGATTCTCTGAAAAGATAAACAAGATTGATAAATCTTGAGTCAGACTCATCAAGAAAATACGGGAGAGGACTCAAATCAGATCAGAAATGAAAAAAGGAGAAGTTGTAACTGACTCCACAGGAATACCAAGAATCGTAAGAAACTACTATGAACAATTGAATGCCAATAAAATGGACAATTTCAGGCTTCCCTGATGGTCCAGTGGGTAAAGAGTCCACTTTGCAGTGCAAGGCGCGGTGCGATCCCTGGCCCAGGAAGATCCTGCATGCCGCGGAGCAGCTGGACCTGGGCATCCAATTACAAGTCAGCACTCTGGAGCACGTGCTCCCAGAGCCAGTGCTCTGCAATGAGAGGCCACTGCAATGGGAGGCCCACACAGGCCACAGAACAAAGATGGGTGAAAATAAATAAATAAAAGACTAATAAAAGAGGCCAAGATTTTTAAAAAAGATGGACAATTTCTTAGAAAGGTACAGTCTCTCTCAACTAGACCAGGAAGAAACAGAAAATATGAACAGACCAACCACAAGCAATGAAATTGAAACTGTGATCAAAAACCTCCCAACAAACAAAAGTCCAGGTGAATTTTATCAAACATTCAGAGAGGAATTAACATCTATCCTTCTGAAACTGTTTCAAAAAGTCTCAGAGGAAGACAAACTGCCCAACTCATTTTATGAGGTCACCCTGAGACCAAAACCAGACAAAGACATCACACAAGAAAAGAAAATCACAGGCCAGTATCACTGATGATGCAAAAATCCTCAGCAAAATACTAGCAATCCATATTCAACAATCCATTAAAAAGATCATACACCGCGATCAATCAAGTGGTATTCATCCCAGGGACACAAGGATTTTTCAACATCTGCAAATCAATCAATGTGTTATATCACATCAACGAACTAAAGAATAAAAACCATATGATCATCTCAATAGACGCAGAAAAGGCTTTTAACAAAATTCAGCACCCATTTATGATAAAAACTCTCCAGAAAGTGGGCATAGAGGGTACCTACCACAACATAATAAAGGCCAAATATGACAAACCTACAGCTAGCATCATACTCAATGGCAAAAAGCTGAAAGCATTCCCAGAAGTTAAACTGTCACTGTTTGCAGATGACATGATACCATATATATAGAAGATCCCAAAGATGCTACCAGAGAACTACTAAAACTCACCAATGAATTCAGTAAGGTTGCAGGTTACAAAATTAATACACAGAAGTCTGTTGCATTTCTACACACTAATAATGAAAGATCAGGAAGAGAAATTCAAGAAGCAATTCCACTGATCACTGCCTCAAAAAGAATAAAATATCTAGGAATAAACCTACCTAGGGAGACAAAAGACTTATACTCCAAAAACTATAAGGTGCTGATGAAAAAAATCAAAGAAGACCTAAACAGATGGAAAGATATGCCAGTGTTCATAGACTGGAAGAATCAACATTGTCAAAATGACTATACTACCCAAGGCAATCCGTATCAAATTACCAATGACATTTTTCACAGATATGGAACAACAACAACGACAAAAATCTCAAAATTAGTATGGAGACACAAAAGACCCCGAAAAGCTATCTTGAAAAGGAAAAACGGAGCTGGAAGAATCAGGTTCCCTGGCTTCAGACTGTATTACAAAGCTACAGTCATCAAGACACTGTGGTACTGGCACAAAAAAAGAAACACAAGACAATGGAACAGGATAGAAAACCCAGAAATAAGCCCATGCACCTATTAATCTATGACAAAAGAGGCAAGACTACACAGTCTCTTCAATAAATGGTGCTGGAAAACTGGACAGCTACATGTAAAAGAATGAAATTAGATCATTCCTAACTCCATACACAAAAATAAGCTCAAAATGGATTAGAGACCTAAATGCTAGACCAGACATGATAAAAACTCTTAGAGGAAAACAGAGGCAGCACACTCGCTGACATAAACCACAGCAAGATCTTTTCTAATTCATCTCCCAGAATAATGGAAACAAGAGGAAAAATAAACAAATGGGACCTACTTAAACTCAAAACCTTTTGCACAGCAAAGGAAACAATAAATAAAACAAAAAGGCAACCCACAGACTGGGGGAAAATATTTACAAATGATGTGACTGATAAGGGACCAGTCTCCAAAATTTACAAACAGCTTATGACACTATTGAATAGCAACAAAACAACCCACTCAGAAAGTGGGCAGAACACCTAAATACACATTTCTCTAATAAGGACATGCAGGCAGCCAACAGGCACATAAAAAGGTGTTCAAAATCACTAGTTATTAGAGATACGCAAATTAAAACTACAATGAGATACCACCTCACACCAGGCAGGATGGCTCTCATCAAAACTTCCACAAACAACAAATTCTAGAGGGTGTGGAGAGAAGGGAACCCTCTTACACTGTTATTGAGAATGCAAATTGGTACAGCCACTATGAAGAACCGTATGCTGGTTCCACAAAAAGCAAACACAGAGCTACTATATGACCCTGCAATCCCACTCCTGGGCATATATTCAGAGAAAAACATGGCCCGAAGAAATACATGCATCCCAGTGTTCACTGCAGCTATGTTTACAATAGTCAAGACATGGAAAAAACCTAAAATGTCCATCAACAGAAGAATGGATAAAAAAGATGTGGTGTATATCATGTATAAAGCTATCTTGAAAAGGAAAAACGGAGCTGGAAGAATCAGGTTCCCTGGCTTCAGACTGTATTACAAAGCTACAGTCATCAAGACACTGTGGTACTGGCACAAAAAAAGAAACACAAGACAATGGAACAGGATAGAAAACCCAGAAATAAGCCCATGCACCTATTAATCTATGACAAAAGAGGCAAGACTACACAGTCTCTTCAATAAATGGTGCTGGAAAACTGGACAGCTACATGTAAAAGAATGAAATTAGATCATTCCTAACTCCATACACAAAAATAAGCTCAAAATGGATTAGAGACCTAAATGCTAGACCAGACATGATAAAAACTCTTAGAGGAAAACAGAGGCAGCACACTCGCTGACATAAACCACAGCAAGATCTTTTCTAATTCATCTCCCAGAATAATGGAAACAAGAGGAAAAATAAACAAATGGGACCTACTTAAACTCAAAACCTTTTGCACAGCAAAGGAAACAATAAATAAAACAAAAAGGCAACCCACAGACTGGGGGAAAATATTTACAAATGATGTGACTGATAAGGGACCAGTCTCCAAAATTTACAAACAGCTTATGACACTATTGAATAGCAACAAAACAACCCACTCAGAAAGTGGGCAGAACACCTAAATACACATTTCTCTAATAAGGACATGCAGGCAGCCAACAGGCACATAAAAAGGTGTTCAAAATCACTAGTTATTAGAGATACGCAAATTAAAACTACAATGAGATACCACCTCACACCAGGCAGGATGGCTCTCATCAAAACTTCCACAAACAACAAATTCTAGAGGGTGTGGAGAGAAGGGAACCCTCTTACACTGTTATTGAGAATGCAAATTGGTACAGCCACTATGAAGAACCGTATGCTGGTTCCACAAAAAGCAAACACAGAGCTACTATATGACCCTGCAATCCCACTCCTGGGCATATATTCAGAGAAAAACATGGCCCGAAGAAATACATGCATCCCAGTGTTCACTGCAGCTATGTTTACAATAGTCAAGACATGGAAAAAACCTAAAATGTCCATCAACAGAAGAATGGATAAAAAAGATGTGGTGTATATCATGTATAATAGAATATTACTCTGCTACTAAAAAGAATGAAATAAGGCGATTCTCCGGTAGCTCGGTGGTGAAGAGTTCACCTGCTAATGCAGGAGACGCAGGTTCGATCCCTCATCCAGGAAGATCCCATGTGCTGCGGCGCAACTAAGTCCGTAAGCGAGAACTGTTGAGCCTGTGTTCTAGAGCCTTGGAGCCACAACTACTGAGCCCATGTGCTGCAACTATTGAAGCCCGTGTGCCCTATAGCCTGAGTTCCACAACAAGAGAAGTCACCACAACAAGAGAAGTCACCACAACAAGAAGCCTGCTTACCTCAATCAGAGAGTATTCCCACTCCCTTCAACTAGAGAAGAGCCTGCAGCAGCAGTGAAAACCCAGAATAGCCAAATATAAATACAGTTAAAAAAGAATGAAACAAGACCATTTGCAGCAACATAGATGGACTACTACTGAGCCCATGTGCTGCAACTATTGAAGCCCATGTGCCCTATAGCCTGAGTTCCACAACAAGAGAAGTCACCGCAACAAGAAGCCTGCTTACCTCAATCAGAGAGTATTCCCACTCCCTTCAACTAGAGAAGAGCCTGCAGCAGCAGTGAAAACCCAGAATAGCCAAATATAAATACAGTTAAAAAAGAATGAAACAAGACCATTTGCAGCAACATAGATGGACTACTACTGAGCCCATGTGCTGCAACTATTGAAGCCCATGTGCCCTATAGCCTGAGTTCCACAACAAGAGAAGTCACCGCAACAAGAAGCCTGCTTACCTCAATCAGAGAGTATTCCCACTCCCTTCAACTAGAGAAGAGCCTGCAGCAGCAGTGAAAACCCAGAATAGCCAAATATAAATACAGTTAAAAAAGAATGAAACAAGACCATTTGCAGCAACACAGATGGACCTAGAGAGTGTCATTTCTCATATCATATAGAGAAAGAGAAATATCATATGACATCCCTTATACGTGAATTCTGAAAAGAAATGATACAAATGAACTTATTTACAAAACAGAAAGAGACAAACTTAGAAAACAAACTTATGGTTGTATTGGGGAAGGGATGGTTGGGGACTCTGGGAAATTCATGAACACACTGCCATGTTTGAAATGGATAGTCAACAAAAATGTCTTGTGTAGTACATGGAACTCTGCTCAATGCTATGTACTAGCCTGGATGGAGGAGGGTTTGGGGGATAATGGATACATATATATGTATAGCCGAGTTCCTTCAATGTTCACCTGAAACTATCACATAATTGTTAATTGGTTATACCCCAATAAAAATGTTTTTGGTGTTAAAAAAAAATACATAGAGAATGAAGTATGGCGATTACCAGGGGCAGGGGGGATGGGAGAATGAGAAGTTAAGTGTTTAATGGATATCAGGTTTCAGTTGAGGAAGATGAAAAAGTTCTGGGAATAGTTGGTGGTGATGGCTGCACAACAATGTGAATATACTTAAAGCCACAGAACTATACACTTAAAAATGGTTACAATGATAAATTCTATGTTACTTTTTTTTTACCACAATAAAGAAAATTTATACCTCAATATTCCTAACAGTATTATCTAATCATCAAAAGGGAGAAACAATCCAAGTCCATTAACTTATGAAAGGATAAATTTAGTATATTCATACAATAAATAAAGGACTAATGAATTAACAAAGTACTAAGATATGCTATAACATGGATGAACCTTAAAAACATTACACTAAGGGAAGCCAACCACAAAGGACCACATATTGTATGATTCCATTTATATGAAATGTTCAGAATGAACATACCTACAGAGAGAAAGTAGACTAATGGTGGGCATCCTTTGTAGTTCAGCTGTAAAGAATCCACCTGCAATGCAGGAGACCTCCGTTCAATTCCTTGGTCCAGAGGATCCCCTAGGAGATGGAATAGGCTACCCATTATAGTATTCTTGGGCTTCCCTGATGGCTCAGATGGTAAAGAATCTGCCTGCAATGTGGGAGACCTAGGTAATCTGCCTGCAATGTGGGAGACCTAGGTTCGATCCCTGGGTTGGGAAGATTCCCTGGAGAAGGGCAAGGCTATCCACTCCAGTATTCCTGCCTGGAGAATTCTATGACTCGTCTATGGGTCACAGAGTTGGACACTGACTTTCACTAGGACTGGGGGTAAGGGAGGTCAGAGGGTGACAATAGGAGTGGGATTTCTTTTCAAGGGTGGTATAAATGTTATATGTGGTATGGCTGCAAGCTACTGTTCAGGACATTTTATCCCAAGGTATTTTTAAACTTCCTCTTTGATTTCATTGTCGATCCACTGTTTTTTTTAGTAGTAAGTTGTTAAGTCTCTATGTAATCATTTTTTTTCTTTTTGTGGTTGATTTCAGAATGTATACTTTAAATAGGGGAACTCTGAATATGAACTATATCTCAGTAAGTTTCTTCTTCTTCTTTTTTTAAAGTCAACAGGGCCCAGTGGCTGACTGGGACTATAAAATTAAGCAAAGGGATAAACAGAAGATTAACTACAAGAGAATAGAGACATCACAGCTTAAATTCTTTCTCTGACATTTATTATGTGTGACCTTGAGCGAGTTATTCCAATTCTCTGTCTTTGGTAACATCTACTTACAGAGCTGTTGTGAAGATTAAACAAAGTAATATGTAAAACAGTACAGTACCTGCTATAGAATCATTCTTCCCTGCCCTATCCTCCCACCTATCATAATGATAGTTATATCTGAACTTTATAAGGAAATTATGCTCACTCCAAGTCCATTAACTTATGAAAGGATAAATTTAGTATATTCATACAATAAATAAAGGACTAATGAATTAACAAAGTACTAAGATATGCTATAACATGGATGAACCTTAAAAACATTACACTAAGGGAAGCCAACCACAAAGGACCACATATTGTATGATTCCATTTATATGAAATGTTCAGAATGAACATACCTACAGAGAGAAAGTAGACTAATGGTGGGCATCCTTTGTAGTTCAGCTGTAAAGAATCCACCTGCAATGCAGGAGACCTCCGTTCAATTCCTTGGTCCAGAGGATCCCCTAGGAGATGGAATAGGCTACCCATTATAGTATTCTTGGGCTTCCCTGATGGCTCAGATGGTAAAGAATCTGCCTGCAATGTGGGAGACCTAGGTAATCTGCCTGCAATGTGGGAGACCTAGGTTCGATCCCTGGGTTGGGAAGATTCCCTGGAGAAGGGCAAGGCTATCCACTCCAGTATTCCTGCCTGGAGAATTCTATGACTCGTCTATGGGTCACAGAGTTGGACACTGACTTTCACTAGGACTGGGGGTAAGGGAGGTCAGAGGGTGACAATAGGAGTGGGATTTCTTTTCAAGGGTGGTATAAATGTTATATGTGGTATGGCTGCAAGCTACTGTTCAGGACATTTTATCCCAAGGTATTTTTAAACTTCCTCTTTGATTTCATTGTCGATCCACTGTTTTTTTTAGTAGTAAGTTGTTAAGTCTCTATGTAATCATTTTTTTTCTTTTTGTGGTTGATTTCAGAATGTATACTTTAAATAGGGGAACTCTGAATATGAACTATATCTCAGTAAGTTTCTTCTTCTTCTTTTTTTAAAGTCAACAGGGCCCAGTGGCTGACTGGGACTATAAAATTAAGCAAAGGGATAAACAGAAGATTAACTACAAGAGAATAGAGACATCACAGCTTAAATTCTTTCTCTGACATTTATTATGTGTGACCTTGAGCGAGTTATTCCAATTCTCTGTCTTTGGTAACATCTACTTACAGAGCTGTTGTGAAGATTAAACAAAGTAATATGTAAAACAGTACAGTACCTGCTATAGAATCATTCTTCCCTGCCCTATCCTCCCACCTATCATAATGATAGTTATATCTGAACTTTATAAGGAAATTATGCTCACTCCAAGCAGCAAATGACCTAAAAGTCACCAGTTATATGCTACTGGCAAAGCACTTTTCTATTGATAATTTACTGCACACTGAAACCTGAGGCAAAGGAAAGGTAAAACTTCCTTTTCTCTTCCCTTCTTTCACATTTATACAGTTCTTTCCTTGTCTGACTTTCTACCTTACCCTTTATTCCAAACTACTACTCTTACTTACAGACTCCTACTTACTATGAAAAGGCAACAATAATCTACTTTTTTCCATAATAATATGTGTTAAGATAGAAAAAAAGAGAGAGAGAAACTGGATGGACAAGCTATGGAACAACCAAACTGCTATAGCTAAGCTGCCAAAGTTCCCTAAACATAAGGAATTGGAATTTCTCTGTACTATATATATAACTAAATTCCACTACCAAAAATCAAGCACTCTCAGAAGTTAACACAATTTGACATTAAACTATGCTTTCAGTTTAAATATACCTTCATTTAATTTCAGTGTTAAATAAGAATTTAATCTCAACCCAGTTTGAAGGACAATGCCTTTCAAAGAAGCACCTGCATTATAAATGCTTCCGGAATAAGACTCAGTAAAAGGATGTGGTTAAGAAGCACAAACAGATGAACTGTCATTGCACTGCCATGATGTGGCTTAAGAAGCTTACAAGGTATTTCTCTTTGTTTCATTGTTATTTTTAGTAGTAAGTTGTTAAGTCTCTATGTAATCATTTTTTTCTTTTTGTTGTTGATTTCAGAATGTATACTTTAAATAGGGGAACTCTGAATATGAACTATATCTCAGTAAGTTTCTTCTTCTTCTTTTTTTAAAGTCAACAGGGCCCAGTGGCTGACTGGGACTATAAAATTAAGCAAAGGGATAAACAGAAGATTAACTACAAGAGAATAGAGACATCACAGCTTAAATTCTTTCTCTGACATTTATTATGTGTGACCTTGAGCGAGTTATTCCAATTCTCTGTCTTTGGTAACATCTACTTACAGAGCTGTTGTGAAGATTAAACAAAGTAATATGTAAAACAGTACAGTACCTGCTATAGAATCATTCTTCCCTGCCCTATCCTCCCACCTATCATAATGATAGTTATATCTGAACTTTATAAGGAAATTATGCTCACTCCAAGCAGCAAATGACCTAAAAGTCACCAGTTATATGCTACTGGCAAAGCACTTTTCTATTGATAATTTACTGCACACTGAAACCTGAGGCAAAGGAAAGGTAAAACTTCCTTTTCTCTTCCCTTCTTTCACATTTATACAGTTCTTTCCTTGTCTGACTTTCTACCTTACCCTTTATTCCAAACTACTACTCTTACTTACAGACTCCTACTTACTATGAAAAGGCAACAATAATCTACTTTTTTCCATAATAATATGTGTTAAGATAGAAAAAAAGAGAGAGAGAAACTGGATGGACAAGCTATGGAACAACCAAACTGCTATAGCTAAGCTGCCAAAGTTCCCTAAACATAAGGAATTGGAATTTCTCTGTACTATATATATAACTAAATTCCACTACCAAAAATCAAGCACTCTCAGAAGTTAACACAATTTGACATTAAACTATGCTTTCAGTTTAAATATACCTTCATTTAATTTCAGTGTTAAATAAGAATTTAATCTCAACCCAGTTTGAAGGACAATGCCTTTCAAAGAAGCACCTGCATTATAAATGCTTCCGGAATAAGACTCAGTAAAAGGATGTGGTTAAGAAGCACAAACAGATGAACTGTCATTGCACTGCCATGATTCTACATACTTCAGCTCAGAAAATTCCTACTAAAAACAAGTAAAATGCCATCTTTAACATTTAAAAAGAATGTATCTCTTAACGAAAAGATGCAACAGCAAACCCAGAAGCCTTTTCTTCTACAAACTCCTTAATGTCTCCTTGATGCTTAACTGAATTATCTTATTGAATTTCACTTCAAAATGTTTACTGGGCACTTAAGGAACAGAGCAAGTACACTAAGTGCTTTTAATATAATATGTTAATAATCTCCACAGTGACCTTATGAGGCAGCTATTACTATCACCATTTTATAACCTTCAAAGGCATATATCACAAGGAATAGCCACACTAGCAGCAGTCAAACTAAACACCCATCTGTCCTGAAACTCCTTGGTTTCCTTAATCCTGTATTAAATTGGTTCTCCTCCTTCCTCTCTAACTACTCCTAATTTTCGTATCTTGCTCTTACAATACATACCTTCTCTCTCAGCAGATCATCCATTTTTTTGGCTTCTTCTTACCACACTGGCCAACTGATTTCCAAATCTGTAATTTCAACTGTGTGCTCTAATCCAAACCACTGTTTCTCAATATTTCTACATTAAAGTCTTGCTATCACCTCAAACTCAACATGCATCAATCCCAACTCATCATGAACTCTAAAATGCCAACTCTTCTGTCTTCTCTGTATTCAGTCGTATCCGACTCTTTGCCACTCCATGGACTGTAGTCCACCAGGCTTCTCCATCCTTTTTACTCACCTATAAATTACAAACCGCTATCATCCCTTTTACCCAGACTCTCCCTTTAGCAACACAGCAATTCATACTGGATATTCCTTTCTTGTCCATCCTTTTCTGTTCCATTGACACTGACACCACTAAAACCCAAGCCCTCAGCAATTCACCTAAATTAAATTACCATTAGAAGTCTTGGTTATAATTACTCCAGTCTCTTCACTTCAGTCTGTTCAGTACTGAATGATTACAGTGTGCTAAGCATTGCCTGGGTGCTGCAGGTATATGATGGTGAAAAAGATATCTCTTGCAGGTGAAGCAAAAAAAAATAATAATAATTTTTTTTCAAGGAAAATAATTAAGGACTTTACGGTAAATGCTGTATAGATATTAACACAGTGCTATCCTAAAGAACAGAGAATAGAATTATTTTCACTTGGGATTTTAGTTAAAAAAGGATTTTAAGGGCTTTCCTGGTGGTCCAGTGGATGAAGAGTCCACCTTGCAATGCAAGGGGCGCCGGTTCAATCCCTGGCCCGGGAAGATCCCACATGCTGCAGAGCGGAGTGGCTGGACCAGTGTGTCCAATTACAAGCCAGTGCTCTGGAGCACATGTGCCCAGAGTCGGTGCTCTGCAATGGGAGGCCCACACAGGCCAAAGAATGGAGATGGATGAAAATAAATAAATAAAAAACAATAAAAGAGGCCAAAAATAAAAAATATGAAAATATATATATATATATATATATATATATATATATAATGGATTTTAACCTGATACTTTAAAATGAAAATGAGGACGCTATCTAAATATTTATAGAGTGCTCCAAGCAAAGGAACCTGCAAAATACATAGGTTCCAGCAAGAAAAAATGCTTGGTATGTTATGGAAAATGACTGATTCTAATGTAACTTGAGAATAATAAGGGAGAAATGGTACAAAATAAGAACAATGGAACAGATACAGGCTAATTTTTAATCTAGGTAATAAATTATTAAAGGGGTTTAAACAGGGGCTGTGTTGTGCTATGCTCAGTTGCATCTGACTGTTTGTGACCCCATCAGTGCAGTCCACCCAGGCTCCTCTGTCCATGGGATTTTCAAGGCAAGAAAAATGGAGTGAGTTGCCATTTCCTACTCCAGGTGATCTTTCTAACTCAAGGACTGAATCTGCATTGGCAGGCAGATTCTTTACCACTGAACCACTTGGAAAACCCTCAATCAGGGGAGTTCTAATGTAATACACACTGTGACAAAGACTGCTAGTTGCTCATGAATATCTGTGTCCTTTCTTTCATTAGCACACTGCTATATTACATTTCCCAGCTGCCTGTGTGTTAGGTGGCCGTGGGACTCAGTTCTGATCAATGAAATGTGGGTGAAAGTGATACACACCACTCCCAGCATGGACCCTGAAATCTTCCTCCATACATGCTTCCCTTTTCAAGACAACCTCAAAAAGCCACACTGTGATGACAGTAATAACTTTAACAGATAGAGATACCTATGCCTCTGAATTACTGAACAGAGGTATCCTCACTCCTACTCCATTCACACAGGCTTCCCTAAGCGGCTCAGTGGTAAAGAATCCACCTGTCAATGCAGGAGGCATGGGCTGGATGCCTAGGCAGGAAGATTCCTGGAGAAGGAACAGCAACCCATTCCAGTATTCTTGCCTTAGGAAATCCCGCGGACAGAGGAGCCTGGCAGGGCACAGTCCATGGAGGTCGCAAAAGAGTCAGACACAACTTGGTAACAACTCCTCCATCCCACATACACACTAAACTGATGTGAGATAGTAATATAAACTTTCATCATGTGAAGCCACTAAGATGTGTTGCTTAACAGAGTTGTTAGCATACCACGACTAATACAGAAATCTTAAAAACCTCTCTTTGACTACTGGTAAAGACTTAGTTAAAAGAAAAAAAAACAGTAAAAATACAAACTAGTCCATTAGACTAGTTAAGACTAAACAACAATTTTAAATACGAGACTTAAATAGACATTTCTCTAAAGATAAAAGGAGAAGGAGGTGACAGAGGATGAGATGGTTAAACGCCATCACTAACTGAGTGGATATGAATTTGAACAAACTCAGGGAGACAGTGAAGGCCAGAGGAGCCTTGTGTGCTGGAACCCACAGGGTCACAAATAGACACAACCTAGGGACTGAACAACAATTAAAGATATACAAATGACCAACAAGCTTATGAACGGGTGTTCAACGTCACTTATCATTAGGAAAACAAAATCAAAACCACAATGAACTGGAGTAGGAAATGACAACCCATTCTAGTATTCTTGCTGGAAAAGTTCATGGACAGAAGAGCCTGGTGGGCTGCACTTCATGGGGTTACACAACTAAGCACACACGTGGAGGGTGGAAGTAGATAGGTTGGTAGCAATAAACAGGTAAGCTAAAAGAAAACACAATGAATGAGGTAACACCTCACATCCATTAGGATAGCAACTACAAAGAAAGGGGCAAAGGAAGGGAGGGAGAAATGACAGTTCCTCAAAAGAAAGTACTGCAGTTCCTCGAAAAGTCAGAGAATTACCATATGGTCCAGTAATTTCTGAAAAGAGACTTATACAGGCATTTGAATTACTGAACAGAGGTATCCTCACTCCTACTCCATTCACACAGGCTTCCCTAAGCGGCTCAGTGGTAAAGAATCCACCTGTCAATGCAGGAGGCATGGGCTGGATGCCTAGGCAGGAAGATTCCTGGAGAAGGAACAGCAACCCATTCCAGTATTCTTGCCTTAGGAAATCCCGCGGACAGAGGAGCCTGGCAGGGCACAGTCCATGGAGGTCGAAAAAGAGTCAGACACAACTTGGTAACAACTCCTCCATCCCACATACACACTAAACTGATGTGAGATAGTAATATAAACTTTCATCATGTGAAGCCACTAAGATGTGTTGCTTAACAGAGTTGTTAGCATACCACGACTAATACAGAAATCTTAAAAACCTCTCTTTGACTACTGGTAAAGACTTAGTTAAAAGAAAAAAAAACAGTAAAAATACAAACTAGTCCATTAGACTAGTTAAGACTAAACAACAATTTTAAATACGAGACTTAAATAGACATTTCTCTAAAGATAAAAGGAGAAGGAGGTGACAGAGGATGAGATGGTTAAACGCCATCACTAACTGAGTGGATATGAATTTGAACAAACTCAGGGAGACAGTGAAGGCCAGAGGAGCCTTGTGTGCTGGAACCCACAGGGTCACAAATAGACACAACCTAGGGACTGAACAACAATTAAAGATATACAAATGACCAACAAGCTTATGAACGGGTGTTCAACGTCACTTATCATTAGGAAAACAAAATCAAAACCACAATGAACTGGAGTAGGAAATGACAACCCATTCTAGTATTCTTGCTGGAAAAGTTCATGGACAGAAGAGCCTGGTGGGCTGCACTTCATGGGGTTACACAACTAAGCACACACGTGGAGGGTGGAAGTAGATAGGTTGGTAGCAATAAACAGGTAAGCTAAAAAGAAAAACACAATGAATGAGGTAACACCTCACATCCATTAGGATAGCAACTACAAAGAAAGGGGCAAAGGAAGGGAGGGAGAAATGACAGTTCCTCAAAAGAAAGTACTGCAGTTCCTCGAAAAGTCAGAGAATTACCATATGGTCCAGTAATTTCTGAAAAGAGACTTATACAGGCATTTGTACATTCATGCTCATAGCAGCATTATTCACAATAGCTGAAAGTGGAAGCAAACTAAGTGTTCATTCACAAACGAACGGATGAACAAAATGTGGTACATATATTCAATGGAACAGTATCAGCCTTAAAAAGGAAGAAAATTTGGCACATCTGACAACATGTATTAACTTATGCTAAATGAAATAATGCAGTCATAAAAAGACAAATACTGATAATTCCACTTACATGATGGAGCAAACAAACAGAAACAAAAAGAAAAAGGAAGTAGAATGGTGGGTGACAAGGGTTGAAGGAATGGGAGAATAGCCAGTTGTTCGGTGAGTGCAATGCTTCATTTTTGCAAGATGGAAAAGTTCTGGAGACTGGCTGCACAACAATGTGAATATTCTTAACAATACTGAACTATATACACTTAAAAATAGTTAAAATGCTAATTTTATATGATGTGTATTTTGCCACAATTTTTTAAAAGATGTTAATCATCCACTGTATACCTGAAATGAGCAAAATGTCAATCATATCTCAAATAAATAATATTAACACGAGTCCAAGTGAAATGATGATGGTGGCTTGGTAGCTGGGACTTGAGTGGTATGGTGACTGTGTAGACAGAGAATAGAAGAATTCAAAATGTATTTGGAGTTCAAAGAGACAGGACGAATTAGAAGTGTGGGAAGTAAATAAAAGAATCCAGGATGACACCTGGCTTTTAGCTACTTGGTGAATGACAATACCATTTAAGGGAATGAGAAAGACTGAGTAATGGAGTAATGGAGGAAGAAAAGGGAAAGGATATACAGTTTAAGAGTAAAACAACCAGTAATTCATTTTGATTGCTTTAAGTTCAAAATACCAGTAAGATATAAGTGGCAGTATCAAGCAAACAGCTTAATATGTGTAGCATCCTGTATTTTCCAAAGATGGCTGAAACAGTATCTTCAATACTGCATGCTCCTCTATGATTTAGACACCACCTCTGGGGATGGGGGAGACAGTCAATTTCCCTCCCATTGAACAAAAGAAAACACAATGAATGAGGTAACACCTCACATCCATTAGGATAGCAACTACAAAGAAAGGGGCAAAGGAAGGGAGGAGAAATGACAGTTCCTCAAAAGAAAGTACTGCAGTTCCTCGAAAAGTCAGAGAATTACCATATGGTCCAGTAATTTCTGAAAAGAGACTTATACAGGCATTTGTACATTCATGCTCATAGCAGCATTATTCACAATAGCTGAAAGTGGAAGCAAACTAAGTGTTCATTCACAAACGAACGGATGAACAAAATGTGGTACATATATTCAATGGAACAGTATCAGCCTTAAAAAGGAAGAAAATTTGGCACATCTGACAACATGTATTAACTTATGCTAAATGAAATAATGCAGTCATAAAAAGACAAATACTGATAATTCCACTTACATGATGGAGCAAACAAACAGAAACAAAAAGAAAAAGGAAGTAGAATGGTGGGTGACAAGGGTTGAAGGAATGGGAGAATAGCCAGTTGTTCGGTGAGTGCAATGCTTCATTTTTGCAAGATGGAAAAGTTCTGGAGACTGGCTGCACAACAATGTGAATATTCTTAACAATACTGAACTATATACACTTAAAAATAGTTAAAATGCTAATTTTATATGATGTGTATTTTGCCACAATTTTTTAAAAGATGTTAATCATCCACTGTATACCTGAAATGAGCAAAATGTCAATCATATCTCAAATAAATAATATTAACACGAGTCCAAGTGAAATGATGATGGTGGCTTGGTAGCTGGGACTTGAGTGGTATGGTGACTGTGTAGACAGAGAATAGAAGAATTCAAAATGTATTTGGAGTTCAAAGAGACAGGACGAATTAGAAGTGTGGGAAGTAAATAAAAGAATCCAGGATGACACCTGGCTTTTAGCTACTTGGTGAATGACAATACCATTTAAGGGAATGAGAAAGACTGAGTAATGGAGTAATGGAGGAAGAAAAGGGAAAGGATATACAGTTTAAGAGTAAAACAACCAGTAATTCATTTTGATTGCTTTAAGTTCAAAATACCAGTAAGATATAAGTGGCAGTATCAAGCAAACAGCTTAATATGTGTAGCATCCTGTATTTTCCAAAGATGGCTGAAACAGTATCTTCAATACTGCATGCTCCTCTATGATTTAGACACCACCTCTGGGGATGGGGGAGACAGTCAATTTCCCTCCCATTGAACACTGCTGGGCTTGTGCAGAAGTGAAGCTATGCAACTTCCGAAGCTGTCACAATTGAACCTGTTACAGCTTCTGCTGGATGCTACGGACGCCTGTTCTTGGAGCCTAGCCATCATGCTATGATGAAACCCAGGCAGCCCTATGTAGAGATCTGTATGGAGAGGAAACAAGGCCCCCAACCCATAGTCAGCCAAGGAACCCCCAGTCAACTGTTAACAACACTTGTCAGCAATATGAGTAAGCCACCTGAGATGACAGCACATGGAACAGAGAGAAGCCATTTCCACCCAAGTCCTGCCTAAATGTAGATGAACAAAAGAAAAGTGATCATTGTTTTAGTGCACTCAGTTCTGGAGTGGCTTTTACATAGTAACAGATAACGCATACAATATATGACTCTGGACCTTGGAGCAGTCTCGCTTAGAGACATAAATTTGTGAATCAGCCACATACCAATACTACGTATAATCATACGATTAAACAAGCTCACCTAAGGGAGAGTACAAATACAGTAATTCCAGAATGAAGCTCTAAACTCCAACATAAAAAACTAAGCAAGCAAAAGACATGACTAACTTGAAACTGCCTAAATTAAGAGATACAGACATAAGGTATTCTATTAGTTTCGCTGTGATAAAATTACAAGGGCTTCTAGCCCGTTTAAACCCATGCTCAAAGCTCTTTCATCTGATAACCAGTTAGCATTAAGGCAATCCTCTTTATCACCTTAAGGAACCCACTTGCCCCTCTAGACTTTGATTTCCCGCTTCTGTATTGCTCACCTTCCTTTCACTGAGGTTTATTCCTTCCTTTTGGTGGGTGGAGAAAATCACTCAATAGTTTCAGTGAGAAAGAGAAATGTCTGGAAGCTTTGTATGACTTAAAAACGTCCAGGACTTCCCTCGTGGTCCAGTGGGTAAGGAAACTGCCTTGAAGTGCAAGAGGCACCGGTTCGATCCCTGGCCTGGGAAGATCCCACGTGCCGCGGAGCAGCTGGACCGATGTGTCCAACTACCAAGCAGGAGCTTTGGAGGGCACGTGCCCAGAGCCGGTGCTCTGAGGTGAGAGAGGCCATTGTGATGGGAGGCCCTCACAGGCCAAAGAATTAAGATGGATGAAAATAAATAAATGAAGGACCAATAAAAGTACTTCCCCCCAAAAGGTCTACATTCTATACTTGTGCTTAAAAATTTGGCTGGATAAAGAATTCACTCAGTCATGTCAGACTCTTTCTGACCCCACTGGACTGTAGCCCTCCAGGCACTTGCGTCTATAGGATTCTCTAGACAAGAATACTGGAGTGGGTTGCCATTCCCTTTTCCCAGGGCTCTTCCCAACCCAGGGACACTTGTCAGCAATATGAGTAAGCCACCTGAGATGACAGCACATGGAACAGAGAGAAGCCATTTCCACCCAAGTCCTGCCTAAATGTAGATGAACAAAAGAAAAGTGATCATTGTTTTAGTGCACTCAGTTCTGGAGTGGCTTTTACATAGTAACAGATAACGCATACAATATATGACTCTGGACCTTGGAGCAGTCTCGCTTAGAGACATAAATTTGTGAATCAGCCACATACCAATACTACGTATAATCATACGATTAAACAAGCTCACCTAAGGGAGAGTACAAATACAGTAATTCCAGAATGAAGCTCTAAACTCCAACATAAAAAACTAAGCAAGCAAAAGACATGACTAACTTGAAACTGCCTAAATTAAGAGATACAGACATAAGGTATTCTATTAGTTTCGCTGTGATAAAATTACAAGGGCTTCTAGCCCGTTTAAACCCATGCTCAAAGCTCTTTCATCTGATAACCAGTTAGCATTAAGGCAATCCTCTTTATCACCTTAAGGAACCCACTTGCCCCTCTAGACTTTGATTTCCCGCTTCTGTATTGCTCACCTTCCTTTCACTGAGGTTTATTCCTTCCTTTTGGTGGGTGGAGAAAATCACTCAATAGTTTCAGTGAGAAAGAGAAATGTCTGGAAGCTTTGTATGACTTAAAAACGTCCAGGACTTCCCTCGTGGTCCAGTGGGTAAGGAAACTGCCTTGAAGTGCAAGAGGCACCGGTTCGATCCCTGGCCTGGGAAGATCCCACGTGCCGCGGAGCAGCTGGACCGATGTGTCCAACTACCAAGCAGGAGCTTTGGAGGGCACGTGCCCAGAGCCGGTGCTCTGAGGTGAGAGAGGCCATTGTGATGGGAGGCCCTCACAGGCCAAAGAATTAAGATGGATGAAAATAAATAAATGAAGGACCAATAAAAGTACTTCCCCCCAAAAGGTCTACATTCTATACTTGTGCTTAAAAATTTGGCTGGATAAAGAATTCACTCAGTCATGTCAGACTCTTTCTGACCCCACTGGACTGTAGCCCTCCAGGCACTTGCGTCTATAGGATTCTCTAGACAAGAATACTGGAGTGGGTTGCCATTCCCTTTTTCCCAGGGGCTCTTCCCAACCCAGGGACTGAACCAGGTCTCCTGCAATGCAGGCAGATTCTTTGCCATCTGAGCCACCAGGGAAGCCCTACAGAATTCTAGCTTGGAAATCATTTTCCCTCAGAATTTTAAGGCATTGCTGTCTTCTGGCTTGTTGAGGTTGTAGTTGAGAATACTCAACTTCTGCAGTTGAGGAACCATTTCTCCCCCTCTGGGAAGTTTATAGATCTTCTTTGTTCCATGTATTCCAAAACTTCACAGTAACATACTTCAATGTCTGTGTGTGTTGGTTATTAAACTACTGCTCCAGACTTCAAACCTACTCTCCTCTACTCCACTTCGTAGGAGCTGGAACACTGCAAACCACAGTTCTTTGCTAGCTGGCGTCCAGCTAGATTCTGCCTAAGGGTACACTAGCTGTCGACACTGGAAGACTGAAGGAGGAAACAGGGAGATACTACTTCAGATCAGTATCAGCCATCAACCTCTCTGGCAATAGCAACTGTTCCAGTATCAGCAGCTGGTTTCAGTTAGAACTTTCACTTTTGTGTTCCTCCTGCCATTCCCAGACCAACCTTATCCAGTTTCCTAAAATACATTTATTTCCTAAGCACACAGCAACTTCTTATAACTTTGAGTTCCAGGACCTCAGGGCCACTCTTCAGTAATTCTAATAATTCCAATCTCTTCTCTTTGTTCTCCCAAACCTAAGGGCTAGAAATTGCTTCCTACAGTTAATTACCTTTGTGCTATCTAAGAGTTTCTTTATTGCTTTTTCAGTTCTCCAATTACCCAGTCTATTAGTTTCTGAGGACAGAAACCCTTCTCACAGTTGTACAGGCCACAAGTCCAGAATCAAAATATTGGTCATGCTCCGTCTGAACATAGCTTCTCGGAGTTTCAGGCATTCCTTGGCTTGTAAATGGCCATCTTCCCTCTGTGCATACCTATGTCCAAATTTATGTCTAAATTTCCCCACTGTTCTTAAAGAATACCAGTTGGGACTTCCCTGGTGGTCTAATTGGTAAGACTTTGCCTTCCAATGTAGGGGGTGCTGGTTTGATCCATGGTCAAGGAAATAAGATGTCACATGCTTTGCAGTCAAAATACCAAAACATTAAACAGAAGCAATATTGTAACAGATTCAATAAAGACTTTAAAAATGGTCCACATCAAACAACAATAACAAAAAAAATTTAAAGAACACCAGTCATACTGGCTTAAAGGATATTCTATGACCTTAATTTGATTACCTCTGAAAAGGCTCTTTTCAAATAATGTCACATTCTGAAGTACTGCAGGCTCGACTTCAAATAACTTTTTTGCAGGGACAAAACTGTACCCATCACATCTGGCTGAACAATTTTTTATAAAATTCTATTGCAAGTAGTATGCTCTCCATTTTCCAGACACTGATTCAAGGTACACTTACCTATTTCTACGTATTTTTCTTGAGTACGCAGAGGATCTCTCAATGTGCAAAATAACTTTCCTTAACTCTTTTTATATTTATATTTCTTTTTTATATGTCATGGATATTTCCTTTCCACTCTTTTCTCAGTTTTCTCTTACCAGCACTTTTGTTACTTGGAAGTTGGTCTCCTTAACTGATCTTTGAATTATACATATATTTTTTAATCTGTTTTCTATCCTTTCTCCTATTTTATGCAAGGTCCCTTCCACTTCAACTTCTATTCTTCCAGTATTTTCTTCTTGCTACTACCCACTAATTTTCAAGAGTTTTTTTTTAACTGGTCTGATAGTTCCAAATTCATTTTTTCTATTTGTTTTAGTCTCCTGTATTAAAACCTTTCCTCATTAGCCTGGTGCTTCTTGACTGCTCATATTTAAAAGCTAGGCTCTAAAATCTGATTGTGAATAACTTCCAAGAGTTTTTCTTCTTGGTTCCACTGAGACTCACCATCTACGCCAGAAGTCCCCAACCTTTTCAGCACCAGTGGCTAGTTTCATGGAATATTATTTTTCCATGGATCAGCTATAGTTCTGGAATTACTCAAGCATATAACATTTATTCTGCACTGTATTTCTATTATTATTTCATCAGCTCCACCTCAAATCAGCAAGCATTAGATCCTGGAGGTTGGGGACCTCTGCTCCAAGTTCCTACTTGACTGTAAAGATTTTAGGACTCCAACAGGAAAAAAAGACTTCAATAAAGGTTCTAATAGTAAGCACACTCATATAATCGAAGTGTTTTCTATGGGATATCTGTTCTTCAATTATATCTAGTACCTATCCCTCTCTCAAAGGCACTTTATTTTATCCACTGTAGAAGATAAACTTTCAGTCTTCTGCTGAGGCAGTAAAGAGGGCAGTCACTTAGCTATACAAATGGACAAAAAATATCTAGGTTCATGCTGCCTTTCTTTTTATAATAGCTTACTGAGATTTAACTCAAATACTATACAAGTGATTCACTTTAAAAGCATACAATTCAATGATTTTTAGTATATTCAGTTGTGCAACTATCATCACAATTTTAGAACATTTTCATATACTGAAAAGAAATCCATACCCTTGAGCAGTCATTTCCCATTTTCCTCTAACCTCCCATATTCTCAGCCCCAGGCAACCACTTATTTACTCCCTATTTCTATAGATTTGTATTTCCTAGACATTTCATACAACTGGAGTCATACAATATGTGTTTTTTTGTGACTGGCTTCTTTCACATAAGCATCTTGTTAAGGTTACTCATGTTATAACATGTATGGGTACTTCACTACTTTTTATTACAATATGCATTTTATTTACTCATTTATCAGTTGATGGACATTTGGGATCTTTCTACTTTTTCAACTATTGGGATACACTGAGCTGGCTTCTTAAACCTGCTAACTATTTTTTAATTTTTTAAAAAATTTTTGGCCTCTTTTATTGTTTTTATTTATTTATTTTCATCCATCTTCATTCTTTGGCCTGTGTGGGCTTTCCATTGCAGTGGTTCCCCCCTCGCTGAAGAGCACCGACTCTGGGCACATGTGCTCCAAGGCGCTGGCTCACAATCGGACACACCAGTCCAGCCGTTCCCCGGTACGCGGCATCCTCCTGGGCTTTCCTGGGCCCGAGGTTGAACGAGGACTCTACACCCACTGGACCACCTGATGTTATCAATTCCTAAGCCTGAGAATTCTTTTCCATTTTTCCTACTGTCAGTTTAGGATTGAACAATTTTAAGTCTACTAAGATGTTTCTATCAGTTTGTTGCTTTCCAGCTTGCAACCTCTTCCATTATCTTTATCTATGCAGTTCAAATCTATGAAAAAATATCTCATGTGATCATCTTGGTAGGCTCTGGAGGAGAGTAAAAGTTAATGAATCTTTCACTCATTCATAGTTAAATAGAAGTCTTTTCTATTATTTTTAGCCTTTATTCTAGTATGCATTTTAAGGCTATAAACTTTTCTTTAAGTATGACTTACATGTATCCCCTAAGTTACATTTTTATCTTCAAAATAATGTCATTCCTTCTTTAATCCCTGTCATTCCTTCTAATATCCCTAGAGTATATTATTAAATTTCTGAACAGCTGACATGTCATTTTCTAGTTATTTTTTTGTTATTCATTTCTGGCTTAATCCCAAAATGTCAGAGCATATATTCTAGAACTGAATATTTCCATCTTTTTCATGGTCCAGCATTATGTCAATTTGGGGAAAACTTCCATAGGCACTTGAAAAAAAATCTGTATTCTGCATGTGCTGGCTGAAATGTTCTACGCATATATTTAATTAGACTTTAATTTGTTAATTATGTTGTGCAAATCTTTTCTTTTGACTTTTATGTCTTATTGTGTTCTACTATTAATAATTACCTAGAGTTACACTAAAATATCCCAAATTATACTTGTAGATTCATCTAACTTCTTTTAGTTCTACCAGTTTGTTTACCTACCAGGTTGGCAAAAATTTGAGTAACAATGCAAAGATAAGGAACACTATTTGTTAGCAAACATATAAATTGGTATGTTTTTTTTGAATAATAGTCTGGTAACAGTTAACAACACTTAAATCCTTTATATCTTTGAACCCTGTAACTTTACATCTAGAAACTGATTCTAAAGCTCTTAATGTGCACCAAACACTGTTTAGCAGTTAAAAGGATTTATGAATACTCATGCAAACTTCATAATAATCTTCCATATTACAGAGGAGAAAATTGAGGCTTACAGAGGCCTAAGCCCAAACAAAGAGTGATGAAGTCTACCTATATTATAATTTAAGTTGCCTGACTCAAAGATGTAGAATATTTTCCTACTGTCAGTTTAGGATTGAACAATTTTAAGTCTACTAAGATGTTTCTATCATTGTTGCTTTCCAGCTTGCAACCTCTTCCATTATCTTTATCTATGCAGTTCAAATCTATGAAAAAATATCTCATGTGATCATCTTGGTAGGCTCTGGAGGAGAGTAAAAGTTAATGAATCTTTCACTCATTCATAGTTAAATAGAAGTCTTTTCTATTATTTTTAGCCTTTATTCTAGTATGCATTTTAAGGCTATAAACTTTTCTTTAAGTATGACTTACATGTATCCCCTAAGTTACATTTTTATCTTCAAAATAATGTCATTCCTTCTTTAATCCCTGTCATTCCTTCTAATATCCCTAGAGTATATTATTAAATTTCTGAACAGCTGACATGTCATTTTCTAGTTATTTTTTTGTTATTCATTTCTGGCTTAATCCCAAAATGTCAGAGCATATATTCTAGAACTGAATATTTCCATCTTTTTCATGGTCCAGCATTATGTCAATTTGGGGAAAACTTCCATAGGCACTTGAAAAAAAATCTGTATTCTGCATGTGCTGGCTGAAATGTTCTACGCATATATTTAATTAGACTTTAATTTGTTAATTATGTTGTGCAAATCTTTTCTTTTGACTTTTATGTCTTATTGTGTTCTACTATTAATAATTACCTAGAGTTACACTAAAATATCCCAAATTATACTTGTAGATTCATCTAACTTCTTTTAGTTCTACCAGTTTGTTTACCTACCAGGTTGGCAAAAATTTGAGTAACAATGCAAAGATAAGGAACACTATTTGTTAGCAAACATATAAATTGGTATGTTTTTTCTGAATAATAGTCTGGTAACAGTTAACAACACTTAAATCCTTTATATCTTTGAACCCTGTAACTTTACATCTAGAAACTGATTCTAAAGCTCTTAATGTGCACCAAACACTGTTTAGCAGTTAAAAGGATTTATGAATACTCATGCAAACTTCATAATAATCTTCCATATTACAGAGGAGAAAATTGAGGCTTACAGAGGCCTAAGCCCAAACAAAGAGTGATGAAGTCTACCTATATTATAATTTAAGTTGCCTGACTCTAGAATATTTAAACTTATATATACTAACTCAAAGATGTAGTATGTGATCCTATTTTAATTGAGCATGTTGGTATATTCATAGAAACAAGTTTGGAACATACATATGAAAAAATTAAAGGTAGGGATTTCCCTGGCAGTCCAGTGATTAATACTTCAGGAGGCATGGGTTTGATCCCTGATCAGGGAACTAAGACCCAACATGCCATATGCTGCAGTAAAAAAAAAAAAACAGATAAACACTAAAAACAAGATACCATTTAGAGGAATGAAAAAGATTACTGTACAAGAAATCTGTGATGAGACTGCTCATGCAACCAAAACTAAACATAACTGAATTTTGGGGCAGCTAGGACTTAAAGAAAAGACCTTTTATTTCCTATAATAAAGTAATTCCTGTTTCTCCCATTCTGCCATGTATCTTACATTAATTCTCTCTCATTTCTGACTGCTATCAGGTGGAAAAATACAAGTGCACATGGTGCGCATGTGTGCGCGCGCGCGCACACACACACACACACATACTGCCTGAAACAGCTTCTTGTCTAGAGCCAATTTATTCTGCCAGTTATTATTTACCAATTACAGAAAAAGGTGATGAAAATGGCTCATTTAAAATATAACTTGTATTGTTTCTCAATACAATTGCCCCTTCCATCATTCTTCAAAGTATACACACGCATGTTCTACACTTAGATGACAAGACAAAGAACAATGTGCATATACACTCATGTTTTGTGATTTATTTCTTCAACATTTTGCTTTTCCTACTTTTTGAAATTTTACATTAAAAATACCTCGTATTTCTGATAAGAGTGTGTCCTATCAATTCTTAGTCATAAATTCCATAATATGCACTACATTAAAACAAATAGCTTCAGGATGTTCCAAGGGTGTAAACTGAAGTTTGTGGGAATAAAATCAGTTATAGTCTTGAAGCTTTGTTAAAGGAAATAACCATTACAACAAGAACAAGGTAGGCAACCTTTTAAGGTCCAAATAGTAAATGCTTTGGTCTTTATGGGCTACACATAGTCTCTATCACATACTATTCTTTTTTTACAACCTTTAAAAAATGTAAAATCATTCAAACTGGTGGCTATTCCACTCTGAACTAGGGCTTACCAGATATAATTAAAGATCGGCATACCCCTCACACCAAAAAAAAACTGGTGGCCAAACTTTCAGCCCTCAAAGCAGATTTGTGTTTTCCTTCATTAATCTGATCCAAGAGGACAACACCTCTTGGACATCAATCAGGCTTTTCTTTAAAAATGGCTGACTTGGGCCACCATGAAAAGTCTTTTAAGTCTCCATCAATTCAGACTTTCTAGATAACATCCAAGGATTACTAACACCTAAGTAAGCCTCCAACAGAAAAGCTATAGACCAATTAGAAGGAATAGAGGTTGCAAAAATAAATACGGTTTTTTTAAATGTAACTTACAGACTCAAGAGATTAGAGGAGACAACGATCCATGACACAAGCACAAGCGGTGCCCTATAAAAGAGAAATTTTAAGAGAAAGGGAACTCTTGGAAAATCAAAATCTTCACAACCAAAAAAGGAAAGTTCAACAGCAGGCTGAGGAAATAAAGTTAAGAAAGCCTCCCATATAAAACAGAGCAAAAAGACAAGGAGGTGAAAATGGCTCATTTAAAATATAACTTGTATTGTTTCTCAATACAATTGCCCCTTCCATCATTCTTCAAAGTATACACACGCATGTTCTACACTTAGATGACAAGACAAAGAACAATGTGCATATACACTCATGTTTTGTGATTTATTTCTTCAACATTTTGCTTTTCCTACTTTTTGAAATTTTACATTAAAAATACCTCGTATTTCTGATAAGAGTGTGTCCTATCAATTCTTAGTCATAAATTCCATAATATGCACTACATTAAAACAAATAGCTTCAGGATGTTCCAAGGGTGTAAACTGAAGTTTGTGGGAATAAAATCAGTTATAGTCTTGAAGCTTTGTTAAAGGAAATAACCATTACAACAAGAACAAGGTAGGCAAACTTTTAAGGTCCAAATAGTAAATGCTTTGGTCTTTATGGGCTACACATAGTCTCTATCACATACTATTCTTTTTTTACAACCTTTAAAAAATGTAAAATCATTCAAACTGGTGGCTATTCCACTCTGAACTAGGGCTTACCAGATATAATTAAAGATCGGCATACCCCTCACACCAAAAAAAAACTGGTGGCCAAACTTTCAGCCCTCAAAGCAGATTTGTGTTTTCCTTCATTAATCTGATCCAAGAGGACAACACCTCTTGGACATCAATCAGGCTTTTCTTTAAAAATGGCTGACTTGGGCCACCATGAAAAGTCTTTTAAGTCTCCATCAATTCAGACTTTCTAGATAACATCCAAGGATTACTAACACCTAAGTAAGCCTCCAACAGAAAAGCTATAGACCAATTAGAAGGAATAGAGGTTGCAAAAATAAATACGGTTTTTTTTTTAAATGTAACTTACAGACTCAAGAGATTAGAGGAGACAACGCATCCATGACACAAGCACAAGCGGTGCCCTATAAAAGAGAAATTTTAAGAGAAAGGGAACTCTTGGAAAATCAAAATCTTCACAACCAAAAAAGGAAAGTTCAACAGCAGGCTGAGGAAATAAAGTTAAGAAAGCCTCCCATATAAAACAGAGCAAAAAGACAAGGAGGTGAAAATCAGAGGACTAGTCTAAGATCCAGACAAATAACTGAGATTTCACAAGGAGAGATACAAAAGAGAGGAGAGGAAACCATTGTTAAGAACTGAATTGTGTTCCCTTCAAAATTCATATGTTGAAGCCCTAGCCCTCAACGTTGAGTGTATCTGAAGACACAGCCTTGAGGAGGTGGCTATGGTTAAATGAGATAGTAAGGGTGGGGCCCAAATCCAAGAGGACTGGTATCCTCACAGGAGGAAAGATACAGTTCTCTTCACCAAAGGCCTTTTAAGGACATGGTGAAAAGGCAGGTCCACAAACCAAGAAGAGAATTCATGAGAAACCAATCCAAAAGGGCGCCCTGAGCTTGAACTCCCAGCCTCCAAAACTGTGAGAAAATTAGTACCTGCTATTTAAACTACACAGTCTGTGGTATTTTGTTATGGCAGCCATGGGAGGTTATCTAACCATCAATGAATCCAGAACTGATTAACGTAATTTTGTAATTTGCCAGATTTGGAGGGCACAGAGAATAACATCTAGGGAAACACACAAAAAAGTATGCAAAGTCACACTCTCATGAAATTTAAAATTCTGAAAAGACAAAAAAAATTAGGATCAGCAATCAGAATGTCTTCAGAATTCTTAAAACAGTCACAAGCTAGAAAACAACAGAGAGATGCTATCAGAATTTGTAAGGGAAATTATTTCCAACCTACAACTCAACGAACCAATTCAGCAGGGAAAACCTAAATGAATTTTAAGGGGAGGGAAGGGTCTATTAATGCAGACCTCAATTTTGCACAGGCATCTACAGTGGGATATAACCCACCAAAAGGAGGGTTCAAACCAATACAAAAGAATTACATGATTCATAGGAAATAAGAAACTGAAGGTAAAGGAGTAGTTTTATGGTAATGGGAAATCTCAGGAAACCCATCTGTTGGAAAATGCAGAGGATTTTTTTTAAATGTAACTTACAGACTCAAGAGATTAGAGGAGACAACGATCCATGACACAAGCACAAGCGGTGCCCTATAAAAGAGAAATTTTAAGAGAAAGGGAACTCTTGGAAAATCAAAATCTTCACAACCAAAAAAGGAAAGTTCAACAGCAGGCTGAGGAAATAAAGTTAAGAAAGCCTCCCATATAAAACAGAGCAAAAAGACAAGGAGGTGAAAATCAGAGGACTAGTCTAAGATCCAGACAAATAACTGAGATTTCACAAGGAGAGATACAAAAGAGAGGAGAGGAAACCATTGTTAAGAACTGAATTGTGTTCCCTTCAAAATTCATATGTTGAAGCCCTAGCCCTCAACGTTGAGTGTATCTGAAGACACAGCCTTGAGGAGGTGGCTATGGTTAAATGAGATAGTAAGGGTGGGGCCCAAATCCAAGAGGACTGGTATCCTCACAGGAGGAAAGATACAGTTCTCTTCACCAAAGGCCTTTTAAGGACATGGTGAAAAGGCAGGTCCACAAACCAAGAAGAGAATTCATGAGAAACCAATCCAAAAGGGCGCCCTGAGCTTGAACTCCCAGCCTCCAAAACTGTGAGAAAATTAGTACCTGCTATTTAAACTACACAGTCTGTGGTATTTTGTTATGGCAGCCATGGGAGGTTATCTAACCATCAATGAATCCAGAACTGATTAACGTAATTTTGTAATTTGCCAGATTTGGAGGGCACAGAGAATAACATCTAGGGAAACACACAAAAAAGTATGCAAAGTCACACTCTCATGAAATTTAAAATTCTGAAAAGACAAAAAAAATTAGGATCAGCAATCAGAATGTCTTCAGAATTCTTAAAACAGTCACAAGCTAGAAAACAACAGAGAGATGCTATCAGAATTTGTAAGGGAAATTATTTCCAACCTACAACTCAACGAACCAATTCAGCAGGGAAAACCTAAATGAATTTTAAGGGGAGGGAAGGGTCTATTAATGCAGACCTCAATTTTGCACAGGCATCTACAGTGGGATATAACCCACCAAAAGGAGGGGTTCAAACCAATACAAAAGAATTACATGATTCATAGGAAATAAGAAACTGAAGGTAAAGGGAGTAGTTTTATGGTAATGGGGAAATCTCAGGAAACCTCTGTGGACCAGCTAGAGAACTAGTTCAATCGGGTTCAAAAACTTGCAGACAAAAACAGAGCAATTCTACTTCCATAGATAGAGAATATTGAAATGAGGGTGTATGTCCACTAAAAGATTTGTAAATAAATACTCATAGCTGCTTTATTAACGACAGCTAAAAGACAAAACAAAACAAAACAAAAGAAACACTGGAAACAAATATTTATTAATGGTGAATTTTTTCCAAAATTATATATCCATCCAATAAAATACTGTCATCAGTGAATAAGACCAACTACATCTGCACCCAACATCATAGGTGAATCCCACAAAGTAAAGTCAAAGTAGCCATTCACAAAAGAGTACATACTGTAAAGTTCCACTTACATTAAGTTCAAGAACAGGTAAAATCTATGGTGATATAGGTCAAACAGTGATTACTTTGAGGGGACAAGAGACACAGATTCGGAGGAAGCATGACAGTGCGTTCTGGAGTACTGGGAACATTCTATATACTTTGACCTGGGTGATGGGCAATATGATGTCTACAAATGGAAAAATTCATTATAGATACACTGAAATTTGGGCACTTCTGTCATTTAAAAAGTGTAACAGTACAGTCTCTAACAGGCTTTTAAAGAAATTAATGGGCTTTTCAACTAGATCCCATAACAGGAATTAATCAAAAGGAAAACTTTCTTTATTTCAACAAAGAAACAAAGATCTTTATTTCAAAGTTACTTATAATAGGGGAAAAAGCCTAGGCATAACACTTAAAAATTGAGTGTCATGCAAACTCTGGATTTTTCTGGTATGAATAAGAAACTATTATTTGGTATCTATTACTAGATGCCAAGCTTAATACTTATTAACCTAAGGAAGCCACCTGAAGAGGGGTTCACAGGATGCAAGGCAAAACAAAGAGCTCGACTATTCAAGGCCCAAAGAGCAGCCTAAAGGGAAAAGATAATGGCAAGAGATGCAGACAGAAGCTGGCAAAAGCCAAATCATGAAAAGTTTCATAGGCTTTTCTAAGAACATGTTTAAAAAAAAAAAAAAGTTAAAAAAAATTATATATAATTTTTATACACAAAATTTAAAAAATTAAAGTAATTGACTTTTCAGGAACGGGATATGGAGGGTTATAGGAAGCATTCTAAATGTATTTAAAAATAATGTAACTTGGGCTTCCTTGGTAGTCCAGTGGGTAAAGAGTCCGCCTTGCAGTGTAAGGGGCACCAGTTTGATCCCTGGCCCGGGAAGATCCCACACGCCATGGAGTGGCTGAACTGGTGTGTCCAACTGCGAGCCAGCGCTCTGGAGTGCAAGCGCCCAGAGCCAGTGCTCTGCAACGAGAGAGGCCACTGCAATGGGAGGCCCACACAGGCCAAAATAAAGATGGATGAAAAAATAAATCAATAATAAAATAAATAAAAGAAGCCAAACTTTAAAAAAAAAAGAAAGAAAAGTAGTATCACTTAAAAATAATAATAATGTAACTTAAAAACTGTATCTCCGGGCTTCCTTGGTGGTCCAGTGGGTAAAGAGTCCACCTTGCAGTGCAAGGGACGCCAGTTTGACTCCTGGCCTGGGAAGAACCCACATGCCATGGAGCACCTAGACCAGTGTGTCCAATTATGAGCCAGAGCTCTGGAGCACATGCGCCCAGAGCCGGAGCTCTGCTACAAGAGAGGCCGCTGCAATGGGAGGCCTACACAGGCCAAAGAACAAAGATAGATGAAAATAAATAAACGAAAGACCAATAAAAGAGGCCAAAATTTTTTTTAAATATTGAAAAAGAAAAACCAGTATCTGGAAGTGATCAAGCATTTACAAAAGCTTTTCCAGTGCCTTGTGTCACTGATAAAAATGTTTTTATAATATACCTGGAATACTCAAAAAAGTACAAGGAGTATTAAATTGTTACATTTATTATTTGAACTGATCTAAGTACAACATGATTTTGAAGCATACACTGAAATTTTTTGAAGGGTGGATTCACACACAAAAAAAATAAAACTTTTTTAGTTAAATTTTTTTTTTTTTTTAAGTGCATTTGGTCCCACCTCCCTTTAACTTTTTTGGGGAGCGGGTGCGGGTTGGGGAGGGAGGGGAGTAGGCGGGCCACTTCTATTGGTCTTTCATTTATCTATCTTCATCCATCTTTGTTCTTTGGCCCATGTGGGCCTCCCATCACAGTGGCCTCTGTTGTTGCAGAGCACCGGCTCTGCCAGAGTGCTGGCTCGGTAACTGGACACATCAGTCCAGCCACTCTGTGGCACGTGGGATCTTCCCAGGCCAGGGATAGAACCGGCGCCCCTTGCACTGCAAGGTAGTGTCACCAGGGAACCCCTACATTCATTTTTTAAACGATTTCCCCAAGCCATATTCACACTGCTTTATTCAACTGTTCTGTCTGAACAAAAGCAGAAGTTATTCTCAGCATACTTATCCAGTTTAGCACTCCATAAGCACAATTTCAGGAATAAAGAACAAGAGAATCAGTATTTCAACAGTTTATTTTAGTAGAAAATTTATTGAAACAAATAAAAATAAGCCATTATAAATAACCAAAAAATAAAAGCAAAAAATAGCTTCTAATGTGTTTCAGGCCAAAAAAGTAAAAGCATACCCTCCTGAGATTTTTCAGCTAAATTTTCTGTGCTGTCTATAAATATAAGAAAAATACCAAGGAAACTCTATGCTGTTGGTTTTAACAGAAACTTTAGAATTAAGAGGGGGAAAAACGTGTGAAGAACAAATACATAAAAAGCTCTCTAACTTCCCAAGTGGAGAACAAATAATTTTCAGAATGTTCCGCTCAACAAACAGATTGCTCAATAATCTGGTTCTTGACAGAAGAACAAAATGACAAAATAGCGAAAGTGTTTCTGTTCTATCAAAAAGAGGAAAAGAATATTTAGTTAGAGCAATAAACTGAGACCTTGACAAGTACTACATTGTTCACATATACTTCCAAAGCTCCCAAAGATTCCATCTCTTTTATCGAGAGATTCAAACTAAAATCCAACAGTAAAACTTGTGAGATTAATTTTTAGTGGGTCATAGGGCTCAACAGTGTTCATGCCAATATTATTTCTGCTAATGCTGTTAATATACCCAACAATTTAAAGACTCTATGTAGACTTTAAATCACTGTTTCAATGATTCAAACAATGTGTCATGAAAGTTCCCCTGCCCTCATAGTTTTGAGTATATTTGGGAAGGCATTAATACAGAAAATGCAATTAATGTGAAGCAAACAATACAAAATGACATTGCAAGAAATGAACAGAAGTACATTTTCTTAAGAATACACAACAGAAAAATATCTTTAAATATACAGAACTTGAGTTAGGAAGTCAAATAGGAAATTAACACAAGTCTTAGCTCCGCCTCCATCACTAGGTGAATTTCAGTGTACTTCGTCTGTATGGATTACACGTTCCCCATCTATAAAACAGAAGGACGGATTCCAACATTCCGACAATATTGTTCCATAGTATAATACAAATCCACATAATATTAATAACCAAAGAATGATAAAAACAGTAAGGGAAAGCAACAACACAGGGAACAGAAAGATCTGAAAGGTTGCACTGATGGATCAAATAAGAAATGTCAACAAAATTTGACTTTGCTACTTAAGGAGGAAAATTATTTTTAAAGAATACAGGCTTTACATAGGCAGTCAAAGTCTAAACAGATATGAAGGCAGAATACACAGTCTAGATGAGAAGAAGAGATTGGTTTTGTTAAGGTGGACAGCTCCTATAGAGAATTACTACTATCATCAGGAAAAAACAGGTTTTGAGCAGACTGTTAGAAGGCTGGGAATTCTGAACCAGACTCTAAACAAATAACAGGGACCTAATGCTGGTTTAACAGTGAGGGCGGTTGAAGCATTATTTTAAGAACAAGGCTGAAGGCAGGACATACTGAGTAGGGAGAAAAGACACGCAGAATGACTAGCTAAAAAGCTAATTGGGGGTGGGGGGCAAACCAGTGAGAAGAACAGATACCTAAAAGAAATTTCAGAAAATGTTTGACAAAAACTGGACAATGTTACGTTATGTGGCAAGAGGAAGTCTAAGATAAAACCAGGGTTTATATCTGGGTAACTTAAGGCATGATAATATCACCAAAACTAAATCAGCATATGCAACCACTTTTGAAGGGAAGACTACATATTCTAGCTTTCAAATAAAGTGAGGAACATCCAGACAGACTTGTTGCCTTTAGTAAGATTTAATAGTCTTTAAATGTCATTTTTGGCTTTGTTAGTTGTCTTCCTAAAACAGCACAGCAAAGTATTTACAGAGAATTTGTCGAATGCCTGGTAATATCGAGTCTCCTCCAATTACTAGAGAAGTAAACCATTTAGTTTTCTGGTGTAAGGAGTAAAATATTTGGTATTGTTCCATATTATATGGGTAAATAAGTTGCAAAAATTATAAAACTGTAAGAGAATAAAATAGACTGCAAGTGTATTTATTAAGTCTTCCTGACAAGTGATTATAACAATAGTCACATCATATCTACCTTGAATTTTGGCAAGAAAGTTCTCACAGGTCCAAAAGCCCAGTGAAATAAAGTATATTTCAATATCATGTATGTTTCAAGTTTTATTTACATGGACCTGAAAGCATTGGTAAGAACTAGAAAAACTGAGCAAACAATTTAAAATTTAACGCAGAAAAAGCACAGATGAGAAATCTTGAACATTCTGCAAACTGTTCACCATTTTCCAAAGAAGAAAATGCTATACTTTGCAAGGAAAATGAAATAAAACTGCTATTAATCAACCAGTGCAAAGTTACTGAGTTTCTATCAAACAATGAATGAGATACCTATTTAAGAATTGAACATTACTGACAGTTAACAAACAGAACCGTCTTGGATTATTTCCCCGTTTACTCTGTAAACTCGCTGAAGGTTGAGACTTTAGGTACACCGCTTTTCAAATACTTAACAAAAACTGTACAGTTAGTCCTTCATAAATCTACCAAGTGAGGTTTTTAAAAACGAGTATCTCTTGCAACACTTACTCGTCTTGACTAGACAACCGTTTTGCTGAACACCTAAGAGGGGTTTAGAAATTCCTTCTTAACCTCATTCTTTCCTAACTCCCAGTTTCCCAAAACTAACGGGCAGCATGATTCTTAAATTCATGACACGGGCTATAAAGTCAGGGTTCACAGCCCGAAAAAATCCAGCTTCCTGAGCTTCTAACGGCAAACTTCTATGGACACACAGGAGGTTCCCAAAAATAAAATTTTGGGTAACTTAAGGCATGATAATATCACCAAAACTAAATCAGCATATGCAACCACTTTTGAAGGGAAGACTACATATTCTAGCTTTCAAATAAAGTGAGGAACATCCAGACAGACTTGTTGCCTTTAGTAAGATTTAATAGTCTTTAAATGTCATTTTTGGCTTTGTTAGTTGTCTTCCTAAAACAGCACAGCAAAGTATTTACAGAGAATTTGTCGAATGCCTGGTAATATCGAGTCTCCTCCAATTACTAGAGAAGTAAACCATTTAGTTTTCTGGTGTAAGGAGTAAAATATTTGGTATTGTTCCATATTATATGGGTAAATAAGTTGCAAAAATTATAAAACTGTAAGAGAATAAAATAGACTGCAAGTGTATTTATTAAGTCTTCCTGACAAGTGATTATAACAATAGTCACATCATATCTACCTTGAATTTTGGCAAGAAAGTTCTCACAGGTCCAAAAGCCCAGTGAAATAAAGTATATTTCAATATCATGTATGTTTCAAGTTTTATTTACATGGACCTGAAAGCATTGGTAAGAACTAGAAAAACTGAGCAAACAATTTAAAATTTAACGCAGAAAAAGCACAGATGAGAAATCTTGAACATTCTGCAAACTGTTCACCATTTTCCAAAGAAGAAAATGCTATACTTTGCAAGGAAAATGAAATAAAACTGCTATTAATCAACCAGTGCAAAGTTACTGAGTTTCTATCAAACAATGAATGAGATACCTATTTAAGAATTGAACATTACTGACAGTTAACAAACAGAACCGTCTTGGATTATTTCCCCGTTTACTCTGTAAACTCGCTGAAGGTTGAGACTTTAGGTACACCGCTTTTCAAATACTTAACAAAAACTGTACAGTTAGTCCTTCATAAATCTACCAAGTGAGGTTTTTAAAAACGAGTATCTCTTGCAACACTTACTCGTCTTGACTAGACAACCGTTTTTGCTGAACACCTAAGAGGGGGTTTAGAAATTCCTTCTTAACCTCATTCTTTCCTAACTCCCAGTTTCCCAAAACTAACGGGCAGCATGATTCTTAAATTCATGACACGGGCTATAAAGTCAGGGTTCACAGCCCCGAAAAAAATCCAGCTTCCCGAGCTTCTAACGGCAAACTTCTATGGACACACAGGAGGTTACAAACCAACTATCAAGATTTTTTTTTTTACTGGATATATTACAACTCAAGACAAAAGCTTACAGCCCAAGTAACTCACGTACGAATCCACGGCCGGTCCGTAAGATTAAAATAACCCCGGCTTCCCGAAGAGGAGGGAGCCGGCTGCGGGCTCGGGGGGAGGGGCGGCAGGCGCATCCCCAGGATGTCCATTCTCCGCTCCGGGAACCGCTCCCTCCCGCTCCCGGAGGTCAGCGCCCCCCACCCACCGCCGCCACCACCACCGCGTCCCTACCTCCGCGGCCTCGGATTACAACAGGCGACTGGATTCGGGGGTGGGAGGAAAAGGAATGGAGAAGGGCGCGCGCCACACACTCGACCTCCCAGCCTGGCGAGGGGGAGGGGCGGCCGGCCGCAGCGCTCACCCCCTCCCAACGCTCCCGGGATCGACAGGGAGGCAGTGGCCGGACGGTCGCACGGAGCAGCGAGGCAAACGCCCAGGCCCAACCGAGCGGCCTCCCCGCCCGCTCTGGCTCAACTCCGGGCCGGCAGACGGCGCCCCGCTAGCTAACTTCACCGTGGAAGAGGAAGCACCGCGGCAAGGTACAGGTTGTGTGGATTCCCGCGTCAAGGAAAGGCTGTCTGGGCGTCTGCCTATCGGCAGGACCGTCTCACCTCCCCTCTGCCGAGCCCCGGCGGCGCCAGCTCACCTGAGGAGGGCAGGGACGCTGCCGCGGCCGCCGCGATGGCCGTTACGGCACGAGGCCTCCGCTCTGCCGCCGCGTAGCTCTAGGGAGAGGGGCGGGGCGCGCGCGGCGGAGGGCGGGGCTGCAGCGCCGATTGGTCACGAGACCCTGGGCGGATCCGCGCGGGCAGGAAGCTCCCGCCCTGCCCGATCTGATAGGTTCAGTCTCCCCTTTCTCTCCAATTACTGACGCGAGGGCGGTCTGCGCCGCGCTGGGACTGGGTGAGCCCGAGTGTCAGTCAATTGCTGTGCTGGGTGTGGAGCTGAGGCTGCTCGGTGGAGACAGTGCGAGAGGGCTAGGGACGCCCTAGCAGTCCCTGAATCAGGTTGCTTTTGTCTCTCTGGCTGATTACTCTGGGCCTTCCTCCCCAGCGCCACAGGAGACTCCACAGGAGAAATGACTGCTTTCCGAGTTCAGCCCCGACTGCTCTGGGAGCTGCCTTCTGGTCTCTGCACCTGGAGAAGGTCTTGCCAGCGGAAGATTCTTAGGACGGAAGCGAAAAGAAAACAAAAAGGCCTGGGAATGGAGTCCTGAGAGAAATGTAAGACGTGTGCTTAACTTGAAAAAATGCCCAAACGCTCCCTCCCGCTCCCGGAGGTCAGCGCCCCCCACCCACCGCCGCCACCACCACCGCGTCCCTACCTCCGCGGCCTCGGATTACAACAGGCGACTGGATTCGGGGGTGGGAGGAAAAGGAATGGAGAAGGGCGCGCGCCACACACTCGACCTCCCAGCCTGGCGAGGGGGAGGGGCGGCCGGCCGCAGCGCTCACCCCCTCCCAACGCTCCCGGGATCGACAGGGAGGCAGTGGCCGGACGGTCGCACGGAGCAGCGAGGCAAACGCCCAGGCCCAACCGAGCGGCCTCCCCGCCCGCTCTGGCTCAACTCCGGGCCGGCAGACGGCGCCCCGCTAGCTAACTTCACCGTGGAAGAGGAAGCACCGCGGCAAGGTACAGGTTGTGTGGATTCCCGCGTCAAGGAAAGGCTGTCTGGGCGTCTGCCTATCGGCAGGACCGTCTCACCTCCCCTCTGCCGAGCCCCGGCGGCGCCAGCTCACCTGAGGAGGGCAGGGACGCTGCCGCGGCCGCCGCGATGGCCGTTACGGCACGAGGCCTCCGCTCTGCCGCCGCGTAGCTCTAGGGAGAGGGGCGGGGCGCGCGCGGCGGAGGGCGGGGCTGCAGCGCCGATTGGTCACGAGACCCTGGGCGGATCCGCGCGGGCAGGAAGCTCCCGCCCTGCCCGATCTGATAGGTTCAGTCTCCCCTTTCTCTCCAATTACTGACGCGAGGGCGGTCTGCGCCGCGCTGGGACTGGGTGAGCCCGAGTGTCAGTCAATTGCTGTGCTGGGTGTGGAGCTGAGGCTGCTCGGTGGAGACAGTGCGAGAGGGCTAGGGACGCCCTAGCAGTCCCTGAATCAGGTTGCTTTTGTCTCTCTGGCTGATTACTCTGGGCCTTCCTCCCCAGCGCCACAGGAGACTCCACAGGAGAAATGACTGCTTTCCGAGTTCAGCCCCGACTGCTCTGGGAGCTGCCTTCTGGTCTCTGCACCTGGAGAAGGTCTTGCCAGCGGAAGATTCTTAGGGACGGGAAGCGAAAAAGAAAAACAAAAAGGCCTGGGAATGGAGTCCTGAGAGAAAAATGTAAGACGTGTGCTTAACTTGAACCGCAAACCAAAATAAGCTGAGTCTGAAGACCTTCGAAACGCCCTGGTGCGTGGGTAGCTTCCAGTCTTAGCTACGGTAGCCTTGCTGTGAGAACAGTGCCCTTAGATCTGCCCATTCGTACGTAGCGGCCCCAACCCAGACACCTGCCTTCCGAAAGTTGGTTCTCCCCTCGCCGGCGCTGCAGACCCCATCACCTGGCTTTTTCTTCCCAGCCGTCTCTGTGACTCTGCTGAGGCGTTGCCGACTCAGGGAAGCCTGCTGAGTGCCCCGGCTTTTTCCCCTCTAACTTGAAAAAACCTGTCTTTTTGCTACCCCATGGACTGAAGCCCGCCAGGCTCTTCTCTCCATGGAATTTCCCAGGCAAAAACACCAGAGCGGGTTGCCATTTTCTTTACTAGGGGTTATTCCTGATCGAGGGGTCGAACTTGCATCTCCTGCATTGGCAAGCAGACTCGTTGACACTGAGCCACATGGGAAGCTCGCCCCTACCCCTTCCTGGATTGTAAACTCAAATCAGGAACCATGTCCTGATTAAGTATTAAGTTTTTCTCCAGTGCCAAGCACATAGTAGATCTTCAGTAAATATTGTTTAAGGTATTGATATATCTTCCATTCCCATTTTTCATTCCTGACTGTAAGTTCCAAGAGCTTACACTTTTTTATATTTAGCTTCAAAATTATTTGTTTGTGTCCTAATGGAGGAATGTGCATCACTTGTCGTATAGGATCACAAGGTCAAGCTGATGCTGAGTCCCCCCGGGGAAGCCTGAGTGTCAGTCAATTGCTGTGCTGGGTGTGGAGCTGAGGCTGCTCGGTGGAGACAGTGCGAGAGGGCTAGGGACGCCCTAGCAGTCCCTGAATCAGGTTGCTTTTGTCTCTCTGGCTGATTACTCTGGGCCTTCCTCCCCAGCGCCACAGGAGACTCCACAGGAGAAATGACTGCTTTCCGAGTTCAGCCCCGACTGCTCTGGGAGCTGCCTTCTGGTCTCTGCACCTGGAGAAGGTCTTGCCAGCGGACGATTCTTAGGGAGGGGAAGCGAAAAAGGAAAAACAAAAAGGCCTGGGAATGGAGTCCTGAGAGAAAAATGTAAGACGTGTGCTTAACTTGAACCGCAAACCAAAATAAGCTGAGTCTGAAGACCTTCGAAACGCCCTGGTGCGTGGGTAGCTTCCAGTCTTAGCTACGGTAGCCTTGCTGTGAGAACAGTGCCCTTAGATCTGCCCATTCGTACGTAGCGGCCCCAACCCAGACACCTGCCTTCCGAAAGTTGGTTCTCCCCTCGCCGGCGCTGCAGACCCCATCACCTGGCTTTTTCTTCCCAGCCGTCTCTGTGACTCTGCTGAGGCGTTGCCGACTCAGGGAAGCCTGCTGAGTGCCCCGGCTTTTTCCTCTAACTTGAAAAACCTGTCTTTTGCTACCCCATGGACTGAAGCCCGCCAGGCTCTTCTCTCCATGGAATTTCCCAGGCAAAAACACCAGAGCGGGTTGCCATTTTCTTTACTAGGGGTTATTCCTGATCGAGGGGTCGAACTTGCATCTCCTGCATTGGCAAGCAGACTCGTTGACACTGAGCCACATGGGAAGCTCGCCCCTACCCCTTCCTGGATTGTAAACTCAAATCAGGAACCATGTCCTGATTAAGTATTAAGTTTTTCTCCAGTGCCAAGCACATAGTAGATCTTCAGTAAATATTGTTTAAGGTATTGATATATCTTCCATTCCCATTTTTCATTCCTGACTGTAAGTTCCAAGAGCTTACACTTTTTTATATTTAGCTTCAAAATTATTTGTTTGTGTCCTAATGGAGGAATGTGCATCACTTGTCGTATATAGGATCACAAGGTCAAGCACAAACCACCTGTGTTTCCCTCTTAACCTTAAGCTGACCAGGCAAGTCGACCACAAAACTCGAGGCAACAGCTTTGCATCCCATAATTAACATCTAAAGTCAATAATGTAAGTGGATTTTGGATTTATTCTTAGGATCTAAATACCTTTGTGTACTTTATCATGGCTCTTGTGAACTGAATTGTGTCTAATCCCTTGGTGTGACTGTATTTGGAGATAAGGCTTTTCAGAGATAATTTCGGTTAACTGAGGTGGTAAGAGTGGAGCTGTAATCCTATAGGATTAGTGTCCTTAAGAGACACTAGAGACACAGACACTGCCTTGCTGTCTGTCTTCACAACTGGAAGTCTCAGTGAGAAGGCAGTCATGTGCAAACCAGGAAGAGAGCGCTCACCAGAAACTAACCAGGCTGGCATCCAGATGTAGGACTTCCCTTCTCCAAAACTGAGAAATTAAATTTTTGTTGTTTAAACCACCCAGTCTATGGCATTTTGTTATAGCAGCCTACACTATTGTTACCTAACAGGGTACTTTAACTTGTTGATACATCTCAATGCATACAAGTTTATGCATTGAAATATTACATTTATTTTTGAAGCTGTATAAGCCATTGTCCAGAGGTTGAAACTGTTTCTCCAAAATCGCACAACAAACTGTTAGCTACACCTGGCTCAGTTCAACTTTGTTCTGTACTTAGTCGCTCGGTCATGTCCGACCCCATGGACTATGGCACACCAGGCTTCTCTGTCCATGGAATTTCCCAGGCAAGAATACTACAATGGGTTGACATTTCCTTCTCCAGGGGATCTTCCTGATCCAGGGATCAAAGCAGGGTCTCCTGCACTGTAGGCAAATTCTTTACCAGCTGAGCTATCAGGGAAATCCCAATTCAATTTTAGTTACATATTCACCATGTGATGGGACTGCGGCTGTGCATACAAATATAACAGGTAAAAAAGTCCTTGTGTATAGCAGTAGCTTATATTACTTCCATAAGTGGGGAAAATAATAAATTATGCTGAAGTTATAAATTGGGATTTTATTTATTTATTTAGGCCACTTCTATTGGTCTTTCATTTATTTATTTTCATCCATCTTTGTTCTTTGGCCTGTGTGGGCCTCCCATCTCAGTGGCCTCTCACTGCAGAGCACCGACTCGGCGCATGCGCTCCAGAGCTCCAGCTCAGTAATTGGACACATGGGTCCAGCCGCTCCACGGCACGTGGGATCTTCCCAGGCCAGGGATCAAACCAACGCCTGTTGCACTGCAAGGCGGTGTCCTTACCCACTGGACCACCAGGGAAGCCCTAAGTTCGGATTTTATTTTATAAGCAATTATGGATTTTGAATGGGTCAATGATCTGAAGAGATATTTTGTGAGATTTTGATCCAGATCTCTTGACTACTGTGTGCCATCTATTTAAGTAATATAGAAGTAAAGGAGAGAGCTTTTTCTTAAAAGGATTTTAGTACCCTGTAAACATATGTTTCCCTTTTAAATGTTCTCTCATCACCCATTCTTTCCAGGAACTCTTTAACAACAGCAACAACAAAAAAAAAACCCTCAAAAACTAGAGAAGGAATTGAAGAATAAAAATAAACACAAACAATAGAGAAAGGCATTGGGTGAAAGGTTAGATAGAAAGCCATGTATGAAATTGCAATATGGTGCACTTGGAAGTAATGGAGTCCATGTTTGTAAAGAGTGGGAGTTGTCCTAGAGACCTTTCACACTGTCTCCCCAACTCCCAAATAGAAACATGTGATTGACTTCTCCCTCTCTTTTAGCGGAACTCAAACCAAAAACGGGAATCGATTCTAGTAACCAGTTCTGAGTATGCTAGCCAGAATCAGGCAACAATATTTAGGTCAAAACCTATGTCCTATAGACTAGAAATGGGGCCTCAGATACAGGTTGCTCAATCAGTTAATGATAAGAACATGTAGGCAGTTCACTTCATTCATCTCAAAGGAAAGAATTTGGGAAGACAAGGAAAGGAGAAGTGAGTCTCCATGTCTCAAGCTCTTTCTCAATAGGAAACTGTTGAGGGCTTATAGTTGGAAATGATTGGAGAGAAAGATCTGGTTTAATATCACTATAAGGACTATTTAGGTCAAAAAAAAAAAAAAACTAAAACAAAACCTTGCTTACTAATCAGTGAGATATAACTAATTATAGGCTTGCTGTGAAATGCAGAATTAGTGAACCTGGGTAACCATTCAATTTCTGGGTTGAATATTGTTACTTTTTTTGGGAATTAATTCAACAAAAATTTATTGAGTCCACTCTGTGCTAAGCACTACAATAGATACCAGAAATCTAAAAATGATTCTTAGGTGAACTCCATCCAGTGTCAGAGAATGAGATTTAAATGAGATACTTATTATTTGTATAGTAAATATATCAATATATGTGTGTAGAGGTATATTAGTCCACAAGCGGAGGAGAGGTCTATGTGTAGACAAACTAGTCAAGGTAAATAAGTATGCAAAGAACAGGAGGGCTGTTCACATAGAGGGGCCTGCATAAAAATATTTTTTTAATTTTTAAAAAAGGTAGTACACACTAGTAAAATACTGCTAGACCAAAAGACGACAAAGTGTAAGCAAGAGTGGGTTATGCAAGTTAAGAACCTTCGATTTTATCCTTTAGGCAATGAGAACCCATCAAAGGCTTTTCTTATAGCACTTTAAACTGTCATTCTATTGTTTTCTGGCCACCACTGTTTCTAATGAGAAGCTGGCTATAATTATTATCATTGTTTTCCTGTATGTCTTGTTTCCTCTGGCTGCTTTTAGCTTTTGTTTCTTTATCTTTGTTTATCAGCAGTTACACTGTGTTTCAGAGTTATTCATTATTTCCCTGGCTGTGGATTTTGAGTGGGAGTTGCCCTAGGCACCTTTCACACTGTCTCCCCAACTCCCAAATAGAAACATGTGATTGACTTCTCCCTCTCTTTTAGCGGAACTCAAACCAAAAACGGGAATCGATTCTAGTAACCAGTTCTGAGTATGCTAGCCAGAATCAGGCAACAATATTTAGGTCAAAACCTATGTCCTATAGACTAGAAATGGGGCCTCAGATACAGGTTGCTCAATCAGTTAATGATAAGAACATGTAGGCAGTTCACTTCATTCATCTCAAAGGAAAGAATTTGGGAAGACAAGGAAAGGAGAAGTGAGTCTCCATGTCTCAAGCTCTTTCTCAATAGGAAACTGTTGAGGGCTTATAGTTGGAAATGATTGGAGAGAAAGATCTGGTTTAATATCACTATAAGGACTATTTAGGTCAAAAAAAAAAAAAAACTAAAACAAAACCTTGCTTACTAATCAGTGAGATATAACTAATTATAGGCTTGCTGTGAAATGCAGAATTAGTGAACCTGGGTAACCATTCAATTTCTGGGTTGAATATTGTTACTTTTTATGGGAATTAATTCAACAAAAATTTATTGAGTCCACTCTGTGCTAAGCACTACAATAGATACCAGAAATCTAAAAATGATTCTTAGGTGAACTCCATCCAGTGTCAGAGAATGAGATTTAAATGAGATACTTATTATTTGTATAGTAAATATATCAATATATGTGTGTAGAGGTATATTAGTCCACAAGCGGAGGAGAGGTCTATGTGTAGACAAACTAGTCAAGGTAAATAAGTATGCAAAGAACAGGAGGGCTGTTCACATAGAGGGGCCTGCATAAAAATATTTTTTTAATTTTTAAAAAAGGTAGTACACACTAGTAAAATACTGCTAGACCAAAAGACGACAAAGTGTAAGCAAGAGTGGGTTATGCAAGTTAAGAACCTTCGATTTTATCCTTTAGGCAATGAGAACCCATCAAAGGCTTTTCTTATAGCACTTTAAACTGTCATTCTATTGTTTTCTGGCCACCACTGTTTCTAATGAGAAGCTGGCTATAATTATTATCATTGTTTTCCTGTATGTCTTGTTTCCTCTGGCTGCTTTTAGCTTTTGTTTCTTTATCTTTGTTTATCAGCAGTTACACTGTGTTTCTAGGTATGGTTTATTTATACTGCTGGGAGGTTCACTTATTTCCCTGGATCTGTGGATTGCTGGTTGTTGTATCTTATCAAATTTGGAAGACTTTTAGCCAGTATTTCTTCAGATTTTTTTTTTCTGCCCCATTCTCTTCTGTGACTACACTTACACTTATGATAAATTTCTTACTCCTTAGTTCAGTTCATTCCAAGATCTGCTCCATTTTTTTTCAAATCTTTCTATTTCTGTGCTTCAGTTTGCATAATTTCTATTGAGAGCCAGTAATTTCTGGAAAATCTGAATGTTGACATTTTCCCAAAAGCACAAACATCCTACAAATGATTGTGGGTTCCTCTGGGGTATGTCCAAACGCATGTTAGTCAAGAACAGAAATCACAAGAAAATTACGACAAAGAACTTATTCTTGGGTGTTGATGGACTGAAAAAGCAAAAAGAGACCCCCGAAGTAGTCCAGGTATAGCTACAGAGAGCAGCTACCACCCATTGGAATAGTGAAAGAGAAGAATCAAGGTTGTACCATCAGGTCTCAGAAGCTCAGAGGAATGACTTGCTGACTTGCTATAGCTTATAGCCCTGGGAGGATGCTGTCCAGCTGGTCCTGCTGCTGCTGAAAGGGAGATGATGAGCCTGGGGGCCAGGAGTGTGGGTTATAGGAGTGCCAAAAGAAGCTCAAGGCTGAGATTAATTGCTGTTTCTGAAGCAAAGAGTTCTTCCTTACTGCTAGGATAACAATGACAGAAACTGCAAGCAAACAGAAAGGAGAAGTCCTTTCTCCCCTCTGTGTGCCAGTCTCTTTCTAATGCCCTTTTATTGGTGAAACCTAGCAAGAAACCAGCTGGCTTAGGAAAAATATAGTTTGCAGGTTCTGAGCCATAGCATCACAGAGGAAAGTTAATAATAACAATAACCAGTAAAATATCAACATATGTTTGTGCTAAATTAGTAAACACCTTCCCCCCAATTATTACTCCTTTATGCAGTTTTACAGACTTTTAAGCTCTTCTGAAAAAAAATCCAATGCACAGAGTTTCCAGTTTTTTGCTGTACTGTGATTACTATTGGGGTCTTTTCCAGGAGTGAAGAGCACCATCGCTACAGCTCACACACATACTTACTACAAATCATAAACAAGGGCAGGTTTGGAAGAGATCTGCGTAACTGAGGATAAATAGACCCTCCTGCAGCCTTTGGTCTCCCACCATAAGGACAAAATGCCATAGGCTAAGTAGAGCTCACAGGAATCCATCTTCTCCCTGCCTCCATTTCCTATGCATTGCCTAATGTGGCCAGAGCAAGGGGAAGACCAGTTTCCTCTGCTAAGGTAAGATGACCACCGTTGCCAGTGAAAACCCTGGTCCTTTCCTTTGTCCTTCTGTCTTGCCTCAACTCAAGCTACTTTACCCAGCCTAGTCACCTCTAGTTTCTTAATGCAAACAGATGACAATAGCAGGCTTGGTATTCAACATTTCATCTTACACAATTTTGAATATTGAAGGATTTTTGTTGAATATGTATAGAACATTGGGCATTAACATTTTTCTCACTTCTGAACTTTAGGACTGCTGGATTTATACCTGAAAGGAGTTATTTCTTCAAGTCTTATTCTTTAGTGATAATAGTTGACATTCTCTACTTCTGTCTAAGAAATAATAATTTTATAATAATTATTATCTTTCATTATTAACAGCAAAGAGACCAGGTTCATGATATTCACATAATTTAATATTTGGCTTTTAATATATTAGACTAGAATAAATTTTTCTACATCTGAATATATTAATTATATATTATATAGCACTCTGTCAGTTATACAGCACAGAAAACAGTTCTAGGTGAACATCAAAATGGCAGTGTACCTATTAATACAAGGTAATAATCAGGTATTCATTTAATGGGAGAGTCTAATATTTCCTGGTAATCTTGCCTTCTTAAATTCCTCCAGTAAAGTTTATAGCCAGCAAGGACAAAAACACTAATCATAATGATTACCCCTCCAAAGACATCATAGACACTAGGAAATATATGTAACACTAGAAGCTGTAGCACCATTGCTACCACAATCTCCAGGTGTTGTACAGTGCTGACCAAAGCTGGATGGAACTTGTCCAAGGCATAATAAACCCCTAAGAAGGCTGCAGTCGAACAAATGCATATAGCAATGAGATAGCTCCAGGTTTCTCCATCTAATGGGATGATGGGTTCTTGAAGAACAAACATTGTAGATACTCCCCAGACTGTCCCAGTCCAGCCAAATGTAAACAGTGCCGTCCACATGCTAATCTTCTCCTTAATGGACCTGTATACTATCATGGAAAGAGCAGTGGTCAGTCCAGCCATCACAGTCATAGTGTACCCAAAGGCTTCTTTCCAGGCATTTAACAAAGAATTATCTTCATCAACAATGTTGGGGATCATGACAAGACAAACACCTAAGATGCTGCAAACAACAGTAGCCAGGTCAATATAAGCCATTTTCTCATCTACAAGTAAAAAAGCCAAAATAGCACTGAAGACAGTGGTTGTGGCTCTCCACATAGTGGTCCCATTGCTGGGAGGAACTATTGAAAATGATGTATAAGCACAGGTGATAGAGATCACATTGCATACACCATAAAAGAAGAGTCGCAGTCTGTACCCACTTGGTCCAAAGGGGGCTTCCTGGTAGTAACACACAACTAACACAGAAAAGACCTGCAAAACAGAACGGATAAAAATCAGTTCTAGAGATGGAACTTTGGAACGATCGGAAACAAGCCTAGTGATAAGAGCTACGCATCCATGAGCCAGAGCAGATCCAAATAGCACTATCCACATTTTTCTGGATTGAAAAATATTTTTTTCTGCAAAGCTTTGGAACTGTCCAATCTCATTGGTCACTGGGTCTTCTGTTGGAGGTCGGGTATCCATGGATCCAAAGACGGTTCTTCCTTTTCTTTTCATTTCACTCAGCAGGCCTTTCTTTGGATTTTCTTCCATAAAACTTCCGTAGTCTTCATTGATTTCTTCATATCCATCATCCCCAGGCTGAGGATAATGAGAAGTATATTTCACCATCACTGTGTTTGGATGTATTTTCACCCGTTTTTTAACTGGATATTTCTTGGAGGGAGAAGTATCCATTTCTCCAGGCAATCAATTCTATTTAAGAAAGGAAAAAGACAAATGTACATATTCATCAGTTGAATTATAGTTTTAATGTCCATTATAATCACATGTACCAATTCAATAACAGAAAGCAGAGATTGTAACAGGAATTTTTTTTCCTGAAGTAATAGGAAGAGATGATCTGACAATATTCCATATCAGGTATATTAGGCTCAGTGAAGTTGTCTACCCTTTTTCTGCTTTCATCTAAGTCTGCTCCAGTTTCTTATCTTGATTACTCTTTATCTCATTGAACTGTATTTCTTTAAATGGGATGATGGGTTCTTGAAGAACAAACATTGTAGATACTCCCCAGACTGTCCCAGTCCAGCCAAATGTAAACAGTGCCGTCCACATGCTAATCTTCTCCTTAATGGACCTGTATACTATCATGGAAAGAGCAGTGGTCAGTCCAGCCATCACAGTCATAGTGTACCCAAAGGCTTCTTTCCAGGCATTTAACAAAGAATTATCTTCATCAACAATGTTGGGGATCATGACAAGACAAACACCTAAGATGCTGCAAACAACAGTAGCCAGGTCAATATAAGCCATTTTCTCATCTACAAGTAAAAAAGCCAAAATAGCACTGAAGACAGTGGTTGTGGCTCTCCACATAGTGGTCCCATTGCTGGGAGGAACTATTGAAAATGATGTATAAGCACAGGTGATAGAGATCACATTGCATACACCATAAAAGAAGAGTCGCAGTCTGTACCCACTTGGTCCAAAGGGGGCTTCCTGGTAGTAACACACAACTAACACAGAAAAGACCTGCAAAACAGAACGGATAAAAATCAGTTCTAGAGATGGAACTTTGGAACGATCGGAAACAAGCCTAGTGATAAGAGCTACGCATCCATGAGCCAGAGCAGATCCAAATAGCACTATCCACATTTTTCTGGATTGAAAAATATTTTTTTCTGCAAAGCTTTGGAACTGTCCAATCTCATTGGTCACTGGGTCTTCTGTTGGAGGTCGGGTATCCATGGATCCAAAGACGGTTCTTCCTTTTCTTTTCATTTCACTCAGCAGGCCTTTCTTTGGATTTTCTTCCATAAAACTTCCGTAGTCTTCATTGATTTCTTCATATCCATCATCCCCAGGCTGAGGATAATGAGAAGTATATTTCACCATCACTGTGTTTGGATGTATTTTCACCCGTTTTTTAACTGGATATTTCTTGGAGGGAGAAGTATCCATTTCTCCAGGCAATCAATTCTATTTAAGAAAGGAAAAAGACAAATGTACATATTCATCAGTTGAATTATAGTTTTAATGTCCATTATAATCACATGTACCAATTCAATAACAGAAAGCAGAGATTGTAACAGGAATTTTTTTTCCTGAAGTAATAGGAAGAGATGATCTGACAATATTCCATATCAGGTATATTAGGCTCAGTGAAGTTGTCTACCCTTTTTCTGCTTTCATCTAAGTCTGCTCCAGTTTCTTATCTTGATTACTCTTTATCTCATTGAACTGTATTTCTTTAAATAACAAATAACTGATTTTTTCCATTTTTATTCTTACCTCTGTACCCATTCAATAAGATAAACACAGAAAAATAAACAACAATAGATCAAACTTTTCCTTCTGATTGTGTCCATTTGTCTATATTATAAATCAAATAAGTTCAAATTTTTTTGTATTCTCTTCTGTATGATATTCTCTTCTGTATTGTATTATGAATTATGGTGATCTTTTAAACATTTGTTCTGACTTTCCATACATCTTCAGATATATGGAATGCTGAGTTTAGAAAATAAGTAATATGGATTTTGTGACATTCGTGCATTATTGCTAGATATAGCTTTTCTGATGAGCAACTGGGAAATAGGTTTAAGATTTTAACTGAAACTATCCTTTAATTCAGCAATATCACATCTAAGATTTTACCCTAAAGAGATGATCACAAGATGTTTTTTACCTTATGTGCTTTTCAAGAAAGGAAAAAATAAAAGTATTATTTATATTTGTTTATATAATATAAAAAGTATAACATAAAGGAATTATGGAAATATACAAAGGAACCTAATAAGCATTGAGGTGGGACAAGAAACAAAAACAGAAAACATTTTTACTGTATACTTTTTAATATATTCTTTGAATCATGATAATTGTTTAAATTACAAACTTAAAAAAAAAGTTTGGGCTTTTCTGGTGGTCCACTGGGTAAAGAGTCCACCTTGCAATGCAAGGGGCACCAGTTTGATCCCTGGCCCGGGAAGATCCCACGAGCAGCTGGACCGGTTTGTCCAATTAATTACGAGCCAGCGCTCTGGAGGGCATGAGCCCAGAGCTGGTGCTCTGCAATGAGAGAGGCCATTGCAATGGGAGGCCCACTAAGGTCAAAGAATGGAGATGGATGAAAATAAATAAATAAATAAAAAAACAATAAAAAGAGGTCAAAATTAAAAAAAAAAAAAAAAAAAAACTTCATCTGTTATTGAGAAGAGAGAGCATATAAAAAGGTGGGGAAAATATATGAATAGGAGAGTTCATTGTAGCTTACTAGAATGATCCTCCATACTACGCTATGCATCTGATTAAAATGATAATGCCCATCTTTATTGACATAAAAGGGCTTCCCTTGTAACTCAACTGGTAAAAAATCAACCTGCAGTGCAGGAGCCCCCAGTTCACTTCCCAGGTTGGGAAGTCCCCTGGAGAAAGGATAGGCTACGCACTCCAGTATTCTTGGGCTTCCCTGGTGGTTCAAACTATAAAGAATCCACCTGCAATGTGGGAGACCTGGGTTAAATCCGTAGATCAGGAAGATCCCCTGGAGGGGGGAAAGCCTTCTCCCATTGGAGTGGTAACTCCTGTATTCTTGTCTGAAGAATTCCATTGCTTGTTCATGGGTCACACTGAGCGACTTTCACCACTGACATAGAAAGCTGTCCATGTCGTATGAAGGATTTGCCCTAGTGCTGGCATATAGTAAACACTCAAAGAATATTAATAAATTCAGCTTCCTCTCAACCTATAATTAACTCTTTTTGAAATACTGAGTGTCTTCTATAATGTTATTCTTTCTTTGAGACAGTATTTGTTCACTCAGTTCTCTTTACTTCTCTCCCCTCTCCCCAACAACAATTTCCTATTTCCTTCCCAATGATTTGTCCTCTCCCCAGAAGACATAAAAATTTCTAGAGGAAACCTTTTATTTTTTGTCTTCATGACATATTTCCCTTATTCCTTGCCAAAAACTCATCAGTTCCAGGATTTTAAACCAGGGTCCAAAAATCTAGAAGAAATCCTTTTATTTTTAATGATACTACCTTCAGTTGGAAGAGACAACCTTTAAATTACAAACTTAAAAAAAAAGTTTGGGCTTTTCTGGTGGTCCACTGGGTAAAGAGTCCACCTTGCAATGCAAGGGGCACCAGTTTGATCCCTGGCCCGGGAAGATCCCACGAGCAGCTGGACCGGTTTGTCCAATTAATTACGAGCCAGCGCTCTGGAGGGCATGAGCCCAGAGCTGGTGCTCTGCAATGAGAGAGGCCATTGCAATGGGAGGCCCACTAAGGTCAAAGAATGGAGATGGATGAAAATAAATAAATAAATAAAAAAACAATAAAAAGAGGTCAAAATTAAAAAAAAAAAAAAAAAAACTTCATCTGTTATTGAGAAGAGAGAGCATATAAAAAGGTGGGGAAAATATATGAATAGGAGAGTTCATTGTAGCTTACTAGAATGATCCTCCATACTACGCTATGCATCTGATTAAAATGATAATGCCCATCTTTATTGACATAAAAGGGCTTCCCTTGTAACTCAACTGGTAAAAAATCAACCTGCAGTGCAGGAGCCCCCAGTTCACTTCCCAGGTTGGGAAGTCCCCTGGAGAAAGGATAGGCTACGCACTCCAGTATTCTTGGGCTTCCCTGGTGGTTCAAACTATAAAGAATCCACCTGCAATGTGGGAGACCTGGGTTAAATCCGTAGATCAGGAAGATCCCCTGGAGGGGGGAAAGCCTTCTCCCATTGGAGTGGTAACTCCTGTATTCTTGTCTGAAGAATTCCATTGCTTGTTCATGGGTCACACTGAGCGACTTTCACCACTGACATAGAAAGCTGTCCATGTCGTATGAAGGATTTGCCCTAGTGCTGGCATATAGTAAACACTCAAAGAATATTAATAAATTCAGCTTCCTCTCAACCTATAATTAACTCTTTTTGAAATACTGAGTGTCTTCTATAATGTTATTCTTTCTTTGAGACAGTATTTGTTCACTCAGTTCTCTTTACTTCTCTCCCCTCTCCCCAACAACAATTTCCTATTTCCTTCCCAATGATTTGTCCTCTCCCCAGAAGACATAAAAATTTCTAGAGGAAACCTTTTATTTTTTGTCTTCATGACATATTTCCCTTATTCCTTGCCAAAAACTCATCAGTTCCAGGATTTTAAACCAGGGTCCAGAAATCAAATCCCATTTTGTTCTTTAACACCATCTGGGTAAACCAGCTGTTCCTATTTACTCCTTTCTTTTCTAAATGATACTACCTTCAGTTGGAAGAGTCATTTTAAAAACACCACCTGTGGGCTTCTCTGGTGGTCCAGTGGGTAAGGACACTGCCTTGCAGTGCAAGGGGCGCCGGTTCAATCCTTGGCCTGGGAAGATCCCATGTGCCACAGAGGGCTGGACTGAGTGTTCAATTATCGAGCCAGAGCTCTGGAGCACATGTGCCCAGAGCTGGTGCTCTGCGACAACAGAGGCCACCGCGATGGGAGGCCCACATGGGCCAAAGAACAAACATGGATGAAAAAGGACAAATGAAAGACCAATAGAAGTGGCCCACCTGCTCCCCTCCCTCCCCACCAAAAATAAAATAAATAAATAAATCTTAAAAAAAAAAAACACCACCTGTGCCTCCAAGTCCTTCAGTTCCTAGCCTGGACCTCCCACTTGCAGTTCTTCATGCATTATGCTATCAGAGTAATTTGGATGTTCTCTTGTCAACTTTTATCAGGATATTTCCACTTCAAAGAATTACTTTAGCTTTAACCACAAACTGAATTAACAGTCTTGGCCTCTCAAATAGATTTTTCTTCCCTAAATTCCTCATTTATATTTGAAATATCACCATCTTTCTAGTTCCTCAAGTTAGAAACCAAGGAACATTCAATTATTCTTTCTGCCATCACACTGCCATTTGGTCATCATTTTTATTGTTTTTGTCTCTGAAATATTTATTTCTCAGACTTTTCCTTTCTCCTCCAATTCCAATTTGTCTTTTGAATCTGGTTCAGACTTTTCTGACAGCATCCTAACCAGCTGCCTTGAATCCTAGTCCTTCTTTCCTAAAATCCAAGTATTTTATACCAGTGTCACATTAATGCCTTTAAAAGAGTCAAAACAAAACAAAAAACTCCCCTCAAACTTTCCCCATACAAGAATATACAAGATTTCCTACCATCTACCTCACTGAGTCTCAACAGCTCTCCTTGGTTCTCAAGACCATGCCTAGCTTTAGTCCCTATCAGTACTTAGCTCCTTAACACAGAAACTTAGCTCCAGTGTCCTCCCTCAACTCCCCACATGTACGTGTTTCTCTTAAGTCTTTATTCTCACTAGCTTCCCCTCTGCTCCCACTTTCTGAACACTGCTTATCTTTTAAGAAGGCCCAGTCCAAATCCTGCCTTTCAGAAACAAGTCTTTCCTGACCACTCTAGTCACTTGTTTTTTCTTCCCTATTTAACATCTACTGTAGCTCTTCTAATTTTTGTAATGTCATCATTTTGTTATTTTTCTTGTCTCAAGTCAGTGGAATTTTGTCTGCAGGCATTGTACCCAAATATACTGTTAAATCTCCTTTCCCTGCTAGTCAGCAAGTATCTTTTTTTTTTTCAGCAAATATCTTAATGACTTCTCATAACTTCCCACTTGCTTAAAATTGTTAAAATTGTGTCTTATACCCATAAAAGCTTTCCCTTTCCCACTGCAGTCAGATTTCTAGCCCCAGGGGCACAAATAGGAAGGACACGTTCTCCTGTTTTTCTCCTTCTGAGAAAAGGAGCTAGGCTCCAGCTTCCCTGGTATATTGGCAGAGGAAGGGAAAGGGCACATATCTCAGACATTGGCTGCTGGGATATGATGGCTTTTGGATGTATAAACTTAGCTAGGCTGAACTACATTCCCTAGTTATTTAATCAAACACTTATCTATGTCCTGCTGTGAAGGTTTTTGCAGATGTGGCTGAAGTTTCCAATTAGTTGGCTTTGAATTAATAGAAGAAAGGTTATCCTGGGTGGGCATGACCTAATCAAGTAAGCTCTTTCAAAAAGGTAGGGCTTCCCTGGTGGTCCAGTGGGTAAGGACACCACCTTGCACTGCAAGGGGTGCTGGTTCGATCCCTGGCCTGGGAGGATCCCACGTACCACAGAGCAGCTGGACCTATGTGTCCAATTACCGAGTCGGAGCCCTGGGGCGCATGTGCCCAGAGCCGGTGCTCTGCGACAACAGGCCACTGCAATGGGAGGCCCACACGGGCCAAAGAACAAAAATGGATGAAAACAGATGAATGAAAGACCAATGGAAGTGGCCCATCCACTCCCCTCCCTCCTTAACCACCCCCCCCCCAAAAAAAAGAGGTATTAGGCTTTCCATGAGTTCAGATATTCCAAAAAGTTCATGCCATTGGGGTTCCAACCTTCTCATGATCTTTATTTCCTTACTACCTGTGGACAAAAAGCTTTGACCTGCTCTCATAGGTTCTAACATGCCCCTGATCTTTTCTCTCTGCCTGCCCTACAGACCACAGACTTCCTTATTACATTAGCCAATTCCTTGTTGAGTTTTTTAGCTAGCTTTTTCATTCTTCTCTTCCACCTTCATCAAGATGCTCTTTAGTTCCTCTTCACTTTCTGCCATTTACAGAGGTATCATCTGCATATATGTAGTTGTTGATACTTCTCAGCAATCTTGATTGCAGCTTGTGATTCATTCAGCCCAGCATTTTGCATGATGTACTCTGCATTGATGTTAAATAAGCAGGATGACAGTTTATAGCCTTGCATACTCCTTTCCCAATTTTGTACCAGCCCATTGTTCCATGTTTGGTTCTAATTGTTGCTTCCTGACCTGCATACAGGTTTTTCAGGAGGCAGGTAAGGTGATCTGGTATTCCCATCACGTTAAGAATTGTCAAAAAAAGAGAATTGTCTACAGTTTGTTGTGATCCACACAGTCAAAGTCATTAGTGTAGTCAGTGAAGCAGAAGTAGATGTTTTTCCCTTGCTTTTCTATGATCCAAAAAGATGTTGAGAATTTGATCTCTGGTTCTTCTACCTTTCAAAAACTAAGATCATGGCATCTGGTCCCATTACTTCATGGCAAATAGATGGGCAAAACAATGGAAACAGTGACAGACTTTTATTTTCTTGGGCTCCAGTATCATTGCTAACAGTTAAAAGATGCTTGCTCCTTGGAAGAAAAGCTGTGACAAACCTAGACAGCATACTGAAAAGTAGAGACATCACTTTGCTGACAGAGGTCCATACAGTCAAAACTATGGTTTTTCCAGTGTTCATGTATGGATGTAAGAGTTGGACCATAAAGAAGACTGAACTTTATGAAGAACTGATGCTTTTGAACTGTGATGCTGGAGAAGATTCTTATGAGTCCCTTGGATAGAAAGGACATTAAACTAGTCAATCGTAAAGGAAATCAACCCTGAATATTCATTGGAAGGTCTGATGCAAAAGCAGAAGCGCCAGTATTTGGTCACCTAATGCAAATAGCTGACTCACTGGAAAAGACCCTGATGCTGGGAAAGACTGAGGGCAAGAGGAGAAGGGGGAGGCAAAGGATGAGATGGTTGGATGTCATCACTGACTCAATGGACATGAGTTTGAGCAAGCTCCAGGAGATGGTAAAGGATAGGGAAGCCTGGTGTGCATGGCGTTGCAGAGTCAGTCATGATTGAGTGACTGAAAAACAACAGTTCTTTACAGAGGTATCATCTGCATATATGTAGTTGTTGATACTTCTCAGCAATCTTGATTGCAGCTTGTGATTCATTCAGCCCAGCATTTTGCATGATGTACTCTGCATTGATGTTAAATAAGCAGGATGACAGTTTATAGCCTTGCATACTCCTTTCCCAATTTTGTACCAGCCCATTGTTCCATGTTTGGTTCTAATTGTTGCTTCCTGACCTGCATACAGGTTTTTCAGGAGGCAGGTAAGGTGATCTGGTATTCCCATCACGTTAAGAATTGTCAAAAAAAGAGAATTGTCTACAGTTTGTTGTGATCCACACAGTCAAAGTCATTAGTGTAGTCAGTGAAGCAGAAGTAGATGTTTTTCCCTTGCTTTTTCTATGATCCAAAAAGATGTTGAGAATTTGATCTCTGGTTCTTCTACCTTTCAAAAACTAAGATCATGGCATCTGGTCCCATTACTTCATGGCAAATAGATGGGCAAAACAATGGAAACAGTGACAGACTTTTATTTTCTTGGGCTCCAGTATCATTGCTAACAGTTAAAAGATGCTTGCTCCTTGGAAGAAAAGCTGTGACAAACCTAGACAGCATACTGAAAAGTAGAGACATCACTTTGCTGACAGAGGTCCATACAGTCAAAACTATGGTTTTTCCAGTGTTCATGTATGGATGTAAGAGTTGGACCATAAAGAAGACTGAACTTTATGAAGAACTGATGCTTTTGAACTGTGATGCTGGAGAAGATTCTTATGAGTCCCTTGGATAGAAAGGACATTAAACTAGTCAATCGTAAAGGAAATCAACCCTGAATATTCATTGGAAGGTCTGATGCAAAAGCAGAAGCGCCAGTATTTGGTCACCTAATGCAAATAGCTGACTCACTGGAAAAGACCCTGATGCTGGGAAAGACTGAGGGCAAGAGGAGAAGGGGGAGGCAAAGGATGAGATGGTTGGATGTCATCACTGACTCAATGGACATGAGTTTGAGCAAGCTCCAGGAGATGGTAAAGGATAGGGAAGCCTGGTGTGCATGGCGTTGCAGAGTCAGTCATGATTGAGTGACTGAAAAACAACAGTTCTTTGTAATAAATATCTTACTGATTCTGTGTCTCACGTTGAACCCTGACTTTAATACATGGTGAAATTCTCTCTTTGATTGTTGTCTTTGTTTCTATACTAATTCTGAAAGACCACTGATAGTCTAGGTTGCAGGCATCCAAATTCAGGCTATCTTGAATAAATTCTGAGTCCCCCTATGCACAAATCTTTGATGTTGGAGAGTCTCTAGCCCTGATATGGGCCACAAGTTTTTGCTGTTTGGATCCTCTTGGCTGGTGGGCAGTTCTCTTGGTAAGGCACCAACATACTCACTTCACCCAGGTAAATCACATGTCCTTACCACTCCAGTGAGTATTATATAAGGCACTCATCACTGTCCCCTTCTCTCCAATTTCATTTCTCTTGTTCATGAAAGCAAAGAGCAAAGTAAAATGTACTGTCTAAGCAGACTTTCAATTGGAGAAAGAAAGCACACCCAGCCGTTGTAAATAATGATTTGGTAACCTTCGCTCTCAGTTGGTTTTAAAGGGGAATATCCCTCTTCCCTCCCCATTAAGAAAAAGCACAACATTCTTCTTAGACCAAAGACCCTGTAACAGATAATATGATCCCTTTGACAGATGGTTTGCCAAAGAGAGCCACTAATCTACTATCTTTCTTGCTACATGTCTAGTTTTATTTAAATGTGATTTTGACATTATTATATAGAGAAGTAGGGTCTATATTCCTTCCCACTAAAAGTCACTTTTGAGACTGTTTCAACCCGTAGTGTATGGCAAAAGTGACCTATTATTATTTCTGAGGCTGAGTCGTAAAGGTAATATAACTATGCCTTCTTACCAGCAAAACCTGTGCTTGGCAAAGCGCTGAGCTACCAGGTCATAATCTAACTGCTCAGAAGCCACCATGAGCTCAGACAAGCCATGCAGAGAAGCCACATGGAGAGACTGAGATTAACTGAACTTGGTCACCTAATGCAAATAGCTGACTCACTGGAAAAGACCCTGATGCTGGGAAAGACTGAGGCGGGGGGGGTGAGATGGTTGGATGTCATCACTGACTCAATGGACATGAGTTTGAGCAAGCTCCAGGAGATGGTAAAGGATAGGGAAGCCTGGTGTGCATGGCGTTGCAGAGTCAGTCATGATTGAGTGACTGAAAAACAACAGTTCTTTGTAATAAATATCTTACTGATTCTGTGTCTCACGTTGAACCCTGACTTTAATACATGGTGAAATTCTCTCTTTGATTGTTGTCTTTGTTTCTATACTAATTCTGAAAGACCACTGATAGTCTAGGTTGCAGGCATCCAAATTCAGGCTATCTTGAATAAATTCTGAGTCCCCCTATGCACAAATCTTTGATGTTGGAGAGTCTCTAGCCCTGATATGGGCCACAAGTTTTTGCTGTTTGGATCCTCTTGGCTGGTGGGCAGTTCTCTTGGTAAGGCACCAACATACTCACTTCACCCAGGTAAATCACATGTCCTTACCACTCCAGTGAGTATTATATAAGGCACTCATCACTGTCCCCTTCTCTCCAATTTCATTTCTCTTTGTTCATGAAAGCAAAGAGCAAAGTAAAATGTACTGTCTAAGCAGACTTTCAATTGGAGAAAGAAAGCACACCCAGCCGTTGTAAATAATGATTTGGTAACCTTCGCTCTCAGTTGGTTTTAAAGGGGAATATCCCTCTTCCCTCCCCATTAAGAAAAAGCACAACATTCTTCTTAGACCAAAGACCCTGTAACAGATAATATGATCCCTTTGACAGATGGTTTGCCAAAGAGAGCCACTAATCTACTATCTTTCTTGCTACATGTCTAGTTTTATTTAAATGTGATTTTGACATTATTATATAGAGAAGTAGGGTCTATATTCCTTCCCACTAAAAGTCACTTTTGTGACTGTTTCAACCAGTAGTGTATGGCAGAAGTGACCTATTATGATTTCTGAGGCTGAGTCGTAAAAGGTAATATAACTATGCCTTCTTACCAGCAAAACCTGTGCTTGGCAAAGCGCTGAGCTACCAGGTCATAATCTAACTGCTCAGAAGCCACCATGAGCTCAGACAAGCCATGCAGAGAAACCACATGGAGAGACTGAGATTAACTGAACAGAAAGAGATTCCTGGTCAGCCCCAGGTGCTCCAGCCCTGTGTTGTTCCAGCTCCAGCCACTCATCTGACTTTAAGTGTATTAGGAGACCCTGGGTCAGAATTGCCCTTCAAAGGTATTTTCAGATTTCTGATCTATAGAAACCATGACAGTAAAATGAGTGTTGTTATTTAAAACCACTAAAGCTTTGGAGTGATTTGTTACCTGCAATAGATAACTAGAACACCATATTTTCCTTCCCACGATTTTAAGGAATGGGAAGGAGGAGTGATCCTAATGATAGCAAAAACATCTCTTATATTTGGACAAAATTGATTGGCTTTTTAAAGTGGAATAATTTGCCCCTTGTTGTGAGATCCTAAACTCTAATTCTGAGGCAAAAGGAAAGTTTTTTTTTTTTTTTTTAATTGAAGTATAGTAGATTTACATGTTGTGTTAGTCTCTGGTGCACAGCAAAATGATTTTATTATATATGTGTGTGTGTGTATCTATATATATGCATATATAGATATGCACATATATAACTGAATCACTTTTGAGATACAGACACACATATATGAATGAAGAGGAAGTCTTTATTTAGTATCCTGTTAGACACAAATTCGTATATTTAATCCTAATCCAACTGCATATTTTAAACTATTTGAACTGTGTCATCTTTCATTTCTCTCAATGGATAAGTCTATACCTGATATATTCCAGGCATATCTCAGTACCATCAATATTGTATTATATCCCATTGATGCAGAAGCCATCTTCTACTAAAGGGATGCATACAGATTTGGAGGGGTCAGTTTGCTGCACCATGCAATATGTGGGATCTTCCCTGACAAGGGGTTGAACTTGTGCCCCCTACATTGGGAACATGGAGTCTTTTAATGACTGGAGCACCAGAGAAGCCTCAAGATCTTGTTAATTCTCTCTAGTTCTCATTTAATTTTAGCTTTGTGAGTCTAATTCTTGAAGAGAATCTGGAGTCCTGACTAGTACTTCCATTTTTGCACTTTAAGTCATTTTTGCATTTTAAGTCTTTCAGCCTGTGAACATTTCATTAAATAAATACATACAGGTACCATTTGCCCAGCACCACTCCAGGCTCTGTAAGTAGGAAAATAAATAATAAAGGCATGATCCCAGCACTCACACAGCTTATAGACTATTAGAAGAGACAACAGGAAATGTAAATTTAATATTTAAAAAGTCAAGAGTGCAAGTAACTACATGAAGTACAGGAAAGGACACATATTCAAATACATAATAATGCAATAATGCAAGTACTCAACTCCAGGTTGTTACAAAGCCCCTAACTGGGTTCCCTGAGTTGTACAGCAAATTTCCATTGGCTATCTGTTTTACATATGGTCTGTGAGTTTCCATGTTACTCTCTCCAAATATCTCACACTCTCCTCCCCTCCCCCACCACCCCCATATCCATCTATGTTGTTTCTCCATTGCTGACCTGCAAATAAATTAATCAGCACCATCTTTTTAGATTTTATATATATGTGTTAGTATACAATGTATTTATCTTTCTCTTTCTAACTTTACTCTGTATAATAGGCTCTAGGTTCATCCACCTCATTAGAACTGATCCAAATGCATTCCTTTTTATGGCCGAGTAATATTCCATTTGTGTATGTACCACAACTTCTTTATCCATTCATCTGTCAATGGACATCTAGCTTGCTTCCATGTTCTAGCTACTGTAAATAGTGCTGCAGTGAACAGTGGGGTACATGTGTCTTTTTCAATATTGGTTTCCTCAAGGTATATGCCTAGTTGTGGGATTGCTGGATCATATGGTGTTTTTTTATTCCTAGTTTTTTCTAAGGAATCTCCATACCATCTTCCACAGTAGCTATATCAATTTACATTCCCATAAACAGTGCAAGAGTGTTCCCTTTTCTCTACACCCTCTCCAGCATTTATTGTTTGTAGACTTTTTGATGATGGCCATTTTCAGTAGTGTGAGGTGATACCTTATTGTAGTTTTGATTTGTATCTCTCTAATAATGAGAAAAGTTGAGCATCTCTTCATGTTTTTGTTAGTCATCTGTACGTCTTCTTTGGAGAAATGTCTGCTTAGGTCTTTTTCCCACTTTTTGATCAGGTGTTTGTTTTTCTGATATTGAGCTATATGAGCTGCTTATATATTTTGGAAATTAATCCTTTGTAAATTGTTTCATTTGCTATTACTTTCTCCCATGCCAAGGGTTGTCTTTCCATCTTGTGTATAGTTTCCTTTGCTGTACAAAAGCTTTCAAGTTTAATAAGGTCCCACTTGTCTATTTTTGATTTTATTTCCATTACTCTAGCAGGTGGATCATAAAGGATCTTGCTTTGATTTATGTCATTGATTATTCTGCCTATATTTTTGTCTAAGAGTTTTATAGTTTCTGGTCTTACATTTAGGTCTTTAATCCATTTCAAGTTTATCTTTGTGTATGGTGTTAGGAATTGTTTTAATCTCATTCTTTTACATGTAGCTGTCCAGTTTTCCCAGCACCACTTATTGAAGAGGCTATCTTTGCCTCATTGTATATTCTTGTCTCTTTTGTCAAAAATAAGGTACACATAGGTGTGTGGGTTATCTCTGGGCTCTCTATCTTGTTCCATTGGTCCATATTTCTTTGTGTGTGTGTATGTACCAGTACCATACTCTCTTGATAATAGTAGCTTTGTAGTATAGTCCAAAATCAGGAAGGTTGATTCCTCCAGCTCCATTCTTGTTTCTCAAGACTGCTTTGGCTATTCGGGGTCTTCTGTATTTCCATACAAATTGTGAAATTTTTTGTTCTAGTTCTGTGAAAAATGCCATTGTAATAGGAATTGCACTGAATTTGTAGACTGCATTTGGTAATATAGTCATTTTCACAATATTGACTCTTTCAACCTAGGAACATGGAATATCTCTCCATCTATTTATGTGATCTTATTTCTTTCATCAGAATCTTACAATTTTTATGTGTACTCTTTTGTCTTCTTAGGTAGGAGGTTATCCATTTTGAATATAGCAGTGTGTACATGACCTTCCCAAACTCCCTTCCCCTACAGCAACCATAAGTTTGATTTCTAAGTCTGTGAGTCTCTTTCTGTTTTGTAAGTTCATTTGTATCGTTTCTTTTTAGATTTCACACATAAGGTAGGTCATACAATATTTCTCCTTTTCTGTCTGACTTATTTCACTCAGTATGACACTCTCTAAGTCCATCCATTGTGCTGCAGATGGCATTATTTCATTCTTTTTAATGGTTGAGGAATATTCCATTGTAAATATGTACTACCTCTTTATCCATTCCTCTGTCAATGGGCATTTAGGTTACTTCCATGTCTTGACTGTTGTAAACAGTGCTGCAGTGGACAGTGTGGTGCATGTATCCTTTTGGATCATGTTTTTCTCTAGATATATGCCCAGGAGTGGGATTGCAGGGTCATATGTTAGCTCTATTTTAAATTTTTTAAGGAAACACCATATTGTTCTCCATAGTGGCTGTACCAATCTGCATTCCCACCAACAGTGTAGGAGACGTCCCTTCTCTCTATATTCTCCCCAGCACGTGTTGTTTGCAGGTTTTTCTGATGATAGGCATCCTGACCAATGTGAGGTGATCTCTCATGGTAGTTTTGCATTTCTCTAATTACTAGCAATGTTAAATATCTTTCTATATGTCTATTGGCCATCTGTATGTTCTCTTTGGAGAAATGTCTGTTTGTGTCTTCTGACCATTTTTTTTTTTAGTGAACTGCTTGTTTTGATGGTGTTAAGTGTCGTAAGCTGTTCATAAATTTTGAAGACCAACCCCTTATGGGGCTTCCAAGGTGGCACTAGTGGTAAAGAACCCACCTGCCAATGAAGGGGACGTTAGAGACATGGGTTCAATCCCTGGGTTGGGAAAATCCCCTGGAGAAGAAAATGGCAACCCACTCCAGTATTCTCGCCTGGGAAATCCATGGACAGAGGAATGTGATGGGCCATAGTCCATGGGTTACAGAGAGTCATACATGGCTAGAGCAACTTAGCATGCATGCAGTCCCTTATTGGTCACATTATTTGCAAATATTTTCTCCCAACCTGTGAGTCTCTTTCTGTTTTGTAAGTTCATTTGTATCGTTTCTTTTGATTTCACACATAAGGTAGGTCATACAATATTTCTCCTTTTCTGTCTGACTTATTTCACTCAGTATGACACTCTCTAAGTCCATCCATTGTGCTGCAGATGGCATTATTTCATTCTTTTTAATGGTTGAGGAATATTCCATTGTAAATATGTACTACCTCTTTATCCATTCCTCTGTCAATGGGCATTTAGGTTACTTCCATGTCTTGACTGTTGTAAACAGTGCTGCAGTGGACAGTGTGGTGCATGTATCCTTTTGGATCATGTTTTTCTCTAGATATATGCCCAGGAGTGGGATTGCAGGGTCATATGTTAGCTCTATTTTAAATTTTTTAAGGAAACACCATATTGTTCTCCATAGTGGCTGTACCAATCTGCATTCCCACCAACAGTGTAGGAGACGTCCCTTCTCTCTATATTCTCCCCAGCACGTGTTGTTTGCAGGTTTTTCTGATGATAGGCATCCTGACCAATGTGAGGTGATCTCTCATGGTAGTTTTGCATTTCTCTAATTACTAGCAATGTTAAATATCTTTCTATATGTCTATTGGCCATCTGTATGTTCTCTTTGGAGAAATGTCTGTTTGTGTCTTCTGACCATTTTTTTTTTTAGTGAACTGCTTGTTTTGATGGTGTTAAGTGTCGTAAGCTGTTCATAAATTTTGAAGACCAACCCCTTATGGGGCTTCCAAGGTGGCACTAGTGGTAAAGAACCCACCTGCCAATGAAGGGGACGTTAGAGACATGGGTTCAATCCCTGGGTTGGGAAAATCCCCTGGAGAAGAAAATGGCAACCCACTCCAGTATTCTCGCCTGGGAAATCCATGGACAGAGGAATGTGATGGGCCATAGTCCATGGGTTACAGAGAGTCATACATGGCTAGAGCAACTTAGCATGCATGCAGTCCCTTATTGGTCACATTATTTGCAAATATTTTCTCCCAACCTGTGAGTTTTCTTCTTATTTTCTTTATGGTTTCCTTTGATGTATGAAAATTGTTTAGCTTAAATAGGTCCCATCTGTTTCTTTTTGTTTCTTATCTCCATTATTCTGGGAGATGGATCAAAAAAGATATTGCTGGAATTTATATCAGGAAGTGTTCTGCCTATGTTTTCTTATAGGAGTTTTATGATGTCTGGTCTCACATTTAGGTCTTTAATCCATTTGGGGCTTATTTTTATGCCACTCCTGTATTTTTGCCTGAAAATTCCCGTGGACAGAGGAGCCTGGTGGGCTACAGTCCCTAGGGTTGCAAAGTGTTGGATATGATTAAGCAACTGAGTAGTGAGCATTGACTGATATAATTTCAATTAAAAATATTAATAGCACTCATATTGCATCAGATTATTGCCTGACAAACAACAGCCCATCTACATTTCTCTTAGAAAAGCCAAAAATAAGGCATATTATCAATTTCTCCTTTGTAGCACTTAGATTAAAGCATCTTTGCAATAGCTATCAGAAAGAGACTAAGAAGACAAGATCTTGATTGAGCCAGAGAACATGACATTTTCAGCTCTAATGGAAATAATCAGAATTAGCATAAAAGCAAGAATAGGAAAACAGAAAAATATAGAGAATAGGAAAAAGAAAATCACAACTTACAACTCAAATCCAGTGAAAACAAGGAAACATAGAAGAAGTCAATAATAATAATAATACTGTCAGTAGCCAAACATAATGATATTTACATTTGTACAGACAATGTGCTGAACACTAAACATGGGTCAACTCAGCTTGGAGAGGAAATGAAATCTTAGGAGACTGTGGAGTGGGAGACTGTTGGGGAAGGGTGGAAAACTAACCAAAAAAGAAATGGAGAAAACGAATAGCCTACCTCACTTTGAACTGAAAAAACTTAAAAAGAAGGCACTCGCTTTAGAAAATTAATTCAGCACATATTATTATTGAACACTCTTTATGTGAAGGGAACCAGGTAGGCCATGTGGAGCAGGTCAGCAGCTTCTGTTGATGAAGAGAATTTGTCCCAGAGTTTTGTCTAGAACTTTGTCACCTACTAGCTCCAAATGAGTCTCTCCTCCCTGCCCTTCTGTCACTCTTTCCTCTTCCCAATCCTTCCCTCTTTCCCCAACTTACCTTCTCAACTTTGCTTCTGTCCCCCAGACACAACCTCATCAGATGTCCCAGCCCAGAGGTAACTACCACTTGTTCACACAAATGATTTCAGGAAAAAATGATATTTATTTTATCGCCTTAAAAGACAAGTCATTATTACTGTCAGAGTCACATTCCGCTTTCATAACAGAATAAACTATTTTAATTTCCCTAAAATCATTAAGTTCTCTGACAGGAAATAGCAGTGATGATGACAAAATATGTATGCAGAAAGTAGGAGAGACACCTCTGCCATATGAGCACCCCTGCCTCTAGACCCCCACCCTAACAACTAGCCTCCTAGCGTCCAACCAAAACATATGCCTCCTTTTGTCCTTTTATTCTCTTTGTGTATGAAATTGTGAAAGTTTAAAAAGCAATGGATCCTCAGTTTGTGTTTATGGAAAGAGGGACAGCCTAAGTGCCCTGACAGATGAATAGATAAAGAAAATATGGTATATCCATACGATCGAATATTATTCATCCATAAAAAGGAATGAAGTTCCAGTAAATGCTTACAAAGCATGGGTGAACCTTGAAGACATTATGTTAATTGAAATTAGCTGTACACAAAAGGGCAAATACTATGATTCCACTTACACAGGACATTTAGGATAGGCAAATTCATAAAAAGAGAAAATCGATTAGAGATTACTGGGGGCTGGGGGGAAGATGGATGAGGCGTTATGGATGCAAGGTTTCTGTTTGAAGTAACCAAAAAGTTTTGCAAATAGAGATTGGTGATGGTTGTACAATATTGTGAATGTAATTAATGCCGTTGAATTGAACATTTAAAAATGTGTTAAGATGGTAGATTTTGTTTTATGTATATTTTAACACAAGTTTTTTAAATAGAGGAAAGAAGAAAAGAAAGTGGGGAGGGTGGAATAGTGATTCCTCCAGTTGGGAGAGAAAGGAAGGCAACCGAAAACCTGCAGTTTCTCGTCGTCATTCAAAGTAAAGAACTGTTCAGAAGAAATCTCGCTAGCGTCTTCCTTTACCCTCTTTACAAGTCAGAGCTCTCCAGTGAAACAAAGTTAATAGGATGTATATATATGTATACAGCTAAAGAAAGAGAATGATTTTAAGGAATTGGCCCCTGCAATTCTGCAGGCTGACAAGTCTAAAATCTTCAGAATGTCCCAGCAGACTGTATATCCAGGGAGCAGTTGCAGCTCAAGTCCAAAGCAGTCTGCTGGCAGAATTCTTTTCTCCTCAGGGGATGTCAGGTTTTTTTTTTTTCTATAAAGCCTGCAAATGATTGGACAAGGCCCACCTTTACTATGGAGAGCAATCCACTTTACTCTGCTTTACACAACCCACTGATTCAAGTGTAAATCTTATCCAAAAACACCCTCCAGAAACCTCAGCCTCATCTTCCACCAGCCAAGTTGTCACATACAATTAACTATCACAGCCTCAACCACTGCTTGTCCTCTACATGCACGAAAGTTCTGGCTATTCCAAACTGCAGGAAATTTTCTGAGTCTGTCATTTTCTTTCAAGGCTCTGGGTTTTACATATGTTGTTCCTTCTTTATGGATTACTCTTTTCCTGCCTTTTTGCCTGGTAAAATTCCTGCTTATTTTTTAAGGCCCAAATTAAATATTGCCATCCCTGGGAAACTTTTGTAGGCCCACTTCCCACCCCAAGTTAGCGGCCCACCTCAGTGCTTCAATCATAGCATTTATTGAATGCATTGAATTACAACTGCATTTTCGTCTTTCTCTTCTGCTAGACCTGTGAGGATTTTAACCCAACAAGTATTAAAATTAGATATTACTGATTTTTACATTTGTAGCATCTAACTCAGTGCTTGGCATGTGATGTTTAGTGTTTGTTGAATGAATGAAAGGGCTTTTTAAATTTTTTAATTGAAGGATAATTGCTTTATAGAACTTTGTTGTTTTCTGTCAAATATCGACATGAATCAATCATAGGTCCCCTTCCTCTGAATGGACTATTTTTTAATGAAGCAAATTTTGTTAAGAACAAAATATAGGCAACATAAACACATGGATTTAAATGTCAAGTAACTCCTAGAGCCTTGTCATTAAAGCACTTTAAAGTCCTTAATAACATTTCAAGAATAGTAAAACATTAGAATGAGAATTTGGTTATTAAGATAATGTGTATACAGCTAAAGAAAGAGAATGATTTTAAGAATTGGCCCTGCAATTCTGCAGGCTGACAAGTCTAAAATCTTCAGAATGTCCCAGCAGACTGTATATCCAGGGAGCAGTTGCAGCTCAAGTCCAAAGCAGTCTGCTGGCAGAATTCTTTTCTCCTCAGGGGATGTCAGGTTTTTTTTTTTTCTATAAAGCCTGCAAATGATTGGACAAGGCCCACCTTTACTATGGAGAGCAATCCACTTTACTCTGCTTTACACAACCCACTGATTCAAGTGTAAATCTTATCCAAAAACACCCTCCAGAAACCTCAGCCTCATCTTCCACCAGCCAAGTTGTCACATACAATTAACTATCACAGCCTCAACCACTGCTTGTCCTCTACATGCACGAAAGTTCTGGCTATTCCAAACTGCAGGAAATTTTCTGAGTCTGTCATTTTCTTTCAAGGCTCTGGGTTTTTACATATGTTGTTCCTTCTTTATGGATTACTCTTTTCCTGCCTTTTTGCCTGGTAAAATTCCTGCTTATTTTTTAAGGCCCAAATTAAATATTGCCATCCCTGGGAAACTTTTGTAGGCCCACTTCCCACCCCAAGTTAGCGGCCCACCTCAGTGCTTCAATCATAGCATTTATTGAATGCATTGAATTACAACTGCATTTTCGTCTTTCTCTTCTGCTAGACCTGTGAGGATTTTAACCCAACAAGTATTAAAATTAGATATTACTGATTTTTACATTTGTAGCATCTAACTCAGTGCTTGGCATGTGATGTTTAGTGTTTGTTGAATGAATGAAAGGGCTTTTTAAATTTTTTAATTGAAGGATAATTGCTTTACAGAGCTTTGTTGTTTTCTGTCAAATATCAACATGAATCAATCAGAGGTCCCCTTCCTCTGAATGGACTATTTTTTAATGAAGCAAATTTTGTTAAGAACAAAATATAGGCAACATAAACACATGGATTTAAATGTCAAGTAACTCCTAGAGCCTTGTCATTAAAGCACTTTAAAGTCCTTAATAACATTTCAAGAATAGTAAAACATTAGAATGAGAATTTGGTTATTAAGATAATGTGTATATTTAGTTTCTCTGCCTCTGGCTGTATTTCTGCTACTAGATTTCCCATATTTCCTTTAATATTAAGTCCCCAGACATAACTAGAGCTGTTCCTTAAATAATGTGCATCTACTTCTCTTAATTAAACCATTATCGACCAGTTAGGAAGGCTGTAGACGTACACATCTTTCAGCATCATGAGACTGAACTTCAGTTGCTATTTCCCTGCTTCCCAGAGCATGTCTCACAGTCTCGCCCAGTCAAGTGAGTCCCACCAACAAGACCCAGCGGTTCCTCATCAGAGTCCCCTGGGCTTGCTTATTAGCATAAGCTTTACTTAGAAGTTATTTATCACTATCAGATCTTTAAAAACACACACAAACATTTTGTTTATTCCTATTTTAAAAGGAACACCATTAATGTAGAAACTTGAGAAATGAAAGACAATAAAAACAACTCTTAATCCTACCACCCAGAGATAACTACTGACCCAGGATTTTTCTGTTTTTCCCCAATACAATGCACAGCAAACCCTAGCTCAGTTGTGTCCAACTCTTTGCAGCCCCCTGGATTGTAGCCCACCAGGCTCCTGTGTCCATGGAATTTTCCAGGAAGAATACTGGAGCAGGTTATTATTTCCTTCTCTAAGGTATGGGAACAAAAGTGGTATCAAACACTGTATCCTATTTTATAACTTCCCCCTTACTTATCAATACATTGTAGACATTTTTTCATGTCATTAAATATCATTTTTAATGGCTAGTTAATATGGATCCAATATCAGGTTCTGAAAACAACAGGTCAATCATTAACTGTAGCTTTCTGAGAGCTGAAAGGCAAACAAAATGACCAGCTGCCACTGACCATTTATGTATTGATAGATCTATAACCATCACAGGAAAAATCACATAAGTGAAAAGGCACAGATAACAATGTTGAAGCTTTCCACTCAGTGTAAATCAGCTTGATAAAGCATTTTTTAATAAATTTCAAGATAAAAAGTCAAAACATTAGAACTTTGAGAAAAATTTGGATTTAAATGTCAAGTAACTCCTAGAGCCTTGTCATTAAAGCACTTTAAAGTCCTTAATAACATTTCAAGAATAGTAAAACATTAGAATGAGAATTTGGTTATTAAGATAATGTGTATATTTAGTTTCTCTGCCTCTGGCTGTATTTCTGCTACTAGATTTCCCATATTTCCTTTAATATTAAGTCCCCAGACATAACTAGAGCTGTTCCTTAAATAATGTGCATCTACTTCTCTTAATTAAACCATTATCGACCAGTTAGGAAGGCTGTAGACGTACACATCTTTCAGCATCATGAGACTGAACTTCAGTTGCTATTTCCCTGCTTCCCAGAGCATGTCTCACAGTCTCGCCCAGTCAAGTGAGTCCCACCAACAAGACCCAGCGGTTCCTCATCAGAGTCCCCTGGGCTTGCTTATTAGCATAAGCTTTACTTAGAAGTTATTTATCACTATCAGATCTTTAAAAACACACACAAACATTTTGTTTATTCCTATTTTAAAAGGAACACCATTAATGTAGAAACTTGAGAAATGAAAGACAATAAAAACAACTCTTAATCCTACCACCCAGAGATAACTACTGACCCAGGATTTTTTCTGTTTTTTCCCCAATACAATGCAAAGCAAACCCTAGCTCAGTTGTGTCCAACTCTTTGCAGCCCCCTGGATTGTAGCCCACCAGGCTCCTGTGTCCATGGAATTTTCCAGGAAGAATACTGGAGCAGGTTATTATTTCCTTCTCTAAGGTATGGGAACAAAAGTGGTATCAAACACTGTATCCTATTTTATAACTTCCCCCTTACTTATCAATACATTGTAGACATTTTTTCATGTCATTAAATATCATTTTTAATGGCTAGTTAATATGGATCCAATATCAGGTTCTGAAAACAACAGGTCAATCATTAACTGTAGCTTTCTGAGAGCTGAAAGGCAAACAAAATGACCAGCTGCCACTGACCATTTATGTATTGATAGATCTATAACCATCACAGGAAAAATCACATAAGTGAAAAGGCACAGATAACAATGTTGAAGCTTTCCCACTCAGTGTAAATGAAGAAACAGCTTTTGATGACCAGAGGAAGACTGTGAAAGAATAAGTAGAAAATAAGTCAAGAGTATTTGTTTCCCTCTTTCTTCTCTGTTCAGACATCATACATGGAGAGAAACTGGCTGAGATAAGTAGTGAAATAAAGTGTGTCTTCATTCATTTTTTGTGTTTAGGATCAATACACTGGTTTGAGGAAACCATCCAATTAGAGTTAAAGGAAAAATGAAACCACAGGAAATATCAAGCCCAAATGCTTCCAGCCACCTGGGAAATACTCTTTTGGATTGTTTGGTCCTGAATATGGCTCTGGATTCTCTAATTATAAGGGTAGCTGTGTTTATTTAGCCTCTATTTTGTGGCAGGCATATACAAAGAACTTTATCATTTAAAGGTCAAAAGAATTCTGTGAGGTAGATATTACAATCTAATTAGCAGAACATTACCTTATAAAATAAAGGGGAATTAAGGTTGTAGATGGAGTTAAAGCTATTAATCAGTTGATCTTAAAATAAGGAAACTATGCTGGATTATCTGGCTGGGCCAAATGTAATCACAAGGGTCCTTAAAAGTAAAAGACAGGGACAGAGAAGATGTGATGATAGAAGCAAAGTGATAGTCGGGAGGGGTGGGAAGGGGGGGATATACATATGACTAATCTGGGAACATGCATATCTGTAAACAACAAAACTCTGTAAAAGTTACAAGTAAAATAAAGGTTTAAAAAAAAAAAAAGAAGCAAAGTCAGAGTGATGCAATGTGGGGAGTCAGCATGCTATTGTTGGCACTGGAGACAGAAGGCAATCATGAGCCAAGAGACGTGGGCAACTTCTAGAAGCTGGAAAAGACCAGGAAGTGAATGCTTCTCTAGAACATCCATAAAGGGATACACCCTACCAACACCTGTGGTTAGCCCAGCCAATACCTGATCTGGACCTCTGACTTATAGAACTGCCAGATAATAAATGTATGTTGCTTTAAGCGACCAAGTTTGTGGTAATTTGTTACAGCAGCAAACAGAAAACCCTCACATAAGTGAAAAGGCACAGATAACAATGTTGAAGCTTTCCCACTCAGTGTAAATGAAGAAACAGCTTTTGATGACCAGAGGAAGACTGTGAAAGAATAAGTAGAAAATAAGTCAAGAGTATTTGTTTCCCTCTTTCTTCTCTGTTCAGACATCATACATGGAGAGAAACTGGCTGAGATAAGTAGTGAAATAAAGTGTGTCTTCATTCATTTTTTGTGTTTAGGATCAATACACTGGTTTGAGGAAACCATCCAATTAGAGTTAAAGGAAAAATGAAACCACAGGAAATATCAAGCCCAAATGCTTCCAGCCACCTGGGAAATACTCTTTTGGATTGTTTGGTCCTGAATATGGCTCTGGATTCTCTAATTATAAGGGTAGCTGTGTTTATTTAGCCTCTATTTTGTGGCAGGCATATACAAAGAACTTTATCATTTAAAGGTCAAAAGAATTCTGTGAGGTAGATATTACAATCTAATTAGCAGAACATTACCTTATAAAATAAAGGGGAATTAAGGTTGTAGATGGAGTTAAAGCTATTAATCAGTTGATCTTAAAATAAGGAAACTATGCTGGATTATCTGGCTGGGCCAAATGTAATCACAAGGGTCCTTAAAAGTAAAAGACAGGGACAGAGAAGATGTGATGATAGAAGCAAAGTGATAGTCGGGAGGGGTGGGAAGGGGGGGATATACATATGACTAATCTGGGAACATGCATATCTGTAAACAACAAAACTCTGTAAAAGTTACAAGTAAAATAAAGGTTTAAAAAAAAAAAAAGAAGCAAAGTCAGAGTGATGCAATGTGGGGAGTCAGCATGCTATTGTTGGCACTGGAGACAGAAGGCAATCATGAGCCAAGAGACGTGGGCAACTTCTAGAAGCTGGAAAAGACCAGGAAGTGAATGCTTCTCTAGAACATCCATAAAGGGATACACCCTACCAACACCTGTGGTTAGCCCAGCCAATACCTGATCTGGACCTCTGACTTATAGAACTGCCAGATAATAAATGTATGTTGCTTTAAGCGACCAAGTTTGTGGTAATTTGTTACAGCAGCAAACAGAAAATTTATACACCATCATTTTATGAATGTCTAAAGATTAGATTTGCATTCTTAAGAGAGAATACTCACACACTTAGTTGTTGGTGTTGTTCAGTGGCTACTGCCTGCCTGTAAATCCATGATTTTCCCCAGAAAAGAATTCTTAAGATCTAGAAAAGTGCTAAATGAGACTAAGGTCAGGTGACATGGGCAAGATTATTTTAACCTGAAATAGAAAAAAACTTGCTGGATCGCTTACGCCTGTAATACTATTTGAGATATCTACTTTTAAGAACCACATCCTCATGGATCATCTAGAAAAAAAGTGAACTATAAAACACCTTTCATGGGCTGAGTAAACTGGCCTGTTGGATGTAGCCATTAAACACTGAATCAGAACTTTGGTTGGATGCCACAGATAGGATTCTGGAGTAATAAACAATGCTGGACAACAGGTCTACCAAACCTTGAGGCAGCAGACCTGAACATGAATTTTACCTCTGTCACTTTCTCCTGTGCATATATCATGTAAACTTTCTAAACATCTGCTTCTTCATCTGTAATATGAACTAATAATACCAGTTTGGAAATGTTATTAATAAGAACATAATAAAAAAGATAGATCAAATCCATCTAGAACAGGGACTTCCCTGGTTCAGTGGATGAGAATCTGCCTGCCAACACAAGGGACACAGGTCTGATCCCTGCTCCAGAGGATTCCACATGCGAATAGCAACTAAGCCCATTTGCCACAATTCCAGGAAGAAGATGTGATGATAGAAGCAAAGTGATAGTCGGGAGGGGTGGGAAGGGGGGGATATACATATGACTAATCTGGGAACATGCATATCTGTAAACAACAAAACTCTGTAAAAGTTACAAGTAAAATAAAGGTTTAAAAAAAAAAAAAGAAGCAAAGTCAGAGTGATGCAATGTGGGGAGTCAGCATGCTATTGTTGGCACTGGAGACAGAAGGCAATCATGAGCCAAGAGACGTGGGCAACTTCTAGAAGCTGGAAAAGACCAGGAAGTGAATGCTTCTCTAGAACATCCATAAAGGGATACACCCTACCAACACCTGTGGTTAGCCCAGCCAATACCTGATCTGGACCTCTGACTTATAGAACTGCCAGATAATAAATGTATGTTGCTTTAAGCGACCAAGTTTGTGGTAATTTGTTACAGCAGCAAACAGAAAATTTATACACCATCATTTTATGAATGTCTAAAGATTAGATTTGCATTCTTAAGAGAGAATACTCACACACTTAGTTGTTGGTGTTGTTCAGTGGCTACTGCCTGCCTGTAAATCCATGATTTTCCCCAGAAAAGAATTCTTAAGATCTAGAAAAGTGCTAAATGAGACTAAGGTCAGGTGACATGGGCAAGATTATTTTAACCTGAAATAGAAAAAAACTTGCTGGATCGCTTACGCCTGTAATACTATTTGAGATATCTACTTTTAAGAACCACATCCTCATGGATCATCTAGAAAAAAAGTGAACTATAAAACACCTTTCATGGGCTGAGTAAACTGGCCTGTTGGATGTAGCCATTAAACACTGAATCAGAACTTTGGTTGGATGCCACAGATAGGATTCTGGAGTAATAAACAATGCTGGACAACAGGTCTACCAAACCTTGAGGCAGCAGACCTGAACATGAATTTTACCTCTGTCACTTTCTCCTGTGCATATATCATGTAAACTTTCTAAACATCTGCTTCTTCATCTGTAATATGAACTAATAATACCAGTTTGGAAATGTTATTAATAAGAACATAATAAAAAAGATAGATCAAATCCATCTAGAACAGGGACTTCCCTGGTTCAGTGGATGAGAATCTGCCTGCCAACACAAGGGACACAGGTCTGATCCCTGCTCCAGAGGATTCCACATGCCGAATAGCAACTAAGCCCATTTGCCACAATTCCTGAGCCTGCATGCTGCATGATGCTTTAAGCAACCAAGTTTGTGGTAATTTGTTACAGTGGCAAACAGAAAATTTATACACCATCATTTTATGAATGTCTAAAGATTAGATTTGCATTCTTAAGAGAGAATACTCACACACTTAGTTGTTGATGTTGTTCAGTGGCTACTGCCTGCCTGTAAATGGGCCTAGAGCCTGTGCTCTGCGGTAAGAGAAGTCATCACAATAAAAAGCCCATGCACCACAACTAGGGAAAGCCCGCACACAGAACAAAAAGACACAGAGCAACCAAAAATAAATAAATAATGAAAAAAAATTTTTTCAAGTATCTAGAACAATTTCTGGTACATAGCAACTGATGCCTACCAGCTTCCTTCCTTCATGTTAATTAAATGCTGTGAAGATTTTGTTACTAGCAGAGAGTAATGCTTATTTTCCTCTCTGATCTGTTTCAATAGCAAGAAGGCTTACCTAGAGTTTACAAACTGCTAGAGTAGGAACTTTTAAAGGATATAAACATGCATTCTAGGAAATGTCCCTGGAGGTCCACAATGAAATCTGCTCCTCCATCCCCTTTAAATGATTTTAGAGGCTTGTGATTCTTTGTATTCTGTATCTTCCCGATGCAAAGAGCTAAAATGATTTTTGTTATCTGTAACTAAACCCTTCCAGATCCACAGATGCACTGTGTGTTACACCATGTGATATGTAAAATTGAGTCCCATCAGTCAAGGACCCTCTCCTGCTTATTCTGCTTTTAACAATTTTATTTTAATACAGATGCCAATAAAGCATTAATTTTCTGGAATTTATGTAAGCGTAATCACTCATACAAATTCCAGTCTAATGAACCCAAGACTGAAGATAATGCGGGTGATCCCTTTCCAATAATATTAAATTGGCATTAACTCTTTACTTGACGGACAGGGTATGAACAACAATAATTCATAGTAGACAACTGCCTAATATTTTGTTCTTCATGTAGCTATTTTTGGCAGGGGTCAAAGGAATATATACTTTAATAATACCAGTTTGGAAATGTTATTAATAAGAACATAATAAAAAAGATAGATCAAATCCATCTAGAACAGGGACTTCCCTGGTTCAGTGGATGAGAATCTGCCTGCCAACACAAGGGACACAGGTCTGATCCCTGCTCCAGAGGATTCCACATGCCGAATAGCAACTAAGCCCATTTGCCACAATTCCTGAGCCTGCATGCTGCATGATGCTTTAAGCAACCAAGTTTGTGGTAATTTGTTACAGTGGCAAACAGAAAATTTATACACCATCATTTTATGAATGTCTAAAGATTAGATTTGCATTCTTAAGAGAGAATACTCACACACTTAGTTGTTGATGTTGTTCAGTGGCTACTGCCTGCCTGTAAATGGGCCTAGAGCCTGTGCTCTGCGGTAAGAGAAGTCATCACAATAAAAAGCCCATGCACCACAACTAGGGAAAGCCCGCACACAGAACAAAAAGACACAGAGCAACCAAAAATAAATAAATAATGAAAAAAAATTTTTTCAAGTATCTAGAACAATTTCTGGTACATAGCAACTGATGCCTACCAGCTTCCTTCCTTCATGTTAATTAAATGCTGTGAAGATTTTGTTACTAGCAGAGAGTAATGCTTATTTTCCTCTCTGATCTGTTTCAATAGCAAGAAGGCTTACCTAGAGTTTACAAACTGCTAGAGTAGGAACTTTTTTAAAGGATATAAACATGCATTCTAGGAAATGTCCCTGGAGGTCCACAATGAAATCTGCTCCTCCATCCCCTTTAAATGATTTTAGAGGCTTGTGATTCTTTGTATTCTGTATCTTCCCGATGCAAAGAGCTAAAATGATTTTTGTTATCTGTAACTAAACCCTTCCAGATCCACAGATGCACTGTGTGTTACACCATGTGATATGTAAAATTGAGTCCCATCAGTCAAGGACCCTCTCCTGCTTATTCTGCTTTTAACAATTTTATTTTAATACAGATGCCAATAAAGCATTAATTTTCTGGAATTTATGTAAGCGTAATCACTCATACAAATTCCAGTCTAATGAACCCAAGACTGAAGATAATGCGGGTGATCCTTTCCAATAATATTAAATTGGCATTAACTCTTTACTTGACGGGACAGGGTAGTGAACAACAATAATTCATAGTAGACAACTGCCTAATATTTTGTTCTTCATGTAGCTATTTTTGGCAGGGGGTCAGGGAAATGGCCTACAATTTATCAAGAAAGCTAGCATAGATTTTTGAAAGAATCAACCAGGATTGCTTGGTAGTCTGGAATAATAATAACATAAGATTTTCATAAAGATGGATAGACAGCACTGGAACTCCTCCTGGAGAAATGCATGTTAATTGTAGTAAATAAGAATTTGGGACTGCTAATTAGGACAGAATCTGAAAAATCCCTTCAATCCATCTTCTGTTAGAAACCTTTTATATTTTATGTGATTACTTAGTTCTCCGAAAGTACAGTTATCAAAGTGAGTTTGTTATAACTTCCTTACACATTTTGTCTACTCTGCCAACCACTTCTACTCAAATCTTCATGGAGGCCTTGCTAACATAGTCCAGGCAAATATTAAAAGTCACTCAATCCTCTGATTTTTTTTTTTTTTAAAAAGCTACCTCTGAGAAGGCTCAGAGCCACAGAAAAGTCAGGAGCCATCATAGCATGACTCCATCTCCTTCCACATCCATGCTAGGCAGGAGTCTAGCTCCTTTAATCTGCCATATCCACTTTCTCAACTAAAGAGAGCTTGCCAAATTACAATCTCCTTGGTGACCTGTAAGTTTGATGAAGGCAAGAGCGTTCTTATCCATATTTATATTCCTAACACTCAAAGCACGTTGAACAAATGTTGGCTGAACAAAAATAAAGACTGAGTCCTGGGCTTCCCCTGGTGGTCCAGTGGGTAAGGACACCGCCTTGCAGTGCGCATGCGCCCAGAGCCGGCGCTCTGCAACGACAGACGCCACCGCGATGGGAGGCCCACAGGAGCCAAAGAACAAAGATGGATGAAGATAGAGAAATGAAAGACCAGTAGAAGTGGCCTGCCTTCTCCCCTCCCTCCCCAACCCGACCCCCGCCCAAAATATAAATAAATAAATAAATAAAAGACTGAGTCCTGACTGCATTTTACCACTGCTCCTTGAACTGTCCCACCTGCCATCAGCTTTCAAAGGCTCTGCTATTCAGTCTTTCATTTCTGTCCTGGTTTCACCTTTGAGATTGTCCTCAGTGTTATCTTTGCCACTCGGCTGCAATTCTAACTCTGTGTTAGAGATTTTGATTCCAGATCCCTGAGGAACCCTTCTCCTGGTTTGGCCTACCACTGGACTCTGTGCTGGCCCCATGCTGGCTCAGAATTGCCAGAGCAGCCCAGCCAACATATACCTGGGAGAGGAGTCAACGTCCCTGCAAAATTCCTAAATTCTCAAGTTTCATTTGAGCTGTACTGAGGACTTCTCAATCTAAAAATAGAAAGCCCGTGAGCCGCATCCTGCCTCCCCTTCATGTGGAACAGATCCTCAACCACCATCAAGAGAGAAATGAGGACATGGTAATGAAATCAGACTGAATAAACAAAGGGACTAAGGGTATTCACTGAAAGGTTGGCATTGAGCATTTGGAATTTAAGAGACCAAAAAAAAAAAAAATCTTGGTTTTACCTTTTCTTTTCATTTTTAAAGTGTTTTGGTGACTAAAATAAGTTATACTTTGAATTCAATTAAGAGCAATGAATGTTAATGTATTAGAAGTAACTTTATGAAATAAAGATAATGTCTATTTCAAAGTAGTCATCTAAATATTTAACAGAAATATTATGACTTTTTATTAAATTTTGTATTAAAATTATTTCTTAATTACTTAGTATTTATTTTACACTAGCCAGAATTGATTATTTTTCACCTTTTTTTTTTTTTTTTTTTGGCAGCACTTTGTGGCATACAGAACTTCCCCAACGAGGGATCAAACCAGTATCCTCTGGAGTGGAAGCATGGAGTCTTAACCACTGGACCATCAGGGAAGTCCTAGTTTCCACATTTTAGATTTTTCAGGATAAAAAATGATACATTGGGGTTTTTTCCCCCATATAATTTTTAAGCATGACTGATTGGGATTATCCTTAAGTATTTATACCAAAAATGTTACATTGGGGGCCCTTGGGGATGGATTCTGATCTTCATATTCCCACAATTATTGGCCAGTAAGAAAATAACATTTGACTCAAAAATTAGTAGAATGTGAAATCCTTCACTCTATCCATGAGAAAAAGTAATTTACTCTGAGAATCTGAGAGATAACAAGCTTGTTGCATTCTGGAATTTTATTTTGGTGCTCTGATTCTAATAGTCCATCCCTCCCTTAGGACTCACTTTTGTATTTCTGTAGTCAGCTTTTTGTTTCCCATAGACAATGACTGCATCTCCTGACCCTGCCAGCCATCTCTCAAATAGACCTTTTTACTTAGAGGAATCAGGGGAGAAATGTGGATGAATCAGTCCAAATGCATCATCATCACTGTGTTTACTGGTGACAGGTCAGTGGCGACATCCTGCGTGGTGACCACTCCCAGTGCTAACAGAGGCACAACAGCACAAGAACTGGATGACAGCTCCCTCACTCCAGGCTAGAAGAGGTTCAGGGCACACTGGGCTGAATGGTAACTCCTCACCATGCTAGCTAATACAGCTTAGAGTAGGGATACATAGATGAAATAACAAAGGGACTAAGGGTATTCACTGAAAGGTTGGCATTGAGCATTTGGAATTTAAGAGACCAAAAAAAAAAAAAATCTTGGTTTTACCTTTTCTTTTCATTTTTAAAGTGTTTTGGTGACTAAAATAAGTTATACTTTGAATTCAATTAAGAGCAATGAATGTTAATGTATTAGAAGTAACTTTATGAAATAAAGATAATGTCTATTTCAAAGTAGTCATCTAAATATTTAACAGAAATATTATGACTTTTTATTAAATTTTGTATTAAAATTATTTCTTAATTACTTAGTATTTATTTTACACTAGCCAGAATTGATTATTTTTCACCTTTTTTTTTTTTTTTTTTGGCAGCACTTTGTGGCATACAGAACTTCCCCAACGAGGGATCAAACCAGTATCCTCTGGAGTGGAAGCATGGAGTCTTAACCACTGGACCATCAGGGAAGTCCTAGTTTCCACATTTTAGATTTTTCAGGATAAAAAATGATACATTGGGGTTTTTTCCCACATATAATTTTTAAGCATGACTGATTGGGATTATCCTTAAGTATTTATACCAAAAATGTTACATTGGGGGCCCTTGGGGATGGATTCTGATCTTCATATTCCCACAATTATTGGCCAGTAAGAAAATAACATTTGACTCAAAAATTAGTAGAATGTGAAATCCTTCACTCTATCCATGAGAAAAAGTAATTTACTCTGAGAATCTGAGAGATAACAAGCTTGTTGCATTCTGGAATTTTATTTTGGTGCTCTGATTCTAATAGTCCATCCCTCCCTTAGGACTCACTTTTGTATTTCTGTAGTCAGCTTTTTGTTTCCCATAGACAATGACTGCATCTCCTGACCCTGCCAGCCATCTCTCAAATAGACCTTTTTACTTAGAGGAATCAGGGGAGAAATGTGGATGAATCAGTCCAAATGCATCATCATCACTGTGTTTACTGGTGACAGGTCAGTGGCGACATCCTGCGTGGTGACCACTCCCAGTGCTAACAGAGGCACAACAGCACAAGAACTGGATGACAGCTCCCTCACTCCAGGCTAGAAGAGGTTCAGGGCACACTGGGCTGAATGGTAACTCCTCACCATGCTAGCTAATACAGCTTAGAGTAGGGATACATAGATGAAAAGGAATCCTTATTCTGGGTGAATAGCAGAAGCTGCCCAAGACGTCAAGTCTCCTTAGATAGGGTGGCAATAGGCTGAAGCTGGGGTTGTAGCAGCCGAGATGGGGATGAAGGCTGCTGAGCTGAACTAAAAGAGACAATGGATATCAGATTCCAGAATGGGCTAGGGTAGGAGGAGCAAGGTAGAATGTGGTTTAACTCAGTGATCCCTAACTCTCAGGCAATGACCGCTACCAGTCAGTGGCAGGTTAGGAATCAGGCCACAGAGCAGCAGGTGAGCGGTGGGCAAGTAAGCAAAGCTTCATCTGTAATTACACCCACTCCCCATCACTTGCATTACCACCTGAGCTCTGCCTCCTATTAGATCAGCAGCAACATAATAAATGTTCAGTTCAGTTCAGTCATTCATGGCCAACTGTGCGACCCCATGGACTGTAGCATTCCAGGCTTCCCTGTCCTTCACCATCTCCTGGAACTTTCTCAAACTCATGTCCATTGACTCAGTGATGCCATCCAACCATACATCCTCTGTCATCCCTTCTCCTTTGCCTTCAGTTTTTCCCAGTATCAGGGGAATGTACTTGAATCATCCCAAAACCATCCTTTCCCCACCCACCCCCACCTCCATCCATGGAAAAGTTGTCTCCCACGAAACCAGTCCCTGGCACCCAGACGGTTGTGGACTGCAGGTCTAAATGGCCTAAGAAGAATTATGCTACATTGGGCTATGGGAATTCGAATGAGAGCAAGGCCTGTGGATGTTGCTGGACTGTGTCAGTCTGGGTTACATAGAAGAGAAAATTACAGCTAAAGACCTTGGAGGTGAGGTGAAGTGGGGAGAGAGATCTGGCAGGGTGGGTAGGGGTTGGGAGAGGCAGGAAGGAGAAGTGGAGACGAGCAAACAAGGGTAGGTGCACATCACACAGCACAAGAACTGCGTGGTGACCACTCCCAGTGCACAGAAAAAGCACAAGAACTGGATAACAGCCCCATCACTCCAGACTAGAAGAGGTTTAGGGCACACTGGGCTGAATGGTAACTCCTCACCATGCTAGCTAATACAGCTTAGAGTAGGGATACATAGATGAAAAGGAATCCTTATTCTGGGTGAATAGCAGAAGCTGCCCAAGACGTCAAGTCTCCTTAGATAGGGTGGCAATAGGCTGAAGCTGGGGTTGTAGCAGCCGAGATGGGGATGAAGGCTGCTGAGCTGAACTAAAAGAGACAATGGATATCAGATTCCAGAATGGGCTAGGGTAGGAGGAGCAAGGTAGAATGTGGTTTAACTCAGTGATCCCTAACTCTCAGGCAATGACCGCTACCAGTCAGTGGCAGGTTAGGAATCAGGCCACAGAGCAGCAGGTGAGCGGTGGGCAAGTAAGCAAAGCTTCATCTGTAATTACACCCACTCCCCATCACTTGCATTACCACCTGAGCTCTGCCTCCTATTAGATCAGCAGCAACATAATAAATGTTCAGTTCAGTTCAGTCATTCATGGCCAACTGTGCGACCCCATGGACTGTAGCATTCCAGGCTTCCCTGTCCTTCACCATCTCCTGGAACTTTCTCAAACTCATGTCCATTGACTCAGTGATGCCATCCAACCATACATCCTCTGTCATCCCTTCTCCTTTGCCTTCAGTTTTTCCCAGTATCAGGGGAATGTACTTGAATCATCCCAAAACCATCCTTTCCCCACCCACCCCCACCTCCATCCATGGAAAAGTTGTCTCCCACGAAACCAGTCCCTGGCACCCAGACGGTTGTGGACTGCAGGTCTAAATGGCCTAAGAAGAATTATGCTACATTGGGCTATGGGAATTCGAATGAGAGCAAGGCCTGTGGATGTTGCTGGACTGTGTCAGTCTGGGTTACATAGAAGAGAAAATTACAGCTAAAGACCTTGGAGGTGAGGTGAAGTGGGGAGAGAGATCTGGCAGGGTGGGTACGGGGTTGGGAGAGGCAGGAAGGAGAAGTGGAGAGACGCAGCAAACAAGGGGCCTAGTGCAAGTCTGAGCAGGAGATTCAGCTGAAAGTTCTAGGGCAGAAAGTTAGGGAAGGGGTAGCCAGGGGCTATCAGCTGTGCAGGAGCAGCCGGGAGTCAACAGCTGACTCTGGGAGAGGAAAAGACTGAGAAAAAAGGAAATAATTGAATATACAGGAGCAAAAGGTGGAAAGGGAAAGGGATGAAAGCGGGGAGGTAAGGATGAAAGTGATCAGTCTGGTTAGAGTTAGGCTAACTGTTCTATCTTACCATCAGCTTGGAACTTCTGGGCATGTCAGTTGCTGTGTAGGCAAAATTGAAAGGGGAAGCTTTCTCCTCTATACTCAGTTGTGGCTAATGACTTCAGCAGACTCTAACAAAGCATGCATATCAGGAAAGGAAAAGGTTAACTAAGATTGAAAAACACACTTATGTGGCAGTTTTCAAACAAGCAGGTTGACTTGGCCTGTGTGAAGGTGATGATGCTTGATTTGGAAAAGAGCAATATATGTTGTACCATTTTAAAATCCATTCTGGCACACTGTGATGAATGTGTCAGCTGGCAGCTAAGAACTTGCTGAAATGCAAAAGTCTCTCACCATCTATAATCCACACTCCCAGGAAAGAGCCTTCTCATCTCTGAAGCAGTGGACTTATCAATTTGCATAAAGTCTGTCATTCTCAATGAACATATATTTATTATCTACCACTTACTTTCCTACTGTCTTCAAGAAGAAGGAAAAAAAAAAAAGAAAAACAGAATCAGTCTGTAGTGAGTCAGCACCTTTAAATTCAGCTGTGCTGGGTGAATCTGTCAAGAATGTCAGGAAGCCATTGCTGGAAGGGGGAGGGGAAAGAATAAAATGATCCTTTTCTGTTTCCATGGTCTTTTCTGTATGTATCTAAGTGGTTAAATCACCAATTACATTAGATGTTATAATTAAATGTAAAATAGATTACCGTGTTGTTCTGATATCTTGTTAAAGTTGTACCTGTTGGTTGTTTATTCTCTACCTAACTTTCATGAGAGAGGATCAAATAGCCCAGTTGAGTTCAAAGGAAGCTCCCAACCCCTCACGTCTTATATCAGTCCCTGAACAAAAAAGGAACACCCAGGATCAACAGTCTATTCTCACAGCCCACAAACACTACATAAACCACCTGCTCACGTTTGCCCCTGTTCTCGTTGCTCTTTACTGATGAGAAAGCCAAGCCTGAATTTTCTCTTGAAGCCAAGACTTATGGAAATGCCAAAGAATCAGTTCAAAATTTTACACATTTGGTTTCATTTAATCATAACTGATTCTTCATGTATAGGCACCACTCAATGGCATTACAACTCAGTCACATCTCTCCATGCATTACATGTTATTAAATTGAAATAACGTGAATCAGTCAAGAAAATGGTGACCAGAAACCATCTTGTTTCAGACCAAACCATGTCAGATTTTGAATGAAACTTGACAACATCTAGTTGCTTAGATGCCATACATAGCTTTAATAAAAAGTTATTCCAGGGGACTTCCCTGGTGGTCCAGTGGTTAGGAACATGACTTGCAACGCAGGAGATATGGGTTCGAACCCTGGTCCAGAACTAAGCTAAGCCTGTGCACCACATCTACTGAAGCTCTCAGGCCACAACTTAAGAGTCTGTGTGCTGCAACGAAAGATCCCACATGATGCAGTGAAGATCCTACATGCCTCAGCTAAGACCCAATACAGTTAAATAAATAAGTATTTTTATAAATAAATAAAATTGTTACACTCCTTTAATGTCATTTAGAAAATAGACAGAAACATATGGTGCTCCTGCAAAGCTAAAAAGAGGCTTTATATAAAGTTCCATCATTGGCAAGAACACTGTACATGAAAGGAAAGCATAGTATAATCCCTCTCATCAAGAGTTAATTTTACCAGTAACATGCATCAAATTTTTAAATATGTGAAGTCTTTGACCCAGCAATCCTACTTCCAGGAATGTATTCTATGGATATCACTAGTAAAGTACATAAACATGGCAAGCAAGTATATTCATCATGGCTTTCTTCACACAATGAAAAATTGGAAATAACCTAATTGTCCTTTAATGAAGGACTTATTAAATAAAAATATCAATGCAATAATTACGTAGTCATCAAAAAAGATAATGTATATGTATATATATTAACATAAAAATTCTTCAAGTCACATTACTAAGTCAAAAGAAAGGTATAAAAAAGCATTCATGCTATGACTCTATAAAAACAATTTTTCAAGATATAGATGTAAAATTACTCACAGACTATTCTCACAGCCCACAAACACTACATAAACCACCTGCTCACGTTTGCCCCTGTTCTCGTTGCTCTTTACTGATGAGAAAGCCAAGCCTGAATTTTCTCTTGAAGCCAAGACTTATGGAAATGCCAAAGAATCAGTTCAAAATTTTACACATTTGGTTTCATTTAATCATAACTGATTCTTCATGTATAGGCACCACTCAATGGCATTACAACTCAGTCACATCTCTCCATGCATTACATGTTATTAAATTGAAATAACGTGAATCAGTCAAGAAAATGGTGACCAGAAACCATCTTGTTTCAGACCAAACCATGTCAGATTTTGAATGAAACTTGACAACATCTAGTTGCTTAGATGCCATACATAGCTTTAATAAAAAGTTATTCCAGGGGACTTCCCTGGTGGTCCAGTGGTTAGGAACATGACTTGCAACGCAGGAGATATGGGTTCGAACCCTGGTCCAGAACTAAGCTAAGCCTGTGCACCACATCTACTGAAGCTCTCAGGCCACAACTTAAGAGTCTGTGTGCTGCAACGAAAGATCCCACATGATGCAGTGAAGATCCTACATGCCTCAGCTAAGACCCAATACAGTTAAATAAATAAGTATTTTTATAAATAAATAAAATTGTTACACTCCTTTAATGTCATTTAGAAAATAGACAGAAACATATGGTGCTCCTGCAAAGCTAAAAAGAGGCTTTATATAAAGTTCCATCATTGGCAAGAACACTGTACATGAAAGGAAAGCATAGTATAATCCCTCTCATCAAGAGTTAATTTTACCAGTAACATGCATCAAATTTTTAAATATGTGAAGTCTTTGACCCAGCAATCCTACTTCCAGGAATGTATTCTATGGATATCACTAGTAAAGTACATAAACATGGCAAGCAAGTATATTCATCATGGCTTTCTTCACACAATGAAAAATTGGAAATAACCTAATTGTCCTTTAATGAAGGACTTATTAAATAAAAATATCAATGCAATAATTACGTAGTCATCAAAAAAGATAATGTATATGTATATATATTAACATAAAAATTCTTCAAGTCACATTACTAAGTCAAAAGAAAGGTATAAAAAAGCATTCATGCTATGACTCTATAAAAAACAATTTGTATCAAGACTATAGATGGTAAAATTTTACTTATTCAACACTTTTCTCTTTTTATCTTTTAGTTTCATTTTCCATATAAGCATGCATTTACTTTAAAATCCAAAAAAAAATCCAGCTATATTCATCGAGGGAAAAAAATCATTCCATATTTCAGTCAGACCAGAAGTCACCCAGGAAACCAAATGTAGCTCTTACATTTTCTGTGCCTTCTGTTACAAGGGAAACTGTATAAACAGAATATATTACAGAGAGAAACTGAGTGGTGTCTAGAAACCAAACCAAAACAGAGGTGAAAAACTACATAAACTAAAGAGGATGCCTTTGTTATACAAAGTGTTTGAAAGAATTAATTCATCATGCCTGTGTGTGTATATTACTATATTTTTATGAATAACAAAAACAATAATGTGGATTCCAAAGAGCACCTAAGAATATAATCATCATTGGTTTTTCTTACATAAGTTATCACTCTATAAATCTCCATGTTAATGTGGAAAAATCTGACCTGAACAGATGGACTTCACGCTGTTTTCTAAAACATGAACAGATTTTTGATCTTCTGGACCAGGAAATGAAGTCAGCACTAAAACAGCATACACCATCATCCATCTCCTAGAATTTCAATTTAAGGAACTGCTAATAAAAGCAGTATTCCCTCTTTAGAAATAACAGCACAGTGATATGTTTCTGTCTTCATGGAATGTGCTCTTGATGTAGAAACAAAACATAGTGGAGATTTGTTGCAGTGGAAGTACTGGTGAACCGATCCTGAGCTACACCATTTTGGGAGAATCTTGTCACTGTGGTTCTTGGCAGGTAGCAGCATTTGGCTATCTCCGTCCTTCATCCTCCAAGTTTCTCACAGAAGGCACAGTCTTAAAAGCTGCCACTCTTCCTGTCTAAGGGCAATGTATTCTATGGATATCACTAGTAAAGTACATAAACATGGCAAGCAAGTATATTCATCATGGCTTTCTTCACACAATGAAAAATTGGAAATAACCTAATTGTCCTTTAATGAAGGACTTATTAAATAAAAATATCAATGCAATAATTACGTAGTCATCAAAAAAGATAATGTATATGTATATATATTAACATAAAAATTCTTCAAGTCACATTACTAAGTCAAAAGAAAGGTATAAAAAAGCATTCATGCTATGACTCTATAAAAAACAATTTGTATCAAGACTATAGATGGTAAAATTTTACTTATTCAACACTTTTCTCTTTTTATCTTTTAGTTTCATTTTCCATATAAGCATGCATTTACTTTAAAATCCAAAAAAAAATCCAGCTATATTCATCGAGGGAAAAAAATCATTCCATATTTCAGTCAGACCAGAAGTCACCCAGGAAACCAAATGTAGCTCTTACATTTTCTGTGCCTTCTGTTACAAGGGAAACTGTATAAACAGAATATATTACAGAGAGAAACTGAGTGGTGTCTAGAAACCAAACCAAAACAGAGGTGAAAAACTACATAAACTAAAGAGGATGCCTTTGTTATACAAAGTGTTTGAAAGAATTAATTCATCATGCCTGTGTGTGTATATTACTATATTTTTATGAATAACAAAAACAATAATGTGGATTCCAAAGAGCACCTAAGAATATAATCATCATTGGTTTTTCTTACATAAGTTATCACTCTATAAATCTCCATGTTAATGTGGAAAAATCTGACCTGAACAGATGGACTTCACGCTGTTTTCTAAAACATGAACAGATTTTTGATCTTCTGGACCAGGAAATGAAGTCAGCACTAAAACAGCATACACCATCATCCATCTCCTAGAATTTCAATTTAAGGAACTGCTAATAAAAGCAGTATTCCCTCTTTAGAAATAACAGCACAGTGATATGTTTCTGTCTTCATGGAATGTGCTCTTGATGTAGAAACAAAACATAGTGGAGATTTGTTGCAGTGGAAGTACTGGTGAACCGATCCTGAGCTACACCATTTTGGGAGAATCTTGTCACTGTGGTTCTTGGCAGGTAGCAGCATTTGGCTATCTCCGTCCTTCATCCTCCAAGTTTCTCACAGAAGGCACAGTCTTAAAAGCTGCCACTCTTCCTGCTTAAATCTTCATCTCATTCATCTCAAGGGCCCCTTTTCCTTGTGTATCTTCATAGAAAGCAGCGATACAATAGACACTTCTTGGGCTTGAGGACTCACAGTCAAGTAATTAGCAACTTTGCTTTTTTTTTTCCTGCTCCACTACTTTTCAGCTGTGTAAATTAAGGCTATGAGGAGGCTGGTGGAGGCAAGACTGAGTGTGAGGAGGAACTGGGGCCAAGGAGATGGCCGGCCCATGAGGTCAGGATATTGGTTATATAAAGGGAGAATGAGCAGATATTATAGTTAAATATATTGAAGATAATGGGAAGCAGATTTCTTACTATCAGAGAAGGAAGATATAAATAGAAAAAAGGTGAAGATTCCAATTAATACTGTGGTATTAGAATGCAATTGAAGATATTAAATTCATTTTAATACAAATAAATTAATAAATATAGATATATGTGTATATGTGCTTATGAGTTCCCCAGTTTGGTCTGCTAAGATGGCCCCTGCTATTTTTGCTATTGCTTAGTTCACTAACTTATGGCCAACTCTTTTTGACCCCATGGACTGTAGCCCACCAGGCTCCTTTGTTCATGGGATATCCCCAAGCAAGAATACTGGAGTAGGTTATCATTTCCTTCTCTAGATCTTCCCAACCCAGGGATTGAACCCATGTCTCCTGCATTGGCAGGTAGATTCTTTACCACTGAACCACCAGGGAAGCCCAGGATAGCTGTTAAGTAATCTAAAGTAAAGCTACTGGAGTAGCAATGACCACACTGAGCACCCAGGCCTTGGATTATCTACTAAAAGAAAGCAGGTCTCTTTGAAAAAATATCTTTAGAAATTACTGAAATGGCTGGAGCAGAAAAAGTACAAGATGAAACTGAAACATCTTATATTATAAAATACCCTGATAATAATAGAGATGTCAAAACAACACAAGAAACAGCTTGAATGGGATCCAAATGGCCAAATCAGTAACAATTTTCGCACCAAAATCAACAATGAGGGCTTCCCTGACAGCTCGGTGGTAAAGAGTTCACCTGCCAATGCAGGAGACGTGGGTTTGATCCCTGATCCAGGAAGATCCCACATGCTGCGGAGTAACTAAGCCCATGAGTCACATCTATGGAACCTGTGCTCTAGAGCCTCGGAACAGCAACTATTGAGCCCGTGTGCTGCAACTACTGAAGCCTGTGTGTCCTAGAGCCTGAGTTCTACAACAAGAGAAGTCACCGCATCAGGAAGCCTGCTCACCTCAACTAGAGAGTAGTCCCTACTCCCTAAAACTAGAGAAAAGCCTTCCCAGAATAGCCAGAAATAAAAAGAAATAAATAAAAATTTTAAAAAAATCAACAATGAGAGTAAAGAGTTATAAATCAGTGAACAGAAAAGAAAACCACAAGTGCAAACTGATGTAAATGAATGAATACATAAATAAATAGAAAATTCTCCCCTATTATAGAATACCAGCTAGTAAAAGTAAAATAAATGGGGAATTCCCTGGTGGTCCTGTGGTTAGAACTCCACCTGCGTTTCATCTCTGGTCTCGAGTACTTAAGATCCCACAAGTCAAAAGGCACAGCCAAGGGCTTCCCCTGGTGGTCCAGTGGGTAAGGACACCGCCTTGCAGTGCAGGGGGCACCGGTTCGATCCCTGGCCTGGGAAGATCCCAGTGCCGCGGAGCGGCTGGACCGATGTGTCCAATTGCCGAGCCGGAGCTCTGGGGCACATGCGCCCAGAGCCGGCGCTCTGCAGTGACAGACACCACCGCGATGGGAGGCCCACAGGAGCCAAAGAACAAAGACCGATGAAAATAGAGAAATGAAAAGACCAATGGAGGTGGCCCGCCCGCTCCCCTCCCTGCCCAACCCGACCTCCGCCCATAACAAATAAATAAATAAATCTTTAAAAAAAAAAAAAAAGGCACAGCCAATACAAACAAATAAAAATGATAAAATGAATGCTGAAACTGGAAAAATTGCCATTTGACAAGCAGGAATCATCATAGGTGACCGAAAACTTGTTGAATAGGATGACATAGTCTCAAAGTATCTCCCCACAAAATGCTTATTAGTTACAAAGGGATGGCTCCCATCATGGCTCAGTGGTAAAGTATTCGCCTGCTAATGAAGGAGACACCAATTTGATCCTGGTTGGGGAAGATCTCACACACTGCAGGGCAGCTAAGCCAGTGTGCCACAACTATTGAGTTTGTGCTCTAGAGCCTGGGAGCTGCAACTACTGAGCCCACATGCCACAACTACTGAAGCCTGTGTGCCCTAGAAAAAGAAGCAGAAGAAACTCGAGGAGCTAAAAGTGAATGCCACAGGGAAAGGCCCTCTAGAGACTGATGGAATTAAGAAATCTGACAAAAAGTAAGCTCTTCCTTGTTCCTGAGGCAATGAATCCTTCATTCCATTTGTGTTTAAAGATCCGATTCCCTACTATAACATCTGTTGCCACCCACAGCTAGAATGAAGGCAATGTAGGACCTAGTACATTTAAGAACACTTTTATATAAATAAATAAATAATCATATAATAGTTCATCTTGTCTTTAGTTCTTCTCAGTCATTTCTACCTTAGCTATGAGATCTACATAGACCCAGCCCAAAATCCTGCCAAAGTGTGTTTGTTCTATGCTGAATTCTGTACTACTTGGAATTAAACTAACTCATTTGAAATGGAAAAAAAGAGAAGCAAATCAATACTGTGTCTCTTAACAAGATTCACTGAAAACAGAATATCACTTGTATCATTTTCTGCCAAAAATGTTTAAGTATGCCATCCTTATGGCAGAAAATGAAGATGAACTAAAGAGTTTCTTGATGAAGGTGGAAGATGAGAGTGAAAAACCTGGATTAAAACCCAACATTCAAAAAACAAAGATCATGGCATCTGGTCCCATCACTTCATGGCAAATAGATGAGAAAACAATAGAAATAGTGACAGACTTTATTTTCTTGGGCTCCAAAATCACTGTGGATGGTAACTGCAGCCAGGAAATTTTAAAAGACGCTTGCTTCTTGGAAGAAAAACTACGACAAACCTAGACAGCATATTAAAAAGCAGAGACATCAGTTTGGCAAGAAAGGTTCATATAGTGAAAGCTATGATTTTTCCAATAGTCATGTATGGATGTCAAAGTTGGACCATTAAGAAGGCTGAGCACTAAGGAATTGATGCTTTCAAACTGTGGTGTTGGAGAAGACTCCTGAGGGTCCCTTGGACTGAAAGGAAATCAAACCAGTCAATCCTAAAGGAAATCAATCCTGAATATTCATTGGAAGGACTGATGCTGAAGCTCCAATACTTTGGCCACCTGATGCAAAGAACTGACTCATTGGAAAAGCCCCTGATGGTGGGAAAAATGGAAGGCAGAAGGAGAAGGGGACGACAGTGCACAAGATGGTTGGGTGGCATCACTGACTTAATGGACATGAGTTTGAGCAAGCTCTGGGAGATGGTGAAGGACAGGGAAGCCTGGCGTGCTGCAGTCCATGGGGTCACAAAAAGTTGGACACAACTTAGTGACTGAACAACAACAAGGTACACAGTAAATGTTAAATAAATGTTAGTGATAAAGATGGTGGTAGTAATGAAGTCCTTGAACTTACAACAAAACTCATCTGAATCATGACAAGTTGACTCTAGTTCACTTATTTGCTGTTTTTCTCTGATTTAACTTTGAAATTGAAAGAATATTTATTTGCATTTGGAATGCTAACAGCATTATTAAATATTTTATTGCAGTTTAATCACAGAGTGTGCATGTAGGACAATATTTTATAAACTGTTGTTCTCAAGATGATAGCAGTATGTTTTAAATAATCAAGATCAAGTTTTTGAAAAGTCATTTTCATCTTTCATTAATTTAGACAATATGGTAATAATGATATTCTATGATCTGTACATAAATAGATATATATGTCCTTATCCATTTACAATATATATTAATATGTATATGTTTACTATAGGTTAGCCACATACAACATTATAAGCATATATATAGAACTGACAACTATGAGTGTTGAAAAAGTCTTTGCGCGTCATCTACTCCAATTCCTTTCAAAGCAACTATAACCTCTAAAGCATCTGCAACAAATAGTACCATTTCTATTTGAACCTACAACGACAGAAAACTTATTCCTTTTGAAGACAGTCACCTGGGAGTCATTCTGGTTGCTAGAAAACTATTTTTTAACATGCAGTCAAAAATCTCTCTATAATTTTCAGAGCTTGTTCCTACATATTAGCTCTGAGATCACTAATCATTTCTCTCTTCTACAGGACATTTCAGTATCAGGAACTATTATTTTTTACCCTCCCCATGCCAGGTCTCCAAACCAAAAATCTCTTTTTTCCAGTTACTCCATGTATACTCATGGCTTTCAGTTCATCCTGTTAACTACTCATGCTTCTATGCTCTCTCCTATTCAGGAGACTCCATTTCTATGAGAGCAGCCTGAGATCACACCAGCTATTCTGGCAGCCTCATGCATTTATGTTTTTTCCTTCATTCAGTCAATATTTACTAAGTGCCTATGATGTGGAAGACACTGTGCTAAGATATTGTGCGAGATAAAATAAGAAAACATATGCTTTCTCTTAGAGAGCTTACATGTTCATTTGGGAGAAAAGAAAAATGCTAATAAGCACCAAAAACAGACACAAGTGCTATGTATGTTAAAAGAAGGAAATTATACAATTAAATAGTATTTGCTCTAGTATCAGAGTACTAAAGAACAAAGCCAAAGTAATGACAATTTCAGACTAAACCTATTTTGACTTGGCATAGCATGAGAACTGGTAAAAATAAGTAAGCTTGGGGGCTTCCCTAGTGGTCCAGTGGGTATAGAGTCCGCCTTGCAGTGCAAGGGCACCGGTTCAATCCCTGGCTGGGGAAGATCCCACTTACTGCAGAGTGGCTTGACGGGTGTGTCCAATTAGGAGCTAGCATTCTAGAGCACATGCACCCACAGCCAGTGCTCTACATACAACGAGGGAGGCTGCTGCAACGGAAGGACCACACAGGCCAAAGAATAAAGATGGATGAAAATAAATAAATAAATAAATAAATAAATAAAACAATAAAAGAGGCCAAAGTTTAAAAAAAGAAAAAAAATCAGTAAGCTTAGATTTAAGGAACACTTGAGTGTGTTAGTCACTCAGCTCTTTGCGATCTCATGGATTGGGGCCCACCAGGCTCCCCTGTCCATGGAATTCTTCAGGCAAGTATACTGGAGTGGGTGACCCTGCCTTCCTCTAGGGGCATCCTCCAGACCCAGGGACCAAATCCAGGTCTCCTGCATTGCAGGCAGGTTCATTTGTCTTTTTTTGGCCACTTCTATTGGTCTTTTGTTTATTTATCTTTGTTCTTTGGCCTGTGTGGGCCACCCATCGCAGCGGCCCCTCTCGCTGCAGAGCACCAACATTGGGTGCATGTGCTCCAGAGCTCCGGCTCGGTAGTTGGACACATCAATCCAGCAGCTCCATGACACATGGGATCTTCCCAGGCCAGGGATCGAACCAGCACCCCTTGCACTGCAAGGCGGTGTCCTTACCCACTGGACCACCAGGGAAGCCCCAAGGCAGATTCCTTATAATCTGAACCACTAGGGAAGCCCTTAAGCAACATTGAGAGAAATTTCCAGATTAGGGAAATCACACACAGATTCAGAAGACACAAAGAGTTTATACTTCTACCATTATAGGCTCTGACAATGGGATCAATAGTCACTTGTCCAGAGTATTTTACATCAACTTTATAGAGAGGCAAAAAATAAATAAATAGACTAGACTACTATGTGCTGGGCTTATACCACACAGTTTACATATATTATATTACTTAATTCCACAACAACCCCAACAAGGTAGGCACTAATATTTGTCCCTCTAGATCATACAAAACCTGCAAAAAGTGGCTTAAACGGGTGGGGGTCCAATTAGGGAGCGGCACCGGTTCAATCCTGGCTGGGGAAGATCCCACTTACTGCAGAGTGGCTTGACGTGTGTCCAATTAGAGCTAGCATTCTAGAGCACATGCACCCACAGCCAGTGCTCTACATACAACGAGGGAGGCTGCTGCAACGGAAGGACCACACAGGCCAAAGAATAAAGATGGATGAAAATAAATAAATAAATAAATAAATAAATAAAACAATAAAAGAGGCCAAAGTTTAAAAAAAGAAAAAAAATCAGTAAGCTTAGATTTAAGGAACACTTGAGTGTGTTAGTCACTCAGCTCTTTGCGATCTCATGGATTGGGGCCCACCAGGCTCCCCTGTCCATGGAATTCTTCAGGCAAGTATACTGGAGTGGGTGACCCTGCCTTCCTCTAGGGGCATCCTCCAGACCCAGGGACCAAATCCAGGTCTCCTGCATTGCAGGCAGGTTCTTTTTCTCTTTTTTTGGCCACTTCTATTGGTCTTTTGTTTATTTATCTTTGTTCTTTGGCCTGTGTGGGCCACCCATCGCAGCGGCCCCTCTCGCTGCAGAGCACCAACATTGGGTGCATGTGCTCCAGAGCTCCGGCTCGGTAGTTGGACACATCAATCCAGCAGCTCCATGACACATGGGATCTTCCCAGGCCAGGGATCGAACCAGCACCCCTTGCACTGCAAGGCGGTGTCCTTACCCACTGGACCACCAGGGAAGCCCCAAGGCAGATTCCTTATAATCTGAACCACTAGGGAAGCCCTTAAGCAACATTGAGAGAAATTTCCAGATTAGGGAAATCACACACAGATTCAGAAGACACAAAGAGTTTATACTTCTACCATTATAGGCTCTGACAATGGGATCAATAGTCACTTGTCCAGAGTATTTTACATCAACTTTATAGAGAGGCAAAAAATAAATAAATAGACTAGACTACTATGTGCTGGGCTTATACCACACAGTTTACATATATTATATTACTTAATTCCACAACAACCCCAACAAGGTAGGCACTAATATTTGTCCCTCTTAAAAAAAAAAAGAAAAAATCAAGTGAAGATCAACCAGCTTCAATGATTTGCCCAAGCTTACAAAGTTGCTTATGGCAGCCAAGCTTCGAATCCAGACTGTTATCTTCCAGTCCAGCTTAAAGCCATCAATTACTCACTGCCTCCATGTCCCCACAGCCTTCCTGGAAAACTACTTGGAGAAACCTCTCACTGAAGAATCTGTTCCTCTTCTGGGTTCAAGAACACTTTGTACAGAACTCTGTTCATTCCTTGGCATGAGGTATCACTGTGAATTGTGCATGCAACAGTAACACCTTATAACATGTTACTGCTCTAAGAACAGAGATCATGTCTTTATCTTCTTGGTATCCCAGCCCCCTAAGGCTTTGCCAGAGTCAACAAATGCTGGGAGTATTGTATAGCTGGCCTACTTTGAAGGAAGTCACCTGTTTAACTGGAAACCTCTAATTCTGAGTCTAATTTGTTGTGTGTGGTGCAGAGCTTTGGTTGTCACAATTCTGCAACCTAAGGCTGTTTTCTATCTCAGTTCTAAATGGAGCAAATCATCTAAGAAGTAATTATGAGTCCATGCCACTGTCAGCAGCCTCATTCACTTTGGGGATCTTCACTCCCATTAATTATTTTTAAATTTTGTTTATTTATTTTTGGCTGCACTGGGTCTTTGTTGCAGTGTGCTGACTTTCTTTAGTTGTACAAGCAGGGGCTACTCTCTAGTTGCGGTGCTTGGGTTTCTAATTGTGGTGGCTTCTCTTGTTGCAGAGGACAGACTCTAAGACACAACGGCTCTGTAGTTGTGGCACATGGGCTTAGCTATTCCAGATTAGAAATCACACACAGATTCAGAAGACACAAAGAGTTTATACTTCTACCATTATAGGCTCTGACAATGGGATCAATAGTCACTTGTCCAGAGTATTTTACATCAACTTTATAGAGAGGCAAAAAATAAATAAATAGACTAGACTACTATGTGCTGGGCTTATACCACACAGTTTACATATATTATATTACTTAATTCCACAACAACCCCAACAAGGTAGGCACTAATATTTGTCCCTCTTAAAAAAAAAAGAAAAAGAAAAAATCAAGTGAAGATCAACCAGCTTCAATGATTTGCCCAAGCTTACAAAGTTGCTTATGGCAGCCAAGCTTCGAATCCAGACTGTTATCTTCCAGTCCAGCTTAAAGCCATCAATTACTCACTGCCTCCATGTCCCCACAGCCTTCCTGGAAAACTACTTGGAGAAACCTCTCACTGAAGAATCTGTTCCTCTTCTGGGTTCAAGAACACTTTGTACAGAACTCTGTTCATTCCTTGGCATGAGGTATCACTGTGAATTGTGCATGCAACAGTAACACCTTATAACATGTTACTGCTCTAAGAACAGAGATCATGTCTTTATCTTCTTGGTATCCCAGCCCCCTAAGGCTTTGCCAGAGTCAACAAATGCTGGGAGTATTGTATAGCTGGCCTACTTTGAAGGAAGTCACCTGTTTAACTGGAAACCTCTAATTCTGAGTCTAATTTGTTGTGTGTGGTGCAGAGCTTTGGTTGTCACAATTCTGCAACCTAAGGCTGTTTTCTATCTCAGTTCTAAATGGAGCAAATCATCTAAGAAGTAATTATGAGTCCATGCCACTGTCAGCAGCCTCATTCACTTTGGGGATCTTCACTCCCATTAATTATTTTTAAATTTTGTTTATTTATTTTTGGCTGCACTGGGTCTTTGTTGCAGTGTGCTGACTTTCTTTAGTTGTACAAGCAGGGGCTACTCTCTAGTTGCGGTGCTTGGGTTTCTAATTGTGGTGGCTTCTCTTGTTGCAGAGGACAGACTCTAAGACACAACGGCTCTGTAGTTGTGGCACATGGGCTTAGCTATTCCAAAGCCTGTGGAATCTTCTCAGACCAGGGATAGAACCCTGTGTCCCCTACCTTGGCAGGCAAATTCTTACTCACTGGATAACCAAGGAAGTCCCTTATCCCCATTTATAACAATGGATCAGCCAGAGTTACACAGAGACCAGAGGCAAAACAAATGGGAAATTACAATACTTAATATCTCTACCTTCCTTCAAGGTACACGTTTTTCCAGTAAATGTCAAAATTTAATAAAGTTGCTGACACTTTGGGGCCTTAAATAAAAGGAAAGAGATAGAAATAAAGTGATTTTGAAAAGTCAGGAAATGACTAAATGAGCCTAGGTAAAGATGACATACATATGAATTGAATTCATATATAAGTATAGCTATGACATAGCAAGTTCACATAAATTATTGCATATGCCCATTGATCATGTATAATTCAACTACAGGAGAAGAGAAATGAGAGCATTTAACATGGATAATGATATATAGGAGCCAAAATCTTAAGTTATATATGTATATTAACATTTATAGGCCAAAATAAAGTTTTAGTCCACAGATGGGAAAAACTCAGTGATCTCAGTCTACCTCTGACATTTCCCTAAAGTAAACAGGTACTTCCTGGGTCCAGACTAGAAGGAAGATGGATGAAAAGTGAGAAGTGGAGTGGGCATCATTCTCCTTCCCACACCCAAGCCAGTGGTCAGCACATATGACTTTTGGGGTGGGGGGGGCACTTCTATTGGTCTTTCATTCCTCTATTTTCATCCATCTTTGTTCTTTGGCCCTGTGTGGCTGTACAATTCTGCAACCTAAGGCTGTTTTCTATCTCAGTTCTAAATGGAGCAAATCATCTAAGAAGTAATTATGAGTCCATGCCACTGTCAGCAGCCTCATTCACTTTGGGGATCTTCACTCCCATTAATTATTTTTAAATTTTGTTTATTTATTTTTGGCTGCACTGGGTCTTTGTTGCAGTGTGCTGACTTTCTTTAGTTGTACAAGCAGGGGCTACTCTCTAGTTGCGGTGCTTGGGTTTCTAATTGTGGTGGCTTCTCTTGTTGCAGAGGACAGACTCTAAGACACAACGGCTCTGTAGTTGTGGCACATGGGCTTAGCTATTCCAAAGCCTGTGGAATCTTCTCAGACCAGGGATAGAACCCTGTGTCCCCTACCTTGGCAGGCAAATTCTTACTCACTGGATAACCAAGGAAGTCCCTTATCCCCATTTATAACAATGGATCAGCCAGAGTTACACAGAGACCAGAGGCAAAACAAATGGGAAATTACAATACTTAATATCTCTACCTTCCTTCAAGGTACACGTTTTTCCAGTAAATGTCAAAATTTAATAAAGTTGCTGACACTTTGGGGCCTTAAATAAAAGGAAAGAGATAGAAATAAAGTGATTTTGAAAAGTCAGGAAATGACTAAATGAGCCTAGGTAAAGATGACATACATATGAATTGAATTCATATATAAGTATAGCTATGACATAGCAAGTTCACATAAATTATTGCATATGCCCATTGATCATGTATAATTCAACTACAGGAGAAGAGAAATGAGAGCATTTAACATGGATAATGATATATAGGAGCCAAAATCTTAAGTTATATATGTATATTAACATTTATAGGCCAAAATAAAGTTTTAGTCCACAGATGGGAAAAACTCAGTGATCTCAGTCTACCTCTGACATTTCCCTAAAGTAAACAGGTACTTCCTGGGTCCAGACTAGAAGGAAGATGGATGAAAAGTGAGAAGTGGAGTGGGCATCATTCTCCTTCCCACACCCAAGCCAGTGGTCAGCACATATGACTTTTGGGGTGGGGGGGGCACTTCTATTGGTCTTTCATTCCTCTATTTTCATCCATCTTTGTTCTTTGGCCCGTGTGGGCCTCCCATCACAGTGGCCTCTGTCACTGCAGAGCACCAGCTCTGGGCGCATGTGCTCCAGAGCCCTGGGTCAGTAGTTGGACACATCGGTCCAGCTACTCCACGGCACGTGGGATCTTCCCAGGCCAGGGACCAAACCGGTGCCCCTTTCACTGCAAGGCAGTGCCCTTACCCACTGGACCACGAGGGAAGCCCAGCACATATGACTTTTAAACAATACTTTGGTGACTTAGAGAATCTACTGTTAAGGGCAGAATGCAAAACAAAACAAAACAAAAAACAAGTCTGGTGATGGAAAAGGGTACTGTGCCTAGCTTTATCATCAAAATAATGCAGGATAAACATGACTTAAGAAAGCAGTGGAAATAACATCCTGGAACTGTGACGTATCAGGGTGTTCTAGAATATCATCCATGATGCAAAGTGGCCTCAGCAAGGAAAATGAGACAAGACACTCATCACCAATGAAACGTTTGAAAATGCTCAAAAAAGAGGGCTTGGTTAGAAGATGATTAGTACCATCATCATTTTCCCCATCAATAAATCCCAGTCCCAAACTGGAAAATTATATTGCTACTCAGGTCACCAGGAGGCAAAAGCTCCTTAAGCACCTAAAAACTAGGAATGATGTAATCCTCATGAGGACCACCACAAAGTTAGTTGCTCAACCAAATACCAAACACTTTAATTCACAGGTTCTGTGACTTGGAAACAGATGATTATGAAAGTCGATGGTTCTGCAGAGTTAAAAACACTAAAGGTGTCAAAAAATAAAGATGGAATTACAAAAAGGCTCTGAAAAAAAACGTGTAATTTCTAGTGGACCCATGTAGATACACACGTGTGCAATGTTTGTGTAGTTACACCCCTACATGTGTCCTCTACATGCTGTGCCAGCGTGAGAGTTCACCGTGTGTTTTCCCACGTAGGTAAATCCTGCCTGTTATGCATACCTCTGACATTTCCCTAAAGTAAACAGGTACTTCCTGGGTCCAGACTAGAAGGAAGATGGATGAAAAGTGAGAAGTGGAGTGGGCATCATTCTCCTTCCCACACCCAAGCCAGTGGTCAGCACATATGACTTTTGGGGTGGGGGGGGCACTTCTATTGGTCTTTCATTCCTCTATTTTCATCCATCTTTGTTCTTTGGCCCGTGTGGGCCTCCCATCACAGTGGCCTCTGTCACTGCAGAGCACCAGCTCTGGGCGCATGTGCTCCAGAGCCCTGGGTCAGTAGTTGGACACATCGGTCCAGCTACTCCACGGCACGTGGGATCTTCCCAGGCCAGGGACCAAACCGGTGCCCCTTTCACTGCAAGGCAGTGCCCTTACCCACTGGACCACGAGGGAAGCCCAGCACATATGACTTTTAAACAATACTTTGGTGACTTAGAGAATCTACTGTTAAGGGCAGAATGCAAAACAAAACAAAACAAAAAACAAGTCTGGTGATGGAAAAGGGTACTGTGCCTAGCTTTATCATCAAAATAATGCAGGATAAACATGACTTAAGAAAGCAGTGGAAATAACATCCTGGAACTGTGACGTATCAGGGTGTTCTAGAATATCATCCATGATGCAAAGTGGCCTCAGCAAGGAAAATGAGACAAGACACTCATCACCAATGAAACGTTTGAAAATGCTCAAAAAAGAGGGCTTGGTTAGAAGATGATTAGTACCATCATCATTTTCCCCATCAATAAATCCCAGTCCCAAACTGGAAAATTATATTGCTACTCAGGTCACCAGGAGGCAAAAGCTCCTTAAGCACCTAAAAACTAGGAATGATGTAATCCTCATGAGGACCACCACAAAGTTAGTTGCTCAACCAAATACCAAACACTTTAATTCACAGGTTCTGTGACTTGGAAACAGATGATTATGAAAGTCGATGGTTCTGCAGAGTTAAAAACACTAAAGGTGTCAAAAAATAAAGATGGAATTACAAAAAGGCTCTGAAAAAAAACGTGTAATTTCTAGTGGACCCATGTAGATACACACGTGTGCAATGTTTGTGTAGTTACACCCCTACATGTGTCCTCTACATGCTGTGCCAGCGTGAGAGTTCACCGTGTGTTTTCCCACGTAGGTAAATCCTGCCTGTTATGCATATGCTTTATCTGCACCCTCAGGACGAACCACATCTGCCTTCATGTTGTCTTCAGGAAACAAGCATCCACTCATCTGCAGAGGGTTTCAGTGTCGAGCCGGCGCCACTCTGGCCACCTGCCTTCGAGGCCAGCTGTTTCTGGCAAAACTGCAGAGCAGAACCGCGAGGAAGGCCGCCTCCCAGGAAGAGAGCCGACGACGAAGTCGCTTCAGGCACTTCAGCACCACGGACACGGGCAACCCCAATCCGGTCCTTAAGATCCCAAAGCCAGCGGAGACCTCCCCTTCCCCAGGCGGCCCCAGCCCTCTCTGCCCAGCGCGTCACCGTCTCCAGGCCCTCAGTCGCCACTCAGAGGCCAGCTTCTCATCCCACTCCCTGCCAAGCCCGGCAAAAGCCTGGACAGAGATGCGAGCCCACGCAGCAGTCTCTCTCGCCCTTCCTACTGTCCCGTGCCACCCTTCCACCCTCTTCTCCAAAGAGTGCGCACGAGCTCACGGGGCATAGAAATCCGACAGTCCAGAGGCGGGTCATGGAGGGGTGGTGTTTTCCTCCCCGGAGCTGGGAGAGGCTGAGTGGACCTGCCCTGCGCCTCCAGTCGCCACATTCGGCCCTTCCTCCGCTGCTCCCTGCCCTCGCCTTTGGTTGGAGAAAGATTCTCCACACCGTTTATTCTCTGAGAAAACCCCATATAGACTGACGTCCAAGAGTCTGCAACAGAGTAAAGGAAAATACTCATCCTTGGCCCTATTTCGAAAACCATCCAGCATTCTTAAAAGTTTGAAATCGATGCCACGGCGCCATTAGGGGCTCACCCTGGTTTGGGTGGGCTCCTGGGCGAGAGGAATGACAAAACTTTAAAATTTTCACAGGTTCTGTGACTTGGAAACAGATGATTATGAAAGTCGATGGTTCTGCAGAGTTAAAAACACTAAAGGTGTCAAAAAATAAAGATGGAATTACAAAAAGGCTCTGAAAAAAAACGTGTAATTTCTAGTGGACCCATGTAGATACACACGTGTGCAATGTTTGTGTAGTTACACCCCTACATGTGTCCTCTACATGCTGTGCCAGCGTGAGAGTTCACCGTGTGTTTTCCCACGTAGGTAAATCCTGCCTGTTATGCATATGCTTTATCTGCACCCTCAGGACGAACCACATCTGCCTTCATGTTGTCTTCAGGAAACAAGCATCCACTCATCTGCAGAGGGTTTCAGTGTCGAGCCGGCGCCACTCTGGCCACCTGCCTTCGAGGCCAGCTGTTTCTGGCAAAACTGCAGAGCAGAACCGCGAGGAAGGCCGCCTCCCAGGAAGAGAGCCGACGACGAAGTCGCTTCAGGCACTTCAGCACCACGGACACGGGCAACCCCAATCCGGTCCTTAAGATCCCAAAGCCAGCGGAGACCTCCCCTTCCCCAGGCGGCCCCAGCCCTCTCTGCCCAGCGCGTCACCGTCTCCAGGCCCTCAGTCGCCACTCAGAGGCCAGCTTCTCATCCCACTCCCTGCCAAGCCCGGCAAAAGCCTGGACAGAGATGCGAGCCCACGCAGCAGTCTCTCTCGCCCTTCCTACTGTCCCGTGCCACCCTTCCACCCTCTTCTCCAAAGAGTGCGCACGAGCTCACGGGGCATAGAAATCCGACAGTCCAGAGGCGGGTCATGGAGGGGTGGTGTTTTCCTCCCCGGAGCTGGGAGAGGCTGAGTGGACCTGCCCTGCGCCTCCAGTCGCCACATTCGGCCCTTCCTCCGCTGCTCCCTGCCCTCGCCTTTGGTTGGAGAAAGATTCTCCACACCGTTTATTCTCTGAGAAAACCCCATATAGACTGACGTCCAAGAGTCTGCAACAGAGTAAAGGAAAATACTCATCCTTGGCCCTATTTCGAAAACCATCCAGCATTCTTAAAAGTTTGAAATCGATGCCACGGCGCCATTAGGGGCTCACCCTGGTTTGGGTGGGCTCCTGGGCGAGAGGAATGCAAGAGCCCCTGGCCTTTATCAGAAAGGCTGGGGAACGACACATACACGCAACGATGGCAGGAAACGGGGGCGCAGAGGCCATAGGTGATGCTGATCCTACGGAACCCGTGACCAGCTTTTCCAAGAGAGCAGTGCGGGGAAGTGGGGGCCCCGCCGACCGTCAGACGTCGAGCTCCCTAGAGGGTGTGTGAAGGCGGCGGGGTGCTGCACCCAGGTCCAGCCCAACCCCCAAAGAAGGATTCGGCCTCTTAGGTGCCTCATCTGAAAGCGGGCGTGTGGGCTTCGGGACATGCTCCCACCCCTTACGGGTGGGGTGGCCCGGCAGGCAGGGTCAAAGTCCCCGTCTGCTGCTGTTGACCAGCGGCCGGGGCCCAGTTACCTGCGTGTCGCGGCGAGGAAGGCGTGCCCGGTGCTGCGGCCGGGGCTGCCCGCTACCGCGCGCCAGTCCAGGCTCTGAGCTCGCTGAGGCCACCGCGCGCTTCGCCAGGAAATTCGCGGCCCGGGCGGTTGAGGTTGGCCGGGAGGGGGGCGCCGCCCGGGCGCACACTGCGCCTGCGCTCTCCGCGGCTCCCCACGCCCCGCACCCGCAGGTGCCCCAGTGGAAGACCGCGCAGGGCGCCGGCGATTTGTGCCCGGACTGAGGGACTTCCCCTTCCCGCGCGGTGGGCGGGCCCAGGCGCACGGAGACCGCCTGCCGGGACCGCTTTAGCCTACGCCTTCCGGCAGGGCTGCCCCAGCTGGAAAAGAGTGCCATCACGGGACATAGAAATCCGACAGTCCAGAGGCGGGTCATGGAGGGGTGGTGTTTTCCTCCCCGGAGCTGGGAGAGGCTGAGTGGACCTGCCCTGCGCCTCCAGTCGCCACATTCGGCCCTTCCTCCGCTGCTCCCTGCCCTCGCCTTTGGTTGGAGAAAGATTCTCCACACCGTTTATTCTCTGAGAAAACCCCATATAGACTGACGTCCAAGAGTCTGCAACAGAGTAAAGGAAAATACTCATCCTTGGCCCTATTTCGAAAACCATCCAGCATTCTTAAAAGTTTGAAATCGATGCCACGGCGCCATTAGGGGCTCACCCTGGTTTGGGTGGGCTCCTGGGCGAGAGGAATGCAAGAGCCCCTGGCCTTTATCAGAAAGGCTGGGGAACGACACATACACGCAACGATGGCAGGAAACGGGGGCGCAGAGGCCATAGGTGATGCTGATCCTACGGAACCCGTGACCAGCTTTTCCAAGAGAGCAGTGCGGGGAAGTGGGGGCCCCGCCGACCGTCAGACGTCGAGCTCCCTAGAGGGTGTGTGAAGGCGGCGGGGTGCTGCACCCAGGTCCAGCCCAACCCCCAAAGAAGGATTCGGCCTCTTAGGTGCCTCATCTGAAAGCGGGCGTGTGGGCTTCGGGACATGCTCCCACCCCTTACGGGTGGGGTGGCCCGGCAGGCAGGGTCAAAGTCCCCGTCTGCTGCTGTTGACCAGCGGCCGGGGCCCAGTTACCTGCGTGTCGCGGCGAGGAAGGCGTGCCCGGTGCTGCGGCCGGGGCTGCCCGCTACCGCGCGCCAGTCCAGGCTCTGAGCTCGCTGAGGCCACCGCGCGCTTCGCCAGGAAATTCGCGGCCCGGGCGGTTGAGGTTGGCCGGGAGGGGGGCGCCGCCCGGGCGCACACTGCGCCTGCGCTCTCCGCGGCTCCCCACGCCCCGCACCCGCAGGTGCCCCAGTGGAAGACCGCGCAGGGCGCCGGCGATTTGTGCCCGGACTGAGGGACTTCCCCTTCCCGCGCGGTGGGCGGGCCCAGGCGCACGGAGACCGCCTGCCGGGACCGCTTTAGCCTACGCCTTCCGAGAGACCCTCCCTTAGAGAGACCAGGTTTGAAGCCCTGGCTGGCCAGCCGGAATGACATAGTTCTCTGGAAGGGGGCAGGGAGGCAGCCTCAATTCATTTCGACCCTTCTGTTTGCATTTAAAGTCTCAAGTCGATTCGCGGATATTTAAAATATCAATAAATCATGGAAAAGTCTGGCATCCCCGACTTCATAGGGCGTTTCACCCAGGAGGTCTCAGGGAAGGGTGCCGAAGCTGCAGAACTGGTTCCTGGACTGAGGTCTACATACCCTACCCCTGCGCTGAACAAATACAGCTTCTTGGCAACAGATCTGGTCACCAAAGCAATGGACTAGGTGGTTCAGAGGACAGGTGGGAAGGCCATCACCCAGGCCAGGCAAGAAAGGGAGAGGCCTGAACCAAGGTGCCAGATGCGGAAAAAGATAGGAAGTGGCTGCTGGTTTCCCTCCTGTCCTTCCAGACCCGCCCATCACCCTGCTCTGTGACTGGGGCACTGGCTTTTGTGGATGACATCAACTGTCCTCTAGCTTTCTGTCCGGTGTTGGCCAATGAAAGGCACCTGCAGGAGATGGATCACAGCGCAGGATGTTATTCAGGACCTCCCCCTTGCAGCATCAGAGGGCCATTTTATTAGCTCTGTCTGCATTCTTTATCTGAAAGCCATTTCTCCAATCTTGTGGCCCTCTCCTAGAGTTCTCTCTTAGTTCTGTTTGCACCTGCCACCCCTGCCCTTGCCAGCCAGGGGCTGGTTATGTTTCCCAGTGAGTGCATGCTCAGTTGATCAGTCCTGTCCTACGATGGACTCCTCTCCGTGGGATTCTCCAGACAAGAATACCCGAGTGGATTGCCGTGCCCTCCTCCAGGGAATCTTCCCAACCCCAGGATCAAACGAGTGGGATACTGAACCCGGGGGGGGGACGCCGCCCGCGCACTGCGCCTGCGCTCCGCGGCTCCCCACGCCCCGCACCCGCAGGTGCCCCAGTGGAAGACCGCGCAGGGCGCCGGCGATTTGTGCCCGGACTGAGGGACTTCCCCTTCCCGCGCGGTGGGCGGGCCCAGGCGCACGGAGACCGCCTGCCGGGACCGCTTTAGCCTACGCCTTCCGAGAGACCCTCCCTTAGAGAGACCAGGTTTGAAGCCCTGGCTGGCCAGCCGGAATGACATAGTTCTCTGGAAGGGGGCAGGGAGGCAGCCTCAATTCATTTCGACCCTTCTGTTTGCATTTAAAGTCTCAAGTCGATTCGCGGATATTTAAAATATCAATAAATCATGGAAAAGTCTGGCATCCCCGACTTCATAGGGCGTTTCACCCAGGAGGTCTCAGGAAGGGTGCCAAGCTGCAGAACTGGTTCCTGGACTGAGGTCTACATACCCTACCCCTGCGCTGAACAAATACAGCTTCTTGGCAACAGATCTGGTCACCAAAGCAATGGACTAGGTGGTTCAGAGGACAGGTGGGAAGGCCATCACCCAGGCCAGGCAAGAAAGGGAGAGGCCTGAACCAAGGTGCCAGATGCGGAAAAAGATAGGAAGTGGCTGCTGGTTTCCCTCCTGTCCTTCCAGACCCGCCCATCACCCTGCTCTGTGACTGGGGCACTGGCTTTTGTGGATGACATCAACTGTCCTCTAGCTTTCTGTCCGGTGTTGGCCAATGAAAGGCACCTGCAGGAGATGGATCACAGCGCAGGATGTTATTCAGGACCTCCCCCTTGCAGCATCAGAGGGCCATTTTATTAGCTCTGTCTGCATTCTTTATCTGAAAGCCATTTCTCCAATCTTGTGGCCCTCTCCTAGAGTTCTCTCTTAGTTCTGTTTGCACCTGCCACCCCTGCCCTTGCCAGCCAGGGGCTGGTTATGTTTCCCAGTGAGTGCATGCTCAGTTGATCAGTCCTGTCCTACGTATGGACTCCTCTCCGTGGGATTCTCCAGACAAGAATACCCGAGTGGATTGCCGTGCCCTCCTCCAGGGAATCTTCCCAACTCCAGGATCAAACTAGAGTCCTCTGCATTGGCAGGCAGATTCTTTATCACTGAACCACCTGGAAAGCCTGTGGCTTTCAGAGGTTTCCTTTAACCCTGCCTACATTTTTTAAATAGTCCCTTTGTTAAATTCTGGATGTGCCATGCCATCTTTACCTTACCACCTCTTTCCTACCATTCCAGGATAATATAACAGATTTTGACTTTATTGTGGTTGGTAAGATTCACTTAAAAAAAAAAAAAAGTGCCAAAGAAAGATGGGACTTTTAAAGATGAGATGTCTCCCAGACTCATCTCGATAGTTCCCAGGCTCCAGGCAACCATCATGGTGGCCTCCCTACAGACCTCCCTGGCCTGAGGACATCAAAGACAGTTTGAGTAGGCCCGCAAATGTGGTTCAGACTGAAAGTGTTCAACCTCAATCTGAGACTTAAACCCAGGGGCCAGACTTAATCAAACCTGTTTGGGACTTGAACCCATACAACCGGGACTTGAATCCAGCCTAGACCCTGTTTGGGACTTGAATCCATGTGGCTGGGACTCGAACCCAGCCTAGACCCTGTTTGGGACTTCGGCCGGGATTTAAACCCAGCCTAGACCCTGCTTGAGACTTGAACTCACGTGGCCAGGACTCAAACCCAGCCTAAACCCTGCTTGGGACTTCGGCCGGGACTCGAACTCAGCCTAAATCCTGTTAATTAAAATCACTTACCCAATGTCTGGACCCACTGAGGTTCAGGTTCTTCATGTCTCTTTGCAGAGAAGAATTCAGCGAGAGACAAAGTGATAAGTAAGAAATGGATTTATTCTGATTCAGAGAAAGTACACTTCACAGACAGAGTGCGGGCCATGGCAGAGCAAATCCAGTGGCCCTGAAAGCATGGCGTTCTTAGTTTTTATAGACTGGGTAATTCCGTATGCTAATGAGTGGGAGGATTATTCCAGCTCTTTTAGGGAGGGGTGGAACTGTCATGGCTCCTCTGGGTGTGTCATTTAGCTTGCTGACTGAGGATCAAGGTCTGGTCTGCCATCTTGGACCCATTTGATTCTAATGGGTTTATGCTGTGTCCTTGGGCTGTCATTCTTTTCAAAAATTGTGCCCTGCCCCTTTCCCTCCTAACCCTTACAAGACTACTCACAATCAATGTGTTCACAAAAGAGCTGGGAATCAAGTGAGTGTCCCGCATAGTAGAACTTTTGAATGCCTCCGAATAAAGAGCATCTTTGTTAAATTCTGGATGTGCCATGCCATCTTTACCTTACCACCTCTTTCCTACCATTCCAGGATAATATAACAGATTTTGACTTTATTGTGGTTGGTAAGATTCACTTAAAAAAAAAAAAGTGCCAAAGAAAGATGGGACTTTTAAAGATGAGATGTCTCCCAGACTCATCTCGATAGTTCCCAGGCTCCAGGCAACCATCATGGTGGCCTCCCTACAGACCTCCCTGGCCTGAGGACATCAAAGACAGTTTGAGTAGGCCCGCAAATGTGGTTCAGACTGAAAGTGTTCAACCTCAATCTGAGACTTAAACCCAGGGGCCAGACTTAATCAAACCTGTTTGGGACTTGAACCCATACAACCGGGACTTGAATCCAGCCTAGACCCTGTTTGGGACTTGAATCCATGTGGCTGGGACTCGAACCCAGCCTAGACCCTGTTTGGGACTTCGGCCGGGATTTAAACCCAGCCTAGACCCTGCTTGAGACTTGAACTCACGTGGCCAGGACTCAAACCCAGCCTAAACCCTGCTTGGGACTTCGGCCGGGACTCGAACTCAGCCTAAATCCTGTTAATTAAAATCACTTACCCAATGTCTGGACCCACTGAGGTTCAGGTTCTTCATGTCTCTTTGCAGAGAAGAATTCAGCGAGAGACAAAGTGATAAGTAAGAAATGGATTTATTCTGATTCAGAGAAAGTACACTTCACAGACAGAGTGCGGGCCATGGCAGAGCAAATCCAGTGGCCCTGAAAGCATGGCGTTCTTAGTTTTTATAGACTGGGTAATTCCGTATGCTAATGAGTGGGAGGATTATTCCAGCTCTTTTAGGGAGGGGTGGAACTGTCATGGCTCCTCTGGGTGTGTCATTTAGCTTGCTGACTGAGGATCAAGGTCTGGTCTGCCATCTTGGACCCATTTGATTCTAATGGGTTTATGCTGTGTCCTTGGGCTGTCATTCTTTTCAAAAATTGTGCCCTGCCCCTTTCCCTCCTAACCCTTACAAGACTACTCACAATCAATGTGTTCACAAAAGAGCTGGGAATCAAGTGAGTGTCCCGCATAGTAGAACTTTTGAATGCCTCTCGATATAAAGAGACAATCTAGATCTTTATGGAACAAGAGCTGGTGCTCGTCCAACTGCAGCTGGGCTGTTTTTGAATGAGTCAATATCCTTGGAACACTTAAAAGAATCTTGGGCACAGTGTCTGAAAAAATGTATTTATGAAGGAGCTGCTGAGTGAGGCAATTGTTGATGAGAGTCTCCAGTTGTTTCTGTAGAAAACCCAGAGAATGTTCCCAAAGAGAGAGAAATGTAAGGTGATAGAGCGAGTAACAATTGCCCATAGCACTCCAGATCGGCTAGGTTTCCTGACCATTTCTCTGGTTTGTAAAGACAAACTGGTTTAACTAGTTTAATTTGTCCTCATCCCCACCCCTCACAAAAACATACAGATAAAACAAGACACCAAGGTACTATCTTGACAAAATTTGCTGAAAGGTAACCCCCAGAGTAGCTGTTTACAATGAGAATTAATGTCCACTATTTGTACTGAATACAAATGAAGCCAGAACAAAAAACTTAACATGTATTTTTGGTCTTTCATTGTGTTGAAGAGGAAGGATCCTTTGTTGTTCAGAAAGCAGCCTGGGTACTAACTAAGCTAATCTAGGTAAGGAGTATAGGGACAGAACAAAAGGAGCCTCAGAAGGCTAGACTGATCCACAAACCTCAGCTAGAACTTGTGTTTCTCTTGAAGGAAGTAGGGAGGAAGAGAACCAGAAAAGTGTTGAGGATGGGAGTGAGAAAAACGAAGATGGAGAGTAATCTGAGTTTAAGAGAGATTTCTGGGAGATTTGAGACAGTGAAACTAGGAATTTAGCATATCTCCCATTCTGAATGATACTGAGAGATACTGAGAAACAGGAAAATGGATTTTTAAATGATTTGTTTGTATAATAAGTGGAATTCTTCTTTTGTGCTATAATACTGAGGGCTTTCTGGCAAATGTTAAAAACACAAACTGACTTAACTGAAAAAAAAAAAATCTATGCATAGATAGCTTCAGGTATGGCTGGATCCAGGATGCAAACAACGTCATCACATATGGTCACACCTTCCCTCTCTGTTGACTTCAAAGTGTTTATTCTCATAAAGTGATTTTTCCCCACCTCTTCACCTTTCCCCAGTGTTGAGCCTATATCATCCTTATAGTTAATAATTCCACTATAAACAAAGCACATATTTCCTAATAGTTCCAATAAAATCTTATTATTTCTCATTAGCAAACTCTGGACCATATACCCAATCATATGGTTTAGTCTGGGGACAAAGAATGGGGAAGGAGTCACTCTTCAAAGGAAAATCAAGGTTCTATTATCAGCAAAAAACCCCACAAAGTCATAGGCAAATGAAAAAAAAAATGTCCACTACAAGTACTTCTCAAAGAAACTTTAGCTAAGATTTATATTGCTTTTCAATTTTTTTTTTCTAGAATTGCATTTCTTTTGAAAACGACATCATGTTGACATGAGAAGAATGGCCACTGAAATGTTCTTTCAACTTAAAGTGAAATATCTTGCTAGTCCTAAGAGGTGCCAGAAAAGATTTTTTTAAATATATTTTTCTCTGAGTTTCCGTATACATACAGCTTTTGCTTAAAGGCCTCTTTTCTGATTCCAGGAAATGGTTCAAATTCCTCAAAGCCTGAAGAAGTTACCAGAGTTCCTGATTACCATTGTGAAAGTACGGATATCCCCCACCAGCACAACAGCAAGTTCTGCAATTAGGCACAAAGCACAGTACTTGTAACACTCTGGGCTAAAGAGCTAAGAGTTGGTTTGCACATCCACACAGGGAGTCCCACAGTAGCAGCCCATTTCAGGGGCATTCAGACTTTTATTAACTCAAATACTTGCCACACCACTACAAATCTTAAAATATGTGATACAACATACTGTCTCAAAGTTCAAGCAGTTGCTTTAGCCTTCGAATTGTGTACAAAACAAAGGGAACCAACAATAAGCGCAGCTGTTTTCCCCTCAATCAATTCTTTCTTCATTACCATTTAGTACCCTATTTAGTACCACATTTACTCACTTCACTGTTTACTAACTCTGTGCTTCAGGTTCCTTATCAGAAAAAGTGATAATAATAACCTGTGTTATAAGGATTAAATTAATTAATACATGTAAAGTGTTGAGAACAATGTTGGACACTCAATAAACACTAAATTAATGTTTGCTATTATGATTACAGGTGCCCAAAAGTAAATCACTCTTCATAGGTAAAACAAGTGAAAAATTCTGTGCAGATCATGTCTGAGCAGAATGCTGTGTAGGGGGAGTAGCTGTTCATTCAGCTTCGGAGACCATAAGAAAATGCAAATTCAGTGTTGAGAGATCCTCTCATTTTTTAAATGTGAGGTAGACATTTTGATTTTTTGTTTTGTTTTGTTCTGTTCTTAATCATGCCACAAAACTTGATCTTAATTTCCCCTCCAGGAATCAAACCTTGGCCAGCACCAAGTCCTAACCACTGGACAACCAGAGAATCCCCAGAAATCTTGATTTAAAGAAAATATTCATAGTACGGAGATTACTTAAAAAACTAGGAATAAAACCACCGTATGACCCAGCAATCCCACTTCTGAAGGATTGATCCCCTGAGGTAACCAAAGTTGAAAAAGACACATGTACCCCATTGTTCATTGCAAAACTATTTACAATAGCTAAAACATGGAAGCAACCTAGATGTCCACTGACAGATGAATGGATAAAGAAACTGTGGTATATATATACAATGGAATGTTACTCTTCCATAAAAAGGATTGCATTTGAGTCAGTTCTAGTGAGGTGGATGAACCTAGAGCCTATTATACCAAGTGAAGTAAGTCAGAAAGAGAAAGATAAATATTGTATATTAGCAATAGTATACTATTGTATCCTAACACATATATATATGCAATCTGGAAATACGGTACTCCATTGCTGAATGTATGAGAAGCAATGGAGAAATAGACATAGATAACAGACTTATGGACACTGAGGGAGGGAGGAATGGGTGAGATGTGTGGAAAGAGTAGCATGGAAATTTACATTACCATATGTGAAATAGACAATTGATAACCAACAAAATCTGCTGTAAGACTAAGGGAACTCAAACAGGGAAACATGAGAAGTCTGTTTACTAACTTCCTTTTTTTGCTTCAGGTTCCTTATCAGAAAAGTGATAATAATAACCTGTGTTATAAGGATTAAATTAATTAATACATGTAAAGTGTTGAGAACAATGTTGGACACTCAATAAACACTAAATTAATGTTTGCTATTATGATTACAGGTGCCCAAAAGTAAATCACTCTTCATAGGTAAAACAAGTGAAAAATTCTGTGCAGATCATGTCTGAGCAGAATGCTGTGTAGGGGGAGTAGCTGTTCATTCAGCTTCGGAGACCATAAGAAAATGCAAATTCAGTGTTGAGAGATCCTCTCATTTTTTAAATGTGAGGTAGACATTTTGATTTTTTGTTTTGTTTTGTTCTGTTCTTAATCATGCCACAAAACTTGATCTTAATTTCCCCTCCAGGAATCAAACCTTGGCCAGCACCAAGTCCTAACCACTGGACAACCAGAGAATCCCCAGAAATCTTGATTTAAAGAAAATATTCATAGTAGGAGATTACTTAAAAAACTAGGAATAAAACCACCGTATGACCCAGCAATCCCACTTCTGAAGGATTGATCCCCTGAGGTAACCAAAGTTGAAAAAGACACATGTACCCCATTGTTCATTGCAAAACTATTTACAATAGCTAAAACATGGAAGCAACCTAGATGTCCACTGACAGATGAATGGATAAAGAAACTGTGGTATATATATACAATGGAATGTTACTCTTCCATAAAAAGGATTGCATTTGAGTCAGTTCTAGTGAGGTGGATGAACCTAGAGCCTATTATACCAAGTGAAGTAAGTCAGAAAGAGAAAGATAAATATTGTATATTAGCAATAGTATACTATTGTATCCTAACACATATATATATGCAATCTGGAAATACGGTACTCCATTGCTGAATGTATGAGAAGCAATGGAGAAATAGACATAGATAACAGACTTATGGACACTGAGGGAGGGAGGAATGGGTGAGATGTGTGGAAAGAGTAGCATGGAAATTTACATTACCATATGTGAAATAGACAATTGATAACCAACAAAATCTGCTGTAAGACTAAGGGAACTCAAACAGGGGCTCTGTAACAGCTTAGAGGGTGGGAAGGGGAGGGAGATGGGAGGGAAGTAAAACAAAAATCTATAAAAAAAATTATTTCTTTTCTTTTCTGCCTGTGAACGTTGCTGAGTAAGCATCATTGAGGCCTTTCTCCTACATTGCCATCATGTCCAAGTCTGTCTCCCAAAGAACCCAAACAGCTGCAGAAGCTCCTCATTGAAGGACAGAGCTCTGAAACAACAGAGAGTCTGAGGAACCATTTTGAGCAATGGAGAGACTGTATGGTAACGATGGAGCTAAGCAAACTCAGATTGACTGTATTGTTTTTAGCCAAAGATGGTGAATCTTTGTACAGTCAGCAAAAACAAGACTGGGAGCTGATTGTGGCTCAGATCATGGACTTCTTATTGAAAAATTCAGACTTAAATTGAAGAAAGTAGGGAAAACCATGAGATCACTCAGGAATGGCTTAAATTAAATCCCTTACGATTATACAGTGGAAGTGACAATGATTCAAAGGATTAGATCTGATAGAGTGCCTGAAGAACTATGGAGAGAGATTCATAACATTGTACAGGAGGGAGTGATCAAAATCATCCCCAAGAAAAAAAAATGCAAAAAGGCAAAATGATCGTCTGAAGAGCTGGTACAAATAGCTGAGAAAAGAAGTGAAGTAAAAGGCAAAGGAGAAGAGGGAAAAATATACCCACCCATCTGAATGCAGAGATCCAAAAAATAGCAAGGAGAGATAAGAGAGTCTTCCTAAGTGAACAATGGAAAGAAATAGAAGAAAGTAGTAGAATGAGAAAGACTAGAGATCTCTTCAAGAAAATTAGAGATATCAAGGGAACATGTCATGCAAAGATGGGCACAATAAATTAAGAAGAGGTGGCAGGAATACACAGAACAACTCTACAAAAAGGATTGCACTGACCCAGATAAGCATGATGGTGTGATCCCACACCTAGAGCCAGATATCCTGAAGTGTGAAGTCTAGTGGGCCTTAGGAAGCACTACTACGGACAAAGCAGGTGGAGGTGATAGAATTCCAGCTGAGCCCTTGATAACCCACCAAATCTGCTGTAAGACTAAGGGAACTCAAACAGGGGCTCTGTAACAGCTTAGAGGGTGGGAAGGGGAGGGAGATGGGAGGGAAGTAAAACAAAAATCTATAAAAAAAATTATTTCTTTTCTTTTCTGCCTGTGAACGTTGCTGAGTAAGCATCATTGAGGCCTTTCTCCTACATTGCCATCATGTCCAAGTCTGTCTCCCAAAGAACCCAAACAGCTGCAGAAGCTCCTCATTGAAGGACAGAGCTCTGAAACAACAGAGAGTCTGAGGAACCATTTTGAGCAATGGAGAGACTGTATGGTAACGATGGAGCTAAGCAAACTCAGATTGACTGTATTGTTTTTAGCCAAAGATGGTGAATCTTTGTACAGTCAGCAAAAACAAGACTGGGAGCTGATTGTGGCTCAGATCATGGACTTCTTATTGAAAAATTCAGACTTAAATTGAAGAAAGTAGGGAAAACCATGAGATCACTCAGGAATGGCTTAAATTAAATCCCTTACGATTATACAGTGGAAGTGACAATGATTCAAAGGATTAGATCTGATAGAGTGCCTGAAGAACTATGGAGAGAGATTCATAACATTGTACAGGAGGGAGTGATCAAAATCATCCCCAAGAAAAAAAAATGCAAAAAGGCAAAATGATCGTCTGAAGAGCTGGTACAAATAGCTGAGAAAAGAAGTGAAGTAAAAGGCAAAGGAGAAGAGGGAAAGATATACCCACCCATCTGAATGCAGAGATCCAAAAAATAGCAAGGAGAGATAAGAGAGTCTTCCTAAGTGAACAATGGAAAGAAATAGAAGAAAGTAGTAGAATGAGAAAGACTAGAGATCTCTTCAAGAAAATTAGAGATATCAAGGGAACATGTCATGCAAAGATGGGCACAATAAATTAAGAAGAGGTGGCAGGAATACACAGAACAACTCTACAAAAAGGATTGCACTGACCCAGATAAGCATGATGGTGTGATCCCACACCTAGAGCCAGATATCCTGAAGTGTGAAGTCTAGTGGGCCTTAGGAAGCACTACTACGGACAAAGCAGGTGGAGGTGATAGAATTCCAGCTGAGCTATTTCAAATCCTAAAATATGATGTTGTGAAAGTGCAGAACTCAATATGCCAGCAAATTTGGAAAACTCAGCAGTCGCCAAAGGACTGAAAGGTCAGTTTTCATTCCAATCCCCAAAAGAGACAAAGTCAAAGAATGCTCAAACCACCCCACAATTGCACTCATTTCACATGCTAGCAAGGTAATGCTCAAAATCTTCCAAGCTAGTCTTTAACAGTGTGTGAATCAAGATTTAGAAAAGGCAGAGGCAGAGTTAGAAAAGGCCAAAGAACCAGACATCAAATTGCCAACATATATTGGATAATAGAAAAAGGTAGATTTCCAGAAAAACATCTATTTCTGTTTCACTGACTACGCTAAAGCCTTTGACTATGTGGATCACAACAAACTGTGGCAAACTCTTAAGGAGATGAGACTACCAGACCACCTTACCTGCCTCCTGTGAAACCTGTATGTAGGTCAAGAAGCAACAGTTAGAACTGAACACGGAACAAAAGAATGGTTCCAAATTGGGAAAGGAGTACGTCAAGGCTGCGTATTGTCACCCTGCTTATTTATCTTATATGCAGAATACATCATGCGAAATACTGGACTGGATGAAGCACAAGCTGGAATCAAGTTTGCTGGTAGAAATATCAATAACCTGAGATATGCAGACGACACCACTTTAATGGCAGAAAGGGAAGAGGAACTGAAGAGGCTCTTGATGAAGATGGAAGAGACAAGTGAAAAAGCTGGCTAAAAGCTTGACATTCAAAAAATGAAGATCATGGCATCTGGTCCTATCACTTCATGGTAAACAGATGGCCAAACAATGGAAACAGTGACAGACTTTATTTTTCTGGACTCCAAAATCACTGCAGATGGTAACTTCAGCTACAGAATTAAAGACGTTTGCTCCCTGGAAGAATGGCTATTGACAAACCTAGACAGCATATTCAAAGGAGAGACATTGCCTACAAAGGTCTGTATAGAAAAATTGGGCACAATAAATTAAGAAGAGGTGGCAGGAATACACAGAACAACTCTACAAAAGGATTGCACTGACCCAGATAAGCATGATGGTGTGATCCCACACCTAGAGCCAGATATCCTGAAGTGTGAAGTCTAGTGGGCCTTAGGAAGCACTACTACGGACAAAGCAGGTGGAGGTGATAGAATTCCAGCTGAGCTATTTCAAATCCTAAAATATGATGTTGTGAAAGTGCAGAACTCAATATGCCAGCAAATTTGGAAAACTCAGCAGTCGCCAAAGGACTGAAAGGTCAGTTTTCATTCCAATCCCCAAAAGAGACAAAGTCAAAGAATGCTCAAACCACCCCACAATTGCACTCATTTCACATGCTAGCAAGGTAATGCTCAAAATCTTCCAAGCTAGTCTTTAACAGTGTGTGAATCAAGATTTAGAAAAGGCAGAGGCAGAGTTAGAAAAGGCCAAAGAACCAGACATCAAATTGCCAACATATATTGGATAATAGAAAAAGGTAGATTTCCAGAAAAACATCTATTTCTGTTTCACTGACTACGCTAAAGCCTTTGACTATGTGGATCACAACAAACTGTGGCAAACTCTTAAGGAGATGAGACTACCAGACCACCTTACCTGCCTCCTGTGAAACCTGTATGTAGGTCAAGAAGCAACAGTTAGAACTGAACACGGAACAAAAGAATGGTTCCAAATTGGGAAAGGAGTACGTCAAGGCTGCGTATTGTCACCCTGCTTATTTATCTTATATGCAGAATACATCATGCGAAATACTGGACTGGATGAAGCACAAGCTGGAATCAAGTTTGCTGGTAGAAATATCAATAACCTGAGATATGCAGACGACACCACTTTAATGGCAGAAAGGGAAGAGGAACTGAAGAGGCTCTTGATGAAGATGGAAGAGACAAGTGAAAAAGCTGGCTAAAAGCTTGACATTCAAAAAATGAAGATCATGGCATCTGGTCCTATCACTTCATGGTAAACAGATGGCCAAACAATGGAAACAGTGACAGACTTTATTTTTCTGGACTCCAAAATCACTGCAGATGGTAACTTCAGCTACAGAATTAAAAGACGTTTGCTCCCTGGAAGAATGGCTATTGACAAACCTAGACAGCATATTCAAAGGAGAGACATTGCCTACAAAGGTCTGTATAGTCAAAGTTATGGCTCTTCCAGTGATTGTGTACAGATGTGAGAGCTGGACTATAAAAAAAAAAAAAAAAAGGCACCAAAAGATTGATGCCTTTGAATTTTGGTGCTGGAGAAGACTATTGAGAGTCCCTTGGAGTGCAAGGAGATCAAACCAGTCAATCCTGAAGGAAATCAACCCTGTATATTCATTGGAAGGACTGATGCTGATGCTCTAATATTTTGGCTACCTGGTATGAAGAGCCAACTCATTGAAAAAGACCCTGATGCTGGGAAAGATTGAAGGCAGGAGGAGAAGGGGACAACGGAGGATGACGTGGTTGGATAGAATCACTGACTCAATGGACATGGGTTTGAGCAAACTCTGGGAAATAGTGAAAGACAGGGAAGCCTGGCATGCAGTCCATGGGGTCGCAAAGCATTCAACACAACTGAGCAACTGAACAACAAGAAAGCAAGAGGTGGCTAGTGCTTCATCCACCCAAAGAGTTTGAATTGGCTCTCGAAACTTTGGTGTTTGTCTTGGAGGTGGTTTTGGTGGAAATGACAACTTTGGTTGTGGAGGAAATTTCAGTGGTTGAGGTGTCTTTGCTGCCAGCCATAATGATGGTGGATATGGTAACAGTGGGGATGGCTATAATGGATTTGGTAATGATGGAAGCAGTTTTGGAGGTGGCAGAAGCTGCAGTGCTTTTGGCATTTACAACAATCAATCTTCAAGCTTTGAACCCATGAAAAATGGAAACTTTGGAGACAAAAGTTCTGCCCCATGGTGGTGGAGGCCAGTAGGTTCCCAAACCATGAATCCAAGGTGGTTATGGTGGTTCCAGAAGCAGAAGTAGCTATGGCAGCAGCGTGTTTTGATTAGTGCCAGGAAACAAAGCTTTGTGGGAGAAGACAGCCAGAGAAGTAACAAAAGAAGATTACACAGATTTAAGAAGGACAATGGCATCTGGTCCTATCACTTCATGGTAAACAGATGGCCAAACAATGGAAACAGTGACAGACTTTATTTTTCTGGACTCCAAAATCACTGCAGATGGTAACTTCAGCTACAGAATTAAAAGACGTTTGCTCCCTGGAAGAATGGCTATTGACAAACCTAGACAGCATATTCAAAGGAGAGACATTGCCTACAAAGGTCTGTATAGTCAAAGTTATGGCTCTTCCAGTGATTGTGTACAGATGTGAGAGCTGGACTATAAAAAAAAAAAAAAAAAGGCACCAAAAGATTGATGCCTTTGAATTTTGGTGCTGGAGAAGACTATTGAGAGTCCCTTGGAGTGCAAGGAGATCAAACCAGTCAATCCTGAAGGAAATCAACCCTGTATATTCATTGGAAGGACTGATGCTGATGCTCTAATATTTTGGCTACCTGGTATGAAGAGCCAACTCATTGAAAAAGACCCTGATGCTGGGAAAGATTGAAGGCAGGAGGAGAAGGGGACAACGGAGGATGACGTGGTTGGATAGAATCACTGACTCAATGGACATGGGTTTGAGCAAACTCTGGGAAATAGTGAAAGACAGGGAAGCCTGGCATGCAGTCCATGGGGTCGCAAAGCATTCAACACAACTGAGCAACTGAACAACAAGAAAGCAAGAGGTGGCTAGTGCTTCATCCACCCAAAGAGTTTGAATTGGCTCTCGAAACTTTGGTGTTTGTCTTGGAGGTGGTTTTGGTGGAAATGACAACTTTGGTTGTGGAGGAAATTTCAGTGGTTGAGGTGTCTTTGCTGCCAGCCATAATGATGGTGGATATGGTAACAGTGGGGATGGCTATAATGGATTTGGTAATGATGGAAGCAGTTTTGGAGGTGGCAGAAGCTGCAGTGCTTTTGGCATTTACAACAATCAATCTTCAAGCTTTGAACCCATGAAAAATGGAAACTTTGGAGACAAAAGTTCTGCCCCATGGTGGTGGAGGCCAGTAGGTTCCCAAACCATGAATCCAAGGTGGTTATGGTGGTTCCAGAAGCAGAAGTAGCTATGGCAGCAGCGTGTTTTGATTAGTGCCAGGAAACAAAGCTTTGTGGGAGAAGACAGCCAGAGAAGTAACAAGGAAGGTACAGATTACACAGATTTGTGAACTAAGCCAAGGACAATGGTGGCAGGGCCCAGCTGCTACAAAGAAGACATGTTTTAGACAATTCTCATGGGTATGGGGGAAAAACTCAAGGACTGCACTTGTTACTAATTCTGTAACAGGTTATTTAATTTCTGTTCTGTGGGAAGTGTAAAGCATTCCCACAAAGGGCTTTTTTTTTGCACAAAGGGTTTTAATGTAGATTTTTAAAATTTGCACTCATGCTGTTGATTGCTAAATGTACTAGCCTGATCATGATGCTGAATAAATGTGTCTTTTTAAAAATTAGTCTACTCTGGAGCCATTTTGACAAACTACCCCAACTCTGTGGAGTTAGAATTTCTTCAGGGCTGTGCTAGGTTCCATTCAAAATTTATTTACAACCTGCTTTAGTGGAGAAGCTGTTGTCTTCAGAAACCTTGGTGTAGTTGAACTGATAGTTGTTCTGATAGTTGAACTGATAGTTACTGTGTTTCGCCCTGGAGTTTGCCATTAAAAGGGTCACCCATGCAAAGTAATGGAGGCTTTGGGTTATTATTGATTGTTGGCAGCCCTATGCAGTATATCTAAATTGAGTTATGGTACCAGATAAGTTATAGATGGGAATGAAGCATGTGTATCATCTATTATCTTGTACAATTGATAAAATATTTAATACCCTCTTGAAAAGAAATAGTTATTTATTTATATATTTGGCTGCACTGGGTCTTAGTTTCAGCATGTGGGATCTAATTTCCTGAACAGGGAATCAACTCAGGCCCCTTACATTAGAAGTGCTGAATCTTAGCTACTGAACCAACAGGGAAATCCCTTGATTTTTTTTTTTTTAATGAAAATTTCTGGTTACTAAAAATGCAAGTACATTCATTTTATGTAAAAACTCAACAAACTAAGAATAGAGGAAACTAACTCAACAGAGGCTGTATATGAAAAACCCACCATTAGCATTATTTGCAATGGTGAAAGACTAAAAGCTTTTCCTCAAGAATAAGACAAGGATTCCCCGAAGGTTTAGTAGTTAAGAATCTGCCTGCAATGCAGGAGATGCAGGAGATGTGGGCTTGATTCTTGGATCAGGAAGATCTCCTAGAGGAGAAATGGCAACCCACTCTGATATTCTTGCCTGGAAAATCCCACAAAAGATTGTGACAGGCTACAGGCCACAGGGCTGCAAAGAACTGGACATAACTGAGCATGCACGCACATTCACATGCATGTTCACTTTCACTTCTGTTCAACATAGTGCTAGCCAGAGCAATTAGGCAAGAAAAAAGAAAGAAATAGGATCAAAATTGAAAGGAAAGTAAAATGACTTCTGTTCCTAGATTACATAAGCTTATATATAGGAAATCCTAAATACTCCACAAAAAGACAGTTAATTCAGCAAAATTGAAGGATATAAAACCAATGCTTAAAAATCAATTGCATTTCTATACATGAACAATGACACTCTAAAAAGGAAATTAAGAGGGAAAAAATCCATTTATAATGCATCCAAAGCAATAAAATACTTAGAATAAACCTAACAACAGAGATGAAAGACCTGTACAATGAAAACTAAAAAGCATGACTGAAAAATATTAAAGACACAAATAAATGGAAAGATATTTTGTTTTCATAGATTGCAAAACTTTAAATTACTAAAATGTCAATACAACCCAAAGTGATCTACAAATTCAATGCAACTCTTATCAAAATGCCAATGATATTTTTTGCAGAAATGGAAAAATCCATCCTAAAGTTCATATGGAACCTTAGATCCTGAAAGCCAAAACAGTCTTGAAAACAAAAAACAAAGTTAGGGATTTCTAGTTTCAAAACTTACTACAAAGCTACAGTAATCAAAGTAGTGTGGTAGTAGTACAGAGACATGTACACCAATAGAATAGAGTAGTCAAGAAAAAACACATGTATAGTCAAATAATTTTTGACAAAGATGTCAAGACAATGTCAAAGACCATGAAAGACCAGTCTTTCAACATTTGATGTTGGGAAAACTGAATACCCACAAGCAAAAGAATGAAGCTGGATCCTGACCTTACACCATATATAAAAATAAATTCAAAATTAACCAATGTTGAGTTATAATTAATGAAGACATAAATGTAAGAGCTAAAACCATTAAATTCTTAGAAGAAAACATATGGGAAATGCTTCATGACATTGGATCTAATAATAATTTTTTGGATGTAACTCCAGAGGAATAAGCAAAAAGAGAAAAGACAGCTAAGTTGGACTCTACCAAAATTAAACCTCTTTTGTGTGTCAAAATACACTATCAGTTGAGTGAAAAGGCAATCCAAAAAGTGGGAGAATATATTTGCAAATTATGTATCTGATAAGAGATTGATATCCAGAATATATGAAGAATGCCCACAACTCAATGACAATGGCAAAAGCAACCAATTAAAAGTTATCAAAAACCTTAAATAGACAGTCCTTCAAAGAAAATCTACAAATGGCCAATAAGCACAAGGAAAAGATGCTCAGTATCACTAACCATTAGGGTTTTACTCAAAACCACAATAAGATACCAGTTAACACCTAACAGGAAGATTATTATAGAAAATAAAGACAAAAAACAGTAAGTGTTGGTGAGGATGTGGATAAATTGGAACACTTGTGCATACCTGGTAAGAATGTACAATGGAACCCACACTATCAAAATAATTTGGCAATTCCTCAAAACATTAAAAATAGAATTATCATATAATTTAACAATTCTATTTCTGGGTATTAAATGTAGTGAAATCAAGGACTTGAATGAATATTTATAAGCTCATAGTCACAGCAGCTTTATTCTCCATAGCCAAAATGCAGAAACAATGCACGTGTTGTCAGATGAACAGATAAACTGTGGAATATACGTACAATTGAATATTATTCAGCCTTTAAAAAGAAGGAAATTCTGGCATATGATAGAGCATGGATGAACTCGAAGGACACTAAGTAAGTGAAGTAAGCCAGAAACAAAAAAATTAATGTTACATGATCTATATGAGGCACACAGAGTAATCATTATGGAAAAATCCAAATGAACTTTTTGGCTAACACATTAGAATAACTGTATCAGGGACAGGAATGGGGGCTTACAGTTTAGTGGGTACAGAGATTTAGTGGCAGAAGAGGGAAAAATTTCAGAAATGGTTAATAGTGATGATTGCCCAATAGTGTGAAAACAGCTTGGAACTGTACACTTTATTTTACTTATTTTTTATTGAGCTATGCTATAATATATACATACCTATGTACATATATATATACACATACACATATACATAAATAAATACATACTCTATTTAATATTCTTTTCCATTACAGTTTATCACAGCAATTGAATATAGTTCATCATGTGATACAGTAAGACCTTGCTGTTTATCCATCCTATATATACCAGTTTGCATCTGCTAATCCCAAACTCCTACTTCTACCCTCTTTCACCCTCCTCGCCTCAGCAACTCTCAGTCTATCCTTTATGTCCCTAATTTTGTTTCTGTTTCATAGATAGGCTTATTTGTGTCATATTTTAGATCCACATATATTATATGATATTTGTCATTCTCTTTCTGACTTACTTCACTTAGTGCAATAATCTCTAGTTGCATCCACATAGCTACAGATGGCATTACTACATCCTTTTTTATGACTGAGTAGAATTCCATTGTATATATGTACCACATCTTCTTTATTCATCCATCTGTCAAGGTATATCGAGGTCACTTCCATGTCTTGGCTATTGTAAACAGTGCTTCTATGAGCACAGGTGTACATGTATCTTTATAAATATTTTTCTTGGGGCTTCCCTGGTGGTCCAGTGGGTAAAGAGTCCACCTTGCAATGCAGGGGGCACCGGTTTGATCCCTGGCCCCTGAGGATTCCACGTGCCTTGGAGTAGCTGGACCAGTGTGTCCAGTTGTGAGCACTCTGGAGCACGTGTGCCCAGAGCTGGTGCTCTGCAGCAAGAGAGGCCACTGCAGTGGGAGGCCCACAGAGGCCAAAGAATAAAGATGGATGAAAATAAATACATAAAAAACCAATAAAAGAGTCCAAAATTTAAAAAAATATTTTTTATTGGAGTATAGTTGTTTTATAATGTCTGTGTCTCTGTTTCTGCTTTGTAAAAAGAGTCTGTACCAATTTTTTTTAGATTCCATCTATATACATTAATATATGATATTTGTTTTTCTCTTTCTGACTTCACTCTGTATGACAGTCTCTAGGTCCACCCATATCCCTACAAATGACCCAGTTACATTTCTCTTTATGGCTGAGTAATATTCCATGGTATATACTTACCACATCTTCTTTATTCATTCATCTGTCAGTGGACATTTAGGTTGCTTTCATGTCTTGGCTATTGTGCCTACTGCTCCTATGAACCTAAAGGTGCATGTGTCTTTTGGAATTACAGTTTTGTCTGGATATATGGCCCAAAGCAGGATTACTGGATCATATGAGAATTCTGTTTTTACTTTTCTGAGGAACCTCCATATTATTTTCCACAGTGGCTGCACCAACTTACACTCCCACCTGTTGAACACTCCCACAGTGTAGGAGTGTTCCCTTTTCTCCACACCTCTCCAGTATGTGTTATTTGTAGACTTTTTAATGATGACCATTCTGACCAATGTGAGGTGATACTGTTAGGGTAATCACTGACTAAAACTGCCTATCCTGGCCAAACATGATAGTAACCTCTTGCACAAGTTATCTTACAACAGGAGATCCAGATAAGGAACTCAGAACTAACAAGCTAACACCAACTGGAAGAATTCTGGAAAGGTCAAAAGAAGAGAGGAGTCACCAGTCCATGTGTCCTACAAACCTCCCAGAATTCTCCTGGCTGGAATCCATCTTGCCTGAATGATGCATGCACCACCAGGAAGAACTCTGAATCAGAAAGGTTTGTCAGAGATATATATGTACACTTTAAAATAATTTAAATGTCTGTAAAAAATAAAAAATAATAATCAAAATGGTAAATATGTGTTATATATATTTGCCATAATTAAAAAAAAGGTTTTTTGATTTTGGCCTCTTTTATTGTTTTTATTTATTTATTTATTTATTTGTTTTCATCCATCTTTGTTCTGTGTGGACCTCCCATTGCAATGGCCCCTCTTGCTGGGGAGCACCGACTCCAGACACATGCGCTCCAGAGTGCTGGCTTGTAATTGGACACACTGGGCCAGCCACTCTGCAGCACGTGGAATCTTCCCAGGCCAGGGATTGAACCAGTGCCCCTTACGCTGCAAGGCAGACTCTTTTACCCTCTGGACCACCAGGGAAGCCCTGCCGTAATTTTTGAAAAGTCAAGTTACAAAACGCAAATATATAAGCACTCTGTCAAACACATCCATAATCACAAGTCAGAACTTACAGAGGAAAAGATGTTAACGAACACAATTTTTTAAATCACACAAGGAATCAATAGGAAGAGTCAAGGAGATGCAGAGGCTCTCATCCTGGTTGCTTCTTCCTGACACTACTGATCCCCATTGATGCCTGGCTGTGACTTCCCAAGGATTCCCAACCTGGCCAATCTGCAAGCATCTTTTGGCTACAAGGTTATTTTGCTGCCACTCTGGTGACCTTCTGGTGAGACCAACTAGCATGTTCAGTTACTTTCCATATCCCTCACAGTTCAGGCAGGGACCTATGCTCCCTCCCACACGCCACAGGAGTATGAGAAGAGTTGACAGTGTCTCCGCAACCCCACTCCACCATGTCTAGGCCACACTCATGTCCCTCCACTTTGCCATCCTGTGTTGGTGCAGAGACACCTGTGAGGCATCCTCTTCCCATGTTCCCTTCAGGGAGTGGAACTGAAGCCCCTTCTACTCTTGGCTTCCTGATAACTTTGGATTTCTGGAAAGGTCAAAAGAAGAGAGGAGTCACCAGTCCATGTGTCCTACAAACCTCCCAGAATTCTCCTGGCTGGAATCCATCTTGCCTGAATGATGCATGCACCACCAGGAAGAACTCTGAATCAGAAAGGTTTGTCAGAGATATATATGTACACTTTAAAATAATTTAAATGTCTGTAAAAAATAAAAAATAATAATCAAAATGGTAAATATGTGTTATATATATTTGCCATAATTAAAAAAAAGGTTTTTTGATTTTGGCCTCTTTTATTGTTTTTATTTATTTATTTATTTATTTGTTTTCATCCATCTTTGTTCTGTGTGGACCTCCCATTGCAATGGCCCCTCTTGCTGGGGAGCACCGACTCCAGACACATGCGCTCCAGAGTGCTGGCTTGTAATTGGACACACTGGGCCAGCCACTCTGCAGCACGTGGAATCTTCCCAGGCCAGGGATTGAACCAGTGCCCCTTACGCTGCAAGGCAGACTCTTTTACCCTCTGGACCACCAGGGAAGCCCTGCCGTAATTTTTGAAAAGTCAAGTTACAAAACGCAAATATATAAGCACTCTGTCAAACACATCCATAATCACAAGTCAGAACTTACAGAGGAAAAGATGTTAACGAACACAATTTTTTAAATCACACAAGGAATCAATAGGAAGAGTCAAGGAGATGCAGAGGCTCTCATCCTGGTTGCTTCTTCCTGACACTACTGATCCCCATTGATGCCTGGCTGTGACTTCCCAAGGATTCCCAACCTGGCCAATCTGCAAGCATCTTTTGGCTACAAGGTTATTTTGCTGCCACTCTGGTGACCTTCTGGTGAGACCAACTAGCATGTTCAGTTACTTTCCATATCCCTCACAGTTCAGGCAGGGACCTATGCTCCCTCCCACACGCCACAGGAGTATGAGAAGAGTTGACAGTGTCTCCGCAACCCCACTCCACCATGTCTAGGCCACACTCATGTCCCTCCACTTTGCCATCCTGTGTTGGTGCAGAGACACCTGTGAGGCATCCTCTTCCCATGTTCCCTTCAGGGAGTGGAACTGAAGCCCCTTCTACTCTTGGCTTCCTGATAACTTTGGATTTCTGCCTGGAAGACGAAGGTCACAATACAAAAGTCCACCTCTTTGCTCTTACTCTCACTTTCTTCTCCTTTCTGTACTCAAGTAGCAAATTGAACTTTGACTCTTTTCTTTTCCTCATCTAAAGAAAAAAAGACACTCTTTTAGGTGTCTTAATCCTCCCCAGCCTCATGATTAGTCGGTACCTCTGGCTGACTAGAGAAGGTCATATACACGGAAATGTGAAAGTGAAGAACATGCTATATATTATTTCATCCTGTCCCTTCAGGCTGTCTTTTCACAGCCAACAGGTGTCCCCTCCCCCGGGTCTGTCCTCCAAACTCCACTTTCCAGTGCCCAGCCCACCTCTGCAATGAGACACACTACTCAAGTGGGGGTGGGCAGGGCTGCGGCATGGACTACATTCACAGTTCTTTCTCTGTCCTGCCTTCCACAGACTGTCCACTGTGTTCTCCATCAATCCTCTGAAAGTTCCTTTCTGTCTCAGTTGATTTCCCCACCTAGTGGAGGATTTTTCTGACAGGGGAAACCTCTTCTTACCTTCAGTTTCCCACCAGGATTGCTGGTCTCTTTTCTGATTCCTTCTTTTCATTTTCTTTCATCCTATCTGGTAGAGAAGGGACTTTTCTTGTCCTCTTAGGTGTCCAATGTCTTCCACTAATGTTCAGCAGGTGTTCTGTTCCATTTGTAGATGTATTCTTGATGTACTTGTGCGGAGAGAGGATGTGTAATTCCATATCCTTCTATTCTACCACCTTGACTCCTCCTCTGTGTGTTATCTATTTTTTATATTTATTTATTTAGCTGTGTCAAATCTTAGTTTGCAGCATGTGAGATCTTTAGCTGTGGCCTTAGAATTCTTAGTTGCAGCATGCAAACTCAGTTGCAGCATTTGGCATCTAGTTCTCTGACCAGGGATCGAACCTGAGCCCCCTGCATTGGGAACATGAAGTCTTAGCCAGTGTACCATCAGGGAAGTCCCTTCTGTATGTTATTTTAAATTAAGCAAAATTGACTAATTTGGGCAATAAAGGAAGATAATTGTTCTTATATCAGAACAGTCCAGAGTTTCAGGCCAGGTTTTTAACCAAATGCTGAAATGATAGAATTAGGACCCAGTTTCTCTCTATTTCTCTAATCTGCATCTTTGTTGTTGCCTCCATTCTTGTCAGGCTTCCCCCCTTATGGCTTCGAGACAACCATCAGAGGCTCCAGGCCCCACAAGCTTTCTTGTTCACACAAAGGGAAGAAGAGCATGTTCTCTCATCCAATTGTTGAACCAAAGTCATGAGCTTAGTTGGGGCAAATGTCCTTCCCTGATCCAATCACTGTGTTGACTGAGATAATACCTTTTAGCTTAAGTTAAACACCACATCCCATGTGACATATTCCATCCTTAAAGCAGAAGATGGGTATCAAGCTCCCCTGAGGTCCATGGATCATGGGAATAAGCATTAGATATCATTACCAAGAAAAAGGGAAAATTGTGTTGGGTGATCAAAAGTAGTGATGTCTGCTATCTCCAATGTCTACCAGATCTGATTTGACTTGTTGCTTTATTAAATACTATAAAAAAAATGTAAAAAGTTTTTTTCCCTTCCTCTGAAAGTTCCTTTCTGTCTCAGTTGATTTCCACCTAGTGGAGGATTTTTCTGACAGGAAACCTCTTCTTACCTTCAGTTTCCCACCAGGATTGCTGGTCTCTTTTCTGATTCCTTCTTTTCATTTTCTTTCATCCTATCTGGTAGAGAAGGGACTTTTCTTGTCCTCTTAGGTGTCCAATGTCTTCCACTAATGTTCAGCAGGTGTTCTGTTCCATTTGTAGATGTATTCTTGATGTACTTGTGCGGAGAGAGGATGTGTAATTCCATATCCTTCTATTCTACCACCTTGACTCCTCCTCTGTGTGTTATCTATTTTTTATATTTATTTATTTAGCTGTGTCAAATCTTAGTTTGCAGCATGTGAGATCTTTAGCTGTGGCCTTAGAATTCTTAGTTGCAGCATGCAAACTCAGTTGCAGCATTTGGCATCTAGTTCTCTGACCAGGGATCGAACCTGAGCCCCCTGCATTGGGAACATGAAGTCTTAGCCAGTGTACCATCAGGGAAGTCCCTTCTGTATGTTATTTTAAATTAAGCAAAATTGACTAATTTGGGCAATAAAGGAAGATAATTGTTCTTATATCAGAACAGTCCAGAGTTTCAGGCCAGGTTTTTAACCAAATGCTGAAATGATAGAATTAGGACCCAGTTTCTCTCTATTTCTCTAATCTGCATCTTTGTTGTTGCCTCCATTCTTGTCAGGCTTCCCCCCTTATGGCTTCGAGACAACCATCAGAGGCTCCAGGCCCCACAAGCTTTCTTGTTCACACAAAGGGAAGAAGAGCATGTTCTCTCATCCAATTGTTGAACCAAAGTCATGAGCTTAGTTGGGGCAAATGTCCTTCCCTGATCCAATCACTGTGTTGACTGAGATAATACCTTTTAGCTTAAGTTAAACACCACATCCCATGTGACATATTCCATCCTTAAAGCAGAAGATGGGTATCAAGCTCCCCTGAGGTCCATGGATCATGGGAATAAGCATTAGATATCATTACCAAGAAAAAGGGAAAATTGTGTTGGGTGATCAAAAGTAGTGATGTCTGCTATCTCCAATGTCTACCAGATCTGATTTGACTTGTTGCTTTATTAAATACTATAAAAAAAATGTAAAACATGCTTGATTGAGAAAGGTTAATTACATGTGAAATGACGCTAGGATTCAAGGAAGTCTGCTCTAGATTTTGTGTAGTGTTATATTAACACTGGGATTCTCTTTATTCTATTAACAAAATAAACTCATTTTGGTGGTTTTTTTTTTCTTCTCTTTCTGTTTTTTTCTTAAATTATTTATTTATATGGCTGTGCTGGGTCTTAATTGTGGTATGCAGTATCTAGTTCCTTGACTAGGGAGTGAACCCCGGGTCCACTGCATTGGGAACACAGAGTCTTAATCACTAGGCCACCAGGGAATTCCCTCATTTGGTTTTTTTTTTTTTTTATTATTGTAAAACAGAAACAACTTAATATTAGCAACTCTTCTCCATAGTACAGATCCTTTCTGACTTCTGATTCTTGCTCTAGGAAATTTCTTTTAAAATAATATTTTATTGTCTACACATGATAAAAGTTCACCTGTTTCCTGGGTGTCCTGGACCACTTCTCTCACCAGCCTTTGTCCTTGCCCTAGCACTTAGTTTGAATCCTAGGGTCTCTACAAGGTACAGGAGCCTATAGCCAGCACCCCTGGCTGTGTGGACAGGCTGCAGGTCTACATGTCAACTTCCTCTTAAAGATAATTAAAATGGGTCATAAACCACCTCACAACTGAACAAAGTTAGCTCTAATTTTTATCATATTGCTTATTATTAGGTACAATATTAATAATATCTGTTAGGTCATTATGTGCATCTATCAAGTACCTTTGTCACACAAAGGGAAGAAGAGCATGTTCTCTCATCCAATTGTTGAACCAAAGTCATGAGCTTAGTTGGGGCAAATGTCCTTCCCTGATCCAATCACTGTGTTGACTGAGATAATACCTTTTAGCTTAAGTTAAACACCACATCCCATGTGACATATTCCATCCTTAAAGCAGAAGATGGGTATCAAGCTCCCCTGAGGTCCATGGATCATGGGAATAAGCATTAGATATCATTACCAAGAAAAAGGGAAAATTGTGTTGGGTGATCAAAAGTAGTGATGTCTGCTATCTCCAATGTCTACCAGATCTGATTTGACTTGTTGCTTTATTAAATACTATAAAAAAAATGTAAAACATGCTTGATTGAGAAAGGTTAATTACATGTGAAATGACGCTAGGATTCAAGGAAGTCTGCTCTAGATTTTGTGTAGTGTTATATTAACACTGGGATTCTCTTTATTCTATTAACAAAATAAACTCATTTTGGTGGTTTTTTTTTTCTTCTCTTTCTGTTTTTTTCTTAAATTATTTATTTATATGGCTGTGCTGGGTCTTAATTGTGGTATGCAGTATCTAGTTCCTTGACTAGGGAGTGAACCCCGGGTCCACTGCATTGGGAACACAGAGTCTTAATCACTAGGCCACCAGGGAATTCCCTCATTTGGTTTTTTTTTTTTTTTATTATTGTAAAACAGAAACAACTTAATATTAGCAACTCTTCTCCATAGTACAGATCCTTTCTGACTTCTGATTCTTGCTCTAGGAAATTTCTTTTAAAATAATATTTTATTGTCTACACATGATAAAAGTTCACCTGTTTCCTGGGTGTCCTGGACCACTTCTCTCACCAGCCTTTGTCCTTGCCCTAGCACTTAGTTTGAATCCTAGGGTCTCTACAAGGTACAGGAGCCTATAGCCAGCACCCTGGCTGTGTGGACAGGCTGCAGGTCTACATGTCAACTTCCTCTTAAAGATAATTAAAATGGGTCATAAACCACCTCACAACTGAACAAAGTTAGCTCTAATTTTTATCATATTGCTTATTATTAGGTACAATATTAATAATATCTGTAGCATATGGGTCTTTTTGCTTCAATTTGACTGTGAAAACACTAAGAAAAAGTAGGGGTCCATTGGAAGGGGATCACCAAGACCAAGCCCAACAACAATACTGGGGGTGAAGGGACTCACCCCAGCTTTCTGCCTTTGCCCCCTACCAATTCACTTTTTCTCCCCTCTAAGCCCTCTCTCTAAACACAGGTGAAGAACAATAAGCAGCCTGTCACCAAATTTTCTGTATGCAAAATAATCTCTCTCCTCGCTCCATTAATCCTTAAAGACTTTTTCATTTTAAAACTTGAGATGTGACTGCTCACACTGGGTATTTAATATCATATGTAATAATAACCAGTATGGTAAAAATTAGAGCTATCTCTGCTTCAGCTGTGAGGTAGTTTATGAACCACTTTAATGATCTGTAAGGAGACGTGGACATGCAGACTGGCAGCCTGCCCACAGGGCAGGTGGTGCTGGGCATCAGCTCCTGACGGGTGATGGGAGGCCTATGCACTATTGTTAGCTCTCCTGCCCTACAACTGTGTGACCTTGAGCAAACCATTTAACCCCTCTGGACCTACCAGCTCCTCAGCTCTAAACAGCATGATTAAACTTGATGTTCTCTATGCTCTTTTCACCTGCAGCATTCCAAAATATTCAAAGAAATTGATTTTGTTTTTCACCGGTCACAAATGAGAAGTTACAAATAAAGAATTCTTGTCTTTTCTAGAACAGGAAAGATCATCAAGAAACACTCATTCAGGGCTTCCCTGGTGGTCCAGTGGGTAAGAGCCCACCTTGCAGCGCAAGGAGTGCTGGTTCGATCCTTGGCCCTTCTACATGATAAAAGTTCACCTGTTTCCTGGGTGTCCTGGACCACTTCTCTCACCAGCCTTTGTCCTTGCCCTAGCACTTAGTTTGAATCCTAGGGTCTCTACAAGGTACAGGAGCCTATAGCCAGCACCCCTGGCTGTGTGGACAGGCTGCAGGTCTACATGTCAACTTCCTCTTAAAGATAATTAAAATGGGTCATAAACCACCTCACAACTGAACAAAGTTAGCTCTAATTTTTATCATATTGCTTATTATTAGGTACAATATTAATAATATCTGTAGCATATGGGTCTTTTTGCTTCAATTTGACTGTGAAAACACTAAGAAAAAGTAGGGGTCCATTGGAAGGGGATCACCAAGACCAAGCCCAACAACAATACTGGGGGTGAAGGGACTCACCCCAGCTTTCTGCCTTTGCCCCCTACCAATTCACTTTTTCTCCCCTCTAAGCCCTCTCTCTAAACACAGGTGAAGAACAATAAGCAGCCTGTCACCAAATTTTCTGTATGCAAAATAATCTCTCTCCTCGCTCCATTAATCCTTAAAGACTTTTTCATTTTAAAACTTGAGATGTGACTGCTCACACTGGGTATTTAATATCATATGTAATAATAACCAGTATGGTAAAAATTAGAGCTATCTCTGCTTCAGCTGTGAGGTAGTTTATGAACCACTTTAATGATCTGTAAGGAGACGTGGACATGCAGACTGGCAGCCTGCCCACAGGGCAGGTGGTGCTGGGCATCAGCTCCTGACGGGTGATGGGAGGCCTATGCACTATTGTTAGCTCTCCTGCCCTACAACTGTGTGACCTTGAGCAAACCATTTAACCCCTCTGGACCTACCAGCTCCTCAGCTCTAAACAGCATGATTAAACTTGATGTTCTCTATGCTCTTTTCACCTGCAGCATTCCAAAATATTCAAAGAAATTGATTTTGTTTTTCACCGGTCACAAATGAGAAGTTACAAATAAAGAATTCTTGTCTTTTCTAGAACAGGAAAGATCATCAAGAAACACTCATTCAGGGCTTCCCTGGTGGTCCAGTGGGTAAAGAGCCCACCTTGCAGTGCAAGGAGTGCTGGTTCGATCCTTGGCCTGGAAAGATCCCACAGTGTCACAGAGCAGCTGGACGGGTGTGTCCAATTAAGAGTCAGCGCTCTGGAGCACATGCGCCCAGAGCCAGTGCTCCGCAACAAGGGAGGCCACTGCAATGGGAGGCCCATACATGACAAAAGAATTAAAAAGATAGATGAAAATAAACAAATGATGACTTAGAGGCAAAAATAAAAGAATTGTTTAAGAAACACTCATTCATGCTGAATGGGGTTAAAGAAGAAATGAAGTGTAGACAGGGAAACACAGAGTAATCAGCCTGTCAGAGGACAAGCTCCTGTGCAGGGCCTGACCTCCTGAGTCTAGTGGGCTCCAGAGAGTGCCCTCACAGCCTCTGTGTGCACTTAACTCCCCATGCCCTTTGGCCTGGGGAGAGGTTGAATATTCTAGATTCATAGGATTCCCTTCTTCCGAAGTCCCTCCAGGGACCCATTGCTCTCTCCCATCGCCTCTGTTCCCTAGGGCAGAGCCCTAACTATGGGGTAGCATCCGAGGTGTTGTCCCATGACACCTCAATTAGGGTGACAATTGGAAAGCTTGAAATAACCTTCACTCTTTCTCAAAAATCTCACTAAAACAACTAGGAAAGGTTTTTTCTATTATTACTTTGTTGTTGTTATTTTTTATTTAGTTTTGGCAGTGCTGGTCTTCATTGCTTGTTATGGGTTTTCTCTAGTTGTGGCAAGAGGGCTACTCTCTAGTTGCAGTGCTCTGGCCTCTCATTGTGGTGACTTCTCTTGTTACTGAGCATGGGCTCTAGGCACACAAACTCAGTAGTTGTGGAGCTCAGGCTTTGTTATTCCATGGCATGTGGGATCCTCCTGGACCAGGGATCTAACCAGGGATTGAACCCATGTCCCCTGTATTGGTCAGCAGATTCTTAACCACTGGACCACCAGGGAAGCTCAGGAAAGGTGTATTTGTTTTTGTTTTGTTTTATTTTTTTAAAGATATATATCTACAAGGATCACAAGAAGAAAGAAGATGAGACAACTACTGAATTTGGGGAGTTAGAAAATGCCTGAACAAGTAGTAACTGGCTTCAAAGACTCTAGTAAACAGAATTCTAAGTTAGGGATGGTGGAAAATAAGGAGCAGTCCAGTTTACACTGCAAAGCTCCAAAGCTCATGAGTTGGCAGGACCAGGTTCCACTAAAGTGGGGATGGACATAAAATGGATTGATTTAAAATCCCTTTAAGAAGATGTCCATTCCCTAGATGCCCCTCTCAATGTCACGGCAAGGAAACTCCCTCTCCCCTACCATAGTAGAAGACTAGAGGTCTTCTCTCTGAGAGCAAAGAGGAATGCTCTCAGAAGAAAGGAAATCTGAGGGTTCTCCCACTGGGGGACATCAGGCCTAACTGAGGATAGAGAAAGTCACATGGAAAGCAGGATGGTGTGACTGTTCATATACTGAAGGTTAAAAACACTAGCCCTCTTCCACTTTTTAACTCCCAGGATAATGGCAGGTAGGCCTCTACTGTCCAAGAACCTGGGGAAATCTTATCCAAATATTCTAAAGACCTCAGGAGAGAGACTTCAATATTCTGACATAGGAATTTGCTAACCATTGACTCCACTAGACCTCTGTCCAGTGAAATAAACAACTGACAGGTCATAATCCACACTCTGAGAGTTTCCAATCAGCATTTTATGCCCTATCCTTAAACACAAGCAGAGGTCAAGGATCACCACACATCTGAGGAAAGCCTCAGAGAGACCAAAACTGAGATACCTTCGAGGAAATTGAGCCTATCCACAGGGAGAAAACAATGTTTTTTTAATAACCAAAATTCTCAGAGATCAGGACATTACAGCAATGAAAGAAGGGAAGCTTATTTATAAAAAGGAATATTCAGAGAACACAAAGAGAGTCATGAAAATTTCAGACATACTAGTAGAAAGATTTTTTTTTAGTTATTCTGTATCTACCTTTGGTTTTTCTGGGTCTTCATTGCTACCCTAGGGCTATCTCTAGTTGTGGGGATTATTTTGGTGCATGGGCTTGTCACTGTGGTGGCTTCTCTTTTGCAGAGCATGGGTTCTAAAGTGTGGGCTCAGTAATTATGGCACACAGGTTTAGTTGCTCCAAGGCTTGTGGAATCTTCCTGGAACAAGGATCAAGCCCATGCCCATGTCCCCTGCATTGGCTGGCAGATTCTTATTCGCTCTGCCACCAGGAAAGTTTTGAAAGGTTGTTTTTTTTTCTTCAGTAGAAAGATGGAAAAGAACAGTGTTCCATGATGTGAAACAAAAGGACAAAAAAATCAAATATTGGATAGAAAAAGTGAGACAATGGGAAAACCTACTCTGGAAGTACAACATCCAAATAAAGAGTCCAGAAAGATAGAACAGAGAAAACACAGGTGAAGAAATAATTCTTGAAATGATTCAGGAGAATATCCTAGAGTTTGCAAATTGAAAGGACCTATGGAGTACCTAGCATGTTTCTCTAAAATAGGCCCACATGAAGGCATATTTTAGCTAAATTTCATAATCTTTGGAACTTCCCAGGAGGCACAGTTGGTAAAGAATCCATCTGTCAAAGCAGGAGACACAAGAGACATGGATTCAATCCCTTGATTGGGATGATCCCTTGGAGAAGAAAATGGCAGCCCATTCCAGTATTCTTGCCTGGAAAGTCCCATTGTCAGAGGAGCTTGGCAGGCTATAGTCTACGAGGTTGCAAAGAGTCAGACATAACTGAGCACACACACACACACACACACACACGCACAAGGGACTAGTAGAACATCTTCAAGCTTCTAGAAGGAAATTAAAAACAAAAAACTTAATAGGACATATAAAAAATTGAAGATGACACAAACAGACAGAAAGATATACCATGTTTTTGGACTGGAAGGGTTAATATTATTGAAATGACCACACTACCCAAGGCAATCAACAGATTCAATGCAATCTCTATCACAGTACCAATGACATTTTTTACAAAAGTAGAACAAATGATTTTAAAATGTGCATGGAAACACAGAAGACCTCAAATAGCCAAAACAATTCTGAGAAAGAAAAACAAAACTAGAGGAATCATGTTCCCTGTCTTAAACTATGCTACAAAGCTATAGTAATCAAAATAACATAAAAACAGAGGAATAGAGATCCCAGAAATAAAGCATGCACTCACAGTCAACTAATCTATGACAAAGGAGGCAAGAATATACAATGGAGAAAAGACAGCATCTTAATTAGTGATGCTGGGAAAAATGGACATCCACATGTTAAAAATGCAGTTAGAACACTCTTTAATACCACATACAAAAATAAACTCAAAATGAATGAAAGAACTAAATGTAAGACCAGAAACCATAGAACTCTTAGAGAAAAACATAGACAGACACTCTTTGGCATAAATAATAACAATATTTTTTTGTTCCTCTCCTAAAGCAAAGAGAATAAAATAAAAATAGGAGCTAATTAAACTTAAAAACTTTTTCACAGCAAAGGAAATCACTGACAAAATGAAAAGATAGTCTATTGAATGGGAGAAAATAGTTCCAAATGATATGACCAGAAAAGAGCCATATATAAACAGTTCATACACCTCAACATCAAAAAAACAAACAACTCAGTTTTCAAAGTGGGCAGAAGATTAAATAGACTTTTTCCAAAGAGAAAGTGCAGATGGCCAGCAGGCGCATGAAAAGATGTTCAACATCACTAAGTATCAGGAAAATGCAAATCAAAACCACAATGAGATGTCACTTAACACCTGTCCAAATGGCTGTCATCAAAAAGAACACAACAAATGTTGGCAAGGACATTGAGAAAGGGAACACTATTTGTACACTGTTGGTGGGAATGCAAATTGGGGCAGTGACTGTGAAAAACAGAACAGAGGTTTTTCACAGTGGTTGCACCAATTTACAATCCCATCAATAGAATTAGCATATGACCCAGCAATTCTACTCCTGGGTTTACATGCAAAAAAACAAAAGCACTAATTCAAAAAAATGCATGCACCCCAATGTTCAGAGTAGCATTATTTATAATAGTCAGGATATGGAAGCAACTTAAATGTCTGTCAACAGATGAATGGATAAAGATGTGGAATACTTCTTTTTTTGTTGTTAAAGATTTATTTATTTATTCATTTTTGCGGGGTGGAGAGGGGGGAGGGAGGGGAGCAGGCGGGCCACTTCTATTGGTCTTTCATTTGTCTATTTTCACCCATCTTTGTTCTTTGGCCTATATGGGCCTCCCATCGCGGTGGCCTCTGTTGTCACAGAGCACCAGTTCTGGACGCATGCACTCTAGAGCTCCGGCTTGGTAATTGGACACATTGGTTCAGCCGCTCCATGGCACGTGGGATCTTCCCAGGCCAGGGATCGAACCGGCACACCTTGCACTGCAAGGCGGTGTCCTTATCCACTGGACCACCAGGGAAGCCCTGTGGAATACTTCTTGTTATTGTTCAGTCACTAAGTCATGTCCAACACTTTGCAACCCCATGGACTGCATGCCAGGCTTCTCTGTCCTTCACCATCTCCCTGAGTTTGCTCAAACTCATGTCCATTGAGTTAGTGATGTCATCCAGTCATCACATGCTCTGTTGTCCCCTTCCCCTCATGCCCTCATCTTTCCAAGCATCAGGGTCTTTTCCAGCAATTTGGCTTTTCACATCAGGTGGCCAAAGTATTAAAATTTCAGTTTCAGCAGTGGTCCTTCCAATTAATGTTCAGGGTTCATTTCCTTTAGGATTGACTGGTTTGATCTCCTTGCAATTCAAGGGACTCTCAAGAGTCTTCTCCAGGGCTTCCCTGGTGGTCCAGTGGGTAAAGAGTTCACCTTGCAGTGCAAGGGAAGCCAGTTCCATCCCTGGCCCAGATAGATCCCACGTGCTGAGGAACAGCTGGACTAGCGTGTCCAGTGGTAGGCCAGAGCTCCGGAGCACATGCGTGCAGAGCCAATGCTCTGTACCAAGACAGGCCACTGTGATGGGAGGCCCACACAAGCCAAAGAGTAAGGATGGATGAAAAGAAATAAATAAAAATCCACTAAAAGAGGCCAAAATTTAAAAAAAAAAAAAGTCTTCTCCAACACCATAGTTTAAAGGCATCAGTTTTCCAGTGCTTAGCCTTCTATATGATCCAACTCTCACATTGATACATGAGTACTGGAACAACCATAGCTTTGACTCTACAGACCTTTGTCAGCAAAGTGTTATCTTTGCTTTTTATATGATACCTAGGTTTGTCATAGCTATTCTTCCAAGAAGCAAGCATCTTTTAATTTCATGGCTGCAGTCATCATCCACATTGGTCTTGGAATCAAAGAAAAATAATTCTCACGCTGTTTCCACTTTTTCCTCTTCTACTTGCCATGAAGTGATAGGACTGGATGCCATCATCTTCATTTTTTGAATGTTGAGTTTTAAGCCAGCTTTTTCACTCTCCGCTTTTACTTTAATCAAGAGGCTCTGTAGTTTCTCTTCACTTTCTGCCATTAAAGTGCTATCACCTGCATATCTGAGGCTGATATTTCTCCTGGAAATCTTGATTCCAGCTTGTGAGTCATCCAATGCAGCATTTCATATGATGCACTCTGCATACAAGTTAAATAAGAAGGATGACAATATAGAGCCTTAACGTACTCCTTTCCCAATCTGGAACCAGTCTGTTTGTTGTTCTATATCTGGTTTTAATTGTTGCTTCTTGTCCTGCATACAGGTTTCTCAGGAGGCAGGTAATGTGGTCTAGTATTTCCATCTCTTTAAGAACATTGCACAGTTTATCAGAATAAATTGAACTGAATATTCCAAAGCTTATCTTTAAGAGTATCCACACAGTCAAAGGCTTTAGTGTAGTCAATGAAGCAGAAAGTGAAAGTGAAATCACTGAGTCATGTTCAACTATTTGTGACCCATGGACAAGCCATGGAATTCTCCAGACAAAAATATCAGAGTGGGTAGCCTTTCCCTTTTCCAGAGGATCTTCCCAACCCAGGGATCAAACCCAGGTCTCCCACACTACAGCAGATTCTTTACTGTCTGAGCCACCAGGGAAGTCCAAGAATACTGAAGTGGGTAGCCTATCCCTTCTCCAAGGAATCTTTCCAACCCAGGAATCAAACCAGAGTCTCCTGCATTGCAGGCGGATTCTTTACCAGCTAAGCTGCAAGGAATGTTTTGGAATTCCATTGCTTTTTCTGTGATCCAGCATATGTTGGCAATTTGATTTCTGGTTCCTCTGCCTTTTCTAAATCCGCCTTGTACATTAGGAAATTCTCAGTTCACATACTGTTGAAGCCTAGCTTGAAGGAATTTGAGCATAATCTTGTTAGCATGTGAAATGAGTGTCATAGTATGGTAATTTGAACATTCTTTGCCATTGCATTTCTTTGATATTGGAATGAAAAATGACATTTTCTAGTCTTGTGATCACTACTGAGTTTTCCAAATTTGCTGGCATAATGAATGCAGCACTTTAACAGTACTATCTTTTAGGATTTGAAAAAACTCAGCTGGAATTCCATCACCTTCACTAGCCTTGCTCATAGTAATTCTTCCTAGGGCCCACTTGACTCACATTTCAGGATGTCTGGCTCTAGGTGAGTGACCACACCATCATCATTTTCCGTATTATTAAAAACTTTTCTGTAAAGTTCCTCTGTGTATTCTTGCTGCCTTTTCTTAATCTATTCTGCTTTTGTTATGTTCTTGTGTTTTTGTCCTTTATTGTGCCCATCTTTGCAAGACATGTTCCCTTGGTATCTCTAATTTTATTGAAGAGATCTCCAGTCTTTCCCATTCTATTGTTTTCCTCTATTTCTTTGCATTGTTCACTTAAGAAGGCTTTCTTATATCTCCTTGCTATTCTCTGGAACTCTGCATTAAGTTGAGTAATTCTTCTCTTTCTCCTTTGCCTTTCACTTGTCTTCTTTCTTCAGCTATTTATAAATCCTCTTGAAGCAACCACTTTGCCTATTTGCATTTCTTTTTCTTAGGGATGGTTTTGGTCATTGCCTCCTGGACAATGTTACAAACCTCCATCCATAGTTCTTCAGGCACTCTGTTTACTTTGAATCTATTCATCACCTCCACTGTATAATCATAAATGGAATATGCATAATCATACATGGGATTCAATTTAAGTCATACCTAATATAATCATACATAGGATTTGATTTAGGTCACACCTGAGTGGCTTAGTGGTTTTCCCTACTTTCTTCAATTTGAGCCTGGCACAATAAGGAGCTGATGATCTGCTCCACTGTCAGCTCCAGGTCTTGTTTTTGGTGACTGTATGGAGTTTCTCCTTCTTTAGCTGCAAAGGACATAATCAATGTGATTTCAGTACTGACCATCTGGTGATGTCCATGTGTAGAGTTGTCTCTTGTGTTGTTGGAAGGCGGTGTTTACTATAACCAGTGCATTCTCTTGGCAAAACTCTGTTAGCCTTTGCCCTGCTTCATTTTGTACTCCAAGGCTAAACTTTCCGGTTACTCCAGGTATCTCTTGACTTCCTACTTTTGCATTCTAGTCCCCATTGATAAAAAGGACATCTTTTTTTGGTGTTAGTTCTAGGAGGCGTACATAGAATCGTTCAGTTTCAGCTTCTTCAGCATTTGTGATTGGGGCATAGATTTGGATTACTCTGATTTTGTATGGCTTGCCTTGGAATCAAATTGAGACCTTTCTGTCATTTTTGAGATCACAATCAAGTACTGCATTTTGGACTCTTTTGTTGACTATGAGGGCTACTCCATTCTTTTTAAGGGATTCTTGTCCACAATAGTACTAATGGTCATCTGAATTAAATTCACCCATTTAATTCACTTATTCCTAAAATGTCAATATTCATTCTTGCCATCTCCTGTTTGACCACTTCCAATTGACCTTCATTCGTGAACCTAATAGTCTAGGTTCCTATGCAATATTGTGTTTGACAGCATTGGACTTTACTTTCACAACCAGATAGAACCACAACTGGACATCATTTCTGCTTTGGCTCAGCCTTACCTGGTGTGTGTGTGGGGGGGGTCATCTTCCAGTGTCATATCTTTTTGCTTTATCACACTGTTCATGGGGTTCTCAAGGCAAGAATACTGAAGTGGTTTGCCATTCCCTTCTCCACGTTTTGTCAGGCACTAGCTAGCAGGAACATCCCTTCAGCCACTCAACATAGCTGGATGACATGCCTCGTATTCTGGTTGTCCCATGGCTTGTCTTGCTTGAGCATGTAAACCTTCACTGATGTTGGGTGTCAGTCAATGTGTGGCTGGCAGTGGAGGCAAGGGCCCTGCTGGAGTGGCTGGGAAGGGCATCTGGGAAGGCTGGAGCCAATGTTGGAGGACACCCAAGAGTGGAGGTCCCCCAGCCTCACTGTTGCTGATGGCCACTCCTGGAGCTGATCTGCCAGCCAGGAGTCACTGAGCGCCATGGAGACCATCCACCACTCAGGAACAGAGATTACCTAGGCCTCTCCACTGCCACAGGTCGCCCAGGGGCCAATCTGCCACCACCACCAGCTCTGCACTGGGAACTGGGAGCACTGGTTGCTATTGTGCAGCCACCTCCGTCACTGGCATGATCTCTGAGAAGCCACTTCAAGGCCTGCCTGCCATCTTAAGATGGTCATTTAAAAGGAATATTCCCATTTGTGGCAATATTGCTTGGAGGAATTATGCTAAGTGAAATAAGCCACACAGAGTCTTTTTGGTGTTAGTTCTAGGAGGCGTACATAGAATTGTTCAGTTTCAGCTTCTTCAGCATTTGTGATTGGGGCATAGATTTGGATTACTCTGATTTTGTATGGCTTGCCTTGGAATCAAATTGAGACCTTTCTGTCATTTTTGAGATCACAATCAAGTACTGCATTTTGGACTCTTTTGTTGACTATGAGGGCTACTCCATTCTTTTTAAGGGATTCTTGTCCACAATAGTACTAATGGTCATCTGAATTAAATTCACCCATTTAATTCACTTATTCCTAAAATGTCAATATTCATTCTTGCCATCTCCTGTTTGACCACTTCCAATTGACCTTCATTCGTGAACCTAATAGTCTAGGTTCCTATGCAATATTGTTTTTGACAGCATTGGACTTTACTTTCACAACCAGATAGAACCACAACTGGACATCATTTCTGCTTTGGCTCAGCCTTACCTGGTGTGTGTGTGGGGGGGGTCATCTTCCAGTGTCATATCTTTTTGCTTTATCACACTGTTCATGGGGTTCTCAAGGCAAGAATACTGAAGTGGTTTGCCATTCCCTTCTCCACGTTTTGTCAGGCACTAGCTAGCAGGAACATCCCTTCAGCCACTCAACATAGCTGGATGACATGCCTCGTATTCTGGTTGTCCCATGGCTTGTCTTGCTTGAGCATGTAAACCTTCACTGATGTTGGGTGTCAGTCAATGTGTGGCTGGCAGTGGAGGCAAGGGCCCTGCTGGAGTGGCTGGGAAGGGCATCTGGGAAGGCTGGAGCCAATGTTGGAGGACACCCAAGAGTGGAGGTCCCCCAGCCTCACTGTTGCTGATGGCCACTCCTGGAGCTGATCTGCCAGCCAGGAGTCACTGAGCGCCATGGAGACCATCCACCACTCAGGAACAGAGATTACCTAGGCCTCTCCACTGCCACAGGTCGCCCAGGGGCCAATCTGCCACCACCACCAGCTCTGCACTGGGAACTGGGAGCACTGGTTGCTATTGTGCAGCCACCTCCGTCACTGGCATGATCTCTGAGAAGCCACTTCAAGCTGCTGCCACTGTGTTACCCTGTGGCCATCTTAAGATGGTCATTTAAAAAAAAAAGGAATATTCCCATTTGTGGCAATATGCTTAGACTTGGAGGGAATTATGCTAAGTGAAATAAGCCACACAGAGAAATATTGTATGACATCACTTAAGTGTGGAATCTAGGCAATGCAGCAAACTAATGAATATAACAAAACAAGCAGACTGACAAATATAGAGAACAAACTAGTGAAAGGGGACGGGGAGATACTGGGTAAGGATTAACAGATTCAAACTCTATTGTGTAAAGTAAGCTACAAGGATATGTTGTACAACATGGGAAACACAAGCCAATATTTGAAATAGCCATAAACGGAGTATAACCTTTAAAAACTGTGCATCACTCTTTTATATACCTGTAGCTTATATAATATTGCACATCAAATATACTTTAATAATCAGCCCGTCAACTAGAATTCCTGGATCTTCTTGACAAAGCCCGTGATGTGTGGTCAGAACTTCCAGTCAAAGTTTCAGTGCTTCACTGTCTTTTTCTTTTTTTGGTCAAACTGCAGGGCTTGCAGGATCTCAGTTCCCCAGCTAGAGATTGAACCCAGGCCATGGCAGTGAGAGTTCAGAGTCCTAAAGACTGGACCACCAGGCAATTCCTTTCAGCACTCTATTCAAATATATGTAAAAAACAGAGGCCAAAGGAAAATTATAAGTGATGATAGTAGAAGACTGAGTCCTATTTAAAAGTCTGAAACTCCATCTCCTCTCCACTACATCCTGAGGAGCCAGTGGGATGGATGGAGCCAGAACCAAGTGCCTGCATACCAGCCTTCCCTTTACTTTTCCTTCAGACTTCACTTCTGCTATACAACCTTTCATTATTCACTGCCGCCACTTTCTCTCTCTCTCTCTCTCACACACACACAGACTGGCTTGATTTGAGGGCATGCATCATGCTGCTTTTCTCGAGAGCAAACATTGTTAATTATGGCTCTGCCCAGGATACAGGCAAAGATCCCAGGAGCTCAGGCCTTGACAGTAGAGAGCTGCACTTCTCTTTGGACAAACAGTGAGACTAGATTTAGTGACAAATTCTAAATTAGTGTGAGACTTTCCCATTTCCTTGAAGCATAATGCTCCATTGATTGCAAGCTGAGTCATATATTGAATCTGCTTCTCACACTGTCAGTGGGACATGTAATTCCTGAATGACTCCCAGCAGACATTTATAGATTTTTCAGTCTGTTAAGTTTTGAAATATATCCAAAGTCTTTTTTTTCTGAAGACCTTTAAATAAATCTTGATCTTAACAGCAAAGCCATTGAACATAATTAAATTCAACACACTGGGAGTAATCTGCATAGAAGCAAGAGTTAAGTTAATGAGGATAGGAAAACAATCAAGTAAGTGTGTGAAGGAACAAAGAACAGAGGACTGAAGACTGGAGTTCCACCTTGCAATTTGCTCTAGTTTAAAAGGTAGAAGAAAGAAAAATAACTATTTAAGGAGAAAGGGCAAAGATGGAAATAAAAACTTGGTTATGGTGCCAGGACAAAAATAAAAGAAAAAAAAAAAAACTTCAAGAAAGTGGTAGGACTCAACATGATTCATTATTAGAGAAATGCAAATAAAAACTACAATGAGATATCACTTCACACCAGTCAGAATGGCCATCATCAAAATGTCCACAAACAATAAATGCTGGGGTGAAGGAGGCTGTGGAGAAAAGGGAACCCTCTTACAGTGTTGGTGGGAATATAAACTGATAAAGGTACTATGGAGAACAAGATGGAGATTCCTTAAAAATCTAAGAATAAAACTACCACATAACCCAACAATCCCACCATTGGGCATATTCTCTGAGAAAATCATAATTGAAAAAGACGCATGTTCCCCAATGTTCACTACGGCACTATTGACAATAGCTAAGACATGGAAGCAACCTAGTTGCTCATCGACAGATGAATAGATAAAGTTGTGGTAGATATATACAATGTAATGTTGTATCAACTGTAAAAAAGAATGTAAATTTGAGTCAGTTCTAGTATAGGCGAACCTAGAGCAAACATTGTTAATTATGGCTCTGCCCAGGATACAGGCAAAGATCCCAGGAGCTCAGGCCTTGACAGTAGAGAGCTGCACTTCTCTTTGGACAAACAGTGAGACTAGATTTAGTGACAAATTCTAAATTAGTGTGAGACTTTCCCATTTCCTTGAAGCATAATGCTCCATTGATTGCAAGCTGAGTCATATATTGAATCTGCTTCTCACACTGTCAGTGGGACATGTAATTCCTGAATGACTCCCAGCAGACATTTATAGATTTTTCAGTCTGTTAAGTTTTGAAATATATCCAAAGTCTTTTTTTTCTGAAGACCTTTAAATAAATCTTGATCTTAACAGCAAAGCCATTGAACATAATTAAATTCAACACACTGGGAGTAATCTGCATAGAAGCAAGAGTTAAGTTAATGAGGATAGGAAAACAATCAAGTAAGTGTGTGAAGGAACAAAGAACAGAGGACTGAAGACTGGAGTTCCACCTTGCAATTTGCTCTAGTTTAAAAGGTAGAAGAAAGAAAAATAACTATTTAAGGAGAAAGGGCAAAGATGGAAATAAAAACTTGGTTATGGTGCCAGGACAAAAATAAAAGAAAAAAAAAAAAACTTCAAGAAAGTGGTAGGACTCAACATGATTCATTATTAGAGAAATGCAAATAAAAACTACAATGAGATATCACTTCACACCAGTCAGAATGGCCATCATCAAAATGTCCACAAACAATAAATGCTGGGGTGAAGGAGGCTGTGGAGAAAAGGGAACCCTCTTACAGTGTTGGTGGGAATATAAACTGATAAAGGTACTATGGAGAACAAGATGGAGATTCCTTAAAAATCTAAGAATAAAACTACCACATAACCCAACAATCCCACCATTGGGCATATTCTCTGAGAAAATCATAATTGAAAAAGACGCATGTTCCCCAATGTTCACTACGGCACTATTGACAATAGCTAAGACATGGAAGCAACCTAGTTGCTCATCGACAGATGAATAGATAAAGTTGTGGTAGATATATACAATGTAATGTTGTATCAACTGTAAAAAAGAATGTATTTGAGTCAGTTCTAGTATAGTGGCTGAACCTAGAGCCCATTTCACAGAGTAAATTAAGTCAGAAAGAAGAAAAACAAATATAGTATATTGATGCATATACTTGGAATCTAGAAAGATGATACGGATGAACCTCTATTGCAGGGCAGCCATGGAGACGCAGATATAGAGAAAAACTTGCAGACACAGTGGGGAAGGAGAGGGTGGGAAAAACTGACGCAGTAGCATGGAAATAGATACATTACCATATGTAAAATAGATAGCCAGTGGGAGCTTGCTGTATGATGCAGAGAGCTCAAACCCAGTGCTTGGTGGCAACCTAGAGAGGTGGGATGGAGTAGGAGATGGGAGGAAGGTTCAAGAAGAAGGGGACATATATATACCTATGGCTGATTCATATTGATATATGACAGAAACCAACACAACACTGTAAAGCAATTACCCTCTAACTAAAAGCAAATAAATTGAAAAAGAAGAAAAAAAGAAAAGAAAGTTCTGGGTAATTGATTTTTTTCTATCTTCACTCCAGGGCAACAGCCCTTAATCAGTGACTAACTAAGAGTTAATGTATAAATACTCTGGGTCCCATACACCTTAGGATAATTCTGAATCCATCTACACTGACTCCCAGAGCTCCCTTACAGCATTAGTTCTAGTCACTCAAGTGGTAAATGACTTGATAGGGTACCATTTATTACTTTTCTTCCGTTTGCTTTCTCACTTCCCCTACTGTTGCTTTCTGGCATCATCTACAAAAGACTGGGATAAGGAAAGGTCGTTGATAAGATAGCCGGAAGATTCCTGAGAGATCAACATCTGTCAAATGGAAAAGGTAGAAGCAAGATGAGGAATTAGAGACAGAAATGGAAAATTCTTTCCTGAAGTTTAGCATTTAGAGGAAGGAAAGAGATGTGGAGGGGATAGTAGCATTAATGGGACACTGTTGCTCAGTCTCTCGCTCATGTCTGAATCTTTGCAGCTCTATAGACTGCAGCACACCAGGCTCCTCTGTCTGGAAGCCTCTGTCTCTGCTTGAGTTCAGACCATTAGCATCTCTTGCATAAACCATAAAGGTCTCCTAAAGATAACACTGCTTTTAGTTTTGGCCCATTCGATACATTCTTCACACTCCTGCCAAATAGATTTCCTGCTGTTGAAAACATCTCCAGTCTTTGTCACATGCATGTGACAGTGGATGGGGGGGTGGAGCGAGTGTATGAGAGAGAGAGAGAGACTCTAGAAGGATGTTCATGGGGAAAATTGTGTTAAGGACCCCAGGTTTCTGGGTCCATTCCCATCTCTTTCTCTGTAGATTCAAAACAGAATAATGACTCCACAAAAGATAATGAATCTTTTCCTGGTGTCAGCCCCTGTGAATCAAGGTAAAGATAGGAAAGACATCCTCTGGTATTTTTCATCTATAGGTGACAGTCACCAGTGGGGAGCCCATAGTTAAGAAGCAGAGCTGAGGGAGGGTCATGATACTGAGACAGAAATTTCAAGGTGCAGAAGCCCTCCTAAGACAAGCATCTTCAAGGTAAGGGCCAACATGGCAAGGCACAAGAAAGGGATCTCTTTTTTTCTTAAAAAAAATTCTTGTGTCAACAGTTGGTTGTGGACTAGGGAGGGCGACGTTCCCTTCCTAGATCCCACATAGGTCAGCAACATCTCCCAAGACACTGGTCTTTGACCTGAGAGGCCTGTGCAGGCCTAGAGGCACACAAAGACTTTCTTGTTTCTTTTTCTCTAAATGATTGATGTGGATTTGCATCCCATTCTACCTACTATTTTATAGTTACCCTTCTCCTTCTTTAAAAAAAGAGAGTCACACCTATCACTCATCCTGAATCTTGCCATGATGCACCAAAAAAAAAAAAGGTGTGCATATATTGGGGTAGAGGGATTTGATATTTTTGTTTTGGTGCTGAGAAGGTGAATCACTGGATTACAAAACTTTTTGTAACCAAGATGTTTCCTATTCTTTCTTCAATAAGATTGAAGGAGAATTCAATACAATTATCAGCTGACAGCTTAAAGAAAATAAATGTTTATAGTATATAATTCTATTATGTTGTGGCATATAACTTAAGAGGAGTTTGAAGCACTGAGTGACATTTATCTATAACAAAATGCCTTCCATTTTCATCATCTTATTTATATAAATGAGATTTATATAAATAAGATTTCTCAGGGCTGACACATATATAAACAAACAAACACAAAAAGAAATATATTGGATGCTGTCTCATTCCAGCAATAAATAATTATCACCCATGCATTCATGAACTAATTTCTATTAAATTGTTTTTAATTAAAAATTTTTTTTACAGAGTTCTGTTGTTTACTGTCAAACATCAACCTGTATCCACCAAAGGATACATACGTGCCCCATCCCCCCGAGACTTACTCTCATCTCCCTCCCCATCCCACTCCAGGTCGCCACAGAGCCCTTGTTTGAGATCCCTTAGTCCCATGGCATATTTCCCTCTCTCACACCAATGTCCATAAAACTGTTCTCCATGTTCACCTCTCCATTGCTGCTCTGCATATTCATTTATCAGCACCATCTTTCTAGATTCTATACATATGTGTTAGTATACAATATTTATCTTTCTCTCTCTGACTTACTTCACTCTGTATAATAGATTCTAGATTCATCCACTTCATTAGAACTGATTCAAATGCATTCCTTTTTATGGCTGAGTAATATTCCATGTACTACAGCTTATTTATCCATTCATCTGTCGATGAACATCTAGGTTGCTGCCATGCTTTAGCTATTGTAAATAGTGCTGCAGTGAACGATGGAGTACATGTGTCTCTTTCAAGTTTGATTTCCTCGGGGTATATGCCTAGTAGTGGGATTGCTGGTCATATGGTGGTTCTATTCCTAGTTTTTAGAGGAATCTCCATACTGTCTTCCATAGTAACTGTATCAGTTTACATTCCCACCAACAGTGCAAGAGGGTTCCCTTTTTTCCACGCCCTCTCCAGCATTTATTGTTGGTGGATTTTTTGATGATGGCCATTCTGACTGGTGTGAAGTGATATCTCATTGTAGCTTTGATTTGCATTTCTCTAACAATGAGCGATGTTGAGCAACTTCTCATCATTCATGTACTGATATTTAAAATAGATCTCCACCTCATTAATAAACTTACTCCAATAAATTTTAATCTTTTGGGTGGGGGCAGGTTGGGCAGGGAGAGGGGCGGGAAGGCCACTTCTATTGGTCTTTCATTTATCTATTTTCATGCATCTTTGTTCTTTGGCCCCTGTGGGCCTCCCACTGCTGTGGCCTCTGTTGTCGCAGAGCACCAGTTCTGGGCACACACGTTCCAGAGCTCTGGTTTGGTAGTTGGACACATGGGTCCAGCTGCTTGGCGGCACGTGGGATCCTCCCAGGTCAGGGATCGAACCGGCGCCCCTTGCACTGCAAGGTGGTGTCCTTACCCACTGGACCACCAGGGAAGCCCAATAAATTTTAATCTTGATGCTTAGTATTACTTATCTAAGTTTGGGATATATTTATATCATTTTAATCAAATATGTATTTATCTTAATTATAATGATAGCACAATCTGGAAGAAATATTTAAATAACTAGCCTAATGGTCTGTGAATATTTTAAAATTTCATTTCAATTTAAATACACAATTTTATCACAAAGAAGTATATCATAGTTTGATCAATAAAAGACTTCCAAGCATAAAAACATAATTCTGTGAAGGAAGTGAATTAAAAATATAAGTTCAAGGAGAAAAAAAGATGCAATGAAATTTTGCAATGCAAAAATTTTCCACTGGAAAAAGAAGGTTGTTTGTGCATGCTTTCAAAGGATATTGGTTGGAAGACTTTGATATTTAAATTCCACAGGATTCATTTGAAAGAGTCATCTAACAGGTTCTTTTTTTAATGCCAATATTTATAAAGCACCAGAAATTATATCTTTGCCATGATTAAACTTATGACAAATATTGGTTGTGTTTTCTATTCCTAGTTTTAGAGGAATCTCCATACTGTCTTCCATAGTAACTGTATCAGTTTACATTCCCACCAACAGTGCAAGAGGGTTCCCTTTTTTCCACGCCCTCTCCAGCATTTATTGTTGGTGGATTTTTTGATGATGGCCATTCTGACTGGTGTGAAGTGATATCTCATTGTAGCTTTGATTTGCATTTCTCTAACAATGAGCGATGTTGAGCAACTTCTCATCATTCATGTACTGATATTTAAAATAGATCTCCACCTCATTAATAAACTTACTCCAATAAATTTTAATCTTTTGGGTGGGGGCAGGTTGGGCAGGGAGAGGGGCGGGAAGGCCACTTCTATTGGTCTTTCATTTATCTATTTTCATGCATCTTTGTTCTTTGGCCCCTGTGGGCCTCCCACTGCTGTGGCCTCTGTTGTCGCAGAGCACCAGTTCTGGGCACACACGTTCCAGAGCTCTGGTTTGGTAGTTGGACACATGGGTCCAGCTGCTTGGCGGCACGTGGGATCCTCCCAGGTCAGGGATCGAACCGGCGCCCCTTGCACTGCAAGGTGGTGTCCTTACCCACTGGACCACCAGGGAAGCCCAATAAATTTTAATCTTGATGCTTAGTATTACTTATCTAAGTTTGGGATATATTTATATCATTTTAATCAAATATGTATTTATCTTAATTATAATGATAGCACAATCTGGAAGAAATATTTAAATAACTAGCCTAATGGTCTGTGAATATTTTAAAATTTCATTTCAATTTAAATACACAATTTTATCACAAAGAAGTATATCATAGTTTGATCAATAAAAGACTTCCAAGCATAAAAACATAATTCTGTGAAGGAAGTGAATTAAAAATATAAGTTCAAGGAGAAAAAAAGATGCAATGAAATTTTGCAATGCAAAAATTTTCCACTGGAAAAAAGAAGGTTGTTTGTGCATGCTTTCAAAGGATATTGGTTGGAAGACTTTGATATTTAAATTCCACAGGATTCATTTGAAAGAGTCATCTAACAGGTTCTTTTTTTTTTAATGCCAATATTTATAAAGCACCAGAAATTATATCTTTTGCCATGATTAAACTTATGACAAATATTTTAAAGTTCAACTTAAAACATGCAAAATAGGGCTTCCCTGGTGGTCCAGTGGGTAAGGACACCGCCTTGCAGTTCAAGGGGCACCGGTTCTATCCCTGGCCTGAGAAGATCCCACGTGCCACAGAGCGGCTGGACCGATGTGTCCAATTACTGAGCTGGAGCTCTGGAGTGCATGGGCCCAGAGCCAGTGCTCTGCGACAACAGAGGCCACCGTGATGGGAGGCCCACACGGGCCAAAGAACAAAGATGGATGAAGATGGACAAATGAAAGACCAATAGACGTGGCCCGCCTGCTCCCCTCCCTCCCCAACCCCACCAAGATAAATAAATAAATAAATCTTAAAAAAAAAAAAAACAAACATGCAAAATAGGCTTCCCTGGTGGTCCAGTGGGCAAAGGGTCCACCTTGCAATGCAAGGGTCACTGGTTCAATCCCTGGTCGGGAAGGATCCTGCATGCAGTGGAGCAGGTGGACTAGTGAGTCCAATTGCAAGCCAGCATTCTGCAGCCCATGCACCCAGAGTGGGTGCTCTGCAAGGAGAGAGGCCACTACAGTGGGAGGCCCACCAGGCCAAAGAATAAAGATGGTTGAAAATAAATGGATAAAGAATCAATAAGAGAGGTCAAAATTTAAAAATAAATACTAAAAATAAATAAATAAACAAAAAATCTTCTCTCTCTCTCTCTCTCTCTCTCTATATATATATATGCAAAATATGCACAAGATACGTTTTCCAATTATTTTAGGGAAACAAAGAGCAAAAATGTTTGAAGCCCGCTGGATTATGACTCTGTTTTGTTTTAAGTTCACCATTACCAAAGGGCTCCCAGTCCTGATGATGCTCCTTATCACTAAGGATAAACTTCTTAGCACTGAGCCAGGCTCATAAAGTTCTATGTGCCTACTTTAGCTTCCACCAGCTTCCTATTTGGCCAGCCACCTCCCTTTGCCTCATTTTCCACTTGGTCTCCCCTCTCAATTCCAGACTAGAGCCATGTAGGGTCCTTACAACTCCTCCCCGAACCACCACCACATTCCATGCCACAGGCCTTTGCTCGAACTGCTCCTTCTGCTTAGGGTGCCCCTCTCTTCTCTCAGTTCTCCTTCTCCCTCCAACAGGGGATTTCTCCCTCAAATGGTCATTCATAACTGGCCATTCAGTAGCATGACCAACCATCCCAGTTTTCAGAGGACTGAAAGGCTTCCTCAGGATGAGGAGCATTCAGCAACAAAACCAGAACAGTCCCAGGTCAGCCAGGTTGGTTGGTCACTTCACTATTCTGTATTCAAGGGATTCACCATTTGGTTTGGGAAAAGTGGCCCCAACTTTCAGTGTTAGTTTCTTTCTTCTTCCTACTGACCACTTCTCACCTGTGGGAGATAATCACTCTTCTATGCTCTGAGAGCTCTTTCTTAGGATAATACAATTCAGATGCTTTACGCCTTTAAGCTACTGTATTCCCAATTATCAGCTCACACTTCAAAAAGCAGTTATTTTGTGATCTTAGAAGAAACACTCTCTTCTAATTAATTAAGCTCATTAAGTTTGCATACTTAACTCTTGCCAGTGAATGCCTTAGATCACTTCAAAATAATTGATCCTCAAAAACTGGGGTTCATAATCTCCTAAAAATAATTTTGAGAGGAGCATTATACATTTCCTGTAACTGTATGAATGTGTGTGTTGGTGGGGGGAATGGAAGAGGGAAAGTTGATTTTAAGTCACTGAAGTGTTTCCAGGATTTCTCAAGGTCAGAATGTGATCAGGAGTGAAGAACCCATAGAGACATGTTACCTGACTAAGTCTCAGTATCCAATCCAGTAAGCATGATAATATCTATTTTATTGAATTATTACAAGGATTGAAAGAGGCAGTGTAGCGACTTGGTTAGGAATGCAGATCCTGGAGTTAGGCTGTCTGGGTTTGAAATTGGTCTCTCTAGCTTACTAGCTATGTGATCTTGGGCAAGTCACCAAATATCTCTATCTCAACTTCTTCACCTGTAAAATGGGGATAACAATAGAAGATGCCTCGTGATGTTTAAAAGTGTGCAAAGACACTTAGATCAGTGTCTGGCACATAGTAAGTGATATATAAGTATTTGTCAAAGAAGAGCATGTAAGAGTGCCAAAGGGAGCATTGTTTAGGTCTCCTCTCAATTCCAGACTAGAGCCATGTAGGGTCCTTACAACTCCTCCCCGAACCACCACCACATTCCATGCCACAGGCCTTTGCTCGAACTGCTCCTTCTGCTTAGGGTGCCTCTCTTCTCTCAGTTCTCCTTCTCCCTCCAACAGGGGATTTCTCCCTCAAATGGTCATTCATAACTGGCCATTCAGTAGCATGACCAACCATCCCAGTTTTCAGAGGACTGAAAGGCTTCCTCAGGATGAGGAGCATTCAGCAACAAAACCAGAACAGTCCCAGGTCAGCCAGGTTGGTTGGTCACTTCACTATTCTGTATTCAAGGGATTCACCATTTGGTTTGGGAAAAGTGGCCCCAACTTTCAGTGTTAGTTTCTTTCTTCTTCCTACTGACCACTTCTCACCTGTGGGAGATAATCACTCTTCTATGCTCTGAGAGCTCTTTCTTAGGATAATACAATTCAGATGCTTTACGCCTTTAAGCTACTGTATTCCCAATTATCAGCTCACACTTCAAAAAGCAGTTATTTTGTGATCTTAGAAGAAACACTCTCTTCTAATTAATTAAGCTCATTAAGTTTGCATACTTAACTCTTGCCAGTGAATGCCTTAGATCACTTCAAAATAATTGATCCTCAAAAACTGGGGTTCATAATCTCCTAAAAATAATTTTGAGAGGAGCATTATACATTTCCTGTAACTGTATGAATGTGTGTGTTGGTGGGGGGAATGGAAGAGGGAAAGTTGATTTTAAGTCACTGAAGTGTTTCCAGGATTTCTCAAGGTCAGAATGTGATCAGGAGTGAAGAACCCATAGAGACATGTTACCTGACTAAGTCTCAGTATCCAATCCAGTAAGCATGATAATATCTATTTTATTGAATTATTACAAGGATTGAAAGAGGCAGTGTAGCGACTTGGTTAGGAATGCAGATCCTGGAGTTAGGCTGTCTGGGTTTGAAATTGGTCTCTCTAGCTTACTAGCTATGTGATCTTGGGCAAGTCACCAAATATCTCTATCTCAACTTCTTCACCTGTAAAATGGGGATAACAATAGAAGATGCCTCGTGATGTTTAAAAGTGTGCAAAGACACTTAGATCAGTGTCTGGCACATAGTAAGTGATATATAAGTATTTGTCAAAGAAGAGCATGTAAGGTGCCAGGAGCATTAACAGAAGCCCAGGAAATGTAAGCTATTGTTTTTATAGGCATTCCCTCTTAGCTGGAATCTCTAAACTTTCAGAGAATAACTGGATTCAACAGAAGTTCAGCAAGTTACTGAACCGTGAGAGTAAATTTTCCTAACTCTTCACTGAGAGGTCTTTGTTCGAATTATTTAGGGCTCACTGAGAAAAGACTTTGAGAGATAGATTTTGGGGGGAATTGATAAGAAAATCTGACAGTTGACAATAGAATTATTTTAAATAAATTTTGTATTAGCAAAGGCATCATCCTTAGAGATTTTCATCCCTGTGTTTCATTTTCCATCATTGTTCTGCTTGTCAGAGAGGGAAGGCCAGCATTTGCCACATGGTTCAGAGTCCAGGTCAGCAGGCAGCCTTTCTCAGCAAGGCTCCCCTTGGTACACAGGACTGTGAAACCAATTTTGGGTTACCATGGTAACTAAGGGAGCTTCTGGAAATCTGTCCAAATGCAACGTTCATTCGGGATATCAAGAGGCATGGCCTGGAGGGAGGATGGGTGGTGAGAGGAACAAAAATGCACTGTCCGTGACTCCACCAAGTTCACAAGCCTGTTGGAGAGAAAGAAGATTTTTAAAAATCATTATGTTAAAAAGATGCTTTTTAAAAACATTTTAAAGCTTTTGAATTCAGATGTGTCAATGGATGGATTCACTCAGAGGTTCTCTCTATTAGTAATAGATTAAAGACCCACATATTTATTACTACGTTAATAGATGAAAAGATGTCTCATAATCTCTAACTTCTTGGAACTGAAGAAGTTTGGTGTGCTGGTGTGCCCTGTGCTATGACTGAAGCTTGTACAAAGGACAGAAGGAACAACGCATTAGACGGAAGGAGGAGCAGCAGGAATGTAGTTGAGCTCCGCAGGAAGCTTTCTGTAAACTTCTGCCTTGGTTCTGAATTACTTGCAAACAGAAAAAGATCTACGACTCTACCAGCAGGAGGCAAATCAAATTCCCCCTCTCCCTTCTCTCTCTCTCAACACGCCACACCAGCCTTCCCTTGTGACCCAGAGATGAGAGAAAGAAGACAGGGACAGGACTTGGTGGCAAGGCTTCCGCCCCTAGTTGAGCAGCACAGGCAGCAAAGAGCAGACCTGGCTGAGGAGGCTCTGTGCACAGCATCAGCTTTTAGCATGGTTATTCTCAGGGGCCCTCCAGTCAAACTAATAAGATACCCTATGTATGCTACAAAATGCCAGCACCGCGCTCTTTCTTGTGAACTGGACAGATAGTACTGTCCAAACATCAGAAATAGCAAACACTTACATAGACCTTCCTGTGTAAAAGATCAGATACTGTTCTAAGAGCCTTACATAGCGAATTTATCTAGTACGCACAACAGCCTTAGGTAACGTAAACTCTGACTATCCCCATTTTACTGATAAGAAAATAATGGTATATAGAGATGAAATAACTTGCCTACAGCACCACAGTCAACAAGATGACATTCTACGAGACGTGAACTCATTCTGACATTAGAGTCCAAGTTCTCTCTCTTCTACTGCCTCTCAGCCTTGCTGTCAGTTAGGCAAGTGCACATGGGGGTCCAGGACTACACAGACAGGCCTTTTCTTTGCCTTTCATGGTATATCCCCATCCTTAGAGAGCAGAGAACAGGGAAAAGAGGTAAAGGTGGGCGAGGCTTCTGTTGAAATTCAACCTCTAGCCAGTGTGGGATCAGGTGGGGTGATGAATCCTGACACTTAGGCCACCCCAGGTGGCCAAGTCCTCATAGATAAAAAAGAAACCTCTCCCTTTTGGCTCCTTTCCAGCTCTCCATCCGCAGGCCTTTCGTTCATTTACTCAGAGGCCTTCAGGGACCAGGAATATAACAGAGAACTAAAGAACGAATGCTCAAATTCAAAACCATGAAAACCTATGCCTGACAAAGAGAACACTTCTGGGTTCAGAATATAGACTGTGAAGTTGCTGGCTTGCAATCACTGATCTATTTCTTACTTATTTACTTTTGACTGCTCTGGGTCTTTGTTGTTGCGTGAACTTTTCTCTTGTTTTGGTGAGCAGGGGCTACTCTCTAGTTGTGGTTTACAGGATTCTCATCGGTGGCTTCTCTTGTTGCAGAGCACCTGCTCTAGGCTCTCGGGGCTCTAGAGCACAGGCTCAACTGTTGCAGTACACGGGCTTAATTGCCCCATGGCATGTGTGATCTTCCCAGACCAGGGATTGAACCAGTATCCCCTTCATTGGCTGCACTGGCAAGTGGATCCTTTACCACTCCGGAGGTCTATTTCTTTGTTCCTCATGCAACTACATAGACTTCCTGTGTGAACTGGACAGATAGTACTGTCCAAACATCAGAAATAGCAAACACTTACATAGACCTTCCTGTGTAAAAGATCAGATACTGTTCTAAGAGCCTTACATAGCGAATTTATCTAGTACGCACAACAGCCTTAGGTAACGTAAACTCTGACTATCCCCATTTTACTGATAAGAAAATAATGGTATATAGAGATGAAATAACTTGCCTACAGCACCACAGTCAACAAGATGACATTCTACGAGACGTGAACTCATTCTGACATTAGAGTCCAAGTTCTCTCTCTTCTACTGCCTCTCAGCCTTGCTGTCAGTTAGGCAAGTGCACATGGGGGTCCAGGACTACACAGACAGGCCTTTTCTTTGCCTTTCATGGTATATCCCCATCCTTAGAGAGCAGAGAACAGGGAAAAGAGGTAAAGGTGGGCGAGGCTTCTGTTGAAATTCAACCTCTAGCCAGTGTGGGATCAGGTGGGGTGATGAATCCTGACACTTAGGCCACCCCAGGTGGCCAAGTCCTCATAGATAAAAAAGAAACCTCTCCCTTTTGGCTCCTTTCCAGCTCTCCATCCGCAGGCCTTTCGTTCATTTACTCAGAGGCCTTCAGGGACCAGGAATATAACAGAGAACTAAAGAACGAATGCTCAAATTCAAAACCATGAAAACCTATGCCTGACAAAGAGAACACTTCTGGGTTCAGAATATAGACTGTGAAGTTGCTGGCTTGCAATCACTGATCTATTTCTTACTTATTTACTTTTGACTGCTCTGGGTCTTTGTTGTTGCGTGAACTTTTCTCTTGTTTTGGTGAGCAGGGGCTACTCTCTAGTTGTGGTTTACAGGATTCTCATCGACGTGGCTTCTCTTGTTGCAGAGCACCTGCTCTAGGCTCTCGGGGCTCTAGAGCACAGGCTCAACTGTTGCAGTTCATGGGCTTAGTTGCTCCATGGCATGTGGGATCTTCCCAGACCAGGGATTGAACCAGTATCTCCTGCATTGGCTGCACTGGCAAGTGGATCCTTTACCACTGAGCCACTAGGGAAGCCCTGGTCTATTTCTTTGTTCCCCACTCATAGCCAGAGCCTCATCTGTTTCTGGTGCTCGACTGCCAAGGAATTGTCACAGGATGTCTGCCCCATCCTAATCCCTTGTGGGCTAGACCAGAGGAGGCTTTGTCAAATTGGGTTTTAAAAGATGCGTAGGAGTTTGCCAGGAAGAGTTTGACAATTAAGAAAAATGTAGAAAGAAATTGCAAAAGCAGGGTTTCCCTGGTGGTTCAAGTGGTAAAGAACTGCCTGCCATTGCAGGAAACATGGATTCAAACCCCTGATCCAAGAAGATCCCACATGCTGCGGAGCAACTAACCCCATGAGCCACAACTATTGAGCCTGTCCTCTAGAGCCTTGGAGCCACAACTATTGAAGCCCATGTGCCCTAGAGCCCAAGTTCCACAACAAGAGAAGTCACCACAACAAGCATCCTGCTCACCTCACCTAGAGAGTAGCCCCTACTCCCTGAAACTAGAGAAGAGACTGTGGCAGCAATGAAAATTCAGAATAGCCATAAATAAATAAATAAATTTTTTTAAAATAGCAAGAACAAAGGTTGAGAAGTAGAAAACTTAAGAGAGACTTCTTGAGTATCTGGGGATGATTTTATGTGACTGGAGAGAATAGGCATCAGAGGAGGCTGGAGAGGGAGGCAAGGCCAGGTATCAGCAGGATTCCAGCATACACAAAAGAAACAGCTTTCACCCTGAAGTTGATAAGAAGTTCTCTGAGATTTTAAACTGGAAAGCAAGATGTTCAGAATATAGACTGTGAAGTTGGGCAATCACTGATCTATTTCTTACTTATTTACTTTTGACTGCTCTGGGTCTTTGTTGTTGCGTGAACTTTTCTCTTGTTTTGGTGAGCAGGGGCTACTCTCTAGTTGTGGTTTACAGGATTCTCATCGACGTGGCTTCTCTTGTTGCAGAGCACCTGCTCTAGGCTCTCGGGGCTCTAGAGCACAGGCTCAACTGTTGCAGTTCATGGGCTTAGTTGCTCCATGGCATGTGGGATCTTCCCAGACCAGGGATTGAACCAGTATCTCCTGCATTGGCTGCACTGGCAAGTGGATCCTTTACCACTGAGCCACTAGGGAAGCCCTGGTCTATTTCTTTGTTCCCCACTCATAGCCAGAGCCTCATCTGTTTCTGGTGCTCGACTGCCAAGGAATTGTCACAGGATGTCTGCCCCATCCTAATCCCTTGTGGGCTAGACCAGAGGAGGCTTTGTCAAATTGGGTTTTAAAAGATGCGTAGGAGTTTGCCAGGGAAGAGTTTGACAATTAAGAAAAATGTAGAAAGAAATTGCAAAAGCAGGGTTTCCCTGGTGGTTCAAGTGGTAAAGAACTGCCTGCCATTGCAGGAAACATGGATTCAAACCCCTGATCCAAGAAGATCCCACATGCTGCGGAGCAACTAACCCCATGAGCCACAACTATTGAGCCTGTCCTCTAGAGCCTTGGAGCCACAACTATTGAAGCCCATGTGCCCTAGAGCCCAAGTTCCACAACAAGAGAAGTCACCACAACAAGCATCCTGCTCACCTCACCTAGAGAGTAGCCCCTACTCCCTGAAACTAGAGAAGAGACTGTGGCAGCAATGAAAATTCAGAATAGCCATAAATAAATAAATAAATTTTTTTAAAATAGCAAGAACAAAGGTTGAGAAGTAGAAAACTTAAGAGAGACTTCTTGAGTATCTGGGGATGATTTTATGTGACTGGAGAGAATAGGCATCAGAGGAGGCTGGAGAGGGAGGCAAGGCCAGGTATCAGCAGGATTCCAGCATACACAAAAGAAACAGCTTTCACCCTGAAGTTGATAAGAAGTTCTCTGAGATTTTAAACTGGAAAGCAAGATGCTCTGATTTCTGTTTAGAAAGTCTTCACCCTGACAGCTGTGAGGAGACAGTCAGAGCCAGTAGGGAGCTCCCAGCAGGCTAGGCTGCTTGAACCAAAGTAGAGGTTCTCAGGAAGGAGTGTAGAGATTCCAGAGATAATTAGTTTTTCAGAAGGATAGTGTTCAGTGATCTGGGAGGGGAAGGGGAGAGAAAATTGCAATGTGGATAATGCTAGAACTGGTTCAGGAAAATAATCTCATGTTTTCAGCAGATCTGAATGTCTTCCTACTATCTGTATCATTTTGACTTGAACTTTACCTTGAATTGTCCCAACTTACTATGAGTAAATCCCTGCTCATTTCAGTTCAGTCACTCAGTTGTGCCCAACTTTTTGTGACTCCATGGACTGCAGCACACCAGACTTCCCTATCCTTCACCATCTCTTGGAGCTTGCTCAAATTCATGTCCATTGACTCGGTGATGCCATCCAACCATCTCATCCTCTGTCATCACCTTCTCCTTTGCCTTCTATTTTTCCCAACATCAGGGTCTTTTCCAATGAGTCAGCTCTTTGCAGCAGGTGGCCAAAGTTTTGGAGCTTAAGCTTCAGCATAAGTCCTTCCAATGAATATTCAGGACTGATTTCCTTTAGGATTGACTGGTTTAATTGCCTTGCAGTCCAAAGGACTCTCGAAGGTCTTCTTCAACACCACAGTTTGAAAGCATTAATTCTTTGGTGCTGAGCCTTCTTTATGATCCAACACTCACATCCATACATGTATGGAGACTCATCCATACATGACTACTGGGAAAACCACAGCTTTGACTACATGGATTTTTGTCAACACAGTGCTGTCTCTGCTTTTGAATATGCTATCTAGGTTTGTTATTGCTTTTTTTCCAAGGAACAAGTGTCTTTTAATTTCATGGCTGCAGTCACTGTCTGCAGTGATTTTGGAGCCCAAGAAAATAAAGTCTGTCACTGTTTCCATTGTTTCTCCATCTATTTTCCATGAAGTGATGGGATCAGATGCCATGGAAAGACTGTCAGCTCCCCAACAAATACATCAAAAACTCACCAAAATACAGAACATCTCCTACAATCCAGACTCCTAGTGACATCAGAAGACCCCTGGCCTTCAGGGGGTAAGTTGAGTTCCCTGGAATGAGGTAGGAAAAGGGTAGAGACATAAAAAGGGAAAAGAAGAGACAGAGAGTTACAGGACACAAGGGTGTGCCCCGAGGGAGGGAGGGAGTCCTGAAGCAGGAAGAGACTTCATGCTCTGGGAAACTCCAAGGGGGAGCTGCAGAATCTTGGAGAGCTGGGCAAAGCGGGGACCTAGAGGATGGAATATAGAGAAAGTTGCTTTTCTCAGTCCATAAGCAGCTCATAGACCTCAGTCCTAAGCAGACAGTGAGCTCAGTGTGTTGGGAGTGAACCACATAAGCCCCACAGAGCAGATGGAGGACCTGGGAAAAACAGAGCACTGGCACTAGCCCAGCAGCACCGAGAAAAACTTGCACAAACTCGGCAGCACAAAGGACAGTCCAGAATACTGAAAGCAGCCTGGAGAAAATTGCCCGCAAGCCCACCAGACCTGCCGTTGAGGGTCTGAGTGACTCCTGAGTGTCTCCTGCAGAGGCATAGGTCAGCACAAACAAAACCTTGTATGCATCAGGACCCAGGAGAAAGGAGCAGTGACCCTACGTGAGACTGAGCCAGTTTTGTCTCTGAGTGTTCTGGAGTCTCCAATGGAGGCTTGGGTCCACAGTGGCCTGTTGCAGGGGCAGGGACACTGGAACAGCAGTCCTGGTGGAGCATGCTGGTGTAAGTCTTCTTGGAGAAGGTCGTCATCACCCCTACTGTAGTTGGCCAAGCCACAGGGAGGGAACACGCTCCACTCATCAGCAGATAATTGAATTAAAGATCTGCTAAGCATGGCCCTGCCCACCAGAGCAAGATCCAACTTTCCTCACAGCTAGTCCCACCCAACAGAAAGCTTCTACAAACATTTAACTTCATCCACCAGAGGGCAGACAGCATGAAAAGCACAATCAAGAAAACTAATCATATTGATTGTATGGATCACAGTCATGTCTAATTCAATGAAACTATGAGCCACGTTGTGCAGGACCACCCATGGTGGACGGGTCATGGTGGAGAGTTCTGACAAAATGTTGTTCACTGGAGAAGGGAATGGCAAACCCCTTCAGTATTCTTGCCTTAAGAGTCCCATGAACAGTGTGAAAATCCCTGTAGAACTGCTTAAAAAGCCCTTTCTGAAAAAACAAGAACAACACAAAACTCATTCTGTTCTAGTCCAGTTGTAATTGAGAAGATTAGCTAAGGAAAAAAGCACAAAACCCATTTGTGAGAAACCATGAAGGGAACACAGACAGTAAAATGGCAGCTGTAGGTGGGCACTCAAGGGGAGCTGCAGAATCTTGGAGAGCTGGGCAAAGCGGGGACCTAGAGGATGGAATATAGAGAAAGTTGCTTTTCTCAGTCCATAAGCAGCTCATAGACCTCAGTCCTAAGCAGACAGTGAGCTCAGTGTGTTGGGAGTGAACCACATAAGCCCCACAGAGCAGATGGAGGACCTGGGAAAAACAGAGCACTGGCACTAGCCCAGCAGCACCGAGAAAAACTTGCACAAACTCGGCAGCACAAAGGACAGTCCAGAATACTGAAAGCAGCCTGGAGAAAATTGCCCGCAAGCCCACCAGACCTGCCGTTGAGGGTCTGAGTGACTCCTGAGTGTCTCCTGCAGAGGCATAGGTCAGCACAAACAAAACCTTGTATGCATCAGGACCCAGGAGAAAGGAGCAGTGACCCTACGTGAGACTGAGCCAGTTTTGTCTCTGAGTGTTCTGGAGTCTCCAATGGAGGCTTGGGTCCACAGTGGCCTGTTGCAGGGGCAGGGACACTGGAACAGCAGTCCTGGTGGAGCATGCTGGTGTAAGTCTTCTTGGAGAAGGTCGTCATCACCCCTACTGTAGTTGGCCAAGCCACAGGGAGGGAACACGCTCCACTCATCAGCAGATAATTGAATTAAAGATCTGCTAAGCATGGCCCTGCCCACCAGAGCAAGATCCAACTTTCCTCACAGCTAGTCCCACCCAACAGAAAGCTTCTACAAACATTTAACTTCATCCACCAGAGGGCAGACAGCATGAAAAGCACAATCAAGAAAACTAATCATATTGATTGTATGGATCACAGTCATGTCTAATTCAATGAAACTATGAGCCACGTTGTGCAGGACCACCCATGGTGGACGGGTCATGGTGGAGAGTTCTGACAAAATGTTGTTCACTGGAGAAGGGAATGGCAAACCCCTTCAGTATTCTTGCCTTAAGAGTCCCATGAACAGTGTGAAAATCCCTGTAGAACTGCTTAAAAAGCCCTTTCTGAAAAAACAAGAACAACACAAAACTCATTCTGTTCTAGTCCAGTTGTAATTGAGAAGATTAGCTAAGGAAAAAAGCACAAAACCCATTTGTGAGAAACCATGAAGGGAACACAGACAGTAAAATGGCAGCTGTAGGTGGGCACATAGACCGTGTTACCTCCATGACTCCTGGTAGCTCTCCTGATCTCTTGCTTCTTCTCTCTCACATATTCTCTCAGAACTTCCAGCTGGCACTGTCCCTCCAACCTTTCAATGACTGGCTCTTCAGAGGCAGGCATCTCTGGACAATTAATCAATGCCTGAAAGGGGAGGACAACACCTACTCAGGGGACTCCAATAACTGCACATTGAGGACAATTATCAGGAGAGAGAAGGGGCAGGTGGGTAACAGGGAAAACTGCTTTTTGAATCCATGTTCCCGTTGATTCAAAGAAGGAATGAGCTGTGGGTGACTCAGTGCTCAGAGTTTTTGCCCAAAATGAATCACAGGATTGGAAGGCATGATGGTCGTCTTTGAGTCACGTCACAAGGAACAGTGCCTGGGCACCAGGGAGATGAAATTCAGCCAATAAAAAAGGTCATGACCTTCACCTGCAGAGGTAGCAAATCCAGCTGTTTACAGGGACCATGTGTCATGGACAAGCAAAGGCATCTTCACTGACAGATATTGGGGCCCTAATTATGAGGAGAGCAGTTCTGATGGGGAAAATGATGAGGAAGAGAAGTTAGGTTATTTGCAGGGAATGCCACTATGTGGGGAAGAAGACCCCTATACTCTAACTTAGTGGATATGTCAAATGCTCCCACAAGGGTGGTCATTAGTATGAGGGGATGGTTCCATGTTCACTTCTCACAGGAAAGATCAATAAAAGATACCCGGGCCTAGTGGACAAATATCTTTTCACACTAGCATTAAGTGCTGCCCGCAGCCCCGTCTCTCCAAGACCTCTTCCCACCATGACTAAGTAGCTAGTATTGTTACTGATAGGAAGCCTGGGCCAAAAATAGCCCCACTCATAAAACTAGCAGTTTGTAGGCTTAGATTATCACCTTTGACAAACACTGACAGAGATGTTTACCTAGGCGCTAGTGCAGAGCACAAAAACTCTTGTACTTCAGCTTTTTAGTTATAGTGTAATATGCTTTTTACAATCCGTAGTTTCCTTTGTAAATTAAGAATTTAAGAATGTTTCCTGTACAAACACACATTTCCCCCCGAGGACAAAGGTGTTTACCTAGGCACTAGTAGAGGAGCAAAAAGCTCCAGTAGTAACCACTTTTGCATCTCTAGAGGAGCAAAAAGCTCTTGTAATAACCACTTTTGTGATTACTAGTTAACTTGAGATTTCTAGTTGAGAAAATATAAACGGGTAAGGTAAGATTGTGTGGGAGGCTCACTCACAGAGATCGACTGTGCCTGATGGGAGATTGAGACTCTCCAGCTCTGGGGTAAGAACTTGTGCTTGCTTTTGATTGAGTTCTGATTATTTGATTGAGTTCTGACTTTAGTTGAGTTCTGATTTTACCTAATTGAGTTCTGATTATTTGTGCTTGCTTCTGATTGTGCTCTGATTTTAGTTATTTGAGTTCTGATTCTGATTAATTGAGTCTTGATTCTGATTATTATATGTACTGTGATTAATAAAGCTACTCTTGGTTTGACAGTACTTGAGACCACAATACTTTATTGTCCAAGTCCAAGACTCATGACTCTGAGGGAACTACACTGTGACTGTAAAAGTTCTCTGATCTATTTAAGATAGTATCTCTTAGTGAGAACTAATAAGAATAGGAATCAGAATAAGCTGCAGCACAGTGCCCACGACACATGCAAGAGTGGAGTGGGTTGGGGGAGACTGGCACCCTGGAGCAGGCATGTCTTATCTAGAAGAGACAGCTCCCACTCAGCTCCGAGACGTGGCAACATGGGGCTCCCACAAGGGTGGTCATTAGTATGAGGATGGTTCCATGTTCACTTCTCACAGGAAAGATCAATAAAAGATACCCGGGCCTAGTGGACAAATATCTTTTCACACTAGCATTAAGTGCTGCCCGCAGCCCCGTCTCTCCAAGACCTCTTCCCACCATGACTAAGTAGCTAGTATTGTTACTGATAGGAAGCCTGGGCCAAAAATAGCCCCACTCATAAAACTAGCAGTTTGTAGGCTTAGATTATCACCTTTGACAAACACTGACAGAGATGTTTACCTAGGCGCTAGTGCAGAGCACAAAAACTCTTGTACTTCAGCTTTTTAGTTATAGTGTAATATGCTTTTTACAATCCGTAGTTTCCTTTGTAAATTAAGAATTATAAGAATGTTTCCTGTACAAATACGCGTTTCCCCCTGAGGACAAAGTTGTTTACCTAGGCACTAGTAGAGGAGCAAAAAGCTCCAGTAGTAACCACTTTTGCATCTCTAGAGGAGCAAAACTTCTTGTAATAACCACTTTTATGATTACTAGTTAACTTGAGATTTCTAGTTGAGAAAATATAAACGGGTAAGGTAAGATTGTGTGGGAGGCTCACTCACAGAGATCGACTGTGCCTGATGGGAGATTGAGACTCTCCAGCTCTGGGGTAAGAACTTGTGCTTGCTTTTGATTGAGTTCTGATTATTTGATTGAGTTCTGACTTTAGTTGAGTTCTGATTTTACCTAATTGAGTTCTGATTATTTGTGCTTGCTTCTGATTGTGCTCTGATTTTAGTTATTTGAGTTCTGATTCTGATTAATTGAGTCTTGATTCTGATTATTATATGTACTGTGATTAATAAAGCTACTCTTGGTTTGACAGTACTTGAGACCACAATACTTTATTGTCCAAGTCCAAGACTCATGACTCTGAGGGAACTACACTGTGACTGTAAAAGTTCTCTGATCTATTTAAGATAGTATCTCTTAGTGAGAACTAATAAGAATAGGAATCAGAATAAGCTGCAGCACAGTGCCCACGACACATGCAAGAGTGGAGTGGGTTGGGGGAGACTGGCACCCTGGAGCAGGCATGTCTTATCTAGAAGAGACAGCTCCCACTCAGCTCCAGCCAAGACCATGTGGCAACATGGGCCCAAGGAAGGGAGAACTGACAACCTTTCAAGAGGAAGCTCAGAGTTTTACAAGCCATCTCCTGATCTGCAGATGTTGACAATTAATTCAGCCTTTAAAGACAGTGAGTAGGCCAAACAAAGCTCACTTGTGGGGTGGATTTGGCCTAGCAGCTACCAAGCTGCAACCTCTCCTTAGAAACTGAACATTAAGCTCTGAATTTCAACATTCCAGAGCTAGAACAGGAAAGATGGTAGAGCTGTTAGAAAGTAGGAAAGAAGCAAACGGTTCATGGGACCTAAGAAGTCATTAGTCCAATTCCTAATGGCATAGATGGGGAAACTGAGGCTTGAGAAGACAAGTACTGAAGGGCACAGAGTTTCAGGCAACTCATGGCATTTGTGTCAAGAAAATGGAGACAGAGCAGGTGTGCTTGAGAAAAGCAACCCTGAGCCAGTCTGACTGGAATTAGCTTTTCTCCCCTCGGTCTCCTGTTTGCTTGTTTCATTCCTTAGTTTGCAGCTGTGACTGATACATATGTCCTTTTCTCAAATCTGGGTTCTCCCCACTGGACTCCTGGAGAGTGCCTTGGGCTCCATTTGGAGCCCTGCCAGACTTCACAGCCTGGAGCTGGTGCTATTTCTGAGTCTGCCGGCTCTGTACCCCAGCCCTGCCAGTGAGGTCCTCTTGGGGCCTGTCTGAGTCCCACCTGTGTCATTGACACAGAGCAAAATTAGGGCTTGATCTCAGTCTGCTTGAGCCCTGTGCTCTGTTTACTCAAACACACTGCTTCCCAGGATTATTATCTCCTGCAGAATGAAAAGGTTAGTTTTCATCTAGTTTCTGAGGGTGAGCTACAACGTAAGTTTCAGTACATTTCAGTTTTGCTCTTTCTTGCCCTTTCTGCCTTCTCATAGTCAGACCCAATTTACTCATTAGGCACAAGTACAGCATCAAGGTCCCTGATGCTCAAAATACATTTCAGTATTTCCCTAATAAGGTCAGCCACAGTGCCCACGACACATGCAAGAGTGGAGTGGGTTGGGGGAGACTGGCACCCTGGAGCAGGCATGTCTTATCTAGAAGAGACAGCTCCCACTCAGCTCCAGCCAAGACCATGTGGCAACATGGGCCCAAGGAAGGGAGAACTGACAACCTTTCAAGAGGAAGCTCAGAGTTTTACAAGCCATCTCCTGATCTGCAGATGTTGACAATTAATTCAGCCTTTAAAGACAGTGAGTAGGCCAAACAAAGCTCACTTGTGGGGTGGATTTGGCCTAGCAGCTACCAAGCTGCAACCTCTCCTTAGAAACTGAACATTAAGCTCTGAATTTCAACATTCCAGAGCTAGAACAGGAAAGATGGTAGAGCTGTTAGAAAGTAGGAAAGAAGCAAACGGTTCATGGGACCTAAGAAGTCATTAGTCCAATTCCTAATGGCATAGATGGGGAAACTGAGGCTTGAGAAGACAAGTACTGAAGGGCACAGAGTTTCAGGCAACTCATGGCATTTGTGTCAAGAAAATGGAGACAGAGCAGGTGTGCTTGAGAAAAGCAACCCTGAGCCAGTCTGACTGGAATTAGCTTTTCTCCCCTCGGTCTCCTGTTTGCTTGTTTCATTCCTTAGTTTGCAGCTGTGACTGATACATATGTCCTTTTCTCAAATCTGGGTTCTCCCCACTGGACTCCTGGAGAGTGCCTTGGGCTCCATTTGGAGCCCTGCCAGACTTCACAGCCTGGAGCTGGTGCTATTTCTGAGTCTGCCGGCTCTGTACCCCAGCCCTGCCAGTGAGGTCCTCTTGGGGCCTGTCTGAGTCCCACCTGTGTCATTGACACAGAGCAAAATTAGGGCTTGATCTCAGTCTGCTTGAGCCCTGTGCTCTGTTTACTCAAACACACTGCTTCCCAGGATTATTATCTCCTGCAGAATGAAAAGGTTAGTTTTCATCTAGTTTCTGAGGGTGAGCTACAACGTAAGTTTCAGTACATTTCAGTTTTGCTCTTTCTTGCCCTTTCTGCCTTCTCATAGTCAGACCCAATTTACTCATTAGGCACAGCAAGTACAGCATCAAGGTCCCTGATGCTCAAAATGGGACCACCAAATGTTTTCATTGTAATTTTTGAAAATCAGAATAGGTATTTCCCTGGTGGTCCAGTGCTTTAGGCTTTGTCTTCCATTACCGGGGCTGCAGGTTCGATTCCTGGTTGGGGAGCCAAGATCACACGCCTGAAGCTCAAAAACACAAAACAGGATTATAACACAAAACAGGATTATAACAAAGTCAATAAAAACTTTAAAAGTGGTCTACATCATGGAAATCAAAAATTCCAGTGTACTTAATGCCAGTGAGCTGTACATTTAAAATGGTAAATTTTCTATGGCACATATTTTAACACAGAGAAAAAATGAATTCAGTCTGAATTGTGTACCAACACAGTCATATAAGATACAATTTTAAAAATTTTTGATAAGAAAAAAGGCCCACAAATTCAAAATTCCAGGGCCCATGAAGGTCATAATTCAACTCTACTAATAATGAGTAGTTGGCTAATTCATATGAGTGATAAGGTTTGTATTTATGGACCAAATCATATGGATTGTTGCCCATCCCTAGCCTTGAGGGCCTAATCATGAAGGTTACACACCAAAATCCAGGTTTCTAACACCTGTCACCTGGTGAGAGCTACAGAACTTGTTCAGGTGTGATGTTGAGGACTGGCTCTGAGAACCTCGTTAGTTCAGCTTCCACAGTACAGGTTACCCATTCACATAATGAAGTCAGACCCTTGGAGGTGATCAATTTTATTCCAAAGTGCATTTTTGATATATATATATATATATATATATATATACTTTTTTAAAAAATTAACAAATCTTCCTCTTTGTCTACCAAAACTGCCTTCCAGTGGCTCTCTCTGACTAGGCTTTCATTCACATCCAATCTAGTATGATTTTGTAAACTTCCAGTCTCCCTGAAGTAAGATTGTGCAGTGACTCCCAATATTTTTACTACTACAGAAGCTTGATGGAAAACCCACTTTTGCTCATGACAAGTCAAATAAACACACTCAGAGTTGCTTGAGTTGGGGCTAGAATTGTATCCGCTTGATTTAATTAATAAATTTTGAGAAAACAAATGAATTTTTCTTCCAGGCCCATGCTGAGTTTCGCAAAGAGGTCTCTCACACAAGTGCCCTTGGGGAAAAGATCATGAATGCAAAGAGGTCTCTCACACAAGTGCCCTTGAGGAAAAGATCATGAATGGGTCCTGGGAAGTGCAAAGGCGTGGGAGTCCCTGGAAGTGCCTCAGCAGAATTGGCCTGACCCTTCCAGGAGGACAGCTGCTACACCAGCCACAGAGAAATTACTGACTAGCTGACCCAAAAGAGGAAGAATCATCACATTAAAATTCAATGCAAAGTGAAAGCTTGTCTTGAGCAAGGGTGAATGACTCAGCAAGAAACCTGTTTCCTACATTTAAAATGGTAAATTTTCTATGGCACATATTTTAACACAGAGAAAAAATGAATTCAGTCTGAATTGTGTACCAACACAGTCATATAAGATACAATTTTAAAAATTTTTGATAAGAAAAAAGGCCCACAAATTCAAAATTCCAGGGCCCATGAAGGTCATAATTCAACTCTACTAATAATGAGTAGTTGGCTAATTCATATGAGTGATAAGGTTTGTATTTATGGACCAAATCATATGGATTGTTGCCCATCCCTAGCCTTGAGGGCCTAATCATGAAGGTTACACACCAAAATCCAGGTTTCTAACACCTGTCACCTGGTGAGAGCTACAGAACTTGTTCAGGTGTGATGTTGAGGACTGGCTCTGAGAACCTCGTTAGTTCAGCTTCCACAGTACAGGTTACCCATTCACATAATGAAGTCAGACCCTTGGAGGTGATCAATTTTATTCCAAAGTGCATTTTTGATATATATATATATATATATATATATACTTTTTTAAAAAATTAACAAATCTTCCTCTTTGTCTACCAAAACTGCCTTCCAGTGGCTCTCTCTGACTAGGCTTTCATTCACATCCAATCTAGTATGATTTTGTAAACTTCCAGTCTCCCTGAAGTAAGATTGTGCAGTGACTCCCAATATTTTTACTACTACAGAAGCTTGATGGAAAACCCACTTTTGCTCATGACAAGTCAAATAAACACACTCAGAGTTGCTTGAGTTGGGGCTAGAATTGTATCCGCTTGATTTAATTAATAAATTTTGAGAAAACAAATGAATTTTTCTTCCAGGCCCATGCTGAGTTTCGCAAAGAGGTCTCTCACACAAGTGCCCTTGGGGAAAAGATCATGAATGCAAAGAGGTCTCTCACACAAGTGCCCTTGAGGAAAAGATCATGAATGGGTCCTGGGAAGTGCAAAGGCGTGGGAGTCCCTGGAAGTGCCTCAGCAGAATTGGCCTGACCCTTCCAGGAGGACAGCTGCTACTCCAGCCACAGAGAAATTACTGACTAGCTGACTCCGGAGAAGGGGAGGGGACGAGGAAGAATCATCACATTAAAATTCAATGCAAAGTGAAAGCTTGTCTTGAGCAAGGGTGAATGACTCAGCAAGAAACCTGTTTCCAGGATTTAGCTGCTGCTCTCCACAATTCCTATATTAAACAAAAAGCACATTCTTCTTATCTACTTGAAGTAATTCCATTACTCACAAACTACAAACACGTTTCCTGGAATGTTTTGAAGTGCTAAAGTGAAAGGACTGTTTAGGGTCACAGATAAACGTGATGTATCTCATCTTTGAGAGAAACTTGGCCTTTGGCAGCATGAAAGAGGTTTTGCTTTTTAAATCTAATTCTGCTTGTTTGTCTCTACTATATAGACATAGCTATCATCTCCCCCTTCCAATTTGTGGGGAAATTAATAAATATGTACTCAGTTTACTCTCTATTTCAGCATTTTAAATTTTATCTTTATTTTTAGTATTTAGTTGCTCTGAGTCCTAAGGATCTTTCATTGCAGCACACGACCTCTTAGCTGTGACATATAAGATCGAGTTTCCTAATTAGGGGTTGAACTCCCCTGCTTTGGTAGTGTGGAGTCTTACACAGTAGACCACCAGGGGCATCCCTTCTTAATGTATTTAAATAATACTTATTAGATGCTTTCACAGAACTATTCTAGACCTAGGGGCCACAGCAGTGAACAAACCAAGGTCCTTAATGAAACCTATTTAGCAATGTGACCTAAGTGGGCATGTGACCTCGGTTATCCTTTAACATAATCTCTCCCTCTAACTACCATTCAGTAACTGACTTACAAATGTGCACATGCCTTAGATGAGGTTTGCTAGATGCAGAGCCTGAGACAAAGATTCAGATGTAAGAGACAGGATGTTCTTTTTGGTTTTGTTTTTGTTTTTAACTTTTATTTGACTTTTAACTTTTACAGATTTTGTTGTTTACAGATATGTATGTTCCCAGATTAGTCATATGTATATCCCCTCCTTCCCACCCCTCCCGACCATCACACAGCACCCCTGAAGGATCCCCTTTTCTCACAGAGCAATGACTATAGCTATTTTCTTCACTTATGATAGTACAGGCCTTCATGCTACTTCCTTTATGCCTCCCACCCTCTGTTCCTTCCCCACAATGTCCATATGTTTACTGTCCATGTCTGTTTTTCCATTGCTTCACTGCGTGTGCCATCATCACCATCCTACTAGATTCCATATATATGTGTTAGTATATTGTATTTGCCCTTCTCTTTCTGACTGACTTCACTTTTTATGATACGTTCTAGATCCAGCCACCTCATTAGGACTGACTCTTCTGCATTTCTCTTTACAGCTGTGTAGTATTCCATTGTATGTATGTGCCAGAGCTTTTGTATCCATTCGTTCGTCGATGGGCATCTAGGTTCCTTCCATGTTCTAGCTATTGTATAGAGAGCTGCAATGAACATTGGGGTACAGGTGCTTCTTTCAGTTTTGATTTCGTCAGGGTATAAGTCTAAGAGGGGGATTGCTGGGTCATACGGTGCTTCTATTTTTAGTTTTTTAAGAAATCTCCAGAATGGCTTCCATAGAGGCTGTATCAATCTACATTCCCACCAGCAATGCAGGAGTGTCCCCTTTTCTCCACACCCTCTCCAGCATTTATTGTCTGTTGAATTGTGGATGAGGGCCATCTGACAGGTGTGAGGTGATATCTCATTGTAGTTTGATTTGCATTTCTCTAATTATTAGTGAAGTTGAGCATCGTTTCATGTGCTTTTTGGCCATCTGTATGTCCTCTTTGGAGAGGTGTCTGTTTAGGTCCCTTTCCCATTTTTTGATTGGGTTGTTCGTTTTTCCAGTGCTGAGTTGTCTGAGTTGCTTGTAGATTTTGGAGATTAATTCTTTGTCTGTTGTTTCATTTGCTATGATTTTCTCCCATTCTGTGGGCTGTCTGTTCAGCTTTTTTGTGATTTCTTTAGTTGTACAAAAGCTTTTAAGTTTCATTAGGTACCACGTGTTCATTTTTCTTTCTAGTTCTGCTATTCTAGTAGGTGGGTCAGAGAAGATCTTGCTTTGATTGATGTCCTTGAGGGCTTTGCCTATATTCTCCTCTAAGAGTTTTAGGGTTTCTGGTCTTACATTTAGGTCTTTAATCCATTTTGAGTTGATCTTAGTGCATGGTGTCAGGGAATGTTCCAATTTCATTTTTTTGCGCATAGCTGTCCAATTTTCCCAGCACCATTTGTTGAACAGGCTTTGTCCCATTTTATATGTTCGCCTCCTTTGTCAAAAATAAGGTACCCATAGGTGCGTGGGTTTATCTCTGGGTTCTCTATCTTGTTCCATTGGTCGATAGTTCTGTTTTTGTGCCAGTACCATACTGTCTTGATGACTGTTGCTTTGTAGTAGTCTGAAGTGGGGGAGGCTGATCCCCCCAGCTCCGTTTTTCTTTCTCAGGATTGCTTTGGTTATTTGAGGTCTTTTGTGTTTCCATATGAACTGTGTGATTCTTTGGTCTAGTTCTGTGAAGAATGTCATTGGAACTTTGATAGGGATTACATTGAATCTATAGATGACATTTGGTAGTATGGTCATTTTCACAATATTGATTCTTCCGACCCAAGAACATGGAATATCTCTCCATCTGTTTAAGTCTTCTTTAATGTCTCTCATGAGTGTCTTGTAATTTTCTGTGTACAGTTCTTTTGCTTCTTTGGGTAGGTTTATTCCTAGATATTTGAGTCTTTTGGTTGTGATGGTGAAGGGGATTGCCTCTTTGATTTCATTTTCTGATTTTTCATTGTTTGTGTCTAGGAATGCCAGTGATTTCTGTGTGTTGACTTTGTATCCTGCAACTTTGCTGAATTCGCTGATTAACTCTAGTAGTTTTGTAATAGTGTCTTAGGAATTTTCTATGTATAATATCATGTCATCTGCAAAGAGGGAGAGTTTGACTTCTTCCTTTCCAATCTGGACTCCTTTTACTTCTTTCGCTTCTCTTATTGCTGTTGCTAGAACTTCCAGGAGTATGTTGAATAAAAGTGGTGAAAATGGACACCCTTGTCTTGTTCTTGATCTTAGAGGAAATGTTTTGAGTTTTTCACCATTGAGGATAATGTTCACTGTGGGCTTCTCATAGACGGCTTTCTCTATGTTGAGATAGGCTCCTTCTATGCCCATTTTTTGAAGAGTTTTTATCATAAATGGATGTTGTACTTTGTCGAAGGCTTTTTCTGCATCTATTGAGATGATCATGTGAATTTTGTCTCTCAGTTTGTTGATATGGTGTATCACATTGATTGATTTGCAGATATTGAAAAATCCTTGCATGCCTGGGATGAACCTGACTTGATCATGATGTATGAGCTTTTTGATATGTTGTTGAATTCTGTTTGCTAAGATTTTGTTGAGGATTTTGGCGTCTAGATTCATCAGTGAAATTGGCCTATAATTTTCTTTTTTTGTGATGTCTTTGCCTGGCTTTGGTATCAGGGTGATGGCGGCCTCGTAGAATGTGTTTGGAAGTTTTCCTTCCTGTGCAATTGTTTGGAAGAGTTTTAGAAGGACAGGCATTAGCTCTTCCTTAAATATTTGGTAGAATTCATTTGTGAAGCCATCTGGCCCTGGGCTTTTATTTTTGGGTAGATTTTTGATCACAAAGTCGATTTCTGAGCTTGTGATTGGATTGTTCATAGTTTCTATTTCTTCTTGGTTGAGTCTTGGGAGATTAATCTTCTCTAAGAAACTGTCCATTTCTTCCAGGTTGTCCAGTTTGTTAACATAGAGTTGTTCAAGAGTCTCTTAGAATCTTTTGGATTTCTGCATTATCTGTTGTAACCTCTCCTCTCCTTTTTCATTTTTGATTTTGTTGATCTGGTTATTCTCTCTTTTTTTCTTGGTAAGTCTGGCCAGTGGTTTGTCGATTTTATTTACCTTTTCGAAGAACCAGCTTTTCGTTTTATTTATCTTTACTATTGTTTCTTTTGTTTCTTTTTCATTTATTTCTGCTCTGATCTTTATGATTTCCCTTCTTCTGCTGGCTTTGGGGTGTTTTTGTTCTTCTTTCTCCAGTTGTTTTAAGCGTAAGGTTAGATCGTCTGTTTGAGATTTTCCTAGTTTCTTGAGGTGGGATTGAATTGCTATAAACTTCCCTCTTAGAATTGCTTTTGCAGTATCCCATAGATTTTGCACTGACGTGTGTTCATTGTCGTTTCTTCTAGGAATTTTAAATTTCTCCTTTGATTTCCGTTGAGATAGGCTCCTTCTATGCCCATTTTTTGAAGAGTTTTTATCATAAATGGATGTTGTACTTTGTCGAAGGCTTTTTCTGCATCTATTGAGATGATCATGTGAATTTTGTCTCTCAGTTTGTTGATATGGTGTATCACATTGATTGATTTGCAGATATTGAAAAATCCTTGCATGCCTGGGATGAACCTGACTTGATCATGATGTATGAGCTTTTTGATATGTTGTTGAATTCTGTTTGCTAAGATTTTGTTGAGGATTTTGGCGTCTAGATTCATCAGTGAAATTGGCCTATAATTTTCTTTTTTTGTGATGTCTTTGCCTGGCTTTGGTATCAGGGTGCTGGCGGCCTTGGAGAATGTGTTTGGAAGTTTTCCTTCCTGTGCAATTGTTTGGAAGAGTTTTAGAAGGACAGGCATTAGCTCTTCCTTAAATATTTGGTAGAATTCATTTGTGAAGCCATCTGGCCCTGGGCTTTTATTTTTGGGTAGATTTTTGATCACAAAGTCGATTTCTGAGCTTGTGATTGGATTGTTCATAGTTTCTATTTCTTCTTGGTTGAGTCTTGGGAGATTAATCTTCTCTAAGAAACTGTCCATTTCTTCCAGGTTGTCCAGTTTGTTAACATAGAGTTGTTCAAGAGTCTCTTAGAATCTTTTGGATTTCTGCATTATCTGTTGTAACCTCTCCTCTCCTTTTTCATTTTTGATTTTGTTGATCTGGTTATTCTCTCTTTTTTTCTTGGTAAGTCTGGCCAGTGGTTTGTCGATTTTATTTACCTTTTCGAAGAACCAGCTTTTCGTTTTATTTATCTTTACTATTGTTTCTTTTGTTTCTTTTTCATTTATTTCTGCTCTGATCTTTATGATTTCCCTTCTTCTGCTGGCTTTGGGGTGTTTTTGTTCTTCTTTCTCCAGTTGTTTTAAGCGTAAGGTTAGATCGTCTGTTTGAGATTTTCCTAGTTTCTTGAGGTGGGATTGAATTGCTATAAACTTCCCTCTTAGAATTGCTTTTGCAGTATCCCATAGATTTTGCACTGACGTGTGTTCATTGTCGTTTTCTTCTAGGAATTTTTAAATTTCTCCTTTGATTTCCTCAGTAATCAGTTGGTTTTGTAGGTACATGTTGTTTAATCTCCATGTGTTTGTTTTTAGTGGTTTTCTTCCTGTAGTTGATCTCTAGTCTCATTGCATTGTGGCCCGAGAAGATGGTTGATAGAATTTCAGTTTTCTTGAATTGACTGAGGTTTGATTTGTGGCCCAAGATGTGGCCTACCCTGGAGAATGTTCCGTGAGCTCTTGAGAAGAAAGTGTGTTTGTCTGCTTTTGGATGGAATGTCCTAAAGATATACATGAGGTCCATTTCTTCTAGTGTGGCATTTAAGGCTTGTGTTTCTTTATTAATTTTCTGTTTGGATGATCTGTCCATTGATGTGAGGGGAGTGTTAAAGTCTCCTACTATGATTGTGTTACTGTCGATGTCTTCCTTTATGTCTGAAAGTGTTTGTCTTATGTATTGGGGTGCTCCTGTGTTGGGTGCATAGATATTTATGATTGTTACGTCTTCTTCTTGGATTGATCCCTTGATCATTGTGTAGTGTCCTGCCTTGTCTCTTCGAGTCTTCTTTATTTTGAGGTCTATTTTGTCTGATATGAGGATTGCTACTCCAGCTTTCTTTTGATTTCCATTTGCATGGAATATCTTTTTCCAGCCTCTCACTTTCAGTCTGTGAGTGTCTCTAGGTCTGAAGTGAGTTTCCTGGAGGCAGCATATGCATGGATTTGTTTTTGAATCCATTCAGCCAGTCTGTGTCTTTTGGTTGGGGCATTTAGTCCATTTACATTTAAAGTAATTATTGATACAAATGATCCTATTGTCATCTTCTTAGATGATATGATGGGTTTGTTTTGTGGATCTTCTCCTTCTTTTATACTTGTTGTTGTCTATATAAGTCGCTTTAACACTTGTTGTAAGGCTGGTTTAGTGTGACTAAATTCTTTTAATTTTTGCTTATCTGTAAAGCTTTTGATTGCTCCATTAATTTTGAATGAGATCCTTGCAGGGTAGAGGATTCTTGGTTGCAGATTATTCTCTTTTAGTCATTTAAGTGTGTCCCGCCATTCCCTTCTGGCCTGTAGAGCTTCTGTTGAAAGATCAGCTGTTAAACGTATGGGCTTTCCCTTGTATGTCACTAGTTGCTTTTCCCTTGCTTCTTTGAGAATTCTGTCCTTGTGTTTAATTTGTGTTAGCTTCATTAATATGTGTCTTGGTGTGTTTCTTCTCGGGTTGATTCTGTATGGTGCTCTTTGTGTTTCTTGGACTTGACTGACTATTTCTTGTCCCATGTTGGGGAAATTTTCAACTAGAATCTCTTCAAAAATTTTCTCATAGTCTTTCTTTTTTTCTTCTTCTTCTGGAACCCTTATAATTCGAATATTGGTGCGTTTGATATTATCCCAGAGGTCTCTGAAGCTATCCTCTGCTCTTTTCATTCTCTGAGCTAGAGTCTGTTTTTCAGCAGTTACTTCCACCATTCTATCTTCCAGCTCACTTACCCGGTCTTCTGTCTCAGATACTCTGCTCTTGATTCCTTCTACCGTGTTTTTAAGTTCAGCAATTGAGTTGTTTGTCTCTGTTACTTTTTTGGTAAGTTCTTGTATTTCTTTATTCAGTGTGTTAATTGTGTCTTGCAATTTCTCTAACATTCTGTTTTCGGTGTCTCTGATCATCTTTACTATCATTCTTCTGAAATCATTTTCAGAAAGTTTGTCCAAATCCTCTTCGTTGATTTGATCTTGTGTGTTTGTAGATTGTTCCTTCACTTGTGTGGTATTTCTCTGCCGTTTCATTGTTATTATTAATTTTTTAACTGACTCTGTTTGGGATTTCCTTTTCCCAGACTTTGAGTTACGTCTGTTGGTGTTTTCTTATTCTGGGTGATGCTGGTGGTTGGGTGATGTCAGGACTTGCATACAAGTGATTACCTTTGTTGGCATTCTCACTTGTATACTGCTCTCTAGTGTTAGGTATTCTCTAGTATTGTAGAGTTGTGGAGTCAGTGCTCCCTCCCTAAAACCTCGAGGCTTATTGCCTGACCAGGGAATTAATATTTCATGGCTGGTTTGTTATGGCATTAAATGATATTAAAACATATATACACGAATGAGAAACAGAAGGTATACTTTTGACAAATGGCAGTTAAAATATTATGCAAATACTATCTAGCATATTGAAGTATACACACAAACTTATACAGCTGTAATGTAACCCAAGCATTCTAACCAAAAATAAGGTACAATACGTTAGCACGGTGAATAGAGAAAGCCAAGAATGATATCTACCAGTTAATAACCAAACTAAGTGGAGCACAAATTGGAGAATAATGCTAGAGCAGGGTCCCCATTGGGGATAAGGCAATGAGGACAGAACAGATTAAGAAATATGGAGGGAAAAGGGAAAAAGAGAAAGGGAGGATAGAAGAGAAATATAGAATAATACTGCAAAGTTAAATATAGGGAGAAAAAGATTTGTATGTATTAGAGTTTAGTGCTATAGGAAAGGAGCTTCAGAGAAAGCAAAGGATTATAGAGGAAGTAGTAGCACAAATTAAAAAATTTTAAATTTTAAAACAGAGATAAGTATATAGAAAAATATAGACAAACAAAGCAAAATAAATAAAAACAAACTAAGCCCTCACAGAATCTTAAAAGGCCAATGTGGAACCAGAAGTTTATACCAAAATAAAATGTGTGGTTTAAAAGGAAAAAGAGGAAGATAAAAAATTATGTAAACTTGAATATATTCTGCCTTACTGATAAGATTAGTAGCTTCAATAGAATTCAATGGAGGAAATAAACACACCCACACTCACCCCCCCCCCCCCCAAAAAAAAAGCAGGGGTAGGCACTGAATGGGTTTGGAAAAATGGAAAAAAAAATTGAAACAAAACAAAACAAAAGCAATAAAAAAGAATAAGGAATAAAATGAAATTTTAAAAAATCCAGCAGTAACTCCAGTTTCAGAAAAAATGTGAAAATAGTGTTTATGTTCTTCTGTCTCTTGCTGACTATTCAGGAATTATCAGTCTTTTTCTTGCCTCTGGCAGTGGCTGGATCTGAAGACCTCTTTGACTGCTTGTTTACTCTGCCTATTCCAGAACTAAAAGGCCCTCAGGCCTGCCCAGGCTGGCCCTGGGAGTTTCTTAATCCAAATCCCTTTTCTTGCTGGGTGGAGCTAAATTCCCTCCCTGTAGCTTGACCAGCAGCCCTGCAGTTTGACTACTACAGTTGCCAAACTACAGTAGGGAAAATGGTGTCTCTCTCACACAGGATTTATTTCCACAATCTATATGGGAAGCACTTCCACAGTGACCCCGACCCTACTGCAGGCCACTATTGATCCCAGCCACCATGGGAGACATCAGATTACTCAGCGGTGAGTCTGGCTCAGTCTCATGCATGATCGCTATTCCCCTCTCCTTGATCACAGTGCGCACAGAGTTTCCAGTCCTCCTCGGCGCCTCTATGATTGGGTTAACGGTAACCTCCTCCAAAGGGAACTGAGTGCAGTCCTTCCGAGGACTGCTCAAGGGCACTTCTAGCTCAAGGGGGCACTTGGACCCTCCAAAGCAGGTCTGGCTCAGTCCCTTGTGGGCGTCACTGCTCCTTTCCCGAGTCTTGATCTGCAACAGGCTTTGTGCCTTCGGCCCACGCAGCCTCTCTGGCGGGTATGAGGTTTGACTTTTAAAAGCGCGATTGCGCCCCTCCTACCGTCTTGATGCGACTTCCCCTTTGTTCTTCGATATGGGGTGTCTTTTTTGTGATCAGATCCAACCTCCTCCTGTCGATGGTTTTTCAGGAACTCTTGCAATTCAGGCGATTTTGCAGGAGAGATGAGTGCAAGTCCTTCTACGCTGTTATCTTAGCTCCACTTCCCAGGATGTGCTCTTTGGAGCAGCAGGTAAAGGAGTGAAGAAAGCAAGACAGAGAAGAGGAAGGAGACAAGCAGAGAGGTGGTGTCAGGTCAAGTCCAGATTCAGCCGAATTTTGTCTCTAGAAGAGGAGACTTGCCACTGGAATACAAATTGCACTGCAAAGTTGTTCTTGTCTGGAGGCAAGGGGGTTGTCCTTTATGTAGCTTCTTATCTGTCAGTTACAGGTCTAGATGTAGTGACAAAGAAGTCTCCCAGGCATTCTGGGGTTAGGAGGATCTAGGGAGGATCTAGGGCAACTCTTTTAAGTAAGGGTCACAAGCTTAAGCTGCTAGCCATAGCCTCAAAACAGCTGTGGGTTGTAGTAAGAGAGATAAGGAAGGGAAATGTGCATCAGCTGATAGAGGGAATTAGCTGGAATACAAAAGCATCTGTGACTGTGTGTGTCTCACTCAGGCTGTGTGTCCCTAGTGGCTCAGTGGTAAAGAATCCACCTGTCAATGCAGCAGACACAGATTAATTCCCCGATCCAGGAAGATTCCACATGCTGTGGAGCAGCTAAGCCCCTTCAGTTCAGTTCAGTCGCTCAGTCATGTCCAAATCTTTGTGACTCCAAAGACTGTAGCACACAAGGCTTCCCTGTTCTTCACCATCTCTCAAAGCTTGCTGAAACTCACATCCATTGAGTTTGTGATGCCATCCAATCATCTCATCCTCTGTTATACCCTTCTCCCGCTGGCTTCTATCACTCCAGCATTGGGGTCTTTTCCAGTGAGTCGTCTCTTTGCAACAGGTGGCCAAAGTATTGAAGCTTCAGCTTCAGCATCAGTCCTTCTAATGAATATTCAGATTGATTTCCTTTATGATTGACTGGTTTGATCTCCATGTGCTCCAAGGGTCTCTCCAGCATCTTCTCCAACGCCACAATTTGAAAGCATCAATTCATTGGCGCTCAGACTTCTTTATGATCCAACTCTCACATCCATACATCACTACTGGAAAAACCATAACTTTGACCATATGGACTTTTGTCAGCAAGGTGATGTCTCTGCTTTTGAATGTGCTGCCTAGGTTTGTCACAGATTTTCTTTCAAGGAGCAAGTGTCTTTATTTTTTTTTAAACATTTATTTATTTGGGCAGGGGTGGGGAGGGAGGGGGTGGGCGGGCCACTTTCACTGATCTTTCATTCGTCTAGTTTCATCCATCTTTGTTCTTTGGCCCGTGTGGGCCTCCCATCGCAGTGGCATCTGTTGTCGCAGAGCACCGGCTCTGGGCGCGTGCGCTCCAGAGCTCCGGCTCGGTAATTGGACACATCGGTCCAGCCGCTCTGTGGCTCATGAGATCTTCCCAGGCCAGGGATGGAACTGGCGCCCCTTGCACTGCAAGGTAGTGTCCTTACCCACTGGACCACCAAGGAAGCCCAGAAAATGTCTTTTAATTTCATGGCTGCAGTTACCATCTGCAGTGATTTTGAAGCCCAAGAAAGTAAAGTCTGTCACTGTTTTCATTGTTTGCCCATCTATTTCCCATGAAGTGATCGGACCAGATGCTATGATCTTCATTTTTTGAATGTTGAGTTTTAAGCCAACTTTTTAACTCCCTTCTTTCACCTTCATCAAGAAGCACTTTAGTTCCTCTTTGTTTTCTGCCATAAGGGTGGTGTCATTTGCATATCTGAGGTTATTGATATTTCTCCTGGCAATCTTGATTCCAGTTTGTGCTTCATCCAGACCAGCATTTCTCATGATGTGCTCTGCATAGAAGTTAAATAAGCAGAGTGACAGTATACAACCTCGATGTACTTCTTTCCCAATTTGGAACTAGCCCATTGTTCCACATCTGGTTCTAACTGTTGCTTCTTGAACTGCACGCAAGTTTCTCAGGAGGCAGGTAATGTGGTCTGGTATTCCCATCTCTTTAAGAATTTTCCACAGTTTGTTATGATCCATACAGTTAAGCTCATGCACCACAACAATTGAGTCTGTGCCCTAGAGCCTGGGAACCACAACCACTGATCCCAAGTGCTACAATTTCTGAAGCCCACACGTGAAAGGGCCACAGCAAGTGAAGCCACTGCTGTAAGAAGCCCACACACTACAACTATAGAAAGGCTCGTCCAAAAATAAATAAATAAATATCAAAAAAAGAAATCTTAGATCATGAGACTCACTTCTGGCACTTCTGTTGTAACCATTGGGAAAATAGCCAGTTCTTTTGCTTACTGTGAAATAAGTAGGATACGTGCTATCGATTAAAAAAGATGAACAGGCCTTCCCTGGTGGTCCAGTGGGTGGAGAGTCAGCCTTGCAGTGCAAGGGGCACCGGTTCGATCCCTGGCACAGGAAGATCTCATATGCCACAGAGCTGCTGCACTGGTGTGTCCAATTGCAAGCCAGCGCTCTGGAGCACGTGCGCCCAGGGCTGGTGCTCTGCAGCCAGAGAGGCCACTGTGATGGGAGGCTCACATAGGCCAAAGAATTAATACGGATGAAAATAAATAAATGAAGAATCAATAAAAGAGGCCAAAGAAAAAAAGGAATGAGCAACTGGAGAGTTGCAAATTAAATATTATTTGGGGCGCAATCAGGACTGCAGCCTGGGAGACAGCACTTCAGATAGCCCTGAGACACTTGTTCCAAAGAGGTAGTAGGGGAAAAATCAATATATATGGTTTTGATGACGGTGGAGTTCAGTACCATTAAATCATCATTTTACAAAGGGTTTCCAGTTATTAATGAGGGTCTGATATCACCTTGAAGGGATTTAGTGCTTTCCTAGTTATGAGGAGATGCAAGGATTGAGATCATAAAATCTATTTCTAAAAGCATCCACCTGTCCAAAGACCTGTCCCACCAGATTCCCTGAAGCACAGAGGTAGTTCACCACACCCTGAACTACCTCAAGGGGTGTTGAAGGTCAGCAGTTCCCAACAGCACAAGGTTCAATCTCTGCAGAGGCAAATGGCAAATGCCCTTGATGTTCAGTCATTGGTAATGTAATTGGTAAATGTCAATTTGTAGTTGACAATGCCTGTAGCTGCTTAAGCCCAGGAAGAGTCAACTGAAAGGAAATAAGAGAAACGTAGAGAAAGAGTCCTGACAACACTGAATCTCACAACCAGATATACAAATAGGCAGGTAGCTTTAGATATAGATGATGTTCAATTGGGCAGAATGTAAAAACTGTCTCGGGGGCACAAATATGTAAAAGAGGGAACCAAAGAAGAAACACTCATAGAGGATGCTGGAAGTTTGGAGAAACAAGAACCTAAACTGAAGAAGACTTTTGAGCCCATGTCAGTAAGGCTTTCCATAAATTCTTTTAGGGAATTAGTGTAGTGATCTTTGAGTGGCACCTTCCCCTCTTTTTCCGAATCTCCTGTGACTATGAAATGGACATGTTCATTTCTGCCTCTAAGTCAACACTCCCTCATTAAAATGATCCCTTGCATAATTCCTTTTCACTCTGGGACCTGCCTCCTCTGGCCACATTTTATTAGTATCCATGGAAATCAATCAAACCAAGTTCTCTGATTAATCTAAGTTGAAAAGCCCAGTGATTGACTCTGATGGATATTTAAGTAAAAAGTCATAGAGTATGAATCTAAATCAGCACAGTAACACTCCAGCACCAGAGCTAGCAGGAAACAAAAATAATGAGAAGGGTCACCTTGATAAGAACGAAGAAACTGGTCTTCACAAAGAAATGTTAATAAAGCAAATGCAAAGAAAACAGAAAACAAGAGGCATGTAGCTTTGTTACCAAATCCTAGCTCCCTCTGCTTGCTGCATGACTGGCCAATGAATCCAAGAGATAAGGTGCTGAGGCAAAGAAAATGGCTTTATTTGGAAAGCTGACTGATGGAGAAGATGACGGACTAGTGTCTCAGAGTAACCAGTTTGTTGGAGTCTGGATGCCAGTTTCTTTTGTAGAGTCAGAGAGAAAGAAGCAATGAGGAACTAAACTCAAAAGGCAAAATAGAAAGGAAGAAGCAGTGGGAAATAAAGTGAATGGTCATCAATCTTGCAAAACATTTCCAAGGAAGTGACCAGCCTTTGGAAGGAGAGTGTTAATCTCTTCCTTTTGTTGTAAGAGATGGGGAGGGTCAGATTATCTCTCTATAAATTGAGCAAAGGCACTTTAGTTTACTGTTAGGCAGAGAGGCAGAGTCCTCTGAGGGGAAGCATTATGTATGATTATAATAATAAAAGCAATGAAAAGCAAGTCAAGAAACAGTTTCAACGTGGAGTCAGAAATGCCTTCTTCTCTGCAATAGTTTCACATCCTGACTTTCTAGTTTGAGTCCCATGTCACCAGTAGGAGCCTCATTTCCCACACTCAAAGGGTTTAAGATATTGTCCATTGATCTCTCAAGTGACCTCCTGTTCTATGGCCAGTCATCTCTGACTTATGAGACTATATACGTATTTTCCCTTATTGTATGGAAAGCTTTGTGATTCTCTTTGGTCAAGAAGATATGATTGGACACTATTCAAGGGAAAGTTTGAAATCGGCTCATACAGTTGAGCTTGCCGTTTTGCATCTCAGCTATCACCCTGAGAAGAACTGTCCCAGGAACTACTGCCCCATCAGCCTGAGCCTTAGAATGAACCATATGGAGCATATCTGAGTCCTACTTTCAATGAAGAGCCAAACACTGGTGAACCCACAGTTTGAGGCAGAGCCAGCCAACCAAATCCAGTCTAGATCAATCAACTATTAGGTACACAAGCACAGTAACACTCCAGCACCAGAGCTAGCAGGAAACAAAAATAATGAGAAGGGTCACCTTGATAAGAACGAAGAAACTGGTCTTCACAAAGAAATGTTAATAAAGCAAATGCAAAGAAAACAGAAAACAAGAGGCATGTAGCTTTGTTACCAAATCCTAGCTCCTCTGCTTGCTGCATGACTGGCCAATGAATCCAAGAGATAAGGTGCTGAGGCAAAGAAAATGGCTTTATTTGGAAAGCTGACTGATGGAGAAGATGACGGACTAGTGTCTCAGAGTAACCAGTTTGTTGGAGTCTGGATGCCAGTTTCTTTTGTAGAGTCAGAGAGAAAGAAGCAATGAGGAACTAAACTCAAAAGGCAAAATAGAAAGGAAGAAGCAGTGGGAAATAAAGTGAATGGTCATCAATCTTGCAAAACATTTCCAAGGAAGTGACCAGCCTTTGGAAGGAGAGTGTTAATCTCTTCCTTTTGTTGTAAGAGATGGGGAGGGTCAGATTATCTCTCTATAAATTGAGCAAAGGCACTTTAGTTTACTGTTAGGCAGAGAGGCAGAGTCCTCTGAGGGGAAGCATTATGTATGATTATAATAATAAAAGCAATGAAAAGCAAGTCAAGAAACAGTTTCAACGTGGAGTCAGAAATGCCTTCTTCTCTGCAATAGTTTCACATCCTGACTTTCTAGTTTGAGTCCCATGTCACCAGTAGGAGCCTCATTTCCCACACTCAAAGGGTTTAAGATATTGTCCATTGATCTCTCAAGTGACCTCCTGTTCTATGGCCAGTCATCTCTGACTTATGAGACTATATACGTATTTTCCCTTATTGTATGGAAAGCTTTGTGATTCTCTTTGGTCAAGAAGATATGATTGGACACTATTCAAGGGAAAGTTTGAAATCGGCTCATACAGTTGAGCTTGCCGTTTTGCATCTCAGCTATCACCATGAGAAGAACTGTCCCAGGGAACTACTGCCCCATCAGCCTGAGCCTTAGAATGAACCATATGGAGCATATCTGAGTCCTACTTTCAATGAAGAGCCAAACACTGGTGAACCCACAGTTTGAGGCAGAGCCAGCCAACCAAATCCAGTCTAGATCAATCAACTATTAGGTACACAAGCAAGAATAAATGAGTTTGGGATCATCTGCTGCACAAGTTATTGTGACTATAGCTCACTGACAAGTATACTAACAATTTCTGGAATATTCCAGCCAAGCAATGCTATTACCACTTCCTACACTTACTGAAATTTCCTTGACCTTTCCCTCAGTTCAGAGGGGGACCTGTGTGGTGGGCTCAGCTTTGTGCATCAGATCTCACAGTATCCCAGCTGTTATCAGGCTCCACTGGACACATGGACATCCATTCTCTTCAGAGTTTATGCTAAAAATCATCATTTTTCAAGCTCATGACTTAAGCGTAGCAAGGTTGGTGGATCCTACCTATAGCAGTTGCTAAGTTTCAGAGTCTAATGGTAAAGCAGTACCAACTATCTTCTTTCCAGCACAACCAAACCATAATAGAGTTAAGTAAGAAGGCCACCAGACACTGGTAGGTAATTTACATAAATTATTTTGTTTAATCCTCATAGTAAGTCTTGAAATATTATACTTTTCTTTGGAGATTGAGAGAGTTTGAGTGTTGTGGCCAAGGTCACCAGCTGGTTAATAGAAGAATGAATCAGGACTCCAGTCTCCTAAGCCCTAGCTGGTGTTTTTTCCTCCACATATCAATGTGTCCTCCACCCTAATGTGTCCAGTTCCCTTTGGCACACATCAGTTTAACCCAGCTGGGAGGGGACTCAGTAGTCATGGAGTTCAATTCTCTTACTTTAGAGGAGAGATTAAGTGAGATTTAGGTGGCAGAAAATTGGGGATTGGAAACCAAACCTCATGACTGAAATTGAGGGCATATTCAGGGCAGCATGCTGTCCCAGCTCTTGGAAGGGACTAAAACTCTTTTGCCAAGGAAAGAGTATTTATTTTGCAAGGTGTAAATGTAAAAGCAACACAAACAGAAACCCTGCCTGGTGATTGTTCAGTGTATTCCAGTTTATGGACCATTTTCACATCTAAGATATCCCTTGAGACTTCCACCAGCCCTGGAAGTCACCAAGTTCTGTGCCCTCTGTCATTTCTCCCTGGAGACTCAGCAATTGAGTGTTCCACTCAAAAGAGAACTGGGACAGTCGGAGGACCAACTTCTGTGCTGATCTGTCAGTTCTGCCTCCTTTCCTGAAGGCTCTGCTGCACACTACGAATGCAGGCTCAGCTGCACTCACCCTTGGCCTCTGTTGGCTCTGTATTTCTTGCATTTCAAGGAGCCAGCAGGCAGAGGGCCAGAAGAAGATCTCACTAAGGAATATGAAACATATGCTTCATCGTTCCTTTGTTGTTGTCAGACCTGAATACTGAAGAATTAAGCGTCCACGAATTTCTGGAAACAAGCAAAGTGCCAGAATCAAGAGTGCAAGAGAAACATCAACTTTTTAAAAATGACAAAATCCAAACTTAAAGAGACTGTAAGGTCTCAAGCAACTGGCTAGTTGTCCAACTTTGGAGTAATTCCTCTACCCTTCTTCAGACTTGAGAGCTTTAAAATGTTATTTGGAAAATATATCCTCTAAAGATTAGTGATATTTTTGTAGGACTACTTGGTGATGAATTAGAAATTAAAAATGAACTTTAAAATTTTGAAGTTAGAATTCTCCAGCTGTATTTTTACTTTTCTAAAATACAATGTCAAAGACTACCTCCTTCCATCTGGGCAGCTGGTCACTCAGCTGTGGCGAGTGTGTCTTTGGTGGATATCATGAACAGGGTAACCTGTCACTCAGATCCCCTCCATTGCAGGATTGCTACCCTGTTAGTAGACAGTATTTGTCCATCATTCAGGGGTTGTCTTTTTTTTTTAATTATTATTATTTATTGTAAAGGTTTTACAGAGTTTTGTTGTTCACAGACATGTATGTTCCCAGATCAGTCATATGCATATCCATGGTCTCCACCCCCCGCCAGTTCGCCCCATCCCACCCCTCCCGATCATCGCCCCAAGCCATTGTAAGCACTCCTATTCCCTTAGCACAATGACACTAGCTATCTTTTCCACACATAACAGTATAGGTTTCCATGTTACTCCCTCCATGCTTCCCCCTCCCTATTTCTTCCCCACAATGTCCCTATGTCTATGCTCTGTCTGTTTTTCCATGAGTTCACTGCGTGTGTTATCAAGACTATCCTATTAGATTCCATATATGTGTGTTAGTATACTGTATTTGTCTTTCTCTTTTTGACTTATTTCACTTTTTATGATAGGTTCTAGAGCCAGCCACTTCATTAGGACTGAGTCTTCTGCATTTCTTTTAACAACTGAGTAGTATTCCATTGTATATATGTACCAGAGCTTCTGTATCCATTCATTCGTCGATGGACATCTAGGTTGTTTCCAAGTCCTGGCTATTGTATAGAGAGCTGCAATGAACATTGGGGTACAGGTGCTTCTTTCAGTTTTGATTTCATCAGGATATAAGCCTAATAGTGGGATTGCTGGGTCATAGGGTGCTTCTATTTTTAGTTTTTTAAGAAATCTGTCTTATCTGTAGAGATTAGTTTCATCTCAACTTCAATCTTTCAGGGCTGGCCATATCCAAAGAAAAAAGATGCAGGAAATAAAGACCTAGCCACCTCAATCCAACTAGGGAAAACTTTGAAAGGCTGTTCTTACTTCTAAACTCTGTTTGATGGAGCCAAGGCTACTGCTGGACTTGCGTCAGGGTTTGATTCCTCACTCTGTCAACTCCTGCTTCTTTCCCCATCATTCAGCAAGAGTCAATCCCAAGGGCACTTCCCCATAAGTAGCCAGCACACTAAATTTCGTCACACCATTTCAGATTTACTTATTGGAGAATATTATCTGAGATAAATTATTTCAATATTTTTTAACCATTAGATGATTTTTAGAGCAGGTTTAGAGTTGCAACAAAATTAAGCAGAAGGTACAGAGAAATTTCTCTCAGAACTCCCTTCCTATTGCAGGCATGGCCTCCCTCAGTATCAAATTCCCATGTCAGAGTGATTCATTTGTTACAACTGATAAACCTACACGGGCACATCATTATCATCCAAAGCTTATGGTTTATATTAGAGTTCTATGTGCTATGCATAGTCACTTAGTCATGTCTGACTTTGTGACCCCATGGACTGTAGCCCACCAGTCTCCTCTATCCATGGAGTTCCACAAGCAAGAATACTGGAGCAGGTTGCTATTTATTACTCCAAGGAACTTCCTGATCTGGGGATGGAACCCGTGTCTCTTGTGTCTCCTGTATTAGCAGGCCAATTCTTTACAAATGAACCACCAGGAAAGCCTGATTAGAGTTCTGCTTTGTTATGCAATCACTCGGTCATATCCAACTCTTTTCGACACCGTGGATTGCAGCATGCCAGGTATCCCTGTCCTTCACTATTTCCTGGAGCTTGCCCAAACTCATGTCCATTAAGTCAGTGATGCCATTCAACCATCTCATCCTCCGTCATCCCCTTCTCCTCCTGCCTTCAATCTTTCCAGGCATCAGGGTCTTTTTCAATGAGTCAGCTGTTTACATCAGGTGGCCAAAGTACTGGAGCTTCAGTTTAAACACCAGTCCTCCCAATGAATATTCAGGGTTGATTACCTTTAAGATTGACCAGTTTGGTCACCTTACAATACAAGGGGCTCTCAAGAGTCTTCTGCAGCACCACAGTTCAAGGCATCAATTCTTGGCACTCAGGTTTTTTATTGTTCAGCACTCACATCCATACATAACTAGAAAACCATAGCTTTGACCGTATGGACCTTTGTTGGAAAAGTAATGTCTGTGCTTTTGAATATGCTGTCTCGGTTTGTTACAGCTATTCTTCCAAGGAGCAGGAGTCTTTTAATTTCATGGCTGCAATCACCATTTCAGATTTACTTATTGGAGAATATTATCTGAGATAAATTATTTCAATATTTTTAACCATTAGATGATTTTTAGAGCAGGTTTAGAGTTGCAACAAAATTAAGCAGAAGGTACAGAGAAATTTCTCTCAGAACTCCCTTCCTATTGCAGGCATGGCCTCCCTCAGTATCAAATTCCCATGTCAGAGTGATTCATTTGTTACAACTGATAAACCTACACGGGCACATCATTATCATCCAAAGCTTATGGTTTATATTAGAGTTCTATGTGCTATGCATAGTCACTTAGTCATGTCTGACTTTGTGACCCCATGGACTGTAGCCCACCAGTCTCCTCTATCCATGGAGTTCCACAAGCAAGAATACTGGAGCAGGTTGCTATTTATTACTCCAAGGAACTTCCTGATCTGGGGATGGAACCCGTGTCTCTTGTGTCTCCTGTATTAGCAGGCCAATTCTTTACAAATGAACCACCAGGAAAGCCTGATTAGAGTTCTGCTTTGTTATGCAATCACTCGGTCATATCCAACTCTTTTCGACACCGTGGATTGCAGCATGCCAGGTATCCCTGTCCTTCACTATTTCCTGGAGCTTGCCCAAACTCATGTCCATTAAGTCAGTGATGCCATTCAACCATCTCATCCTCCGTCATCCCCTTCTCCTCCTGCCTTCAATCTTTCCAGGCATCAGGGTCTTTTTCAATGAGTCAGCTGTTTACATCAGGTGGCCAAAGTACTGGAGCTTCAGTTTAAACACCAGTCCTCCCAATGAATATTCAGGGTTGATTACCTTTAAGATTGACCAGTTTGGTCACCTTACAATACAAGGGGCTCTCAAGAGTCTTCTGCAGCACCACAGTTCGAAGGCATCAATTCTTCGGCACTCAGGTTTTTTTTATTGTTCAGCACTCACATCCATACATAACTAGAAAAACCATAGCTTTGACCGTATGGACCTTTGTTGGAAAAGTAATGTCTGTGCTTTTGAATATGCTGTCTCGGTTTGTTACAGCTATTCTTCCAAGGAGCAGGAGTCTTTTAATTTCATGGCTGCAATCACCATCTGCAGTGATTTTGTAGCACAAGAAAATAAAATCTGTCACTCTTTCCACTGTTTCCCCATCTGTTTGCCATGAAGTGATAGAAGTCATGATGTTTATGTTTTGAATGTTGAGTTTTAAGTCAGCTTTTTTACTCTCTTCTTTCACCTTCATTAAGAGTCACTTTTGTTCCTCATGATGAAGGGTGGTGTCATTTGCATATCTGAGGTTATTGATATTTTTCCTGACAATCTTGATTCCAGCTTGTGTTTCATCCAGCCCAGCATTTCACATGATGTACTCTGCATATAAGTTAAATAAACAAGGTGACAATATACAGACTTGACATACTCCTTTCCCAATTTGGAACCAATCACATTGTTCCATGTTCATTTCTAACTGTTGCTTCTTGACCTGCATATAGGTTTCTCAGGAGACAGGTAACGTGATCTGGCATTCCCATGTCTTCAAGAATTTTCCACAGTTTGTTTGAATCTACACAGTCAAAGGCTTTAACATAGTCAATGAAACAGAAGTAGATGTTTTTCTAGAATTCCTTGCTTTTTTTATGATCTAATGGATGTTTGCAATTTGATCGCTGGTTCCTATGCCTTTTCTCTATCCAGAGTTCTATAGGTTTTGATAAGTGTGTTGGGATATGTATCAACAATTATGATATCAAAGAGTAATTTCATTGCCCTAACAACCCTGTGCTCTGTCTACTCATCCCTCCCTTTAAATTTTGAGTCAGTTTTGTTTACATCAGGTGGCCAAAGTACTGGAGCTTCAGTTTAAACACCAGTCCTCCCAATGAATATTCAGGGTTGATTACCTTTAAGATTGACCAGTTTGGTCACCTTACAATACAAGGGGCTCTCAAGAGTCTTCTGCAGCACCACAGTTCGAAGGCATCAATTCTTCGGCACTCAGGTTTTTTTTATTGTTCAGCACTCACATCCATACATAACTAGAAAAACCATAGCTTTGACCGTATGGACCTTTGTTGGAAAAGTAATGTCTGTGCTTTTGAATATGCTGTCTCGGTTTGTTACAGCTATTCTTCCAAGGAGCAGGAGTCTTTTAATTTCATGGCTGCAATCACCATCTGCAGTGATTTTGTAGCACAAGAAAATAAAATCTGTCACTCTTTCCACTGTTTCCCCATCTGTTTGCCATGAAGTGATAGAAGTCATGATGTTTATGTTTTGAATGTTGAGTTTTAAGTCAGCTTTTTTACTCTCTTCTTTCACCTTCATTAAGAGTCACTTTTGTTCCTCATGATGAAGGGTGGTGTCATTTGCATATCTGAGGTTATTGATATTTTTCCTGACAATCTTGATTCCAGCTTGTGTTTCATCCAGCCCAGCATTTCACATGATGTACTCTGCATATAAGTTAAATAAACAAGGTGACAATATACAGACTTGACATACTCCTTTCCCAATTTGGAACCAATCACATTGTTCCATGTTCATTTCTAACTGTTGCTTCTTGACCTGCATATAGGTTTCTCAGGAGACAGGTAACGTGATCTGGCATTCCCATGTCTTCAAGAATTTTCCACAGTTTGTTTGAATCTACACAGTCAAAGGCTTTAACATAGTCAATGAAACAGAAGTAGATGTTTTTCTAGAATTCCCTTGCTTTTTCTATGATCTAATGGATGTTTGCAATTTGATCGCTGGTTCCTATGCCTTTTCTCTATCCAGAGTTCTATAGGTTTTGATAAGTGTGTTGGGATATGTATCAACAATTATGATATCAAAGAGTAATTTCATTGCCCTAACAACCCTGTGCTCTGTCTACTCATCCCTCCCTCCTTCCTTTTTTCAAGAATATTTCATTAATTTATTTATTTAACTTCATCAGGTCTTATTTATCCAAAAGAAGTCTTAAAATGTAGGCACGCAAGATCTTCATCTTGTGGGTTCTTTCCTTGCTAGAAACAGGCTCTCTATTTGTGGCAAAGGGGGAATTCACTGCACAGAGATTATGAAACTGCTGCGCAGCAGCCTTACTTGCTTTGTGGCATGTGGAATCTTAGTTCCCCCATATCAGTGTCGCCTGAAGTGCAAGGTGGATTCCTAACCACTGGACCGCCAGGGAAGTCCCTTACCCTTCTTCTTTTATTCCTGAGATCTTTTAACCAGAGATATTTTACCGCTTCCATAGTTTTGCCTTTTCTAGACTGTCACATAGATGAAGCCATACAAGTAGGTAACATTTTCAGATTGGCTTCTCTCAGTAATATATGACACAAGCATCTTCCATGTCTTTTCATGGCTTCATGGCTCATTTCTTTTTAGTGCTGAATAATAATTCACTGTCCAGATGGATCACAGTTTATTTATCCATTCACTTACTGAGGGACATGTTGGTTGCTTTCAAGTCTTGACAATCATTAGTAAAGCTGCTGTAAGTATTCCCATGCAGGTCTTTGTGTAGACATACATTTTCAAAGCCTTTGGGCAAGTATCAAGGAATGTGATTGCTAGATCATATGGTAAGAGTATCTGTAGTTTTATAAGACACTGCCAAACTGTCTTCCAAAGTGGCTAGGCTATTTTGCATTCCCATCAGCAATGTAAGAGAGTTCCTGTTGCTCCACATCCTCATCAGCATTTGGTGTTGAAAGCATTCCAGATTCCAGCCAAATAATTGGATTGGTTTTTTTGCTATTAAGTAGTATAAATTCCTTGTATGTTTTGGATGTTAAGCCTTTATCAGGTATATGGTTTATAAATATTTCTCCCATACCTAGGCTATCTTTTCATTTTGCTGATTGATTATTTTGATGTGTTCTTTAATTAAATGTATTTCTACTCATTTATCTTTGCTTTTGTTGCTTGTACTTTTAGTGTCATATCTAAAAAATCATTGCCAAGATTGATGTCCAGGTGCTTTCCCCTATTTTCTTCTAGAAGTTTTATATTTTCAAATCTTATGTTTAAGTTGTTGGTCCTTTGTAAGTTAGCTTTTCTTAATGGTGTAAGATAGGGGTCCAGTTTCATCCTGTTTTGTGTGAACATCGTATTTTCCCAACATCATTTACTGAAGAGGTATATTTTCTCCATTATATTCGTTGACCACATATGTGTGGGTTTATTTCTGTGATCTCATTTCTCTACCATTGGTCTATGTGTGTGTTTCCATGTCAGTACCATGTCATTTTGATTACCATAGCTTTGTAATAGAGTATGCAATCAGGAAACATGATGCCTCAAGCTCTGTTCCTTCTCTGAATTGCTTTGATTATTTCTCTGTGATTACAAATGAATTTTAGGATTGTTTTCCCTACTTCTGTGAAAAAAATGATATTGGAAGTTTAATAAGAACTGCTTTGAATCTATAGCTGTGAAGCCATACAAGTAGGTAACATTTTCAGATTGGCTTCTCTCAGTAATATATGACACAAGCATCTTCCATGTCTTTTCATGGCTTCATGGCTCATTTCTTTTTAGTGCTGAATAATAATTCACTGTCCAGATGGATCACAGTTTATTTATCCATTCACTTACTGAGGGACATGTTGGTTGCTTTCAAGTCTTGACAATCATTAGTAAAGCTGCTGTAAGTATTCCCATGCAGGTCTTTGTGTAGACATACATTTTCAAAGCCTTTGGGCAAGTATCAAGGAATGTGATTGCTAGATCATATGGTAAGAGTATCTGTAGTTTTATAAGACACTGCCAAACTGTCTTCCAAAGTGGCTAGGCTATTTTGCATTCCCATCAGCAATGTAAGAGAGTTCCTGTTGCTCCACATCCTCATCAGCATTTGGTGTTGAAAGCATTCCAGATTCCAGCCAAATAATTGGATTGGTTTTTTTGCTATTAAGTAGTATAAATTCCTTGTATGTTTTGGATGTTAAGCCTTTATCAGGTATATGGTTTATAAATATTTCTCCCATACCTAGGCTATCTTTTCATTTTGCTGATTGATTATTTTGATGTGTTCTTTAATTAAATGTATTTCTACTCATTTATCTTTGCTTTTGTTGCTTGTACTTTTAGTGTCATATCTAAAAAATCATTGCCAAGATTGATGTCCAGGTGCTTTCCCCTATTTTCTTCTAGAAGTTTTATATTTTCAAATCTTATGTTTAAGTTGTTGGTCCTTTGTAAGTTAGCTTTTCTTAATGGTGTAAGATAGGGGTCCAGTTTCATCCTGTTTTGTGTGAACATCGTATTTTCCCAACATCATTTACTGAAGAGGTATATTTTCTCCATTATATTCGTTGACCACATATGTGTGGGTTTATTTCTGTGATCTCATTTCTCTACCATTGGTCTATGTGTGTGTTTCCATGTCAGTACCATGTCATTTTGATTACCATAGCTTTGTAATAGAGTATGCAATCAGGAAACATGATGCCTCAAGCTCTGTTCCTTCTCTGAATTGCTTTGATTATTTCTCTGTGATTACAAATGAATTTTAGGATTGTTTTCCCTACTTCTGTGAAAAAAATGATATTGGAAGTTTAATAAGAACTGCTTTGAATCTATAGATGGTTTTGAATACTGTGGACACAAACAATATTAACTCTTTCAGTCTGTGAACTTAAAACATCTTTCTTTTAATTATATCTTCTTCATTTTTCCCCCTATAATCTAATAGTTTTTGATGTATAGGCCTTTTAATTCCTTGGGTAAGTTTATGTCTGTGAGTTTATTGTTTTTGATGATATTGGAAATAGAATTGTTTTCTTTTATTTCTTTTCAGATAGTTCATTCTTCATTTGGTTCATTTATATTCATCAGGGATATTGTTTTATAGTTTTCTTTTCTTGTATTATCCTTATCTGGCTGTGGTAAAAAGCTTAATTTCATCTTTAACCTATTAGTTGTTTGGGAGTATGTTATTTAATTTCCACATATTATGTGAATTTTACAATTTTCCTCTTGCTATTGATTTGTGGTTTCATATCATTGTGGTCAGAAAGAAAAGCTAGTGTGATTTTAGTCATTTTTTAACTTGTTAATATTTGTTTTGTGATAAAACATATGACTTGTTTTGGAAAATGTTCATGTTCTTTTGAGAATATATATTCTGCTGGAGGGTGGAATATTCTCTTTATGTCTATTAGATTAATTTGGTCTAAAGTACAAATCAAGTCCAATGTTTCTTCATTACTTTTCTGTCTAGAAGATCTTTCCAATGCTGAAAATGAAGTATTGAATTTTCCCTACTAATGTTGTGTTGCTCTCTATTTCTGCCTCCAGATCTGTTAGCACTTACCTAATACATTTAGCTGCTCTGATGCTTGGTGCCTATATATCTATAACTGTTATATCTTCTTGGTTAATTGACCCTTTTATCATTGTATAAGGACCTTCTCTGCTTCTCATTACTGTTTGTAACTTAAAGTCTATTTTTTCTTTTGGTAGCCATTTGAATGGATTTTCTTTTTTTTTTTCTTCTGTCCCTCCACTTTGACCCTACTTTGAAGCTGAAGTAGTCTCTTGTAGCAGCATATAGTTTGGTCTTTTAAAATGTTTATTAAGGCCAAAGAATAAATATGGATGGAAATAAGTAAAAAAAAAAAAGAAACAATAAAAGAGGCCAAGATTTTTTTAAAATGTTTTAAAAATATAAATAAATAAAATGTTTATTCAGCCATTTGATGCCTTTTTATTAGAGAACTTAATCTATTTGAAATATTTTTTGATAGATTTTTGATAGATAAGGACTTACTATTCCCATCTTGTTAATTGTTTTCTGGTTGTTACTTAATTTTTACTTCCTCTCTTGCTATCTTCCCTTGTAAACTGATGATTTTCCATAGTGGTATACTTTAATTCCCTTGTCTTTATTTTGTTTGTTCTTGCTATAAGTTTTTGCTTTGTGATTACCTTGAAGTTTGCTTGAGACATCTATAACAATCTATTTTTAGCTGATACTTAATTTCAATCACATACAAAAACTCTATGCCTTTATTATTTCTCCCCTTTCTGGTTTTTTTTTTTTTTTTTTTTGGCTACTTCTATTGGTCTTTCATTTATTTATTTCCACCCATCTTTGTTCTTTGACCTGTGTGGGCCCCTCATCGCAGTGGCCTCTCTCGCTGCAGAGCACCGGCTCTGAGCGCAGGCACTCCAGAGCTCCGGCTCGGTAATTGGACACATGGGTCCAGCCACACTGCGGCACATGGGATCTTCCCGGGCCAGGGATCGAATCGGCACCCATTTCACTGCAAAGTGGTGTGCTTACCCACTGGACCACCAGGGAAGCCCTCCTTTCTGTTTTTTATGTCTCTTTGCATTGTGTGATTAGTCACTCAGTTATGTCTGACTCTTTGCAAGCCTATGGACTGCAGCCTCCCAGGCTCCTCTGACCATGGGGATTCTCCAGCTAAGAATACTGGAGTGGGTTGCCATGCCCTCCTCCAGAGGATCTTCCTAACCCACATACTGAGTTTGGGTCTCTCGTACTGCAGGTGGATTCTTTACCAGTTGAGTCACCAGAGAAGCCCAAGAATACTGGAGTGTGTAGCCTATCCCTTCTCCAGGGACTTATTCATTAAGAAATTATCAGAGCTACAGCTATTTTTAATATGTTTTAGAGTTAAGTGGTTAGCACACCTTCATATTGCAGTACTGGGTTATTTTATTTTGTTTTGTTTTGGACATGCCATGTGACTTGTGAGATCTTAGTTCCCCTACCAAGGATTGAACTCATATCCATAGCAGTGAAAGCGCCAAGCCCTAACCACTGTTCCAGAGAATTACCTAGAGTATTATTTTCAGATGTGTTGTATTTTCATATGTTTTCTCGTTACTAATTAGCATTCTTCTACTTCAGTCTAAAGAATTCTTTTCGTTCTTCTTTTTTTTTTTCACCTCTTTCTGCCCACCTCCACCGCCCCCCCCCCCACCCCCCATTTCTTGTAAGGCAGGACTAGTGATGATGAAATCTGACTTTTGTTTGCTTGGGAAAGGCTTTATCTTACTTTCATTTCTGCTAGGTAAGATATTCTTGATAGCAGATATTTTTCTTTCTTTCTTTTAGCACTTTATATCATGTTTATGTTTTCTGGTCTGCATGATTTCTGTTGAGAAATTCACTGATAATCTTATGGGGATTCTCTTGTATGAGAGAATTTTTTCTCTTGCAGCGTTAAAAATTCTCTCTTTGCCTTTGATCTTACATTATTTTGTTATAATTTGTCTTTGAGAAGATTGTTTTGGATTGGAATGAGATCAGCTTTATAAACTTGGATTTCCAAATTTCTCCCCAGATTTGGGAAGCTTTCAACCATTATTTCTTCAGATAAGCTTTCCACCTCTTTCTCCCTCTCTTTTCCTTCTGAAATGCCAACGATGCATAGATTGTTTATCTTAATGGAGTCCCACAGGCTTTCTTCATTTGTTTTCATTTTCTCCTCTAATTGAATATTTTCAAATGATCTGTCTTCAGGTTCACTAATTCTTTCTTCTACTTGATCCAGTCTACTGTGGAAGCTTCTGTTGAATTCTTTAGTTTTTCAATTCTTCACCTCCAAACTTTCTGCTTTTTATTATGTCTTTGTTAAACTTCCCATTTTGTTTTTATGTTGTTAGCCTAATCTCATTAAAGTGTTATCTGTCTTCTCTTGTAGCTCTTGGGCATCTTTAAACCAATTATTTTTAATTCTTTGTCAGAAAATTCACATATTTCCATTTCTTTGTCATCAAATTCTAGTTTACAGTGGTTAGCACACCTTCATATTGCAGTACTGGGTTATTTTATTTTGTTTTGTTTTGGACATGCCATGTGACTTGTGAGATCTTAGTTCCCCTACCAAGGATTGAACTCATATCCATAGCAGTGAAAGCGCCAAGCCCTAACCACTGTTCCAGAGAATTACCTAGAGTATTATTTTCAGATGTGTTGTATTTTCATATGTTTTCTCGTTACTAATTAGCATTCTTCTACTTCAGTCTAAAGAATTCTTTTCGTTCTTCTTTTTTTTTTCACCTCTTTCTGCCCACCTCCACCGCCCCCACCCCCATTTCTTGTAAGGCAGGACTAGTGATGATGAAATCTGACTTTTGTTTGCTTGGGAAAGGCTTTATCTTACTTTCATTTCTGCTAGGTAAGATATTCTTGATAGCAGATATTTTTCTTTCTTTCTTTTAGCACTTTATATCATGTTTATGTTTTCTGGTCTGCATGATTTCTGTTGAGAAATTCACTGATAATCTTATGGGGATTCTCTTGTATGAGAGAATTTTTTCTTGCAGCGTTAAAAATTCTCTCTTTGCCTTTGATCTTACATTATTTTGTTATAATTTGTCTTTGAGAAGATTGTTTTGGATTGGAATGAGATCAGCTTTATAAACTTGGATTTCCAAATTTCTCCCCAGATTTGGGAAGCTTTCAACCATTATTTCTTCAGATAAGCTTTCCACCTCTTTCTCCCTCTCTTTTCCTTCTGAAATGCCAACGATGCATAGATTGTTTATCTTAATGGAGTCCCACAGGCTTTCTTCATTTGTTTTCATTTTCTCCTCTAATTGAATATTTTCAAATGATCTGTCTTCAGGTTCACTAATTCTTTCTTCTACTTGATCCAGTCTACTGTGGAAGCTTCTGTTGAATTCTTTAGTTTTTCAATTCTTCACCTCCAAACTTTCTGCTTTTTATTATGTCTTTGTTAAACTTCCCATTTTGTTTTTATGTTGTTAGCCTAATCTCATTAAAGTGTTATCTGTCTTCTCTTGTAGCTCTTGGGCATCTTTAAACCAATTATTTTTAATTCTTTGTCAGAAAATTCACATATTTCCATTTCTTTGTCATCAAATTCTAGTTTACAGTGTTCCTTTAGAGGTGTCATGTTTCTCTGATTTTTTTGTGATCCTTGTAGCCTTTCATAGGTTTCTACACATTTAAGAAAGAAGTCCTCTCTTCCAGATTTTATGAAATGATTTTGATAAGGAAAAACATTCACCTATTGGTAGGATACATAGGAGAATGCTGTGACCCAAGGTCTAGTGATGAAGGGTGTCATGTGATGGGATATGTGGCAGCTCCAGGTCCATGGTGTGCGTGATGACAATGGCTCAGGCTCAGGCTACTTGAGTCCACAACATTGACAACTATGTGGTCTTTGGTGAGTATTTTGGGGAGCCCACAGTGTCTATAAGGGCTGTTGAGTGCTTCCAAGTTCAGGAGCTAGTGATCAGGGCAGGTACTGATGGTGGCTGGAGCCAGTTGTGTGCACACACTTGGCTTTGGTAACCAGTTGCAAGCACCTCTTTAGTTGCTAGTTACCTCACTCATGATATGGCTAAGGCCAGAACCAAAGACCAAGGTCAACTTCAGGGTCAATAGCACCTATGGGCATCCTGGCTATCAGAGTGTACTTCTATGGCCACAGAGCCTATGGGAATACACGTAACAGTGGAGGCCAATGACAGGAGTTGGGCCAGGGTGTGCAAATTTCATATCTGGAAGGGTTACAGGTAAGCCCGGAAGTGCAGGTCAGTGACAAAATACAGGGCTTCATACATGTCAACAAGCAGCTATGAGACCTCTGGCTGTTGGTCTGGACTTGTGCAACTGCAAAGTCTTGCAATGGGCTCACAACAGTAAAGGCTGGTGACAGTAAACAGGCCAGCAGGGTACAGGTGCACCGCTGAAAGGGTTAGCTGTGGCTGAGTCTAGCCGTGCAGGCTAGTGACAAGATACAGGGCTGGATCTGGATCCAGAAACTGCTGTGGCAGCCTTGATTGTTGGTGTGCATTCTTGTGGTTCCACAATCTCTCCACAGGTACCTGCGCAGCTATGGAGGTCAGCCCCAGGGGCTTGGCTTCCATTTTTCATTTACACAGGTGCCCAGGCAGGGTTTGGGCTGGGGTGGTTGGAGGGAAGGATATCAGGGAAGGAGCTGGAAATGACTTGGGCAATTGGTGTCTTCCAGTGTGAAAACTGGTGAGGTGAAAACCATTCAGATTTGTAGAGGGTCCTTGGTGCTGACCTTTGGTTTCATCAGAGTAAAAGCTACTAATGTCCCTCAGTAAAAGGATGTTTTTGGGTGTTTTCCTTTTTTTGTAGCCTTTCATAGGTTTCTACACATTTAAGAAAGAAGTCCTCTCTTCCAGATTTTATGAAATGATTTTGATAAGGAAAAACATTCACCTATTGGTAGGATACATAGGAGAATGCTGTGACCCAAGGTCTAGTGATGAAGGGTGTCATGTGATGGGATATGTGGCAGCTCCAGGTCCATGGTGTGCGTGATGACAATGGCTCAGGCTCAGGCTACTTGAGTCCACAACATTGACAACTATGTGGTCTTTGGTGAGTATTTTGGGGAGCCCACAGTGTCTATAAGGGCTGTTGAGTGCTTCCAAGTTCAGGAGCTAGTGATCAGGGCAGGTACTGATGGTGGCTGGAGCCAGTTGTGTGCACACACTTGGCTTTGGTAACCAGTTGCAAGCACCTCTTTAGTTGCTAGTTACCTCACTCATGATATGGCTAAGGCCAGAACCAAAGACCAAGGTCAACTTCAGGGTCAATAGCACCTATGGGCATCCTGGCTATCAGAGTGTACTTCTATGGCCACAGAGCCTATGGGAATACACGTAACAGTGGAGGCCAATGACAGGAGTTGGGCCAGGGTGTGCAAATTTCATATCTGGAAGGGTTACAGGTAAGCCCGGAAGTGCAGGTCAGTGACAAAATACAGGGCTTCATACATGTCAACAAGCAGCTATGAGACCTCTGGCTGTTGGTCTGGACTTGTGCAACTGCAAAGTCTTGCAATGGGCTCACAACAGTAAAGGCTGGTGACAGTAAACAGGCCAGCAGGGTACAGGTGCACCGCTGAAAGGGTTAGCTGTGGCTGAGTCTAGCCGTGCAGGCTAGTGACAAGATACAGGGCTGGATCTGGATCCAGAAACTGCTGTGGCAGCCTTGATTGTTGGTGTGCATTCTTGTGGTTCCACAATCTCTCCACAGGTACCTGCGCAGCTATGGAGGTCAGCCCCAGGGGCTTGGCTTCCATTTTTCATTTACACAGGTGCCCAGGCAGGGTTTGGGCTGGGGTGGTTGGAGGGAAGGATATCAGGGAAGGAGCTGGAAATGACTTGGGCAATTGGTGTCTTCCAGTGTGAAAACTGGTGAGGTGAAAACCATTCAGATTTGTAGAGGGTCCTTGGTGCTGACCTTTGGTTTCATCAGAGTAAAAGCTACTAATGTCCCTCAGTAATATAGGAAAATGATTTTTAGATTTAATCTTGTATCCTACAAACTTGCTATAATTGCTTATGAGTTCCAAGAGGTTTTTTTTTTGGTTGATTCTTTCAGATTTTCTACATAGATGACCATTTCATCTGTGAACAAAGACAGTTTTATTTCTTCCTTTCTAATCTCTATGTATTTTATTTTCTTGTCTTATTGCACTAGCCAGGAATTCCAGTATGATATAAAAAAACAGTGATAAAAGAGAACATCCTTGCTTTGTTCCCAATCATAATAGGAATGCTTTAATTTTCTCACCATTAAGTATGACATCATGTGTAGGTTGTTAGTAAATGTTATTTGTCAGATGTTCTATTGTTTTTTTTTTAAACCTTTATTTTGTTTTTAACTTTTACAGAGTTTTGTTGTTTACATATATGTATATTCCCAGATTAGTCATATGTATATCCCCCCCTTCCCACCCCTCCCAACCATCATACAGCACCCCTGAAGGATCCCCTTTTCTCACAGAGCAATGACTAGAGCTATTTTCTTCACTTATGATAGTACAGGCCTTCATGCTATGTTCTATTCTTAATATGCTGAGAGTTTTTTTTTTTTTTTTTATCATGAATGGGTGTTGGATTTTATCAAATGCTTTTCCTCTGTGTATGCCCATCTACAAGCCAAATTGAGAGACTTCAGAAGAAAAACTTTGCTGACACCTTGATCTCAGACTGTTAGCCACCAGAACTGTAAGAATATAAATTTCCATCTAATACAAGTACTAATCTTAAGCATTTTTTGAACTGCTGATTCCTGCGCAGCTATGGAGGTCGGGCCCCAGGGGCCTTGGCTTCGTGGTTCCACAATCTCTCCACAGGTACCTGCGCAGCTATGGAGGTCAGCCCCAGGGCTTGGCTTCCATTTTCATTTACACAGGTGCCCAGGCAGGGTTTGGGCTGGGGTGGTTGGAGGGAAGGATATCAGGGAAGGAGCTGGAAATGACTTGGGCAATTGGTGTCTTCCAGTGTGAAAACTGGTGAGGTGAAAACCATTCAGATTTGTAGAGGGTCCTTGGTGCTGACCTTTGGTTTCATCAGAGTAAAAGCTACTAATGTCCCTCAGTAATATAGGAAAATGATTTTTAGATTTAATCTTGTATCCTACAAACTTGCTATAATTGCTTATGAGTTCCAAGAGGTTTTTTTTTTGGTTGATTCTTTCAGATTTTCTACATAGATGACCATTTCATCTGTGAACAAAGACAGTTTTATTTCTTCCTTTCTAATCTCTATGTATTTTATTTTCTTGTCTTATTGCACTAGCCAGGAATTCCAGTATGATATAAAAAAACAGTGATAAAAGAGAACATCCTTGCTTTGTTCCCAATCATAATAGGAATGCTTTAATTTTCTCACCATTAAGTATGACATCATGTGTAGGTTGTTAGTAAATGTTATTTGTCAGATGTTCTATTGTTTTTTTTTTAAACCTTTATTTTGTTTTTAACTTTTACAGAGTTTTGTTGTTTACATATATGTATATTCCCAGATTAGTCATATGTATATCCCCCCCTTCCCACCCCTCCCAACCATCATACAGCACCCCTGAAGGATCCCCTTTTCTCACAGAGCAATGACTAGAGCTATTTTCTTCACTTATGATAGTACAGGCCTTCATGCTATGTTCTATTCTTAATATGCTGAGAGTTTTTTTTTTTTTTTTTATCATGAATGGGTGTTGGATTTTATCAAATGCTTTTCCTCTGTGTATGCCCATCTACAAGCCAAATTGAGAGACTTCAGAAGAAAAACTTTGCTGACACCTTGATCTCAGACTGTTAGCCACCAGAACTGTAAGAATATAAATTTCCATCTAATACAAGTACTAATCTTAAGCATTTTTTGAACTGCTGATTCTCACTCATTTCAATGTTCCAATTGTAGTGGTACGTTTTGAATTTTATATTGTCTTTGTCCATATCAATATGTGGCATCACAGTTAAACACAGAAGTCTTGACAAATTCTAGTTCATAGAATTCCATCAGAAAAGACTTAGGAATGTACAAAGTATTTATAGCTATAAATGTTGTGCTACTAAGTATATTACCCAAAGCATGAATGAGAATAGAATTACCTGCTTATAATTGTTCATGTGTAGTGATTGCTAAAATACTCCACAGGGTAACATCTGGATGTATATATTTCTAACTATATTTTCACTCCCCATATACTTGCCAAGTTCTGTGGACAATTTCATAAGGCAATCCATCCTCTAACTCTAAACGTCACGTTATGATTCCAGGTAAGTCAGTATAATGGGCAGTAGCAGTTCTCCTGAAAGCCACTTCTAACCCAGGTCAGTAAGTAATAAATTACCACATATAGAATTGACTAATGGACTGTAACCCACCAGGCTCTTCTGTCCATGGGCTTCTCCAACTAAGAACATTGTAATGGGCATCCGTTTCCTTCTCCAAGGAATCTTCCCAACCCATGGATTGAGCCCGGGTCTCCACCTTTGCAGGATGATTCTTTACCACCGGAGACACCAAAGAAGCCTGAGTACATAAATACATTTCACTAAATCCAAACTAAATGTTCCCCAACTCAACTTCCCCTTAACCAGATTCCCAAAATGCTCATGGCCATTCTAGTGTGACACAAATCGAGACGTATATCACAGGAGAATTACAAATGTAAATCAATTTCTTATTTTTGCAAAGTTTATCAAAATATACCACTATTAGAACATTCTCCAAAAGTCTTCCTTGGAGCTCTGGAAGAAGTGTGTGCATATCAGAGTCCCTGAAGCTTAAGTTCTAATGATTTCACTATAAATCTGCCTTTACCACTGTAAGAGCTTTGAGCCTAATACCAATCAGGAACTACTATATGGTCTTCTGACCCACCAGGACTCTCTGTTGATGGGATTTTCTGGATAAGAGTGGATTGCCATTTCCTCCTCCAGGGGAGTCTCCTGACCCAGGGATTGAACCCGCTTGTCCTACAACTCCCTGCTTTAGCAGGTGGATTCTTTACCACAGAGCCAGCTGGAAATCCCTGCCAACTCCTAATGCTTACCTAATTTGCTGGCCCCATCCCCTGAGATCAGTGTAAAATTCTGCCATAACAATATCAAAATCAATGACTACTTCAAGAACTTCTGTCCTAAGTTCCTATCCACAGTTCCACCATATTCAAGTTTATCACGATCTTCTTGAGTCTCTTTGGTTTGCATTCTAATCATCCCTCACTATTATACAATAGGAAGTAACACATATGCCTGTCACTTTGACACCATAGTAGACCTTAAAAAAAGGGGGAGGATCAAGGAGGAAGCAGGGTTTGGGTTACCAAGGATGGGGAAACATGACCAGAAACGTAACAGTTTATGTCAGGAGGAAGAGCTAACTGAGTTTAAAATATAATCTATTTTTTGTTTATTTTATTTTTACATTGAATATGCTCTTTATGAAAAATAAAAATATCATTAACATGGAAAGTAAGAATCTCCTCACTATGAACTCCTCATCCTTTATCCCATAGTTAATCATTTACTGTAGTTAATGATTTCCTCTGTGTGTATCCGAAGGATTAATTTTGAGAGAGAGATGATGACTCTGACTTGAGGCACATTAAGTGGAGGATTATGATGTTACATCTTGGTGGCAATATTCCAAGGACAGCTGGTTGTTTAAAATAGGCAATTGGAGAAGTGAGAACTAATGAGGTAGATCTGGAATTTTTTTCTGCATTGTTAATGGTGTGAGAGTGTAGGAGTTATGAAGGAGAGAAATGAGAGGTAACCAAAAAAAGAGAGCACAGTTCTCAGTCCTAGGTAACATTCACATTTCAGAGGTGACCAAGGAAAGTGAGCCCTTGAAGTGCAAAGCTCAAATAGAAAAATCAAGAAATGACTTATTTTGTATTTTAATGATATATAAACCCTGCTTCCCTGTGAAAAATGTAATATAAATATACCTGGCAGCCAATATTTCTACTGACAAGTAAACTTACAGCAAACATAGTTACATTTTTAAAGATCTTTTTATGTGGACCATTATTAAACTCTTTGGTTAATCTGTTACAATATTGCTTCTGATTTATATTTTGTCTTTTTTTCTGGCTGAGAAGTATGTGGGTTCTTAGCTTCCTGACCAGGGCCTGAACCCCCACCCCCTTGCACTGGAAGCTGAAGTCTTAACAACTGAACCACCAGAGAAGTCCCAAGCATGACTACATTTTATTCTGTATTTTACTTTAGGACTTTCTGTTGCTTGCTCATGTTTACCAGTGTTCTGCTCTGAGTTTCTATTAATATATATTTGAGTTTGGGCCTCAAACCCCACATAGACATGCAAGGACCACAAACTCTTTCCGTGCGTCAGCTTTTCAGTTTTGCACTCTGGCTATTGTGAAACCTCTCCCCTGTTTTTCTGTGGTAAGTGGACTTCTAAGGTGGCTTCAAATAATCCCCCAACTGCCAGTATTCATACTCTTGCATAATTCCCTCCCCTTGAGAGTGAGCTAGACCATTTGAGTTGATTCTATGGAATAGGAGATGGGATGTCATTTCCATGATTAAGTTATTATAAAATATTATAACTTCTGTCTTGCTAGCAGATGCTCTCTATTGCCTCTGGACTTGACCATTTTGAGGATCACACAGTAAAGAACTGAGGGCAGCATCTAGCTCGGTGGTTGCCAACCTTTTTGTCACCAAGGACCAGTTTTGTGGAAGACAATTTTTTCACAGACCAGGGTAGGGAGGGATGGTTTCAGGATGATTGAAGTGTATTACCTTTATTATGCACTTTACTTTTATTATTGTTACATTGTGATATATAATGAAATAATTACACAACTCACCAAGTGCAGAATCAGGTATTTTATATCCAAGGAGAGTGCATCCTAGATCTCTCATATGTGCAGTTCACAGTAGCATTCTGCTCCTATGAGAATCTAACACTGCTATTGATCTGATAAGAGGTAGAGCTCAGGTGCTAATGGGAATGATAGGGAGTGTCTGTAAATACAGATAAAGCTTCTTTCACTTGCCCACTGCTCCTGTCCTGTGTCACCCAGTCCCTAACAGGCCATGGAGCCATGTCTGTCTGTGGCCTGGGTATTGGGGAACTCTGTTCTAGCTAATAGCCAGTAAGGAGCTGAAGCCCTCCTTCCAACAGCCAATGAGTTGGTAGCTGATTCTTCCCCAGTTGAACCTTCAGATGAGATCACAGACTCTGGGCTAAAACTACGATTCCAGTCTTGTGAAAGACTGTAAAGCAGAGGAGTCAGTTATGCTCAGATCTGTGATCCACATGAACTGTAAGATCATTTCCTTTTTATGTGTATGGTTTACCAGTGTTCTGCTCTGAGTTTCTATTAATATATATTTGAGTTTGGGCCTCAAACCCCACATAGACATGCAAGGACCACAAACTCTTTCCGTGCGTCAGCTTTTCAGTTTTGCACTCTGGCTATTGTGAAACCTCTCCCCTGTTTTTCTGTGGTAAGTGGACTTCTAAGGTGGCTTCAAATAATCCCCCAACTGCCAGTATTCATACTCTTGCATAATTCCCTCCCCTTGAGAGTGAGCTAGACCATTTGAGTTGATTCTATGGAATAGGAGATGGGATGTCATTTCCATGATTAAGTTATTATAAAATATTATAACTTCTGTCTTGCTAGCAGATGCTCTCTATTGCCTCTGGACTTGACCATTTTGAGGATCACACAGTAAAGAACTGAGGGCAGCATCTAGCTCGGTGGTTGCCAACCTTTTTGTCACCAAGGACCAGTTTTGTGGAAGACAATTTTTTCACAGACCAGGGTAGGGAGGGATGGTTTCAGGATGATTGAAGTGTATTACCTTTATTATGCACTTTACTTTTATTATTGTTACATTGTGATATATAATGAAATAATTACACAACTCACCAAGTGCAGAATCAGGTATTTTATATCCAAGGAGAGTGCATCCTAGATCTCTCATATGTGCAGTTCACAGTAGCATTCTGCTCCTATGAGAATCTAACACTGCTATTGATCTGATAAGAGGTAGAGCTCAGGTGCTAATGGGAATGATAGGGAGTGTCTGTAAATACAGATAAAGCTTCTTTCACTTGCCCACTGCTCCTGTCCTGTGTCACCCAGTCCCTAACAGGCCATGGAGCCATGTCTGTCTGTGGCCTGGGTATTGGGGAACTCTGTTCTAGCTAATAGCCAGTAAGGAGCTGAAGCCCTCCTTCCAACAGCCAATGAGTTGGTAGCTGATTCTTCCCCAGTTGAACCTTCAGATGAGATCACAGACTCTGGGCTAAAACTACGATTCCAGTCTTGTGAAAGACTGTAAAGCAGAGGAGTCAGTTATGCTCAGATCTGTGATCCACATGAACTGTAAGATCATCTATGTGTATGGTTTGAAGCCACTAAATTTTGGGATAATTTATACACAGCAATAAGTAAACACACCAACTCCTAATAAAACTAGTAAACAAGCTAATAAACACACAAAGTCCTGATACTAATTGTCTAAGGAGTGTCCCAAATATCCAGTGTCCGGCTCCAGATATGCAAAAGCCTGGACCAGGACCATGGCAAACGGATAGAGAGGAGAGGAAATTTGTGTGGGAGACAAGATCAGCTAGACTTTATCAACTGGACAGTGAATGATTAAGAGGAGGGGCCAAGTTGGGTTACCGGGGTAAGAGAGAGGGGCTATTCACTGAAGAGTGATATACAGAGGGTGAAGTAATGGGGAGATGGTTTTGCATATTATGACTTGCTCTCAAACCGGAAAGAAAAAGTTCAGACTTCTTTGATCTGCTTGAAAGTAGATCTGTTGGGAAAATATGTAGAGGTATATACACTGTATTTTTGAAGCTGGATCGTGGATATATGCAAGTACACTCTTTAATATACAATTCTTTCAAAATTTGTACGTCTGAAATTTTCTATAGTAAAAAATAATTAGTGGAAGCGATGAACAGCTAGGATCACCTAGGTCAATCTAAAGGAAAAGTGAAGAGAGAATGTATATTAAAGGTAACAGGCATAAGAAGAAGAATCAAATAAAAATAGGACAATTTAAAGCAGTCTAGGGTGAATTCTAGCAGTCCAGTGGTTACGGTTCTGCACTTTCACTGCCAAGGGTATGGGTTCCAGTCCCCGGTCGCTTTTAAGGGAATACTACGATCCTGACCAGTGAAGGCCATGAGCCAGATAGGGAGTGTCTGTAAATACAGATAAAGCTTCTTTCACTTGCCCACTGCTCCTGTCCTGTGTCACGCAGTCCCTAACAGGCCATGGAGCCATGTCTGTCTGTGGCCTGGGTATTGGGGAACTCTGTTCTAGCTAATAGCCAGTAAGGAGCTGAAGCCCTCCTTCCAACAGCCAATGAGTTGGTAGCTGATTCTTCCCCAGTTGAACCTTCAGATGAGATCACAGACTCTGGGCTAAAACTACGATTCCAGTCTTGTGAAAGACTGTAAAGCAGAGGAGTCAGTTATGCTCAGATCTGTGATCCACATGAACTGTAAGATCATCTATGTGTATGGTTTGAAGCCACTAAATTTTGGGATAATTTATACACAGCAATAAGTAAACACACCAACTCCTAATAAAACTAGTAAACAAGCTAATAAACACACAAAGTCCTGATACTAATTGTCTAAGGAGTGTCCCAAATATCCAGTGTCCGGCTCCAGATATGCAAAAGCCTGGACCAGGACCATGGCAAACGGATAGAGAGGAGAGGAAATTTGTGTGGGAGACAAGATCAGCTAGACTTTATCAACTGGACAGTGAATGATTAAGAGGAGGGGCCAAGTTGGGTTACCGGGGTAAGAGAGAGGGGCTATTCACTGAAGAGTGATATACAGAGGGTGAAGAAATGGGGGGATGTGTTTGCAGAGTATGTCTTGCTCTCAAACCGGAAAGAAAAAGTTCAGACTTCTTTGATCTGCTTGAAAGTAGATCTGTTGGGAAAATATGTAGAGGTATATACACTGTATTTTTGAAGCTGGATCGTGGATATATGCAAGTACACTCTTTAATATACAATTCTTTCAAAATTTGTACGTCTGAAATTTTCTATAGTAAAAAATAATTAGTGGAAGCGATGAACAGCTAGGATCACCTAGGTCAATCTAAAGGAAAAGTGAAGAGAGAATGTATATTAAAGGTAACAGGCATAAGAAGAAGAATCAAATAAAAATAGGACAATTTAAAGCAGTCTAGGGTGAATTCCCTAGCAGTCCAGTGGTTACGGTTCTGCACTTTCACTGCCAAGGGTATGGGTTCCAGTCCCTGGTCGCTTTTAAGGGAATACTACGATCCTGACCAGTGAAGGCCATGAGCCAGCCTGAACTCTGAGCTACAAAAACAATCGTACCCTCCAGTAAGACGCTTAGGACATTTCATAGAAACAGCAGTAGTATCATTCAGAATAGGGTCACTGTGGAACGCCATCTGCAAACCAGTAAAAGGTTAACGTACATCCCCAAGAAAATAGATCTGGCTGGAGAAAGTGTCCAAGTTGGTAACTTGTAGACTGCAAAGGTACAAGAGTATCCTTCATCTTGGCATCACTTATTGAGGAAAAGGGATTCAGTAGAAAGTCACCAAGTGACTTGGACCAACTTAAGCTAGCCAAGACACTTAAGTGATTTTCCAGAAGCAGATCTGGGAGGCAGCAGGCCTTCTATCTGGTGAAAATGACAAGATACTTATAGAAGCTAAGAAAGAGTAGCCCAAGATTGTTATCAATCCTACTGACTCTGGGGATAAGAATCATCCAACTGCTTTCAGCTGTTAGTCTTTTATAATTCTGAAGAATGATTATGCAATCTGCAGGGAGCTGGAAGGTTGATTTGAACAGCCGGGATGAGACAAAGATAAAACAAAGACTGATAGTTGCCTACAGACTTGGAGTCATGGTAGAAACCCTACATGATCAAGTTGAATATAGTAGCAACCATTGTATGCACTACATGGGACAGATTATAGCTCTCAAGATCACTCATGTGGATTAGCCCACTACGCAGTGTCCTGGGACAAGGTCAGTGTTGTCTTCTCAAAAAACTGATGAACTTAACGAAAGTGAACATCTCTTCCTAAACTCAGAGGTGTGCTCAGTTCCACCATGGCTCTTACCCTTCCTCTCTTCTCAGATGTGGTAGCATCTGCTGCCATGAAGTTGAGTTCTTACCTTGGAAAATAAATTAGTAGCAGTGGTATATTGGTAATTCATTCAGAGTTTTTAAAAAATATTTATTTATTTATTTGGCTGTGCCAGGTTTTAATTGTGGCATGTGGGGTCTCTAGTTGTGGTGTGCCCCTAAATGGGAGTACACTAAGTTAGCCACTGGGCCACAAGGGACGTTTGGTAAATATTTAACAAGTGGCTCTCAAGGGTTGAAGTCAGGGAGAATCACTGGTTTCAGCACTTGTCAATATCCATGGTGTGAACCTCAATTTCAACTTGACATCACAGAACACAGTTGGGAAGGCACACGCATGAATAGCCCTTACAAGCAACCCATGCTCTTCAGGTCTCAGCTAAAGCAGCACTTCATTGAAGTTGCCTTCTAAAGAATGCTCACACCAGTCAGATGCCCCCCATATGTGGTGTCATAGAATCCTGTACTTTTTCATAGCACTATTACAATTAGAACAGCTACTATTAGAGAAGATTCTTGACAGCTCCTTGGACTGCAAGGAGATCAAACCAGTCAATCCTAAAGGAAATCAATCCTGAATATACAATGGAAGGACTGATGCTGAAGCTGAAGCTCCTATATTTTGGCCACCTTATGGAAAGAGATGACTCATTGGAAAAGACCCTGATGCTGGGGAAAATAGAAGGCAGAAGGAGGATAGGGTGACAAAGGATGAGACGGTTGGATGGCATCATTGACTCAATGGACATGACTTTGAGCAAACTCCAGGAGAAAGTGGAGGGCAGAGGAGCCTGGTACACTGCAATCCATGAGGCTGCAGAGTAGGACACGGCTTAGTGACTAAACAACAACTACTTACCTACTTGTTATATAATTAGTTGCTTATTATATAAGTAGTATATTATTAGCTCTCAAGATCACTCATGTGGATTAGCCCACTACGCAGTGTCCTGGGACAAGGTCAGTGTTGTCTTCTCAAAAAACTGATGAACTTAACGAAAGTGAACATCTCTTCCTAAACTCAGAGGTGTGCTCAGTTCCACCATGGCTCTTACCCTTCCTCTCTTCTCAGATGTGGTAGCATCTGCTGCCATGAAGTTGAGTTCTTACCTTGGAAAATAAATTAGTAGCAGTGGTATATTGGTAATTCATTCAGAGTTTTTAAAAAATATTTATTTATTTATTTGGCTGTGCCAGGTTTTAATTGTGGCATGTGGGGTCTCTAGTTGTGGTGTGCCCCTAAATGGGAGTACACTAAGTTAGCCACTGGGCCACAAGGGACGTTTGGTAAATATTTAACAAGTGGCTCTCAAGGGTTGAAGTCAGGGAGAATCACTGGTTTCAGCACTTGTCAATATCCATGGTGTGAACCTCAATTTCAACTTGACATCACAGAACACAGTTGGGAAGGCACACGCATGAATAGCCCTTACAAGCAACCCATGCTCTTCAGGTCTCAGCTAAAGCAGCACTTCATTGAAGTTGCCTTCTAAAGAATGCTCACACCAGTCAGATGCCCCCCATATGTGGTGTCATAGAATCCTGTACTTTTTCATAGCACTATTACAATTAGAACAGCTACTATTAGAGAAGATTCTTGACAGCTCCTTGGACTGCAAGGAGATCAAACCAGTCAATCCTAAAGGAAATCAATCCTGAATATACAATGGAAGGACTGATGCTGAAGCTGAAGCTCCTATATTTTGGCCACCTTATGGAAAGAGATGACTCATTGGAAAAGACCCTGATGCTGGGGAAAATAGAAGGCAGAAGGAGGATAGGGTGACAAAGGATGAGACGGTTGGATGGCATCATTGACTCAATGGACATGACTTTGAGCAAACTCCAGGAGAAAGTGGAGGGCAGAGGAGCCTGGTACACTGCAATCCATGAGGCTGCAGAGTAGGACACGGCTTAGTGACTAAACAACAACTACTTACCTACTTGTTATATAATTAGTTGCTTATTATATAAGTAGTTATTATATAATTAACTGTTTAATGCTTTTATCTTTCACTAGAACGTAAATCTCTAATAGGGCGAAGATTGTGTCTGTCTTGTTCATCATTGTCTCCCCAACACCTAACATGGTGTTTTACATGTTTTATAATGAAAGTGAAAGTGAAAGTCGCTCAGTTGTGTCTGATTCTTTGCAACTCATGGAAAAGCAATGGAATTCTCCAGGCAAGAACTCTGGAGTGGGTAGCCTTTCTCTTCTCCAGGGAATCTTCCCAATCTAGGGATCAAACCCAGGTCTCCCACATTGCAGGTGGATTCTTTACTCTTTGAGACACCAGGAAAGCCCAAGAATACTGGAGTGGGTAGCTTATCCCTTCTCCAGAGGATCTCCCTGAATCAGGAATCGAACCAGTTGGTCTGCTACATTGCAGGTAGGTTCCTTCCTTACCAGCTGAGCTACAAGGGAAGTCCATATATTATATTGCAATAGTCACTCAAATATATTTGGTAAATGAATGAGAACTGCTCCATTCTCAGATTCTTCCAGACTTTTGTTAAAATGGAAATCTGTTCTCTTTAGAACTCGCAGTACATCTTGGTTTCAGCCTCTGAGAGGCACATGCAGACACTCTAGGCCTCTCTCTTTCTAATGGGAGGTCATTTGGACCTGAGCCTTACAGTCTTTTCCCAGTTCTAGATGTCTGCTTATGGCACATGTGCTCAGAGACTATTTGTCCAACTCATTCAGTGCTTTAGCCCTGACGTAACAGAACCTTTTCAGTGGTGAAAATTAAATACAATTATTTTAATACTTATTTCATTATTTAAATATTAATGTTTTAATAAGTCATCTCCCCTTATGGTATGTTATAATAATAAATTAAATTCAATTATTTTATAGCTTCAGAGGCAACAAACAAAATAATGCTTGTAGCACTATTCAGTTTTTAGAAATAAATGCATCAAAATGTGTAATATACTTAATATTAATTTTAATAACATTTTTCTTTGATTATGTCAGTCTATGTTTACTACAGAAAATTTGGAACAGTTACAATAACATAGAGAAGGAAATAAATACTACCGTTAATTCTAATACCTTGAGGAATCTGCCATTAATATTTTTGTGTAGTTTCTTCTAGTGTTCTTGTTATTGATGTCGTATAGCTCAGCTTTTTAGAAAAAAAATGAAGCTATATGCATTTTCAGTTTTGTAGCCTGCATGTGTTCTTTTTGTGTGTGTGTGTGGGGGGGTGCAGGTTGGGGAGGGAGGGGGGCAGGTGGGCCACTTCTATTGGTCTTTCATTTCTCCATTTTCATCCATTTTTGTTCTTTGGCCCGTTTGGGCCTCCCATCACAGTGGCCTCTGTTGTCGCAGAGCACCGGCTCTGGGCACATGCGCTCCAGAGCTCCGGCTCGGTAATAGGACACATCAGTCTAGCTGCTTCGCGGCATGTGGGATCTTCCCAGGACAGGGATTGAAGTGACGCCCCTTGCACTGCAAGGCAGTATCCTTACCCACTGGACTATCAGGGGAAACCCTGTGTTCTTTTGTAGATTGTGGATACAAATTAGTACTCTCTCTTTGAATGGAAATTAAAACTAATGATACAAATTTAAAATCCATATACTCTTCAGCTTAGCAGTTTTATTTATCTTCTAGGTATACTCCATGTGCATGAAAAGGTAAAAATATGTAAGAATGTTTTAGCAGTAAATAACTAAAAGCAACCTAGATCTCCATATGGCGCATTTATGCAATGAAATACTATTCAGCCATCAGAAAGAAAGTAGATGCCTTGTTTCTTGTTCAGTTGTTAGAGAAAAAGGATGATGTAGGACAATGATAATAGTATGTGCTCATCTGTGTAAAAAAATTTAAAAATGTAAAAAGGGAAATATGGACACAAAAATATTTATTTTGGTCTGTAAAAATGGTTCCTCGAGGGAAGGATGTTGTTCTGAAATGTTAGTAAGGTTTAGTTTCCCTTGCGTATACCTTTTTGCAATATAATTTTCTACTTTAATAATCATGTGGCTATATTTTCAAAAAAAAAATTTAGAAATAAATGCATCAAAATGTGTAATATACTTAATATTAATTTTAATAACATTTTTCTTTGATTATGTCAGTCTATGTTTACTACAGAAAATTTGGAACAGTTACAATAACATAGAGAAGGAAATAAATACTACCGTTAATTCTAATACCTTGAGGAATCTGCCATTAATATTTTTGTGTAGTTTCTTCTAGTGTTCTTGTTATTGATGTCGTATAGCTCAGCTTTTTAGAAAAAAAATGAAGCTATATGCATTTTCAGTTTTGTAGCCTGCATGTGTTCTTTTTGTGTGTGTGTGTGGGGGGGTGCAGGTTGGGGAGGGAGGGGGGCAGGTGGGCCACTTCTATTGGTCTTTCATTTCTCCATTTTCATCCATTTTTGTTCTTTGGCCCGTTTGGGCCTCCCATCACAGTGGCCTCTGTTGTCGCAGAGCACCGGCTCTGGGCACATGCGCTCCAGAGCTCCGGCTCGGTAATAGGACACATCAGTCTAGCTGCTTCGCGGCATGTGGGATCTTCCCAGGACAGGGATTGAAGTGACGCCCCTTGCACTGCAAGGCAGTATCCTTACCCACTGGACTATCAGGGAAGCCCTGTGTTCTTTTGTAGATTGTGGATACAAATTAGTACTCTCTCTTTGAATGGAAATTAAAACTAATGATACAAATTTAAAATCCATATACTCTTCAGCTTAGCAGTTTTATTTATCTTCTAGGTATACTCCATGTGCATGAAAAGGTAAAAATATGTAAGAATGTTTTAGCAGTAAATAACTAAAAGCAACCTAGATCTCCATATGGCGCATTTATGCAATGAAATACTATTCAGCCATCAGAAAGAAAGTAGATGCCTTGTTTCTTGTTCAGTTGTTAGAGAAAAAGGATGATGTAGGACAATGATAATAGTATGTGCTCATCTGTGTAAAAAAATTTAAAAATGTAAAAAGGGAAATATGGACACAAAAATATTTATTTTGGTCTGTAAAAATGGTTCCTCGAGGGAAGGATGTTGTTCTGAAATGTTAGTAAGGTTTAGTTTCCCTTGCGTATACCTTTTTGCAATATAATTTTCTACTTTAATAATCATGTGGCTATATATTATACTTTTTAAAAAGAAAAGATTAAAGATTTTTACAAGGATCTGAAATTCCAAATTTCAGAAATAATTGCTGTTAAAATTTTGATATATTTTCTCCCAGTGTTTTTCTTTGTGAGAATATATATGTGTGCATTTGGATACATATACACTCATGTGTATACATGCTGGTAAGAAATAATTCCCAAGATAATGTCAAAATTATCAAACTATATGTATAAGCTCATATATTAATTTCTAACATTTACTAGTACAATATTATAATATTTTATGTTAATAAGTATTCTTTGAAAACAAACAGTATTTTGAAAGGCTATAAAATATATGCACATGCATGTATCATGTATGTGAATCATTTATGCTGTTTATTTTTTTCTTTTAGACTCACTAAAGTAAGGCTATGATAAATATCTTTGTATATATTCAATTCCCTCTTAATTTATTTAACCCTGTTTAAAATTATATTCAAAGAATAAATTCCTCAAAACAGAATGACTGAGAATTAAGGGTCTTTCTACCTATGTTCAACTTAATTTCCAGAATGTTTACACCAGTTTACCACCTCGGATGTGAAAGAGAGTGTCTATTTATGACAAAGTTAATTTTTCAAAATTAAAATATTTTTCTTGTACTTTCTGATTAAAAATAAATATACAAATTCAGAAAATACAGGAAAGCAGTAAAAAGGAAAAGAAAAACTACTATTCAGATATTCTTACCATTAATCCTAAGGCATATATCCAGATATTTTTTCTTTGTTCAACTTAATGTTTCTTTCCAAGCCAATACATCATAGGGAGATCTAGTATCTTTTTAATATGTACACAGTACTCTATTAAGAGGATATACTATAAATGGATGCCTCAGGGCTGAGTCCCCTGTGAAGCAGGTTCTGAGATGAATTTTAATAGGCAGGATATTTATTAAGGAGTGACTTTAGTATCAAATTTGGTGGAAGGAAGGGGAGGGAAGCAGAATTAGAAAGAGGGAAAAGTTAAACTAGGATGTAAAACCAATGAGAACCTCAGTTGATCTCACAAGGAATTTTGGTGTTGAAACGCTGCCCTACCCCCAAATTTTTCCAAATTAGACTGAGATGACAGGCCGTTGTACTCTGCCATTGCCCAGTCATTAGATATTGGCCATTCTGGGAGGGGGCATGCCTCTTTGCAGCACAAACAATATCTAAAGGAGGTAATAACATTCCCAGAAATCAGGGCAACCAGTTCTTCACTTAACAGGGATCTGGGCAGCATATCACAGTATCCACTGTAATTGAAACCAAGCAGCACTCTGCAAGGCCTTCCTAAAGACAGCCTCCCCAATCCTCCACCTCTAATTTATAGAAAAGCTTCAATTTCGTAGGCCTTCCCCAAGTCCAAAGAGCAAGTTTAATGAGAGAATTAAGAAAATACAGAAACAAAGGAAAAGAGTCAAGCATGAGAAAATAGAAATAATTTAGCCATACAGCAAAATTAGGGCTTCCCTAGTGGCTCAGGTGCAGGCGATCTGGGTTTGATCCCTGGTTTGGAAGAGCCCCTGGAGAAGGGAATGGCTACCCGCTCCAGTATTCTTGCTTGGAGAATTCCATGGACAGAGGAACCTGGAGGGCTACAGTCCATGAGGTCACAAAGAGTCGGACATGGCTGAGCAACTAACACTTCCACAGCAAAGTTAAGGACCTTTAGTTCTTCTTCAAGGACTCTAGAGAATATTCTAAGCTCAAACCCTTTGAACTATTTTGCAGAAACTGATGCCTGCTGGGCCCTGGAGTCAAAAAACACAAAGAGCTTGGGTTAGCAGTCTAGCTTGTAGTCAGTGGGAGTCTAGCTGTGTTCCCTGGTAAAACTGTGCTGCCTTTGGGGACCTGTGCCTCCAACTCTGTAGAGCTGGGAGACAATTTTCCAGGGATCTATGTTTCTGCTTCTCTTATCTGCAGACACCAACAGCTCTTGATCTGAGCTGTCTTTTCAAGGATGTTTGTACAGGAATAAACACACACACACACACACACACACACACACACACACACACACATGTATATATAATATATATATATATATATAAACACACACACACACATATATTATATATATATATATATTCTTTTCAGATTCTTTTCCATTATAGGTTATTATAAGATATTAAATCTAGCTCCCTGTGGTATACAGTAGATCCTGGTTGTTTATCTGTTATGTATAGTAGTGTATATCTGCTAATCCCAAATTCCTAATTTATCCCTTTCCCTGCTTTCACCTTTGGTAACTATAACTATGTTTCCTATGTCTGTGAGTCTGGTTTTGTTTTGTTTTGTTTTGTTTGGCCACTTCTATTGGTCTTTCATTTATGTATTTTCATCCATCTTTGTTCCCCAGCCTGTGTGGGTCTCCCATTGCAGCGGCCTCTGTCACCACAGAGCACTGCCTCTGGGCACATGCACTCCAGAGCTCCGGCTCAGTAGTTGGACACATTGGTCCAGCCACTCCACGGCACGCGGGATCCTCCCAGGCCAGGGATCGAACTGGCTCCCCCTGCACTGCCAGGTGGTGTCCTTACCCACTGGACCACCAGGGAAGCCCTGTGAGTCTGTTTTTATTTTGTAAATAAATTCATTTGTGTCTTTTTTTTGATTCCACATATAAATGATATCATCTTATGACATTTGCAAAAGACAGCCTTGTCTACTGTTCAGTATAATAAAGATAATGCCTCTAGGGAAAGATTTGAGCAAGTTGTTTGATAAAAGTTTCCCTAAACTCAGAGTATGTCAGCCATGATACTGCTGTATCTATCTATGTACAGCTCTGTTTAGACCACCCCACTTCTTGCTCCTGGTTCTTGAGGAACAAGAAGAACAAGCACTAATGTGGGTCTCAAGCTGCTTGCTGTGCTGTGAACAATAAAATCTACTGACTCTTAGCCAGCAGTCTCATATCTTCTACCAGCATTCACAACAGTGGCAGGCTAATTTTGTCAGATTACAAATTGGGTAAAATCTCTTCACAGTTCTTGACAACTGTGTTACTGCTAAGGGTGGGAGAATTATAGCCTGGGGTAGAAATATTAATGTATATTGTTGTTTAGCACAGGTAAATGAGAACTGCTTCTGATGCTTGTTTCTGAGAGAGATGGGAAAAGAATAGACTTGCCAGTTTAAGGTATGCAGACACACCGCATACCTGTGTCTATGTTATTCTGCTCTAGCAAAGAATCATATCTTCTGTCTTTCTCAAAATCAGTCTGGTTTTTTCAGGGACCAAACTAGTGAATAAAATGGAGGAATGAAGGGGATCACCATTCTTGCATCCTGTAGATCATAGGAGTGGCACTAATTTCTATCATTTTCCCCTAGCAACACTTTTCAAAATATATGTCTTAGCTAAGGGAGGGGGCAGTATCAGAGGCTTCCCCATTATGATAGCTGCTACTTCATAGATCAAGGACCCAATGTGGAAGTTGTGCCCTCTGTGAAATATATCTCTTCTGGTCACATACGTGAGGACTGAAGACATGACTAACATGTGAACCTATGCGTCATTGGGCCCACTGTGACGACTCCTGTGACTTGGATAGGACTTCGTGTATTATCTGGCCCTCACATGCACCTGCTCTGAAAAGGAGACCATGATTCTCTGGGTCTCCAGGTATCAAGGTAAATTCAGACTCTATAATCAATAGTCCTTGAAAGGTTTATTTATCCTCATTTTTCTAGTACATAGTTATCTGAATAAGTGGCCTTAGGTCCAAGGATTCTGGACAGACCTTTTGTGAAAAACTGAGGAAATTGTTACTGAGTGTATCTGCAATGAGTTACAGGTTCCTTCCTAATAGGAATCTGATAGCTTCTTAAGTTAATGGGGCTCCAGGTCTAAACACAGATTCATATTTTGCAACTTGGCAAGGAATCATGATTTTGGGGACAATTTCCTCAGTCTTTGACTATCAGTTTTGAATTCAACTGATGATACAAACTGAGTGGCACCCTTATTGACTGCCCATCTATTTTCCTCTAGGGATATCTTACTCTAGTCTCCATAATCCTGAGTGGGTCACTTCCCCTGACTGCTCCTCTGAATTGATATGACAATTGTCCGATTTGGCCTCTGACCATAAACACCACAACTTCACCTCTATCATTTTGGGATCTTGTTGTCCTTGTTGATACCAATAAAACTACTTCCTTAATGGCTTTCTTTACCATCAGCTCTAGCTTATAGAAAGTCACCATGGAGCCTCTTAATCAGACAGGTGCCCTTATTCACAGTAGTAGGTTTCTTATGTCTTTACATGTGGTGTAGCTTCCTGGCCTTCTGCAATATGATCATTTGGTGGGTTTTTCATCTGTACATAGTATATGGTCTCTGGTATAATCAATTGTCTGATTCTCTGAATTCTTTCTTCCACTGTGTGTCATAGGAGTTATGGCATTTTAACCCAACTACGTATGGGCCACTGCTTTTCCCAAGCTTCTAGAAATAATTCTAATAGCAAATTCACACTGTCCCCTGGAGGCTTACCTGTGATAGTAAATCCTAAGTACTAAGAGAGTGCTCCCAAACCTAATTTCTTCCTTATCCACCCTTACTGTTCACCAAGAAGTCTCAAAATTCAATCCTATACATTCTCTCTCAGTTTATCCTGAATAGATATTGGAGCTTCTTAAGAATATAACTCCTTTCCTACATAATTAGATCCAGCACATTGCAACTTATCATCAATTAAGACCTCCTCAACAGGAGACAACCTGAGAACACATCTTGAGAGGGAGGGCATTTGTTGTCTTGATGGGAAGAGATCTTTGTATTATCTCTGAATAATGGGAAAGGAATAGGTCTTAGCAGAGGAGGGTGGGCCACTTCTGGGATTATCCCCATCTACTGTGTTAAGCCCCATTCCAACCAGGGCCCTGACCTTGGCTTGGTATATCTGTCTTGACTAAAAATTTAATCTTTGGAGTTTAGCACTTGAGATTATTCTGGTCTCCCATTTTGCAACTTGGCAAGGAATCATGATTTTGGGGACAATTTCCTCAGTCTTTGACTATCAGTTTTGAATTCAACTGATGATACAAACTGAGTGGCACCCTTATTGACTGCCCATCTATTTTCCTCTAGGGATATCTTACTCTAGTCTCCATAATCCTGAGTGGGTCACTTCCCCTGACTGCTCCTCTGAATTGATATGACAATTGTCCGATTTGGCCTCTGACCATAAACACCACAACTTCACCTCTATCATTTTGGGATCTTGTTGTCCTTGTTGATACCAATAAAACTACTTCCTTAATGGCTTTCTTTACCATCAGCTCTAGCTTATAGAAAGTCACCATGGAGCCTCTTAATCAGACAGGTGCCCTTATTCACAGTAGTAGGTTTCTTATGTCTTTACATGTGGTGTAGCTTCCTGGCCTTCTGCAATATGATCATTTGGTGGGTTTTTCATCTGTACATAGTATATGGTCTCTGGTATAATCAATTGTCTGATTCTCTGAATTCTTTCTTCCACTGTGTGTCATAGGAGTTATGGCATTTTAACCCAACTACGTATGGGCCACTGCTTTTCCCAAGCTTCTAGAAATAATTCTAATAGCAAATTCACACTGTCCCCTGGAGGCTTACCTGTGATAGTAAATCCTAAGTACTAAGAGAGTGCTCCCAAACCTAATTTCTTCCTTATCCACCCTTACTGTTCACCAAGAAGTCTCAAAATTCAATCCTATACATTCTCTCTCAGTTTATCCTGAATAGATATTGGAGCTTCTTAAGAATATAACTCCTTTCCTACATAATTAGATCCAGCACATTGCAACTTATCATCAATTAAGACCTCCTCAACAGGAGACAACCTGAGAACACATCTTGAGAGGGAGGGCATTTGTTGTCTTGATGGGAAGAGATCTTTGTATTATCTCTGAATAATGGGAAAGGAATAGGTCTTAGCAGAGGAGGGTGGGCCACTTCTGGGATTATCCCCATCTACTGTGTTAAGCCCCATTCCAACCAGGGCCCTGACCTTGGCTTGGTATATCTGTCTTGACTAAAAATTTAATCTTTGGAGTTTAGCCACTTCGAGATTATTCTGGTCTCCCATTGTAGAAGATGGCAGCCACTTTGTGGACTACCAAAGAGATCCTCTAGACTTCATTTTAGCTTTCAATTGATGATTAATCACTTAGTTTACCATTATCTTTCACAGTGCATCAGTCTGGCTAAGGAATAGCCATCTGTTTTAGTCAGCTCTAAGTGCCATAACAAAATACCAAAACTGGATGACTTAAACACCAGAAATTTATTTCTCAGCATTCTGGGAAGAGATCAAGGCGCCTGCCAGCTGGTTCAGTTCCCAATAAAACGTCCCTTCTTGTTGTGCAGACAGAAGCCTTATGGCTATATCTTCATATGAACTTTCCTTCCTTGTGTGTGGTGAGGAGAGGAGGAGGAGGAGTGGAGGGAAGGGGAATGTGAATGAGAGAGAAGGAGGGAGGTGAAGAGAGGCTTCTTCCTCTTAATACAAGGCCACCAAGTCTATCAGATGAGGACTCTATTCATAAGACTGTGCATGCATGCTCAGTTACTTTAATCAGGTCCAGATCTTTGCAACCCTATGGACTGTAGCTCACCAGGCTGCTGCTCTGTTTGTGGGATTCTCCAGGTAAGAATACTGGAGTGGGTTTCCATGCTCTTCTCCAGGGGGTCTTCTTGGCCTTGGGAGCCAACCCACATCTCCTGCATTGCAGGCAGATTCTTTACTGCTGAACTACCAGGGAAGCCTTGTAAGACTTCATTTAACCTTAATTACTGCCTCCTAAAAGCCCTTCCTTCAAGGGCAATCACATAGAGGGTGAGGACTTCAACATATTAATTTGGGTGGAGCTGCACACAATTCAGTCCATATCGTTGTTGTTCAGTTGCTAGGTCATTTCTGATTCTTTAAGACACCATGGACTGCATCACACCGGGCTTCTCTGTTTTCTACTATCTCCCAGAGTTTGCTCAAAATCATGTCCATTGAGTCAGTAGTGCTATCTAACCATCTCCTCTACCTCCCTTCTCCTTCTGCCTTTAGTCTTTCCAGCACCATGGGTTTCTCCTATGAATTGGCTCTTTCGGTCAAGTGGCCAAAGTATTGGAGCTTCAGCTTCAGCACCAGTCTTTCCAATGAATAATCAGTGTTGATTTCCTTAAGGACTGACTAGTTTTATCTTCTTGCTATCCGAGGGACTCTCAAGAGTTTCTCCAGCACCACAGTTCAAAAGCATCAATTCTTTGATTTATCACTTAGTTTACCATTATCTTTCACAGTGCATCAGTCTGGCTAAGGAATAGCCATCTGTTTTAGTCAGCTCTAAGTGCCATAACAAAATACCAAAACTGGCGGACTTAAACCCCAGAAATGTATTTCTCAGCATTCTGGGGAGAGATCAAGTCGCCTGCCAGCTGGTTCAGTTCCCAAGAAAGCGTCCCTTCTTGTTGTGCAGACAGAAGCCTTATGGCTATATCTTCATATGAACTTTCCTTCCTTGTGTGTGGTGAGGAGAGGAGGAGGAGGAGTGGAGGGAAGGGGAATGTGAATGAGAGAGAAGGAGGGAGGTGAAGAGAGGCTTCTTCCTCTTAATACAAGGCCACCAAGTCTATCAGATGAGGACTCTATTCATAAGACTGTGCATGCATGCTCAGTTACTTTAATCAGGTCCAGATCTTTGCAACCCTATGGACTGTAGCTCACCAGGCTGCTGCTCTGTTTGTGGGATTCTCCAGGTAAGAATACTGGAGTGGGTTTCCATGCTCTTCTCCAGGGGGTCTTCTTGGCCTTGGGAGCCAACCCACATCTCCTGCATTGCAGGCAGATTCTTTACTGCTGAACTACCAGGGAAGCCTTGTAAGACTTCATTTAACCTTAATTACTGCCTCCTAAAAGCCCTTCCTTCAAGGGCAATCACATAGAGGGTGAGGACTTCAACATATTAATTTGGGTGGAGCTGCACACAATTCAGTCCATATCGTTGTTGTTCAGTTGCTAGGTCATTTCTGATTCTTTAAGACACCATGGACTGCATCACACCGGGCTTCTCTGTTTTCTACTATCTCCCAGAGTTTGCTCAAAATCATGTCCATTGAGTCAGTAGTGCTATCTAACCATCTCCTCTACCTCCCCCTTCTCCTTCTGCCTTTAGTCTTTCCAGCACCATGGGTTTCTCCTATGAATTGGCTCTTTCGGTCAAGTGGCCAAAGTATTGGAGCTTCAGCTTCAGCACCAGTCTTTCCAATGAATAATCAGTGTTGATTTCCTTAAGGACTGACTAGTTTTATCTTCTTGCTATCCGAGGGACTCTCAAGAGTTTCTCCAGCACCACAGTTCAAAAGCATCAATTCTTTGACACTCAACCTTCTTTATATTTAACTCTCACATCCATTCATGACTACTCAAGAAAACATAGGTTTATTATATAGACCTTTGTCGGCAAAATAATGCCTCTGTTTTTTAATCCACTGTCTAGGTTTGTCATAGTGTTTCTTCCAAGGGGCAAGCATCTTTTAATTCATGGCCGCACTGTTTGCAGTGATTTTGGAGTCCAAGAAAACAAAATCTATATACATTTCCCCCTTCTATTTTCCATGAAGTGATGGGCCCAGATGCCATAATCTTAGTTTTTTAATGTTGAGTTTTAAGTTAACTTTTTTCACTCTCATCTTTGACCCTCATCAAAAGGTTCTTTAGTTCTTATTTGCTTTTTTCTATTAGGGTGGTGTCATCTTCATATCTGAGGCTATTGATACTTCTCCTGGCAATTTTGATCCACCTTGTGATTCATCCAGCCCAGCATTTCACATGATGTACTCTGCATATAAGCTAAATAAGCAGGGTGACAATATACAGCCTTGTTGTACTCCTTTTCCAATTTGGAACCAGTCAGTTGTTCCATGTCTGGTTCCAAATGCTGCTTCTTGACCTGCATACAGGTTTCCCAGGAGATAGGTAAGGTGGTCTGGTAGTTCTGTTGCTTAAAGAATTTTCCACAGTTTGTTGTGATCTATACAGTCAAAGGCTTTAGCCTAGCCAATGAAGCAGAAATTGATGTTTTTCTGGAACTTTCTTGCTTTCTCCATGATCCAATGAAGGTTATCAACTTGATATCTTGTTCCTCTGCTTTTTCTAAACCCAGCTTGTACATCTGAAAGTTGTCAGTTCATATACTACTGAAGCCTAGCTTCAAGGATTTTGAACATAACCTTGTTAGCATGGAAAATGAGCACAATTGAGTGGTGATTTCAACATTTTGGGCATTGTCCTTCTTTGGGATTGGAATGAATACTGACCTTTACCAGTCTTGTGGCTGCAGCTGAGTTTTCCAAATTTGCCGACATATTGAGTGCAGCACTTTAACAGCATCGTCTTTAAGGTTTTAAAATAGCAGTGCTGGAAATATGTCACCTCCACTAGCTTTGTTCACAGTCGTGTTTCTTAAGGCCCACTTGACTTCATACTCCAGGATATCTAGTCTAGGTGAGTAACCATACCATTATGATCATCCAGGTCATTAAGACATTTCTTGTATAGTTTTTGTGTGTATTCTTGCTACCTCTTCTTAATCTCTTCTGCTTCTGTTAGGTCCTCACCATTTCTGTCCTTTATTTTGTCCATCCTTGCACGAAATGTTCCATAGACATTTCCAGTTTTCTTGAAGAGATCACTGGTCTTTCCCATCCTATTATTTTCCTCTGTTTCTTTGCATTGTTCATTTAGGCCCTATCTGTGTTTGCCATTTTCTGGAACTCTGCATTCACTTGGGTATCTCTTTCCCTTTCTCCCTTGCCTCTTGCTTTTCTTTTTTCCTCAGCTTTTTGTGATCCATGATTTATTTAGTCTACCTACTAAAGGCCAAATCCAGTGAAACCTAATTACAGTGCCTGAATGTTCATAACAGCTTTGCTATAAGAAAAAAAATTAAGTACAAAATGTACATCAGCAGGTAAATGGATATACTGTAGTCTAATCATGTCATGGAACACTACAGCAGCACTAAAAAAAAAATGAATGATGTCTATACACAACAATGTGGATTAATCTCAAAATAATTGTACCAAGTAAATAAATAAAGAAGTATATAAAGCATTATTTGGTGTATTATTTAGGGTTTCCCTGGTGGCTCAGATGGTAAAGAATCTGCCTGTAATGTAGGAGACCCAGGTTCAATCCCTGGGTCTGAAAGATTCCCTAGAGAAAGAAATGGCTACTCAGTCCAGTATTCTTGCTTGGAGAATTCCATGAACAGAGGAGCTTGGAGGGCTACAGTCCATGGGGTTGCAAAGATTCAGACATGATTAAGGGACTAACACTTTCACTTTCAATGTATTATTCAGTGTATGTAAAATTCTAGAATATACAGTTCATTTATGGTGACAGAAAGCAGACCAATGGTTGCCTGAATGGATGAACCAAGGCAAGGAGGGATTACAAAGGGCTACAAAGGGATATATTCATCATTTTGACTATGATACTTTTTGCAGTGGAAATATGTCACCTCCACTAGCTTTGTTCACAGTCGTGTTTCTTAAGGCCCACTTGACTTCATACTCCAGGATATCTAGTCTAGGTGAGTAACCATACCATTATGATCATCCAGGTCATTAAGACATTTCTTGTATAGTTTTTGTGTGTATTCTTGCTACCTCTTCTTAATCTCTTCTGCTTCTGTTAGGTCCTCACCATTTCTGTCCTTTATTTTGTCCATCCTTGCACGAAATGTTCCATAGACATTTCCAGTTTTCTTGAAGAGATCACTGGTCTTTCCCATCCTATTATTTTCCTCTGTTTCTTTGCATTGTTCATTTAGGCCCTATCTGTGTTTGCCATTTTCTGGAACTCTGCATTCACTTGGGTATCTCTTTCCCTTTCTCCCTTGCCTCTTGCTTTTCTTTTTTCCTCAGCTTTTTGTGATCCATGATTTATTTAGTCTACCTACTAAAGGCCAAATCCAGTGAAACCTAATTACAGTGCCTGAATGTTCATAACAGCTTTGCTATAAGAAAAAAAATTAAGTACAAAATGTACATCAGCAGGTAAATGGATATACTGTAGTCTAATCATGTCATGGAACACTACAGCAGCACTAAAAAAAAAATGAATGATGTCTATACACAACAATGTGGATTAATCTCAAAATAATTGTACCAAGTAAATAAATAAAGAAGTATATAAAGCATTATTTGGTGTATTATTTAGGGTTTCCCTGGTGGCTCAGATGGTAAAGAATCTGCCTGTAATGTAGGAGACCCAGGTTCAATCCCTGGGTCTGAAAGATTCCCTAGAGAAAGAAATGGCTACTCAGTCCAGTATTCTTGCTTGGAGAATTCCATGAACAGAGGAGCTTGGAGGGCTACAGTCCATGGGGTTGCAAAGATTCAGACATGATTAAGGGACTAACACTTTCACTTTCAATGTATTATTCAGTGTATGTAAAATTCTAGAATATACAGTTCATTTATGGTGACAGAAAGCAGACCAATGGTTGCCTGAATGGATGAACCAAGGCAAGGAGGGATTACAAAGGGCTACGAGGCAACTTTTGGAGTTGGTGGATATATTCATCATTTTGACTATGATCATGGTTCCATGAGTTTATATGGGTTATGTATCAGTAAATTATACACTTTAAATATGTGAAATTTATTATATGTCAATCACACCTCAGTATAACTGTAACATAATAAAACTAAACCCCCAAAACAAAACAAAAAACCACAAGTCTGTGCCATATATACTAGTAAGTATTCAATGCATGTCTACCTAAATATCACTGACAGAAGATGCTTACATTCATTGATTGTTTTCACAGTTTCAGAAAAGACTGCCAATTCTGGTCCTGGTAATTTTTTATTAAAATTTGATTCCTAGAAATATTGTAACACTAAGATTAAAGAGAAAAACCAAAAGCTTCTGGAACTGGGTAATAGTGACTCCTTCTTGAGAGAACTAAGAAGCCAGGGGGAAAAGATAGGCAAGTAATGTTTAAAATTGGTCACATGCATGCATTATTTATATTAAAAAGTTCTTTTTTTCAATGTAATAATAAGGATTCTTACAAGTGGCAAGTTATAGAGGAGAGAAGAGTGATCTAAGGAAGCAGCCATGAGACATGGAATGTGGGCAGGCTCTAAAAGCTGGAAAAGACAAGGAAGTGACTTCTCACCTAGAGCCTCTAAAAGAACTCATTCCTGGGCTTCCCTGGCAGTCCAGTGGGTAAAGAGTCCGCCTTACAGTGCAAGGGGCACCGGTTCAATCCCTGGCCCAGGAAGATCCCATGTGTCGCGGAGCAGCTGGACCAGTGTGTCCAATTAGGAGCCAGTGCTCTACATGCACCCGGAGCCTGTGCTCTGAGTGCATGCACCTGGAGCCAGTGCTCTGCAACGAGAGAGGCCACTGTCACGGGAGGCCCACACAGGCCAAAGAGTAAAGATGGATGAAGATAAATAAATTTAAAAAAAAAAAAAAAACAATAAAAGAAGCCAAAATTAAAAAAAAAGAAAGAAAAAGAACTCAGTCCTTTGGACACTGTTTAGAGCTTCTGACTCCAGAATTGTATGATAATAAACCTGTGTTGCTGTAAAGCCACTACATTTGTGGCAATGTGTTACAAAAGCAATAGAAAACTAATATCAGATCCCAGTTCATCTCACAGAAATCACTTACGTAAGTCTGATTAAATTAGTACAAAACAAATATTTTTCAGAAAGGACTTGATTTTTGAAAAATACAGTAAAAGATCATAAGAACTGATTTGAATGCATTTCCATAAAATATTTTACCCAGTAATGATTTATAGCTAATAAAGCAAATTAAACATGTGTAAGCTTCCAGTGATGTGATGACAAAATCAAGCAACTGTCATTCATTAAGAATAAGACCAGGTTTTAATCCATTTTATCACTGAATGCTAGAATACACTAGATAATTCTGAGAGTTTTGAGGGAAAGTAAATTCAGCTAAATTATAGTATTATTTCCCACTCTTTTATATGTAGTTATTGAGGATATTCTTCTGGAAAATGAGAAGATAAACCAAGAAAGTAGACCAAGATTCTGGAAGAGTGGCTCCCACTCTGGAGCAGAGTAAAGGGAGGATCTCTGCAGTGCAAGTAATGTTTAAAATTGGTCACATGCATGCATGATTTATATTAAAAGTTCTTTTTCAATGTAATAATAAGGATTCTTACAAGTGGCAAGTTATAGAGGAGAGAAGAGTGATCTAAGGAAGCAGCCATGAGACATGGAATGTGGGCAGGCTCTAAAAGCTGGAAAAGACAAGGAAGTGACTTCTCACCTAGAGCCTCTAAAAGAACTCATTCCTGGGCTTCCCTGGCAGTCCAGTGGGTAAAGAGTCCGCCTTACAGTGCAAGGGTCACCGGTTCAATCCCTGGCCCAGGAAGATCCCATGTGTCGCTGGAGCAGCTGGACCAGTGTGTCCAATTAGGAGCCAGTGCTCTACATGCACCCGGAGCCTGTGCTCTGAGTGCATGCACCTGGAGCCAGTGCTCTGCAACGAGAGAGGCCACTGTCACGGGAGGCCCACACAGGCCAAAGAGTAAAGATGGATGAAAATAAACAAACAAAAAACCAATAAAAGAAGCCAAAATTAAAAAAAAAGAAAGAAAAAGAACTCAGTCCTTTGGACACTGTTTAGAGCTTCTGACTCCAGAATTGTATGATAATAAACCTGTGTTGCTGTAAAGCCACTACATTTGTGGCAATGTGTTACAAAAGCAATAGAAAACTAATATCAGATCCCAGTTCATCTCACAGAAATCACTTACGTAAGTCTGATTAAATTAGTACAAAACAAATATTTTTCAGAAAGGACTTGATTTTTGAAAAATACAGTAAAAGATCATAAGAACTGATTTGAATGCATTTCCATAAAATATTTTACCCAGTAATGATTTATAGCTAATAAAGCAAATTAAACATGTGTAAGCTTCCAGTGATGTGATGACAAAATCAAGCAACTGTCATTCATTAAGAATAAGACCAGGTTTTAATCCATTTTATCACTGAATGCTAGAATACACTAGATAATTCTGAGAGTTTTGAGGGAAAGTAAATTCAGCTAAATTATAGTATTATTTCCCACTCTTTTATATGTAGTTATTGAGGATATTCTTCTGGAAAATGAGAAGATAAACCAAGAAAGTAGACCAAGATTCTGGAAGAGTGGCTCCCACTCTGGAGCAGAGTAAAGGGAGGTTCTCTGCAGTGCAACAGAATTAAAGAACAGTTAGGCTAAGTAGGGGCAAAAGGCCAAAGTTAATAAAGTGTCATCACCAGAGAACAAAAGAAAGAGACTATCTTTGTAGAAGGATAGAGAAAACAGAAAAACTCGATTTCATAAATTAGTAAAACATATAGAAAAAATATACAATTTGAAACTCTAGGAGTAATAAAGCCAGCAAGCAGCTTATAGCTCAAGTCTGAAGCACACATATTTGGTCAGTTGATAGTAAGGGAAGTGAATTCATTTGATTCTGATGCTCTGCATGTTTTGAGTGGCTTTCTACTGGTTGCAACAGGAGTCTTAAAGAAAATGTAATCCTGGCATTCTCCACAGCCTGGAAATTGGTTGTTAATTTTTAATCAATTACTAGACAAAACACAAAAGATACTGTGTTTGAGGGAAGTGAGTAGAAGTTAGGAAGGAAGAATGGTGGCATTAATACTAGAATCAAAATATTATCTTAAGCTGAAGTATTATCTAGAGCTTCACAGTAGTCTATTAAAAGTTACAAAGATGACCAACAAAAGAGCTAAAAATTAACGTAACTTAAATATCAGAAGACTGAATTTTTTTTAAAAATTCTTTATTTTAAAGATTTTACAGAGTTTTCTTGTTCACCGACATGTATGTTCCCAGATCATTCATATGCATATCCCTGGTCCCCACACCCCCAACCCAGTTCCCCAACTCCCACCCCTCCAGACCATCGCCCCAAGTCATTGTAGGTACTCCTATTCCCTTAGCACAATGACAATAGCTATCTTTTCCACACGTGCCAGTATAGGTTTCGATGTTACTTCCTGTATGCCTCCCTCTCACTGTTTGTTCCCCACAATGTCCTTATGTCTATTCTCTGTTTTTCCATGGGTTCACTGTGTGTGTTATCATGACCATCTTACTAGATTCCATATATATGAGTTAGTATACTGTACTTGAGAAGACTGAATTTTAATACAGTCCTTATCTTCTGTAAGGAAGTCCTTAGTGTCTAAAACTGGTATGATCTTATCTAAAAATACTGAAATAATCACAAACAAAAACATAAAAAAAAGAGGTTGTCTCTGGTGACTCCTTCTAGAGGTAGAAAGGATTGGCATGGAATTTGTTGCTTTTCATCATAAATTGTTTTGTGCTATTTGTTGCAATATAAGCGGTTTCTTTTTATTTGTTGTCCTGTGTGCATTTCTTTGACTGAAAAAAAAAATTAGAGGTTAGTCACTCTGTTTATATGGAAACAATCTTTTAGACATCTACTTTTACCAAGGTTGACTCCCTGAAGTATTTCAAGTCTCATTCCATATCTTTTGAAATGAAATTCCAAGGACACCAAGACATTTGGACAAAGCAAATGGGTGTTCTACTGTTATATATTCTCTACCATAAATGCTCTTTGCTTAGTTGCTCAGTTGTGTCTGAATCTTTGCAACCGCCATGAACTTGTAGCTTGCCAGGCTCCTCTGTCCCTGGGATTTTCCTCCCAAGAATACTGGAGTGACTAGCCATCTCCTTCTCCAGGGGATCTTCCCGACGTAGGGGGTGAACCCTGGTCTCCCACACTACAGGCAGATTCTTTACCGTGTGAGCCACCAGGGAAGCCCAAATGATATTTAAGAGCCCTTAACTCTGCCTTCACTAGTTCCAGCCCTCTGCTTATGAGATTTCTCTGTTAAAGTGTGTGAGTACTTCTGTTACTCCATTTTAGGGGGACAGAGTTTTGCCTGAATCCAGTTTTATTGATTCTGAAAGAGGAGGTCTTCTGGCCTTGGGATGGAATTGATTGTTCATGTTTAGGAGTTGGAAAAAAAAGAGAGGTGGAATGGAGTGGGAGGTGGGAGGGAGGTTCCAGAGGGAGGGGACATGTATATCTATGGCTGATTCATGCTGATGTATGGCAGAAACCCACATAATATTGTAAAGCAATTATCTTTCAATTAGAAATAAATTAAATGTTAAAAAATGGAATGAAAAAATGGTTAAATCTGATAGGCAGGACATTACGGCACATTACTGCCACCATTTGGCATAACACCTTAATTGCAAGAGTAGAGCAGAAGGGAAAATCATTTCTGATTTTTGCAAAAGTCTAGCTGATAAACAACAGGAAATGTCCTGTAGACAAATGAAAAAATGCAAAGGAAGAATACTTGATTTGGAGAGAGCAAAATGGGGAGATATGATCTTATCTAAAAATACTGAAATAATCACAAACAAAAACAAAAAAAAAGGGGTTTTAGAAAGGATTGGCATGGAATTTGTTGCTTTTCATCATAAATTGTTTTGTGCTATTTGTTGCAATATAAGCGGTTTCTTTTTATTTGTTGTCCTGTGTGCATTTCTTTGACTGAAAAAAAAAATTAGAGGTTAGTCACTCTGTTTATATGGAAACAATCTTTTAGACATCTACTTTTACCAAGGTTGACTCCCTGAAGTATTTCAAGTCTCATTCCATATCTTTTGAAATGAAATTCCAAGGACACCAAGACATTTGGACAAAGCAAATGGGTGTTCTACTGTTATATATTCTCTACCATAAATGCTCTTTGCTTAGTTGCTCAGTTGTGTCTGAATCTTTGCAACCGCCATGAACTTGTAGCTTGCCAGGCTCCTCTGTCCCTGGGATTTTCCTCCCAAGAATACTGGAGTGACTAGCCATCTCCTTCTCCAGGGATCTTCCCGGCGTGGGGTGAACCCTGGTCTCCCACACTACAGGCAGATTCTTTACCGTGTGAGCCACCAGGGAAGCCCAAATGATATTTAAGAGCCCTTAACTCTGCCTTCACTAGTTCCAGCCCTCTGCTTATGAGATTTCTCTGTTAAAGTGTGTGAGTACTTCTGTTACTCCATTTTAGGGGGACAGAGTTTTGCCTGAATCCAGTTTTATTGATTCTGAAAGAGGAGGTCTTCTGGCCTTGGGATGGAATTGATTGTTCATGTTTAGGAGTTGGAAAAAAAAGAGAGGTGGAATGGAGTGGGAGGTGGGAGGGAGGTTCCAGAGGGAGGGGACATGTATATCTATGGCTGATTCATGCTGATGTATGGCAGAAACCCACATAATATTGTAAAGCAATTATCTTTCAATTAGAAATAAATTAAATGTTAAAAAATGGAATGAAAAAATGGTTAAATCTGATAGGCAGGACATTACGGCACATTACTGCCACCATTTGGCATAACACCTTAATTGCAAGAGTAGAGCAGAAGGGAAAATCATTTCTGATTTTTGCAAAAGTCTAGCTGATAAACAACAGGAAATGTCCTGTAGACAAATGAAAAAAATGCAAAGGAAGAATACTTGATTTGGAGAGAGCAAAATGAGACAGCGGTCATGATCCCTAAAATACTATGCTATATATATCCATGTGGTTTGCGGAGGTAGTCAAAGTGAAGTATGCAAAGTATAATCAGAAGACTTTTCTTTAGTCTAAATATCTAGTAGCTGTGTCTGAGACTGTTAAAGGCCTGGGAAAGGAAGAATCATGAATCGAGTGCTTTAAAAAAGTTTTTCTTACCAGATCTATATGAGGAAAATTATAAAACCCTGATGAATGCAATCAGAAAAGAATATATAAAGAGATGGTTAGGAAGACTTGATATCAGCAAGATGTCAGTTCTTCCCAACTTGATCTATAGATTCAAAACAACAGAAATAAAAATCCCAGCAAGTTATTTTATGGTTATCAACAAATTGATTCTGAAATTTATATAGAGAGGCAAAAGACCCAGCATAGCCAGCATAATGTTGAAGGAGAACAAAGCTGCAGGACTGACGCGACCTGACATCAAGATTTACTATTAAGCTAGAATAATCAAGATAGCTGTGGCACTGGTGAAAGAATAGACAAATAAATCAATGGAAAAGAACAGAGAGCCCAGAAGTAGATGCCCATAAATCTAATCAATTGATCTTCGACAGAGGAGCAAAGGGAATACAGTGGAATACAGGTAGTTTTTTCAATAAATGTTGCTGCAAGAACTGCACACCTACATCCAAAAAAACAAATCTAGACACCGATCTTCATCCTTTATAAAAATTAACTCAAAGTGGATCATAGACCTAAAGGGAAAATGCAAGACTATGAAATTCCTAGATCTCAGGAGAAAACCTAAATGACCATGGGTAGGGTGATACCTTTGTATGTGTCACCCAACTCTAAAGACACAATCCATGAAAGAAATAAATTAAATGTTAAAAAATGGAATGAAAAAATGGTTAAATCTGATAGGCAGGACATTACGGCACATTACTGCCACCATTTGGCATAACACCTTAATTGCAAGAGTAGAGCAGAAGGGAAAATCATTTCTGATTTTTGCAAAAGTCTAGCTGATAAACAACAGGAAATGTCCTGTAGACAAATGAAAAAAATGCAAAGGAAGAATACTTGATTTGGAGAGAGCAAAATGAGACAGCGGTCATGATCCCTAAAATACTATGCTATATATATCCATGTGGTTTGCGGAGGTAGTCAAAGTGAAGTATGCAAAGTATAATCAGAAGACTTTTCTTTAGTCTAAATATCTAGTAGCTGTGTCTGAGACTGTTAAAGGCCTGGGAAAGGAAGAATCATGAATCGAGTGCTTTAAAAAAGTTTTTCTTACCAGATCTATATGAGGAAAATTATAAAACCCTGATGAATGCAATCAGAAAAGAATATATAAAGAGATGGTTAGGAAGACTTGATATCAGCAAGATGTCAGTTCTTCCCAACTTGATCTATAGATTCAAAACAACAGAAATAAAAATCCCAGCAAGTTATTTTATGGTTATCAACAAATTGATTCTGAAATTTATATAGAGAGGCAAAAGACCCAGCATAGCCAGCATAATGTTGAAGGAGAACAAAGCTGCAGGACTGACGCGACCTGACATCAAGATTTACTATTAAGCTAGAATAATCAAGATAGCTGTGGCACTGGTGAAAGAATAGACAAATAAATCAATGGAAAAGAACAGAGAGCCCAGAAGTAGATGCCCATAAATCTAATCAATTGATCTTCGACAGAGGAGCAAAGGGAATACAGTGGAATACAGGTAGTTTTTTCAATAAATGTTGCTGCAAGAACTGCACACCTACATCCAAAAAAACAAATCTAGACACCGATCTTCATCCTTTATAAAAATTAACTCAAAGTGGATCATAGACCTAAAGGGAAAATGCAAGACTATGAAATTCCTAGATCTCAGGAGAAAACCTAAATGACCATGGGTAGGGTGATACCTTTGTATGTGTCACCCAACTCTAAAGACACAATCCATGAAAGAAATAATTGACAAGCTAGACTTTAGTAAAATTAAAAATTTCTCCCCTGCAAAAGACAACGCCAAGAGAATCAGAAGACAAGTCACAGATTGGGAGAAAATACTTGCAAAAGACACATCTGATAAAAGACTGTTGTCCTAGAACCGTATACAAAGAACTCTCAAAACTCAGCTGTAAGAAAAAAAACAACCCAATTTAAAAATTGGCCAAAGACACTAACAGACATGTCACCAAAGAAGATATACAATGGCAAACATGCAGATGAAGAGATGCTCTACAGCAAAAGCCATCAGAGAAGTGCAACTTAAAACAACAATGACATACCACAACATATCTATTAGAATGGCCAAACTCCAGAACACTTTCAACACCAAATGCTGATGAGGATATGGAGCAAGAGGAATTCGCTTACATTGCTGGAGAGAACACAAAATAGTACTGCCACTTTGGAAGACAGTTTGGCAATGTCTTATAAAACTCAGATACTCTTATCATATGAATCACACTCCTTGGTATTTACTCTAAGGAGTTGAAAACTTACATCTGCCACAAAGACCTATATAAGAATTTTGTTGGTGGTGTTTAGTTACTCAGTTGCGACCCCACGGACTGTAGCTTACTGGGCTCCTCTGTCCATTGGATTTCCCAGGCAAGAACACTGGAGTGGGTTGCCATTTACTTCTCCAGGGGATTTTTCTGACCCAGGGACTGAACCTGTATCATCTGCATTGGCAGGTGGATTCTTTACCTCTGAGCCACTGGAGAAGCCTACAGTAGCTTTATTTATAATTGCCAAAACTTTGAAGCAACCAGCATGTCCCTCAGTAGGTGAATGAATAAAATGGTGGTATGTCTGGACAATTAACTATTATTCTCTAGAAAGAAACAAGTCATGGGCTTCCTGGTGGTCCAGTGGGTAAGGACACTGTCTTGCAGTGCAAGGGGCGCTGGTTCGATCCCTGGCCTGGGAAGATCCCACATGTCATGAAAGGGAAAATGCAAGACTATGAAATTCCTAGATCTCAGGAGAAAACCTAAATGACCATGGGTAGGGTGATACCTTTGTATGTGTCACCCAACTCTAAAGACACAATCCATGAAAGAAATAATTGACAAGCTAGACTTTAGTAAAATTAAAAACTTCTCTGTGAAACACAACGTTAAGAGAATGAGAAGACAAACCACAGAATAGAAGAAAATACTTGCAAAAGACACATCTGATAAAAGACTGTTGTCCTAGAACCGTATACAAAGAACTCTCAAAACTCAGCTGTAAGAAAACAACCCAATTTAAAAATTGGCCAAAGACACTAACAGACATGTCACCAAAGAAGATATACAATGGCAAACATGCAGATGAAGAGATGCTCTACAGCAAAAGCCATCAGAGAAGTGCAACTTAAAACAACAATGACATACCACAACATATCTATTAGAATGGCCAAACTCCAGAACACTTTCAACACCAAATGCTGATGAGGATATGGAGCAAGAGGAATTCGCTTACATTGCTGGAGAGAACACAAAATAGTACTGCCACTTTGGAAGACAGTTTGGCAATGTCTTATAAAACTCAGATACTCTTATCATATGAATCACACTCCTTGGTATTTACTCTAAGGAGTTGAAAACTTACATCTGCCACAAAGACCTATATAAGAATTTTGTTGGTGGTGTTTAGTTACTCAGTTGCGACCCCACGGACTGTAGCTTACTGGGCTCCTCTGTCCATTGGATTTCCCAGGCAAGAACACTGGAGTGGGTTGCCATTTACTTCTCCAGGGGATTTTTCTGACCCAGGGACTGAACCTGTATCATCTGCATTGGCAGGTGGATTCTTTACCTCTGAGCCACTGGAGAAGCCTACAGTAGCTTTATTTATAATTGCCAAAACTTTGAAGCAACCAGCATGTCCCTCAGTAGGTGAATGAATAAAATGGTGGTATGTCTGGACAATTAACTATTATTCTCTAGAAAGAAACAAGTCATGGGCTTCCTGGTGGTCCAGTGGGTAAGGACACTGTCTTGCAGTGCAAGGGGCGCTGGTTCGATCCCTGGCCTGGGAAGATCCCACATGTCATGGAGCCGCTGGACTGATGTGTTCAATTGTGAGCCAGCGCTCTGAAGTGCACGAGCCCAGAGCCAGTGCTCTGAGGCGAGGGAGGCCACGGTGATGGGAGGCTCACACAGGCCAAAGAATTAAGATGGATGAAAATAAATAAATGAAGGACCAATAAAAGAGGCAAAAATTTATATATATATATAAAAAAATTAGTAGTTGCCAGGGATGAGGGAAGAGGATGGAAGAATACACAGAGCATGCAGCATTTTCAGAGCAATGAAAAAACTATTATAATGATAGACATATGTCATCACACATTTATCCAAATTCATAGAATGTAAGAGTGAACTCTAAGGAATTGCCTGTGGACTCGGAGTGAGTATGTGTGAATATAGGCCTATCCTCAGTAACAACTGTATCATCCTGGTGAATGATGTTGATTACAGGGGAGGAGGCTATATGTGTGTGCAAGCAGAGGGAGGGAAATCTTTGTTCCTCTCAGTTTTGTTGTGAACCTAAAACTGCTCTAAAAAATAAAGTCATAAAAAAATAAAGCTTCTGTGAAAGGAATGCTATCATTATTGTCACGAAGCAAGTTGGCCAAATGTCTTAAACAGGATTCTAAGGTTAATGGAATAACTCTGAATTCTTCTTCATGCTAAAATTGTCCAGAAATGACAAAGACATACATTCAGCCAAAATTTAAAAGGAACTCTGCCATGTAAATAGTCACAAACTAGCTTTTTACATTATAAGGCAAAGTTCTTCACATTACTGGTTAATAAATGTTAACCATTTAGTCTGTAAAGCATTAAAATTATTTTTACATTACAGTAATGTGTAATTCTGTAAAAGCAATTAAAGTTTATTTTAAAATTTTCAAATTTAGTATTTTATTTAATATTATACTATTGGAATAGGTTGGTTAAGAGACTGAGTTCAATAAAAGTCTAATGGGCTAGAGTCTTCTTTAGACAACTATCAATTCCAGAGTAATGAAAAAACTGGACAATTAACTATTATTCTCTAGAAAGAAACAAGTCATGGGCTTCCTGGTGGTCCAGTGGGTAAGGACACTGTCTTGCAGTGCAAGGGGCGCTGGTTCGATCCCTGGCCTGGGAAGATCCCACATGTCATGGAGCCGCTGGACTGATGTGTTCAATTGTGAGCCAGCGCTCTGAAGTGCACGAGCCCAGAGCCAGTGCTCTGAGGCGAGGGAGGCCACGGTGATGGGAGGCTCACACAGGCCAAAGAATTAAGATGGATGAAAATAAATAAATGAAGGACCAATAAAAGAGGCAAAAATTTATATATATATATAAAAAAATTAGTAGTTGCCAGGGATGAGGGAAGAGGATGGAAGAATACACAGAGCATGCAGCATTTTCAGAGCAATGAAAAAACTATTATAATGATAGACATATGTCATCACACATTTATCCAAATTCATAGAATGTAAGAGTGAACTCTAAGGAATTGCCTGTGGACTCGGAGTGAGTATGTGTGAATATAGGCCTATCCTCAGTAACAACTGTATCATCCTGGTGAATGATGTTGATTACAGGGGAGGAGGCTATATGTGTGTGCAAGCAGAGGGAGGGAAATCTTTGTTCCTCTCAGTTTTGTTGTGAACCTAAAACTGCTCTAAAAAATAAAGTCATAAAAAAATAAAGCTTCTGTGAAAGGAATGCTATCATTATTGTCACGAAGCAAGTTGGCCAAATGTCTTAAACAGGATTCTAAGGTTAATGGAATAACTCTGAATTCTTCTTCATGCTAAAATTGTCCAGAAATGACAAAGACATACATTCAGCCAAAATTTAAAAGGAACTCTGCCATGTAAATAGTCACAAACTAGCTTTTTACATTATAAGGCAAAGTTCTTCACATTACTGGTTAATAAATGTTAACCATTTAGTCTGTAAAGCATTAAAATTATTTTTACATTACAGTAATGTGTAATTCTGTAAAAGCAATTAAAGTTTATTTTAAAATTTTCAAATTTAGTATTTTATTTAATATTATACTATTGGAATAGGTTGGTTAAGAGACTGAGTTCAATAAAAGTCTAATGGGCTAGAGTCTTCTTTAGACAACTAACCTATCAACCTGAATCTTCAAAGTGGGCCAGGTCTCATTTTAGGTTATTTGAAATTAACAGTGAGGTAGAAATTCCATAAGGCACCAAGAAACTTGGATTAAACAAATGTTTGTTCTATTGGTATTTTATTCCCTACCCCAAGTAATAGTTAAGAATCCTTAGCTCTGCCCACAGTAGTTCAAGGTATTCTTTTTTTTTTTTTTTCAACTTCATGCCACGAGGTTTTTAAAAATTTATTTATTATTTTCATCCATCTTTATTCTTTGGCCTGTGTGGGCTTCCCACTGCAGTGGCCTCTCTTGTTGCAGAGTACTGGCTCTGGGCACATGGACTCCAGAGCGCTGGCACTGGACCACCAGGGAAGCCCTCAAGGTATTCTTTTTGAAATTTTTGTTCGTACCTCACGCTTAAAGTTGTTTATGAAAACTGTGCTGTTTGAAAACTTTTGCTGAGAACTTTGTAATGTTCGTTAAGAATTTCAGGAAAGCAGAGGCTCCTGAGAAATGTGTGATTCTGCAACAATGTCACTTTGTTATAGGACCTATTAGTTTATCTTATAAAATAGATGAAGATTGAATGTTATCAGGTATTACTATTAAGATATATCTGAAACTTGAATAAGAATGATGCATTATTTTAAATGTTGAATTTTGTGCTGGAGCTTGTTTGCAAGAAAGTTGAATGAAGAATGATAAGGGAATATCAGGAACTAATATTAATTTAATGAGACTTCTGAAGGGCAAGAATGTAGTAGAGAAGAACACAGAGAACTAGGCATTGAACTATGGGTTGGAAGAAAGAGGGGCTAGCAAAGGAATCCAAAGACCAGAAAACCAGGTAGGTTGTAGATCCCAGGAATTGTCTAAAAAAAGGGGAACACAGGATTTCAAGAAGGGGATAAGGATTGAGTTTGCCAAGAAAAACAGAATGAGGAAACGGTTGGAGGTTAGAATTCTTGTGACCTTAAAGTGTAAATTCAGTTTGCTATTATGGGTTAGATGGGTAAAACGTAAGGAATAGGTGGGAACGAAAGCGGGAAACTGCTTCTTTTAAGAAATGTGACAGTGAAAAGAAGGCTGGCAGTACAGTGATCAGAGGTAGTAGGTCTGAAAATTTTAAAAAGCTTTCGGAAACTTTGAAAAATAGAAAGAAGCCAATGGCTAAGATGTAGAAGAAATAGGATCCTAGGAAAGTAGTGGTGGAAGGTGGAAATGGGATCTGAGGACATACGTAGGTAGTCCTCGAGGAAGTGCTGACTTCGGAGAGAAAGGGGAGGGGGAGAACGGATTAATATGGTGAGAATTTGAAAGGTCCTGAACACGGTGGGGCTACAGATATTTTAAAATGGAGAGAATATCAAACTGGAATTTCATGATCCCTGTCAACTAGGTGATTTTATCTCTACGGATTGGGACTGGCACCTTAACAAGGAAAGCGAGAAATAGTCTGCAGAGGACACGATAGGAATTCAAAGATGAGTTAAAAAAAAAGTGTGTGTGTGTGTGTGTGTGTGTGTGTGTGTATACACGCATGTGGGAGTGCAGTCACGAATTCATATCCAACCAGGTAAAATTGGGACTTCCTCCAGTGAAAAACCACACAGTGACCTTTGAGAGAGTAAATCAGGAATCTACTAAAGACTGGCCCTTAAGACGATAAATGGAGTCGAGCGAGTCTAAGGCCATACAGAAACAGAGCTGGCTATAGTAACAGAGAATTTAGTCCTAACAGGGGCCGATGACCTGGGAGATTAAAGATTCACCTTTGTATTGAAAAGTTGTGAGTGGGTGAAAGGTAGAAGCCACGACCCCAGAGAGGCAGGCGGAGAGTAGGGAAAAGGCGACATTCAAAGGCCTGTTTTGGTCATGATCTCACGCTAGTCAATTGTTTCCCTTTGGGCAGCTAAAAGGCTAGGATTCTCCCGTCCATTTCAGAGCTACTGAGAGTAGTCCCAGGCGGCGGAACGAGAAACCTGATTCCAGAGCGGAGGCTGTATTTTCTGTCTACCGACATTCCTTTCTCACTAACTAGCCAATGCTGCCGCCTTATGCAAAGCCGGCACCTCGGAGGGGATCGGCTTCCCCGAGGCAGGGACGACGCCAACCGGCCTGGGGCGGTCAGTGTGGCGTCTAGATCCGCGGCGGGGGAGGTCCCAAACAGCTCTCTGAACCTTTTCACCCTCGCCCGGGAAAGCGCCTCCTCCACAGCTGACAATAAATTGCTAGTACAATGCCAAGCGCGGAGGCGCCCCTTAAACCGGGAGAGGCGGGAGCGCGGAGTGGCGCGGGCAGCCCCCGCGTTTCCGCAGAGCGCGTCCAGGCGCGGGGTGGGGGCGGCGGCGGCTGGGAGGGGCTGCGGGGGAGCGCCAGCCCCGCGACCCAGGGAGGGGCCGCGGAGAAGGGGCCGGGGGCGGGCTTCCCTCCCCGGTCTCAGAAAAGCTCCAAAAATGGCGGGCGGCAGCTCAGCCGGCGAGGCGCGCAGGCGCCGCCGCGGCCATCCTTCCGCCCGCCTCGGCCGGCCCGCGAAGCGGCCACAGCGCCCTCTCGGAGAGGCATCCGCCGCTCGCGATTGGCGGAGCCGGGCCAGCGTTCCGCGCGGGGGCCGGCCGCCACGCAGCGGCCACGTTTCCCGCCCCGCTGGTGCGCGTGCGCGCAGTCCCCCGAGGAAAGCGTTTGCGCGCGTCCGCGCCGCGGACCCCAGCCCGCGCCTCAGCTCCCTCCCCTTTCCGGGCAGGCCCGTCCCGTCAGCGAGGCAGTAAGCACCGCGGCCAGCAGAGGGCGGTCCGGACCCAAGTCTGCAGCGGCGCCATTGGCGTGTGGAAAATGCCACCAGATGGCGGGTTAGGATTGCATTGGGCGTAACGACCCCCACATCGGGAATAACCGGTTGGGGAATACCCAAGGGCGGAGAGTAGGGAAAAGGCGACATTCAAAGGCCTGTTTTGGTCATGATCTCACGCTAGTCAATTGTTTCCCTTTGGGCAGCTAAAAGGCTAGGATTCTCCCGTCCATTTCAGAGCTACTGAGAGTAGTCCCAGGCGGCGGAACGAGAAACCTGATTCCAGAGCGGAGGCTGTATTTTCTGTCTACCGACATTCCTTTCTCACTAACTAGCCAATGCTGCCGCCTTATGCAAAGCCGGCACCTCGGAGGGGATCGGCTTCCCCGAGGCAGGGACGACGCCAACCGGCCTGGGGCGGTCAGTGTGGCGTCTAGATCCGCGGCGGGGGAGGTCCCAAACAGCTCTCTGAACCTTTTCACCCTCGCCCGGGAAAGCGCCTCCTCCACAGCTGACAATAAATTGCTAGTACAATGCCAAGCGCGGAGGCGCCCCTTAAACCGGGAGAGGCGGGAGCGCGGAGTGGCGCGGGCAGCCCCCGCGTTTCCGCAGAGCGCGTCCAGGCGCGGGGTGGGGGCGGCGGCGGCTGGGAGGGGCTGCGGGGGAGCGCCAGCCCCGCGACCCAGGGAGGGGCCGCGGAGAAGGGGCCGGGGGCGGGCTTCCCTCCCCGGTCTCAGAAAAGCTCCAAAAATGGCGGGCGGCAGCTCAGCCGGCGAGGCGCGCAGGCGCCGCCGCGGCCATCCTTCCGCCCGCCTCGGCCGGCCCGCGAAGCGGCCACAGCGCCCTCTCGGAGAGGCATCCGCCGCTCGCGATTGGCGGAGCCGGGCCAGCGTTCCGCGCGGGGGCCGGCCGCCACGCAGCGGCCACGTTTCCCGCCCCGCTGGTGCGCGTGCGCGCAGTCCCCCGAGGAAAGCGTTTGCGCGCGTCCGCGCCGCGGACCCCAGCCCGCGCCTCAGCTCCCTCCCCTTTCCGGGCAGGCCCGTCCCGTCAGCGAGGCAGTAAGCACCGCGGCCAGCAGAGGGCGGTCCGGACCCAAGTCTGCAGCGGCGCCATTGGCGTGTGGAAAATGCCACCAGATGGCGGGTTAGGATTGCAGCTCCGTTGAAGGCGCGGCCCCCGCTCCCGAACCCCCGGCGACCACCCCGTAACGACCCCCCCACATCGGGAATAACACACCGGAGACTTTTGGGGGGAAACTAGGTCGACGGCCGGCGGTGCCCGGATGGGCAGCTGAGGTGAGTGCGGGCGGCGGCGACGGCGGCGGGGGGCGGGAAAGAGGGGGAATGCGGCGGCCGCGGCGCGGGGGCTGGAAGCGCCGATCCAAGATGGAGGCCGGGCGAGAGCGAGAGAGCGCGAGCGGGGAGCGGGCGGGCCGGGCGCGGGCCCCGCGCGGGGGAGGGAGCGCAGGCCTGTGCGGGCGCGGCGGCCGCCGGCCGTCCGGGCGCCGTGGGGGACGGCTGTGGGCGCGGCGGGCGCCCCGGAACCCCGGTCGCTCCGCACCCCTCCCGCGGGCCCCGAAAACCGTGCCCCCGCCCGCCCGGGCGCTCCGGCGGCGGGCGCGGAAGCCTTTGTGGCGCGCTCGGGCCCGCCGCCAAGCCCGCCCTCCGCGCCCCCGCCCGGGCTCTCGGGACTCGTCCGCGCCCGGCGGGGCCGGGCCGAGGCGGGCTGGTGCGAGTGCCGCCCGCCGCCCCGCGTTTCTGCGGTGTTTTAGCGGCGGCGGCGGCGTCACATGACAGCGAGCTCGCCTCGGCGGAGGGGCCTGGGGGTCGCTCGGCGTGGCGGCCGGCCCAGGCCTCTTCCCGGCGGGGCGGAGCGGGGGGCTGGCGCGGGGCAGGGGGGACGTCAGAGCCGGGCTTTCCCGCTATCTGCCCTCCCCGCCCCCGACGGAGGCCTCCTGCGAAACGTGTCCAGGCCGGAGCACTGCCCCGCTAGTTTTCCAGCCCCCCGGGAGACGAGGCCAATAAAAGTTGTTTTCCCTCCTTTCTCGGGGTGGGGGCGGGGTGAAGAGCTGGGAAGGCGGAGTGCTTGGAGTCGGACCTGGGCCTCGATTGCAGAGTCCAGACTGGGTGCTTCTTGTGCGCTGTGGGGCCCGGGAAATTTTCAGGTTTTAGGGTTGTCACGTCACCCCTTCTACCCACATTTGAAATGTTATCGATTCTCCACATTGAGCGAGGCAGTAAGCACACCCAAGTCTGCAGCGGCGCCATTGGCGTGTGGAAAATGCCACCAGATGGCGGGTTAGGATTGCAGCTCCGTTGAAGGCGCGGCCCCCGCTCCCGAACCCCCGGCGACCACCCCGTAACGACCCCCCCACATCGGGAATAACACACCGGAGACTTTTGGGGGGAAACTAGGTCGACGGCCGGCGGTGCCCGGATGGGCAGCTGAGGTGAGTGCGGGCGGCGGCGACGGCGGCGGGGGGCGGGAAAGAGGGGGAATGCGGCGGCCGCGGCGCGGGGGCTGGAAGCGCCGATCCAAGATGGAGGCCGGGCGAGAGCGAGAGAGCGCGAGCGGGGAGCGGGCGGGCCGGGCGCGGGCCCCGCGCGGGGGAGGGAGCGCAGGCCTGTGCGGGCGCGGCGGCCGCCGGCCGTCCGGGCGCCGTGGGGGACGGCTGTGGGCGCGGCGGGCGCCCCGGAACCCCGGTCGCTCCGCACCCCTCCCGCGGGCCCCGAAAACCGTGCCCCCGCCCGCCCGGGCGCTCCGGCGGCGGGCGCGGAAGCCTTTGTGGCGCGCTCGGGCCCGCCGCCAGCCCGCCCTCCGCGCCCCCGCCCGGGCTCTCGGGACTCGTCCGCGCCCGGCGGGGCCGGGCCGAGGCGGGCTGGTGCGAGTGCCGCCCGCCGCCCCGCGTTTCTGCGGTGTTTTAGCGGCGGCGGCGGCGTCACATGACAGCGAGCTCGCCTCGGCGGAGGGGCCTGGGGGTCGCTCGGCGTGGCGGCCGGCCCAGGCCTCTTCCCGGCGGGGCGGAGCGGGGGGCTGGCGCGGGGCAGGGGGGACGTCAGAGCCGGGCTTTCCCGCTATCTGCCCTCCCCGCCCCCGACGGAGGCCTCCTGCGAAACGTGTCCAGGCCGGAGCACTGCCCCGCTAGTTTTCCAGCCCCCCGGGAGACGAGGCCAATAAAAGTTGTTTTCCCTCCTTTCTCGGGGTGGGGGCGGGGTGAAGAGCTGGGAAGGCGGAGTGCTTGGAGTCGGACCTGGGCCTCGATTGCAGAGTCCAGACTGGGTGCTTCTTGTGCGCTGTGGGGCCCGGGAAATTTTCAGGTTTTAGGGTTGTCACGTCACCCCTTCTACCCACATTTGAAATGTTATCGATTCTCTCCACATTGCAGAGAGTCGTGCCCCGAGAGTGTAAATCATGGGATGGTTTTGGACGCTTATAGCCGCAAAACAATGCTGTTTGTAGGTGACAAGAGCGAATGATTTGTTGTTAAAGTCCATGTTAAGGTGATGAATATAGTTTATTCCTTCTCGTGGTTGTGACTAGAAGGGACTTTTTCTTTCGTTCTTCTTTTTTTTTTTTGCATCTCTAGCGAACACCGTGTTTATGAAAGTGTTGGACTTGGCATAAAGAAAGTTGTGTGATTTGTAAGAAAGTTGTGGAATTTGACTCCACCTTTTAGATGTTCATGTACCTTAAAAAAATTGCTTCAGAACAGTGAAAAGTAAAACAACTTTTAAATTGTACGGTATGTGTATCTCGGTCTTATCTCTATAATTTACGAAAAATTCAGGCTAAAAAAGTTTGCCCAAGGGAAGAAATAGCGGAAAATTCGGAAAGATTGTTTATTTGCTTTCTGTCTGTGAGAGTAAAGTTGCTATACAAATTGTTTGCTATCTAAATAAAGTACTAGAAAAACCCACTAAGCAGTTGGTGCTAACTTTTTTTCTTTACATTTCAAAGTGCACATTAAGTTTGCTCAGGTGGTCTGCCAATGGTCATTTTTACAACCAAGCTACTTTGACTGGACATTTCTCAATATCTGCTTTAGTTTCGGTGTTCTGACATAACTAAGGGATATTTAAATAGATGTGAAATATGGAAAATTGTTACGTTGCTAGGATTGCATCCTTTGAAGAGAGTATATAAGTACTGTTGATTTGAATGACCCTTTTATTTATTTATTTTTAAAGTTTATTTATTTTTGTCTATTCTAGATTTTCACTGCTGCCACAATCTCTTTTCTAGTTCCAGGGAGTGGGAGTTACTCTAGTTGAGGTGCTCAGGCTTCTTGTTGCGGTGACTTCTCTTGTTGTGGAACTCGGGCTCTGGAGCACATGCTCTTCAATACTTGTGGCACATGGGCTCAATAGTTATGGCTCCGAGGCTCTAGAGCACAGGCTCAATAGTTGTGGCTCACGGGTATTTTAATAGTTGTGGCTCATGGGGTTAGTTGCTCCACAGCATGTGGGAACTTCTTGGATCAAGGATCGAACCTGTGTCTCCTGCATTGGCAGGCGAACTCTTCACCACGGAGGCACCAGGGAAGCCCTAACTGACCCTTTTAAAGCCTTAAGGCGGCTATTGTAGGGAAGGGGACATGGCTGAAGTTAATTTAAACTTTCCTTAGGTTTTTGATCTTTGAGGTGTCACTCTTCCAGCCTTACTTTCCTCATCACTAAAATGAAAGTATTTGGATTGTATTAGGGTTGTGTGGGTTTTTTTTCCATTTTATGTATAGCGAAGTAACACAGATTTAGTAGCTTAAAGAACACCTATTTATTATCTCACACTTTGTATAGATGAGAAGTCTGGGTACTTTGTAGCGGGCCTCTCTTCAACATCTCACTAGGCTAATATCAAGATGCTGGCTGTGGCTTCAGGTCTCACCTGAGGCTCAGGACTTTTCTTCTATGCTCACTACTTGTTGGCAGAATTTCCTTGTGCTTGTATGACTGAAGTCACCATCTTCTTTCTAGCTATTGGCAGAGGACCTTTCTCATTTCCTTATGATGTGTTCCTATAGGCATTTCACATCATGGCTGTTTGCTTTCATCCAGACAAACAAGTCAGTTGCTTTGGCTTCCTCTGTCTCTCTTCTCCCTAATGAGACTCCTTTTTAAAACTGATCTTACTGGATCAGACCCACTCAGGATTATCTTCTTTTTGGTGAACTCAACTGATTAGGAACCTTAAGTACATATGCAAACATCTGTTTGCCATATAATAATCACAGGAGTGATGTTCCATTATAATTACAGGTCTCTTCCACACTCATGGGGAGGGTTGCATATAAGGGTGTGAGTCACTGTGGTTGTTTGAATTTTGCTTTCCATGGGACCAGAAATGTCTTTACAAATGCTTCTTTAGAACCTATGTATAAGATGACTTAGCCAAGCAGTAGCCCTTGTTTGATAAGTTTATTCGTACTAGTTTTGTCTTCATACTTTTTTCTCTTTGTATTTCCTGGTACCTCAGCTGAAGTACTTCCTGCTATAAAAGAATTTTATTGCATATAGAGAAAATTAGAAATAAAATTTAGAAAGAAAAAGAAAGTGAAAAAGGGCAGTAGAGATGTAATCATTATTGTTTGGTACCTATTGTTTTACTCATTTCAGGGATGAGGTTGAGTCTCAGGGAAGGTAAGAGATTTAAATCTTTCTTTTTTTTTTTAATTTTATTTATTTATTTTTTGGCGGGGGGTGGAAGGGGGCGGTGGTTGGGCCACTTCTATTGGTCTTTCATTTTTCTATTTTCATCCGTCTTTGTTCTTTGGCTCTTGTGGGCCTCCCATCGCGGTGGCCTCTGTTGTCGCAGAGCACCGGCTCTGGGCGCATGCTCCCCAGAGCCCCGGCTCGGTAATTGGCCAAGATCGACCGCCTCTGCAAGGGGTCCTTCCCAGGCCAGGGATCGAACCGCGCCTTGCATTGCAAGGCGGTCCTTACCACTTAGGCTAATATCAAGATGCTGGCTGTGGCTTCAGGTCTCACCTGAGGCTCAGGACTTTTCTTCTATGCTCACTACTTGTTGGCAGAATTTCCTTGTGCTTGTATGACTGAAGTCACCATCTTCTTTCTAGCTATTGGCAGAGGACCTTTCTCATTTCCTTATGATGTGTTCCTATAGGCATTTCACATCATGGCTGTTTGCTTTCATCCAGACAAACAAGTCAGTTGCTTTGGCTTCCTCTGTCTCTCTTCTCCCTAATGAGACTCCTTTTTAAAACTGATCTTACTGGATCAGACCCACTCAGGATTATCTTCTTTTTGGTGAACTCAACTGATTAGGAACCTTATACATATGCAAACATCTGTTTGCCATATAATAATCACAGGAGTGATGTTCCATTATAATTACAGGTCTCTTCCACACTCATGGGGAGGGTTGCATATAAGGGTGTGAGTCACTGTGGTTGTTTGAATTTTGCTTTCCATGGGACCAGAAATGTCTTTACAAATGCTTCTTTAGAACCTATGTATAAGATGACTTAGCCAAGCAGTAGCCCTTGTTTGATAAGTTTATTCGTACTAGTTTTGTCTTCATACTTTTTTCTCTTTGTATTTCCTGGTACCTCAGCTGAAGTACTTCCTGCTATAAAAGAATTTTATTGCATATAGAGAAAATTAGAAATAAAATTTAGAAAGAAAAAGAAAGTGAAAAAGGGCAGTAGAGATGTAATCATTATTGTTTGGTACCTATTGTTTTACTCATTTCAGGGATGAGGTTGAGTCTCAGGGAAGGTAAGAGATTTAAATCTTTCTTTTTTTTTTTAATTTTATTTATTTATTTTGGGCGGGGGTCGGGTGGGGGAGGGGGGGGAGCGGGCGGGCCACTTCTATTGGTCTTTCATTTTTCTATTTTCATCCGTCTTTGTTCTTTGGCTCTTGTGGGCCTCCCATCGCGGTGGCCTCTGTTGTGGCAGAGCGCCGGCTCTGGGCGCATGCGCGCCAGAGCTCCGGCTCGGTAATTGGACACAACAGTCCAGCCGCTCCGTGGCACGTGGGATCTTCCCAGGCCAGGGATCGAACCGGCGCCCCTTGCATTGCAAGGCGGTCCTTACCCACTGGACCACCAAGGGAAGCCCGAGATTTAAATCTTTAAGATCACACTCTTTAAGTGACAAGTAGATTCATAAACTCATTATATCAGGCAGTTGCTGTGGTATGATTGGTGTAGAAAACTTTTGAAGAGAGAATTATGAAAATGAATAATTATTTAAGTGGAGTGGGCATATTATTGGTGGACAAGGAGGGGAGCAAAAATTGGTCATGGTATGTTGGGGGTTTGACAGTCTAAGAAGCAAAATACTTTCAAAAGAAGGCAATTAGAACAGTTTTAGTTAAGAATAATTGGATTTAGAGACTATAACCAGGAGTTAAAGTTGTTCAGGAGATACAGCTAAATTTCTTATTAGAGAGGTGATAAAGTAAGGACTTTGTAGGTCTTTGTTAGCTGAATTGAAGTATGAGTCTCTATATGATCCTCACTCTGTAGGGAAAAGTAGGAATCAGAGAAGTAGAAGGATGCTCTTGCATGAGGCCAGAAAGGATGATTCTTGAGGTGGGAATTAGAATGTGTCTACAGAGGAGGGATCAGTTTTGGCAGTCAAGAGGATAGGATAGAATCCCAACTTCCTGAGTGTTAGTGCTGAGAGAAACCTTGTCTTATTGACAAGTGTGAGGTGTCTTTTTTTTTTGGCCACTTCTATTGATCTTTTATTTATCTTTGTTCTTTGGCCTATGTGGGCCTCCCATCTCAGTGGCCTCTCTTGTTGCAGAGCACTGGCTCTGGGTGCATGCGCTCCAGAGCTCTGGTTCGGTGATTGGACACATCAGTCTAGCTGCTTTGCGGCATGTGGAATCTTCCCAGGCCAGAGATCGAACCAGCGTCCCTTGCACTGCAAGGCGGTGTCCTTACCCACTGGACCACCAGGGGAAGCCCTTTAAATGAACTTTAAGTAGATCATAGACCTTATTGACAAATGTGAGTCTTTTTAAATGAGCTTTAAGTACATCATAGTTGGTCTTATAGAATCTTTTCTCTGTATACTAATTCACTCCTTATTGTTTCTTTCAGGTTACATCTCCTTCCTTTTTTGTGTTCTTGGCAGTTAGTGCTTAAAGGACAGTCAGTCCTGCCTTCTTTATGAGATACATTCATTTGTGCTGTGGGCCTAAATGATGCACCAGTCATGCAGAGTGTTGCTGCAATTAAATAGCTCTAAAGCACAAAGTTACAAAAACATTTTATGTTGTTACCCAGTACAAACATACCCACAATGGAAATGGCATTTAACCTTTATGGAATACATGTTGGGGTGGGTGTGTGTGTGTGTGTGTTTTTGTTTTTCTTTTTGCCGAAACTAAGAATGGTGATTGTAACTCACCCATGTGACTTAGAGCAGCCCACAGTTGGTCATATTATGATCTCATTGGTAATTGGGAAAGTGCAAAGTAAAACCAAACCATTAGTAGAAGTCATTTCACTTACATCAGATTGGCAAATATTGAAAATTCTGATAGTGTTAAGTGTTGGTGAGAACGTGGGAAAATTAGCCTCCCGCTTTTGGAGGGACATAGTCATTTTGCAAAAGAAAATAACTTTTGTAGTATATTGAAGAGTACATGCACCTTAAACCTAGCAGTTATGCTTCTGTCTTTATATTCCTAATGAGAGGAATTTGTGTATGAGGCCAGAAAGGATGATTCTTGAGGTGGGAATTAGAATGTGTCTACAGAGGAGGGATTTTGGCAGTCAAGAGGATAGGATAGAATCCCAACTTCCTGAGTGTTAGTGCTGAGAGAAACCTTGTCTTATTGACAAGTGTGAGGTGTCTTTTTTTTTTGGCCACTTCTATTGATCTTTTATTTATCTTTGTTCTTTGGCCTATGTGGGCCTCCCATCTCAGTGGCCTCTCTTGTTGCAGAGCACTGGCTCTGGGTGCATGCGCTCCAGAGCTCTGGTTCGGTGATTGGACACATCAGTCTAGCTGCTTTGCGGCATGTGGAATCTTCCCAGGCCAGAGATCGAACCAGCGTCCCTTGCACTGCAAGGCGGTGTCCTTACCCACTGGACCACCAGGGGAAGCCCTTTAAATGAACTTTAAGTAGATCATAGACCTTATTGACAAATGTGAGTCTTTTTAAATGAGCTTTAAGTACATCATAGTTGGTCTTATAGAATCTTTTCTCTGTATACTAATTCACTCCTTATTGTTTCTTTCAGGTTACATCTCCTTCCTTTTTTGTGTTCTTGGCAGTTAGTGCTTAAAGGACAGTCAGTCCTGCCTTCTTTATGAGATACATTCATTTGTGCTGTGGGCCTAAATGATGCACCAGTCATGCAGAGTGTTGCTGCAATTAAATAGCTCTAAAGCACAAAGTTACAAAAACATTTTATGTTGTTACCCAGTACAAACATACCCACAATGGAAATGGCATTTAACCTTTATGGAATACATGTTGGGGTGGGTGTGTGTGTGTGTGTGTTTTTGTTTTTCTTTTTGCCGAAACTAAGAATGGTGATTGTAACTCACCCATGTGACTTAGAGCAGCCCACAGTTGGTCATATTATGATCTCATTGGTAATTGGGAAAGTGCAAAGTAAAACCAAACCATTAGTAGAAGTCATTTCACTTACATCAGATTGGCAAATATTGAAAATTCTGATAGTGTTAAGTGTTGGTGAGAACGTGGGAAAATTAGCCTCCCGCTTTTGGAGGGACATAGTCATTTTGCAAAAGAAAATAACTTTTGTAGTATATTGAAGAGTACATGCACCTTAAACCTAGCAGTTATGCTTCTGTCTTTATATTCCTAATGAGAGGAATTTGTGTATGTTGGGCTATGTGAACAAAAATGTTTATAGTAGCCAAAACTTAGCAACAAAGTGTTTGTTGTTCTACCACTGAATTTCAAATACCAGTGGTGATTTTCAAATGCTAAAGTAATCTTGATTCCTAGGATAACCTCACTTGGTCATAGTGTATTATCTTTTTTTCTTTAATATTTTGCTAGGGTTTGGGAATACTTCTTCATCAGAGATAATGTTTTATAGTTTTCTTTGATTGTAGTGTCTTTGTCAGGTTTCAGTATTAGGATTGTGATGGCTTCGTAAGGTAAGTGTTCTTTCCACTTATTGAAAGACTTTGTCCAGTATTCTTTCGCTATTTGGCAGAATTAATCAGTGATACCACTTTGACTTAAAATTTTTTTGTATATTGAGAGAGACTTTTGGTAAATTCAAATTCTCTTTTTTTTTTAAATCATAAACTGGACATAGGGCTATTCAGATTTTGTTTCATCTTATGTCACTTTTGGTGTATTTTTAAAGAAATTTGTTGACATTAGTTTATATAGTTCCCTTGTTAGCCTTAGGATATTTGTAGGATTTATAGTGATACCTCTAATTTCTGATGATGTTGATGTGTTCCTTTTTCTCGCTCTTGACTAGGCTAATTCTTGGTTTATCCATTTATGTGTGTGTATGTGTATATATATATATATATATATATATATATATATGTATATTTTAACATTTTTATTTATTTTTTGACATTGGGTCTTAGTTATGGCAAGTGAGTTCTTAGCTGTGGCATGTGGGATCTAGTTCCCTCACCAGGGATTGAACGCAGGCCTCCGGCATTGGGAGCCTGGAGTCTTAGCAAGTGGACCACCAGGAAAGTCCCCCATTTGTGTATCTTTTTAAAAATAAGATTGCTGATTTTCTTATTTGTCTTTTCTCATTTGTTTCTGTTGTTGATGATTTTCTTTCGCTCATGTATTTTGTTTTTTCTTTTCTAGCTTCTTAAGATGGTTAGAGATTTCAGGTATTTCTTACTTTGTAATGTGAATATTCAAAGCTATAGATTTTCTTGCAAGCACTGCAGTATCCCACAGATTTTGAAATAGTTTCTAACTTGCTTTGTGATTTCTTTGTTGACTCAGTGATTATTTAAAAGGGGTTTTGTTTGATTTTCAAATATTTGGTGTTATTTTAGATATCTTTTTATTGATTTCTAAGTTAATTTTACTTTGAGGTCAGAGATATACTCTATGATTTTAATCTTTTCAGATGTACTAATGGTACATCATGCAGTTTATCTTGATAAATGAACCTCATGTGGTTTATCTTGATAAATAAACCTTCCACACTAGAAAAGGATATGTATTATGCAGTTGTATGGTGTACTACTCTGTAAATATCAAATTAGGATGTTTTGGTGGTGGTGTTTGTTAAGTTGCTCAGTCGTGTCTGACTCTTTGCGACCCCGTGGACTGTAGCACACCAGGCTTCCCTGTCCTTCACCATCTCCCTGAAGTTTGTTCAAACTCAGGTTCATTGAGTCGGTGATGGCATCTAACCATCTCATCCTCTGTCATCCCCTTCTCCTCCTGCCTTCAATCTTTCCCAGCATCAGAGTCTTTTCCAATGAGTCAGCTCTTCATATCAGTGACCAAAGTATTGGAACTTCAGCATCATTCCTTCCAGTGAATATTCAGGGTTGATTTCTTTTAAGCTTGACTGGTTTGATCTCCTTGCAGTCCAAGGGACTCTCAAGAGTCTTCTCCAACAACACAGTTTAAAGGCATCAGTTCTTCACTGCTTAGCCTTTTTTATTGTCCAGCTCTCACATCCATACATGACTATCGGAAAAACCATGATTTTAACCGTATTGACCTGTGTTGGGAACGTAATGTCTCTGCTTTTTAATATGCTGTGTAGGTTTGTCATAGCTCTTCTTCCAAAGGGCTGGTGTCTTTTAATTTCATGGCTGCAGCCACAGTCCACTGTGATTTTGGAGTCCAAGAAAATAGTCTGTCACTCTTTCCATTGTTTCCCCTTCTATTTGCTATGAAGTGATGGCATTAGATGCCATGATCTTTGTTTTTTGAATATTGAATTTTAAGCCAGCCTTTTCACTCTCATCTTTCACCTTCACCAAGAGGCTCTTTAGTTCCTCTTCGCTTTTGCCATAAGGGTGGTGTCATTTACATGTCTGAGGTTATTGATATTTCTTCTGACAGTCTTGATTCTAGCTTGAACTTAACCCATCCCAGCATTTCGCATGATGGACTCTGCATATAAGTTAAATAAGCAGGGTTTGATATACTCTTTTCCCAATTTAGAACCAGTCCATTGTTCCATGGCTGATTTTCACTGTTGTTTCTTGACCTGCATATAGGTTTCACAGGAGGCAGGTAAGGTGGTCTCCATCTCTTTCAGAATTTTCCACAGTTTGTTGTGATCCACACAGTCAAAGGTTTTAGTGTAGTCAGTGAAGCAGAAGTGGATGTTTTTCTGGAAATCTCTAGCTTTTTCTATGGTGCAACAGATGTTGGTAATTTCTCCTCTGGTTCCACTGCCTTTACCAAATGCCTTTACATTTAGAAGTTGTTGGTTTGCATACTGTTGAAGCCTAGCTTGAAGGATTTTGAGCATTGCTTTGCTGGCATGTGAAGTGAGTGCAGTTGTGCCGTCGTTGAACATTCTTTGGCCTGGCCCTTCTTTGGTGTTGGAATGAAAACTGACCTTTTCCAGTCCTCAGGTATCAGTGACCAAAGTAGTGGAACTCCAGCATCATGCCTTCCAGTGAATATTCAGGGTTGATTTCTTTTAAGCTTGACTGGTTTGATCTCCTTGCAGTCCAAGGGACTCTCAAGAGTCTTCTCCAACAACACAGTTTAAAGGCATCAGTTCTTCACTGCTTAGCCTTTTTTATTGTCCAGCTCTCACATCCATACATGACTATCGGAAAAACCATGATTTTAACCGTATTGACCTGTGTTGGGAACGTAATGTCTCTGCTTTTTAATATGCTGTGTAGGTTTGTCATAGCTCTTCTTCCAAAGGGCTGGTGTCTTTTAATTTCATGGCTGCAGCCACAGTCCACTGTGATTTTGGAGTCCAAGAAAATAGTCTGTCACTCTTTCCATTGTTTCCCCTTCTATTTGCTATGAAGTGATGGCATTAGATGCCATGATCTTTGTTTTTTGAATATTGAATTTTAAGCCAGCCTTTTCACTCTCATCTTTCACCTTCACCAAGAGGCTCTTTAGTTCCTCTTCGCTTTTTGCCATAAGGGTGGTGTCATTTACATGTCTGAGGTTATTGATATTTCTTCTGACAGTCTTGATTCTAGCTTGAACTTAACCCATCCCAGCATTTCGCATGATGGACTCTGCATATAAGTTAAATAAGCAGGGTTTGATATACTCTTTTCCCAATTTAGAACCAGTCCATTGTTCCATGGCTGATTTTCACTGTTGTTTCTTGACCTGCATATAGGTTTCACAGGAGGCAGGTAAGGTGGTCTCCATCTCTTTCAGAATTTTCCACAGTTTGTTGTGATCCACACAGTCAAAGGTTTTAGTGTAGTCAGTGAAGCAGAAGTGGATGTTTTTCTGGAAATCTCTAGCTTTTTCTATGGTGCAACAGATGTTGGTAATTTCTCCTCTGGTTCCACTGCCTTTACCAAATGCCTTTACATTTAGAAGTTGTTGGTTTGCATACTGTTGAAGCCTAGCTTGAAGGATTTTGAGCATTGCTTTGCTGGCATGTGAAGTGAGTGCAGTTGTGCCGTCGTTGAACATTCTTTGGCCTGGCCCTTCTTTGGTGTTGGAATGAAAACTGACCTTTTCCAGTCCTCAGGTCACTATTTTTTCCAAATTTGCTGGCATATTGAGTGTAATACTTTAACAGCATCATTAGGATTTGAAATAGCTCAGTTGGAATTCCATCACCTTCACTAGCTTTGTTCATAGTAATGCTTCCTAAGATCTGCTTGACTTCACACTGCAGGATGTCTGGCTCTAGGTGAGTGATCACATCATTATGATTATCCAGGTTATTAATGTCTTTTTTGCATAGCTCTTCTGTGTAGTCTTGCTACCTCTTCCTAATCTCTTCTGCTTCTGTTAGATCCATACTCTTTGTGTCGATTATCGTGCCCATCTTTGCATGAAGGGTGTTTTGGTAGCATTTTTCAAATCATTTATGTCTACCAGTTTTTTGTTTGTTTGCCCTTTTTAAGTTTTTGGTTTCAGTTGGTGAGAGGGATGTTAAAATATCTAACTATGACTGAAATTGTCTATTTCTCTCTTAATCTGTTACCTTTTGCCTTTATATTTTGAAACTCAGTTATTAGGCACATTTAGTTAATATAGCCACATAACTTTCTTGAACTTACTGTTTCTGTAATATGTTTTCTTCCATCCATTTACTTAAAAATTTTCTTTATATTTAAGAGGTCCTTCTTGACAGCAGCATATAATTGAGTTTTTTTTTTTTTAATATGTTCTGACAGTATGGAAGTGGAATCTCTCAGTTATAATAAACAGGGATTATGTACTAATGCCTGTCAAAAACTTCAGAAGGTCTGAGATTTTTACCCCACTTGCAGGCTAACAAGTTAACTTGCTGTGGTTTACTGGAGTTATCAGAATCCTCGTTCAGAGATGAAGAACAGTTCATTACAACAATAGCAATAGCCATAGCATCAGTATTAGTGTTATATCTTGGAGCCCCATTTGTACATGGTATTGTGAAGATGTGACACCCACATGTGTTGGAGGAGAGGAATTCCAACCTTAGAGAAACTCAGATCTTTATAATGGGTTGTAAATACACTCTCCTTTTCTCTGAGGGAGATGCTTTTTCTCTTGTCTAAGATAATTCACTATAGAAATTGCTATTTCTCTTTTCCAAGATAATTCACTACAAATATACTTGAAAATATTGGATCAGATAGTGATTCTTATGTTTTCTGTATAGACAAACAAGAGGCCCATGGAAAAGTCTTTCAAAACTGCCCAGTGAATTTTCTCAATTTCACGTATGTTATTAGCGTAGAGTTTTCTTTTTATTTCTTAGATGGCCCGAACCTGTTTTTGCAGCTGTGTCTCTGCACTGTATTTCTCTGTGGGTTTTATGCACTTGTGTGTAAGAAACACTTATTGAGTGTTTACTGAGAACCATTAAATATTTTACAATGACCTTGTGAAGACATTATTATATTGCTATTGTCTGTTTTACAAGTTAGATTAAACTTATTTATTCTTAAATTAACTAAATAAGCTTATCAGGTTTGATTAAACCTCTCATGTTTGTGATGAGGAAGGGATACATTGTAGAGAAGCCTTTGCAGCATTATATTTCTTGACGTTAGTAGTAGCAACATGGAGTGTTCGCTTTATAATTCTTTGAACTATTATCTAGACTTTACATATTATGCTGTATAATTAGTATAGCTCACAAAGAAAGGAAAAATAGGAAAAGGAAATAAACACTGAGCTGTAGAATGTTTCAAGTCTTTCATGACAACTTTATCTCTTTGTTATTTTCATTTGTTGCAAATATATTATTGCAAATATATTACTGTAAGATTTGGTGAGCGGTGGCGTTCATACGGCATGGTTTTTTGCAGAGTAATTGTTCCAAGGCCAGACAACTAATTTTGAGAGAGCTAGGATTTAAACCCAGGCTTACTTTCAGAACCCACACTCTAAATCTCTTAAAAGGGCATTTTTATCTCAGCTTTATTTATGCTTTTTGAAATCTTTAGCATTTTGAAGGTTATCTTACAGAGATTTGTTTTTCTTTCTTTTTCCACCATATAACGATCATGTAGTCTTGAGTAGAACATTTAATTTCTAGAAGCCTCAGTTGTCTTATCTCTATGATGGGAATTCAGTTAAGATTCTTCCAGTAAATATTTATGAGTGCCTGCTCCATGACTAGTAGTGAGTATACAAAGTTGTTAAATACATAGACTTTGCTTTTAAACAGTTTCTGTTCTGTTAGGAGAGATTAAAAACCAAAAGCCCGAAGAAACAAACCAAGCTAATTGGGATAATACGTGGAAGTTGTCAGGGTGTTATGTTCAGGATACTTTGAAAGCACAAAGTGCAGACTAAGAGGACATGCCCCTCTCCTCATCACTTATCCATCAAAATAGATTATTTTTAATGTATCAGGAAGAGTTAGAAGAGTTTACTCATTAAATATTTTACAATGACCTTGTGAAGACATTATTATATTGCTATTGTCTGTTTTACAAGTTAGATTAAACTTATTTATTCTTAAATTAACTAAATAAGCTTATCAGGTTTGATTAAACCTCTCATGTTTGTGATGAGGAAGGGATACATTGTAGAGAAGCCTTTGCAGCATTATATTTCTTGACGTTAGTAGTAGCAACATGGAGTGTTCGCTTTATAATTCTTTGAACTATTATCTAGACTTTACATATTATGCTGTATAATTAGTATAGCTCACAAAGAAAGGAAAAATAGGAAAAGGAAATAAACACTGAGCTGTAGAATGTTTCAAGTCTTTCATGACAACTTTATCTCTTTGTTATTTTCATTTGTTGCAAATATATTATTGCAAATATATTACTGTAAGATTTGGTGAGCGGTGGCGTTCATACGGCATGGTTTTTTGCAGAGTAATTGTTCCAAGGCCAGACAACTAATTTTGAGAGAGCTAGGATTTAAACCCAGGCTTACTTTCAGAACCCACACTCTAAATCTCTTAAAAGGGCATTTTTATCTCAGCTTTATTTATGCTTTTTGAAATCTTTAGCATTTTGAAGGTTATCTTACAGAGATTTGTTTTTCTTTCTTTTTCCACCATATAACGATCATGTAGTCTTGAGTAGAACATTTAATTTCTAGAAGCCTCAGTTGTCTTATCTCTATGATGGGAATTCAGTTAAGATTCTTCCAGTAAATATTTATGAGTGCCTGCTCCATGACTAGTAGTGAGTATACAAAGTTGTTAAATACATAGACTTTGCTTTTAAACAGTTTCTGTTCTGTTAGGAGAGATTAAAAACCAAAAGCCCGAAGAAACAAACCAAGCTAATTGGGATAATACGTGGAAGTTGTCAGGGTGTTATGTTCAGGATACTTTGAAAGCACAAAGTGCAGACTAAGAGGACATGCCCCTCTCCTCATCACTTATCCATCAAAATAGATTATTTTTAATGTATCAGGAAGAGTTAGAAGAGTTTTTCAGGTTAGTCCCTTGACTTTCTAACTGATAACAATATTTAAGTATTACCTGTACTATTTTTAGGCTCTCTTGACAAGATTTGTCTTCATAATTGTTGAGTTGGCTTAGAGGTCCAGGTAGAGGTTTGAGACACCACTGCTTGTCTTCTCAGTCTTAGAGAGGCAAAAAAAAAAAAAAAGTATTTAGTCAAGCATGAACATGACCTGGTTGTCTCTTGAGGTACCTGATTCCCTCTGTTATCCTAAAGATTTATCAGTTCTATTACGTCAGGTTATTATTATTTTTTCTTCCTGTCTCATTTAAAGTATTGAGAGGGAGGCTTTCTCTGTTCTCTAGTGGAGATAGTTGTTCAGTTGCGTAGTTGTGACCAGCTCTTTGTGACCCCATGGACTGCAGAATGCCAGCCTTCCCTGTCCTTTACCATCTCCCAGAGCTTGCTCAAACTCGTGTCCATTGACTTAGCGATGCCATCTATTCTCTGTTATCCCCTTTTCCTCCTGCTATCAATCATTCCCAGCATCAGGATCTTTTCCAGTGAGTTGGCTCTTTGCATCAGGTGACCTGGGTATTGGAGCTTCAGCTTCAGCATCAGTCTTTCTGGTGAATGTTCAGGGTTGATTTCTTTTAGGCTTAACTGGTTTGATTTCCTTACATTCCAAGGGACTCTCAAAAGTCTTCTCCAGCACCACAATTTGAAGGCATCACTTCTTCAGCACTCAGCCATTTTTATTGTCCAGTTCTTGCATCCAGAAATGACTAATGGGATAACCATAGCTTTGACTTTATGGACCTTTGTTAGGAGAGTACTGTCTGTGCTTTTTAAAGCGGTGTGGTAGTATAAAGTAGCATGTATACGGAAATTCCTATGACAGAATGCAAGATATGAAAGGTAAAGAATGTCTTAAGCTATGTTCTGCTTAATGGTTATAGCCTAAATTAACTTTCAGGAAGAAAATACCCTACTATATTTTGTACTGTTAGTGTTCAGGATAGTTTGAAAGTTTGTACATTCACAGATGGAGGAAGCACTGTCACATGATGAAGGGCTAAGAAAGCCATTGTTTATTGTCCAAGAGATTTCCTGGCCTGTGTTAACACTGTTCGTGTCAAATTCTAATTCATCTCCTTCCTAGGTATGTAAACATGGGCAGATTCTTCAAATTCTCTAAACCTCAGTTTTCTTACCTGTGTAATGGCACTAATGCCTCATGGATTGATGTATCAGTTAAAAAGTTAGCTTTTAACTATTACACCAGGCTGTTTTCCATGTAAGTCCAAAGAGCATTAATCTTAAATTTAAAAGGTGAATAAAATTAAAATACAGATTAGTCATAAGATTACTTTCCAGAGGCAAAGAATATCAGTTAATTGGTTTTTGTCAGCACATAGAGCTGACAAGTTCTTATTAGCAGATCACGCTAGTTTAACAATAAGCTCTGTTAATGAGAGTGGTCAAAGGATGAAATCCTCATATTGCTAGAGATATGAGGGTTATAGCCAGAGTTTTCTGCTTATTGTTAAACATACTTTAAAAATCAGGGCTTCCCCGGTGGTCCAGTGGATAACATCTACCTTACACTGCAAGAGGTGCCGATTCGATCCCTTGCACGGGAAGATCCCATATGCTGTGAAGCGGCTGGACCAGTGTGTCCAATTATGAGCCAGCGCTCTGGAGTGCATGCACTCAGAGCTAGTGCTCTGCAACCAGAGAGGCCACTGCGATGGGAGGCCCACACAAAATGCCCACACAAAGGCCCACACAAAGATGGATGAAAATAAATGGGTGGATGAAGGACCAATAAAAGAGGCCAAAATTTTTTAAAAAAAGAAAAAAAATTCAGATTCTTTATTTCTTTAGAAGGTACTATATCATGGAAAGCCACTGTAATGCTTCCTTGGTAATTGATAAAATCTGATGGCTGTGTCAAGAATTTTTATTTATGAATTTTAGCTTTCATGTATAATTTTGCAAACAAAAAGACTAGGAATGAATCTCAACCAAGAGCAAAACATAATCTTGAAAGTTACTTCTTTGAGTAAGTTCTTAAAGTAAGATGGTTACATGACTTCTTTTTCTGTCATAAAAATGAGGTACAGGAAACAAAACCTGAGTTAATCTGAGCTTTTACAAAAGTTTTGGGTATTTATATTTTATAAATGTACAGAGAGTGTGGTACAGGAGAGAAAAACCAGTGTAGGGCTAGAGACTTGAGTTTTATTTACAGCTTTACCACTAAATAGCTGTGTGTCTTTGAGTCACTACTTCTCTGAGCCTCAGTTTCTTCATTGCAAAATGTATGACTCGGACTTAGTTTCCAAGATTCCTGTAAATGTTTTAGTCCCTGTTGAAATAATTAGGAAATCAGCTCTGGATCAGATAATGAAAAGTCTTTGATTTTAAATTTAAAAGGTGAATAAAATTAAAATACAGATTAGTCATAAGATTACTTTCCAGAGGCAAAGAATATCAGTTAATTGGTTTTTGTCAGCACATAGAGCTGACAAGTTCTTATTAGCAGATCACGCTAGTTTAACAATAAGCTCTGTTAATGAGAGTGGTCAAAGGATGAAATCCTCATATTGCTAGAGATATGAGGGTTATAGCCAGAGTTTTCTGCTTATTGTTAAACATACTTTAAAAATCAGGGCTTCCCCGGTGGTCCAGTGGATAACATCTACCTTACACTGCAAGAGGTGCCGATTCGATCCCTTGCACGGGAAGATCCCATATGCTGTGAAGCGGCTGGACCAGTGTGTCCAATTATGAGCCAGCGCTCTGGAGTGCATGCACTCAGAGCTAGTGCTCTGCAACCAGAGAGGCCACTGCGATGGGAGGCCCACACAAAATGCCCACACAAAGGCCCACACAAAGATGGATGAAAATAAATGGGTGGATGAAGGACCAATAAAAGAGGCCAAAATTTTTTAAAAAAAGAAAAAAAATTCAGATTCTTTATTTCTTTAGAAGGTACTATATCATGGAAAGCCACTGTAATGCTTCCTTGGTAATTGATAAAATCTGATGGCTGTGTCAAGAATTTTTATTTATGAATTTTAGCTTTCATGTATAATTTTGCAAACAAAAAGACTAGGAATGAATCTCAACCAAGAGCAAAACATAATCTTGAAAGTTACTTCTTTGAGTAAGTTCTTAAAGTAAGATGGTTACATGACTTCTTTTTCTGTCATAAAAATGAGGTACAGGAAACAAAACCTGAGTTAATCTGAGCTTTTACAAAAGTTTTGGGTATTTATATTTTATAAATGTACAGAGAGTGTGGTACAGGAGAGAAAAACCAGTGTAGGGCTAGAGACTTGAGTTTTATTTACAGCTTTACCACTAAATAGCTGTGTGTCTTTGAGTCACTACTTCTCTGAGCCTCAGTTTCTTCATTGCAAAATGTATGACTCGGACTTAGTTTCCAAGATTCCTGTAAATGTTTTAGTCCCTGTTGAAATAATTAGGAAATCAGCTCTGGATCAGATAATGAAAAGTCTTTGATTTTAAAGGCTTTACTTTTGAAGAACCTAAGTGTGTTATCAGCAGGCTCCTTTGTCTCCTCTTCTATCAGGTTATTAGAATAATTCATGCTTTCCCCTATCTGATTAGTGCACAGGCCAAATACGGTAATATTTAGATAGTACTTGCAGCTTTTGATTCCAGTGTTTGCTTCTTTATTTGGTGAAAAAGAGATCAGCGAGTGTCTTCATGGGATTTTAGTTATTTTGAGTCATTCAGACATTGAACATCTACAGTGAGCCATACATTCTGATTATAAAGGCAGAAAAGTACAATTCTTAGGTTCCTGATGTACAGAGAAGGCAGTTCAAGACTCAGAACTTAGGTCTGATAACCTTCTCCAAAAATCCTTTCCCAGTAATTTTATTGCTCCTTCTTCCCACTACTTCTCCCTATCTCACATCCAGAATTGGTCTAAAGTGCTGTTCCTTTGTGTTTTGGTGGTATGCTGTGCCAGGGGTGCCATGACTGGTTGTGGAATTGTGCTATGCATAAGGGTGCTTCAGCCAAGGGGCTTGATCAGGGCTGAAATCAAATTGCATTCTGCTTGACCAACTGTCCATTTGCTTTTTCATGATGTTCTAATTCACTTGCCCAAAGGAGGCGCTTTTCCCTAATTCTTAGAAAAAGACCTATATATAGTATGTGTGTATGGGCTATATATGTATATGGTATATGTGTATGGGCTTCCCAAGTGGCACTAGTGGTAAAGACCCCACCTGCCAATGCAGGAGATGTAAGAACCGCGGGTTCAATTCCTGGGTCAGGAAGATCCCCTGGAGGAGGGCATGGCAACCCACTCCAATGTTCTTGCCTAGAGAATCCCATGGACAGAGGGGCCTGACTCGACTACAGTCCATATCGTCGCACAGAGTTGGACACCACTGACGTAACTTAGGACATCTACCCTATGCATAAGTGTATACCATTAAGAATGTTCTGTGGTGTATTTTTTGGGCAGATAAGTTTTATAGTAGGTAATAAATGCCTTGAAATGGTTTGTTGGAGTGAGAAAATGCTTCCTGAATGCAGATTCTTATGTACAGTTTTGAAAGAAGAGTAGAAGTTAACCAGGCAAGAATGGGATGATGGAGATGGGATGGCATTCCAGGTGAATATAGAGGGACAGTGTAGTGATCTGGTCTGAAACCCAGTGTTTCTTAAATTGTGCTCCCTGCACCAGCAGTATTACATTACCTGAGAATTTTTTCGAAATACAAGTTGTTGACCCCCACCCCAGTCCCACTGTATCAGAAATCCTCGAGGTAGAGGCTAGCAGTTTCTGTTTTAACAGGTCCTTCTTATGATTCTGATGCAATCTCAAGTTTGAGGGCCACTGCTAAAGCCCACGTACTGAGGAAGCATCTGTTGAGTGTGTGTGAAAAACTTGGAGTTACTTATAGAGACTGATTAAAATACAGAGCTATAAGCAGTGACCAGAGTGCCTAGCTTTCCAAACTAGAGCTTGAACTTTGTGCTTGCACAGTGACTAACCTGGGAGCTTTGAAAATGAAGACCATAACATCCAGTCCCAGATGGGCAAACAATGGAAATAGTGACAGACTTTATTTTCTTGGACTCCAAAATGACTTCAGATGGTGACTGCAGCCATGAAATTAAATTGCATTCTGCTTGACCAACTGTCCATTTGCTTTTTCATGATGTTCTAATTCACTTGCCCAAAGGAGGCGCTTTTCCCTAATTCTTAGAAAAAGACCTATATATAGTATGTGTGTATGGGCTATATATGTATATGGTATATGTGTATGGGCTTCCCAAGTGGCACTAGTGGTAAAGACCCCACCTGCCAATGCAGGAGATGTAAGAACCGCGGGTTCAATTCCTGGGTCAGGAAGATCCCCTGGAGGAGGGCATGGCAACCCACTCCAATGTTCTTGCCTAGAGAATCCCATGGACAGAGGGGCCTGACTCGACTACAGTCCATATCGTCGCACAGAGTTGGACACCACTGACGTAACTTAGGACATCTACCCTATGCATAAGTGTATACCATTAAGAATGTTCTGTGGTGTATTTTTTGGGCAGATAAGTTTTATAGTAGGTAATAAATGCCTTGAAATGGTTTGTTGGAGTGAGAAAATGCTTCCTGAATGCAGATTCTTATGTACAGTTTTGAAAGAAGAGTAGAAGTTAACCAGGCAAGAATGGGATGATGGAGATGGGATGGCATTCCAGGTGAATATAGAGGGACAGTGTAGTGATCTGGTCTGAAACCCAGTGTTTCTTAAATTGTGCTCCCTGCACCAGCAGTATTACATTACCTGAGAATTTTTTCGAAATACAAGTTGTTGACCCCCACCCCAGTCCCACTGTATCAGAAATCCTCGAGGTAGAGGCTAGCAGTTTCTGTTTTAACAGGTCCTTCTTATGATTCTGATGCAATCTCAAGTTTGAGGGCCACTGCTAAAGCCCACGTACTGAGGAAGCATCTGTTGAGTGTGTGTGAAAAACTTGGAGTTACTTATAGAGACTGATTAAAATACAGAGCTATAAGCAGTGACCAGAGTGCCTAGCTTTCCAAACTAGAGCTTGAACTTTGTGCTTGCACAGTGACTAACCTGGGAGCTTTGAAAATGAAGACCATAACATCCAGTCCCAGATGGGCAAACAATGGAAATAGTGACAGACTTTATTTTCTTGGACTCCAAAATGACTTCAGATGGTGACTGCAGCCATGAAATTAAAAGATGCCTGCACCTTGGAAGAAAAGTTACGACAAACCGAGATAGCATATTCAAAAGCAGGGACATCACTTTGCCGACAAAAGTCTTATCTAGTCAAAACTATGGTTTCCTCAGTGGTCATGTATGGATATGAGAGCTGGACTATAAAGAAGGCTGAGCACCAAAGAATTGATGACTTTGAACTGTGGTGTTGGAAAAGGCTCTTGAGAGTCTCTTGGACTGCAAGGAGATCAAATTAGTCAGTCCTAAAAGAAAGCAAAATAGAAAGCATGAGGAGAAGGAGCAACAGAGGATGAGATGGTTGAATGGGATCACTTAGTCATTGGACATGAGTTTGAGTAAGCTCTGAGAGATGGTGTAGGACAGGGAAGCTTGACTTGCTGCAGTTCATGGAGTCGCAAAATGTTGAACATGACTGAGCGACTGAACTGAAATGATCTGGGAGCCTTTAAAAATGGACTGAAGAATGATTGGGATCTCTACCCCAGACCAACTGACATCCAATCTCTTTCTGATGCACAGAGGGTTCTGAAGTACATACCTGACAGAACTTGGTTACTGATTATAGTAGTATACACATTTTTTGAGAATGTATCAAATACTTTGTCCAGTAGCATGATAATAAATAACACAGCAATCTTAAATGGGTATTAGATTTCACAGATGAAGTAGATAAGTACCTTTCCATAGCTAGGAATTGGTAGGTTTGGGTCTAGGTGTTAATAACTCCGTAAAATGTAATCTCTTTACTGTCTGAGCCACCAGAGAAGCCCTATAAAATGTAATCTCTTAATCATCTATATTTTTATACCTGGGGTTCATAAACTTAGATGGGCAAATAATCATATTTTCATTTTCCCTAACTTCTAAATGAGATTTAGGATTTTCTTTAATTTTGAATGTGAGCAACAAATCACAACTGTATGAGCAATAAATACTATAACTTTCTTACTAATAGAAATGAGAAATATTTTCATAATAAATTACAGATGTTGCAGATATCTCAAAATGCCTTTTAGCCTAATCATTCCTTTAAAATTGGGTTATTAGACCCACCTCTGCATCTTTTATTTACTGTTAATGAAGTGTATACAATACTGTATCACATATTTGTTTTCCTACTATGTTGATAATTATATTTGAATATAATTAATAATGAATTCCTTTTCTAAGGATAGTAGCTTTTGCTGAGAGGGTCTAAAATAATTCAAAAGCAGGGACATCACTTTGCCGACAAAAGTCTTATCTAGTCAAAACTATGGTTTCCTCAGTGGTCATGTATGGATATGAGAGCTGGACTATAAAGAAGGCTGAGCACCAAAGAATTGATGACTTTGAACTGTGGTGTTGGAAAAGGCTCTTGAGAGTCTCTTGGACTGCAAGGAGATCAAATTAGTCAGTCCTAAAAGAAAGCAAAATAGAAAGCATGAGGAGAAGGAGCAACAGAGGATGAGATGGTTGAATGGGATCACTTAGTCATTGGACATGAGTTTGAGTAAGCTCTGAGAGATGGTGTAGGACAGGGAAGCTTGACTTGCTGCAGTTCATGGAGTCGCAAAATGTTGAACATGACTGAGCGACTGAACTGAAATGATCTGGGAGCCTTTAAAAATGGACTGAAGAATGATTGGGATCTCTACCCCAGACCAACTGACATCCAATCTCTTTCTGATGCACAGAGGGTTCTGAAGTACATACCTGACAGAACTTGGTTACTGATTATAGTAGTATACACATTTTTTGAGAATGTATCAAATACTTTGTCCAGTAGCATGATAATAAATAACACAGCAATCTTAAATGGGTATTAGATTTCACAGATGAAGTAGATAAGTACCTTTCCATAGCTAGGAATTGGTAGGTTTGGGTCTAGGTGTTAATAACTCCGTAAAATGTAATCTCTTTACTGTCTGAGCCACCAGAGAAGCCCTATAAAATGTAATCTCTTAATCATCTATATTTTTATACCTGGGGTTCATAAACTTAGATGGGCAAATAATCATATTTTCATTTTCCCTAACTTCTAAATGAGATTTAGGATTTTCTTTAATTTTGAATGTGAGCAACAAATCACAACTGTATGAGCAATAAATACTATAACTTTCTTACTAATAGAAATGAGAAATATTTTCATAATAAATTACAGATGTTGCAGATATCTCAAAATGCCTTTTAGCCTAATCATTCCTTTAAAATTGGGTTATTAGACCCACCTCTGCATCTTTTATTTACTGTTAATGAAGTGTATACAATACTGTATCACATATTTGTTTTCCTACTATGTTGATAATTATATTTGAATATAATTAATAATGAATTCCTTTTCTAAGGATAGTAGCTTTTGCTGAGAGGGTCTAGTAGGGCAAAGTAGACAACAGATTAAAAAATTAATTTGTTTTGTTATCTTGTAAAATAGAGATTCTTATAAAAGACAGTCTCTCTTTCCTTTACCATTTCTCTTTTCTTTGACTTGTTAAATAGGACCCAAACCTAGTTCTTCATTGCTTGTCAGTTACTAAAGACTACTTTGGGTTCAGAGTGCTTTTTTTTCCCCCAAGAATGTCCTAAAAAATTAGAGAAGATGATATGCTTTATTTCATCATTCTGTCTGGTAATCTGATAACAGTGCTGTTTAATAGAACTTTCTGCAGTGATGGAAATATTTTGTTTGTATCCCATCCAGTATGGCAGCTGTTAACCATAATGATGAAAAAAATAACAGCAATATAATAATATTAATGGTAGCAGTATTTCCTATATAGCAGGCATTACTTAAGCATTTTACCTGTATGAAACATGGAGAAGTTAAGTGATCTTCCAGAGTTCACATAACTAGTAATTAGCAGAACTAGGATTCAGACTGACAGTGTGGCTTTCTTTATGTTCCCTTTATAATATATGCCTTTAGGCACTTTCCTCAGAGCTCTCCCCCCATGCATATAAAGAATGCTGTCAGAAGCAGTATTTTAAAAAGAAATTTAAGGTAACTCATTTTGTTCTAGTTATCAACTAAAAGTTGTACAGTTTCTACTGGTTTATTTCCTGTAAGTAAACTTGCATTATATATATTAGATATTTTCTGTAACCAATACTGATATAAACAGTAATTTTAATGTAAAATTAATTTAAAGTTTAAAGTTGGGGTTGAAGACAATATTCATGTGGTTATTTTGTTTACTGAAACTAATTGAAATATAATTCTGAGACCATTTTGTGATGAATTGTCTTTGGTTAATAGATAATTTGACTTTTCTTAGTCGGTATACATCTGTGAATACCTCAACTTATTACTTGTACTATGGTATGGTATGTTCCTAGAGGCCCAGAAGGGGAGAGATACATCTCTTAGGTACAGAATTCCATTCCTGCTGTATCCAGGGCGAGCGGTGGTAGAGTGATATTAAAAGGGGCAAGAGAACTGTCATTTTTCAGTTATCTGTATAGGCGCTGCGTGTTTGGGACTTTACATCATTTATTGAATACAGGCTGTTTATCAACACCCTTCCAGTGCTTTAGATTCATTACATATGTCATTTAATCTGCTTCCAATGCTTCAGAGAACATGGTAATGACAAAGATACTTTATGGGTGAGGGCTTTGTTAGTGTCTTCCCCTCCTATTAGCTCTCCTCTCTCCACTTCAAGGGAATAATCATAAATATAGGTGGGGAATGAGAGGGGAGTGGTGCTGAGGTTATTGACACCAGCGTATCTAGTATTTAAGGTTCTCCAGTTAATAAACTTACTCACTTCGTTTTGCCTTCATGTTGGAAATAAGGCAGACAGGGTATTTGTCCTTAAGTGAAGGATAAGTCAATAATCAGGTAAACAAAATAACCGTACACTGTGTTAAAAGCTATAAAGGAAATGATTGAGGTACTGTGATAGGTAATAATTAGATACATAAGCAGAGTCAGGAAAGGCTTCTCTGAGGATGTTACATTTAAGCAGAGCTTGCACATAACCGGGCAAGAAAGGTCTAGGCACAAGGAAGTGCCAAGGCAAAATCTCTGTAGCAGAAATGGCTATGGTATTTTAGGAACTGAGAGGTGATAATGAAGGGAGCATAATGCAGAAAAAGTATAATGGCCTCACCTGAGGCTAGAGGGGGTAGCCAGAGTCTGGCTAATGTAAGGTATGTTTAGGTTAGCAGAGAGTCTAAGGAGTGCAGATTTTATTACAAGTAAAGTAAGAAACCATTGGAGAGTTTTAAGCAGAGAAACATTAAAAAAACATCCCTCCCTCTAGTTTGTAGTTTCTCAGCTACAGGTTATATTTTGCTTCCCAGGGGACATTTGGCAATCTTAAGACTTTACTTTTGGCCTTTAAAAATTTTTTTTCTTATTTCTTTCTTTCTCATCCATTTTTATTCTTTGGCCTGTGTGGGCCTCCCACTGAAGTGACCTCTCTTGTTGCAGAGCACCGGCTCTGGGAGTATGTGCTCCAGAGCTCTGGCCCGGCAATTGAACACACCGGTCCAGCCACTCCGTGGGATCTTCCTGGGCCAGGGATCGAAGAGGTGCTCCTTGCACTGCAAGGCAGACTCTTCACCCACTGGACCACCAGGGAAGCCCAGACATTTTTGATTGTCGTGACTGGGGGTTATGGTGTATGCTATTGACATCAATGGGTAGATACCAGAGATGCTGCTTAGCTTTCTACAGTAGTATAGGACAAGCCCCATCCAACAAAGGATTGTTGGCCCAAATGTCACTAGTGCTAAAGTTGAGAACTTCTGCCCTACCTGCTTTGTGAATATTGGATTGTGCTGGGGGTGGAATGGAAAAAGGGAGGGTTAGGTTGATGCAGTGTCCAGGTGATAGTGCCTGCTCCATGGTTGCAGTAGAGGTAATAATGAGAAGTGTTGTAGTCCTTTATATGTTTGGAAAATGATGAGCCCAGACTAATCTCCAGGTTTCTGACTTTAATAACTGAGTGAGTGGTGGGGCCATCATGGCACCACTTTGAAAAAGATGAAGAATGAAGGGATCTAATTTTTAAAATCTTAGTTCATGGAACCTGAGTTGCCATTAAGAGATGGCACATTACTATTTTATGGACAATAAGAAGGAAAATGCTGTATGCCTGTGTACTCTGTAATTGGTCATACCAGCCACTGATTGCTTTGGAATCTTTTACCTATTTCCAAAGATTTGGTAACTTCTTCTGCCTTCATTTCGATTGTTTGGCATGTGGTAGGCTATCTAGCATGCATCTCAGTAACCTAACACAGTACACTTCCCTCTACTTGTGGCTGTTCTCATATCCCATAAGTCATTTTATTGTTGCTTTGCAAGAAAGCATGGAATTGGGATTATTATTAGCAATGGTGAAATTTGATTCACTAATCTCAATGTTTGTACCTTTGTGCACAGTAAATTTTCATTTCAGTATCAAATTATTGAGTAATATTTTAAGACTTTACTTTTGGCCTTTAAAAATTTTTCTTATTTCTTTCTTTCTCATCCATTTTTATTCTTTGGCCTGTGTGGGCCTCCCACTGAAGTGACCTCTCTTGTTGCAGAGCACCGGCTCTGGGAGTATGTGCTCCAGAGCTCTGGCCCGGCAATTGAACACACCGGTCCAGCCACTCCGTGGGATCTTCCTGGGCCAGGGATCGAAGAGGTGCTCCTTGCACTGCAAGGCAGACTCTTCACCCACTGGACCACCAGGGAAGCCCAGACATTTTTGATTGTCGTGACTGGGGGTTATGGTGTATGCTATTGACATCAATGGGTAGATACCAGAGATGCTGCTTAGCTTTCTACAGTAGTATAGGACAAGCCCCATCCAACAAAGGATTGTTGGCCCAAATGTCACTAGTGCTAAAGTTGAGAACTTCTGCCCTACCTGCTTTGTGAATATTGGATTGTGCTGGGGGTGGAATGGAAAAAGGGAGGGTTAGGTTGATGCAGTGTCCAGGTGATAGTGCCTGCTCCATGGTTGCAGTAGAGGTAATAATGAGAAGTGTTGTAGTCCTTTATATGTTTGGAAAATGATGAGCCCAGACTAATCTCCAGGTTTCTGACTTTAATAACTGAGTGAGTGGTGGGGCCATCATGGCACCACTTTGAAAAAGATGAAGAATGAAGGGATCTAATTTTTAAAATCTTAGTTCATGGAACCTGAGTTGCCATTAAGAGATGGCACATTACTATTTTATGGACAATAAGAAGGAAAATGCTGTATGCCTGTGTACTCTGTAATTGGTCATACCAGCCACTGATTGCTTTGGAATCTTTTACCTATTTCCAAAGATTTGGTAACTTCTTCTGCCTTCATTTCGATTGTTTGGCATGTGGTAGGCTATCTAGCATGCATCTCAGTAACCTAACACAGTACACTTCCCTCTACTTGTGGCTGTTCTCATATCCCATAAGTCATTTTATTGTTGCTTTGCAAGAAAGCATGGAATTGGGATTATTATTAGCAATGGTGAAATTTGATTCACTAATCTCAATGTTTGTACCTTTGTGCACAGTAAATTTTCATTTCAGTATCAAATTATTGAGTAATATTTTAAGACATTTTAGAGGTAAACTCAGCATGCACAAAACTGACAATGCAGACAATTCAGTTGATGGCAAGGTCAGTCAACAATTATGCCTGAGTTCATGGATGAACAGTGGCAGCTGTGTTTAATTACTGTCTGTTCAGCACAATTATAAAATGCCATTAATTGTGAGCTGCATCTTTATCTCAGAGATGTTAAGGTGGGGGAAAATGTGAAATACAGTAGATGGTGAGAAACACCCCATACCAGCCTATTTAACATGTAATGGATTGAAATGGATTAATAGCACTACTGATAGTACTAGTGTTAATAGTATAAGTGGTTTCTATGTATGCAAACTCACTTTTTAAAAATCACTGGCAGGTAAAAACTTGCATTTGCAGTGAGTTGTTCAGACAGTGGTAGAATTTTTTGAAAGAATAGCTATAGAGGGTGACAAGAAATAATTTCTAAGGCAATATTGTAGAAGCTAAGTGATCAAATTAAAGCAATGGAACTCCATGCATATGTGTGTATTGAGGCTGTGTGCCAGTACTAGCAGCATAATTTTAGAGTGGATTTATAGGCAAATATATCTTAGTTTTGGCTAGAGAACCTAGCTGCCATTTTTTTCCCCACATAGCACTATAATTTTTATATTTTTATAGTTTTTGTTAATTGTTTAACTTAGCTTTGGAAAACAGTTTGCTAATAATTTTACTGCGTTATAGTAGAAGAGCTGTAACTATTACCTAAAACATACTGAATGTTTATTAGCCAAACAGAGTTCCTTTGTATGTAAATGGTGTGTGTGTTTGTGTGTCTGCATATGTGTGCATGTTACTAGTACTTCATACAAAACCCAAATCTTACCACTAACATGCTTCAGCATGAACGCAGCTGTGAGTTCTTTGAAGCATAGACAGGCATGTTGGAAACATCAGGTACTTCTGTGAAGTCTTATAGTGATCTCATCCCCCTGTAATAATCATGTTGGTCAAGTTGCAAATACCCTACTGTGACTTTATCTTACTTGTTTGGTGCTTAATTAAGTACTGTTTGCATTGTGATCAACTGTGATAATTCACACATGGCTTTTCTTTTTCTATACTATAAAGTATCTTCAGAGTAGGGACATTTTTGTGTGTGTGTGTGTACTGCATATCAGTGTAGCAAGCATATTGCTGGGCAAAATAATAGACACTCAATAAACAGTGTCTTATTAAATTCAACCAAATTGAGTAAGATTAATTAGATTCATATTGTAGTATTAAGCTTAATTTTGTTATACTTTAAGTTTTTTTTTTATTAGAGATTGCTTCCTTTAGCTTTAGATATGCTGAAAACATCATTTTTTGCTGAGATTAATTCCTTTATTATGTGATTTGCTCCTAAGTCTTTTCATCCATCTTTTTCCTGTCTACTTTATACTCCCATTCATTCATTACATACTGTAACTGACCAGTATCGCTTTTAAGGTCAAGCTAGACAACTTGGAAATATGAAATAATTCATATGACCTTACTTTAAACAGGCACACAATTAAAGGGTGGTATAATGATGTATGCAGTGATGGATTTGCTTACATTAGATCTTTTGGTAAAGGTGGTAAAGGTTCATTGATTCACCAAGAAATTTGGATGCTTCTTCAGTTAATTCAAAATATCATTAGAGGGGCTTCCCTGGTGGTCCAGTGGGTAAGGACACCGCCTTGCAGTGCAAGGGACGCCAGTTCGATCCCTGGCCTGGGAAGATCCCATGTGCCGCGGAGCGGCTGGACTGATGTGTCCAATTACCTAGCCGGAGCTCTGGAGCGCATGCACGCAGAGCCAGTGCTCTGCGACAACAGAGGCCACCGCGATGGGAGGCCCACATGGGCCAAAGAACAAAGATGGATGAAAATGGACAAATGAAAGACCAATAGAAGTGGCCCGCCTGCTCCCCTCCCTCCCCACCCCCCCCAGATAAATAAATAAATAAATCTTTAAAAAAATATATATATATATCATTAGACAAAAAGTATCTTTGGATTTAGCAATGTTGGGAACATGAATTTGCAATTGTAATACTTCAGACATGTGACCTTTAACATTTGGGACCTTTCTAGTTCCCTTAAAAAAGGAAATTTGAATTATTAGGAGCATTTCACTTTCTAAAATAATGAGAAAAAAGTGGCACTTTGCTGTAAAAGACCTATTCATGAATTTCTGTATATGTTGTTGAATTTTGTTTTGTTTTTTTTTTTTTTGAACCCAGACATTGACAGTTTCTTTTCAATACAGAGCTTTAGTCCTTTGACACCTCTTTTGACTCCATCCTGCCTTAATTTTTTTAGGTAGCTTGGAACCTTATTTAGCCTTTGAAATATGTTGTGCTCGGTGTGCTGCTTTGCATTCTTGTCTCTTCATTGCATCTGTCTGATCAGTACTCAGCCACAAATCAGTAGTTTGATTTCTGTGTACCTGGCTCTGACCTGCTGAGCACATATGGAGAAAACCATAACTTTGTTGACTGGAGCTATAAATATTCATGCTTACCAGTCTTAATTGGGTATCACCATTGTCCAGTAATTTTTTTTTTCCTAGTTAGTTCTTTTAACGCTTCTCATTTCTCATAGCAATTATTTAAAAATTTTTACTCTCTTTTAGTCCCCTTACTTAACCATTTATCCTTTTCTTTCTCAGTAGATGACCGTATCTATTCATTGATAAACTTGAATTTAGTTACTATTTTATTTCTGGAATATGTTGAAATGAGGCTGGATAGAGATTAGTATGACATTTGCTATGACCAACCCTTGAAGGCATACAGCAAACTAAGGTGTAAATTTTATTTTATTTATTTATTTATTTATTTTTATTTTTAAACCTTTATTTTGCTTTTAACTTTTACAGAGTTTTGTTGTTTACAGATGTCTATGTTCCCAGATTAGTCATATGTATATCCCCCCTTAAATTTTAGAACAAAGTATAAAATACATATCTTTGTAATAATTTTGGTTAAATCTACTATGGACTCAGTTCAGTTCAGTCACTCAGTCTTGTCTGACTCTTTGGACTGCAGCACACCAGGCTTCCTTGTCATTCACCATCTTCCGCAGCTTGCTCAAACTCAACATCCTTTTGAGTCAGTGATGCCATCCAACCATCTCGTCAATTTTAGCATAAAATCACCTTTTCATTTATAGTTGCATTCTTGGAGTAGTTTTATGTTTTGAAATTTAAGATGAAAACCATTATTGTGCATTGTGTTAAAGGTTCCATGTAAATAAATATCTTGTGCCAAGTTTTAAAAATTGCAGTATAACATGTTAATGCATAAAGAACCCTGCTCATAAACTTGATGAATTTTTGCTGTGTAAGCACTTACCAGATCAAGATCTAAAACAGTTCTAGCACTGCAGAAGGTTCTCTTAGTTATTTCTCCCTCTCCTTCCCCAAATTATTCCCAACTTTTGTAGCTATTAGTTAATTGTACTTTGTCTGGCTTCTTTTGCTTTACATGATGTTTGTGATATTTATCCATATTGTAGCATGTATCCACAGTTCTTTTTTTCTTGCTGTGTAGTATTCTACTGTAAGAATATACCAAAATATATACCTTTTTTGGTACATGGACGTTCAGGTTATTCTCAGTTTGGGGCTATTACAATAAAACTGCTGTGAACAATCTCGTACAAGTCTCTTGGTGAACATATACTCTTATTTGGATACATATTCCCAGAGTGGACCTTCTGGATCACAGTATGTTTCTCAATACCTCTTTTGTAATGGAACCAAATCGTAAACTTCACCCCTGTCTATAAGCAGTGTCATTCCTTTTGATAAAGAACACAAGAAGAGTATTAGATTTTCTAACAAGAGTCTAAGAGAAGGCACTTTTTAAGATTTTCCTTTACATATAAGATTAAAGCTTCTATGGGGGGAGGGTGGCAGAAATTAAAGCTTCTTCATTTGGCTCCAAGTGGAACTATTTTTGTTTCTGCTCATACTTCCTTCAGTATTGTTAATAAGTCTTTGTTCATAAGTTTCTTACCTTTATTCAAATTTGAACATTTCTTTCTATCATAGTTAATCCTGATCCCTATAAGATTATCTTATTTTTTAAAGGATTTCTTTGATTGCTTTTAAGACTACAGAAAATAATCATTGGTTTTTCTGATAGAAGCATAGGTTTTCTTGGTCTTACTGGGTTTGATTTTTAGACACTTGGCAGTGTCTAAAATGGAAGGAAGAACTGGATTTTGAGGCCAGAGACTTGGATTCTCATTCGGGGTAGTCAGTGTTCGTTAGCAGCGTGTCTTTCTGTGAATAACTTTTACCTCATGGCCTCACTAGTGTTACGGATAACCATGTGTGCCCTTGTTATCTCGGAGGATGTTGCGTCAGTAAATAGGCTACTGTAACAGTGCTCTGTAAGCTATGAAATGTGATTATGAGCAGTTGTCTTTGGGGGGAACATTTTGTACATTTGCGGATTTCTGAGCAGCGTTCATCCAGTTTGTAAAACAAACGAAATGCAAATGGCAGTTGTCAGAGACATGCAGCAGGGCAGTAGAGTGTCTCTAGGGAGGACTGACTGTCTGATGAGTCAGTTCTTAAGTCTGGCGGGAACTGATGAACTATTTACCAGACTCTGATTCTCAGAACTGAGATGTTTAGAAGTTCATTATATTATTTAAATGTAGAAGAGGCTTCAGTTCGGGTGAAGTCTGAGGTGTACATCAGGGTGTCACGCTATTTATGTGCATTGAGAAATGTAGCTCTCAAATGAAATGGACTGTCCGTGCTCATTAGTTACTTCATTCTACTCCTGTAGGAAAACCCATGTCAAGATACAGATTATAATCTGAAGATTGCCCAGTAAACCTAGAATGAACCCAAAGTGAGTTGGATCATCTTAGTTGTCAGTATTATTGAACTGTGATAGCCTGCTATGTATGTCTGCACTGCAGCAGATCTGCGTCAGAACACTATCCAGAGACAGTGTTGGAGACAAACTGCCAGATTTAATTTGTTTCAGCACTCTTCATTATTCAGTTAATTTGGTTTCTGCTTCCGCGTAGGCATGGATGAGAGCTGGGTCCTGCTTCCCATGCCACCTTGTTTGTATTTTGTGTACCTACTTTCTTTCGTTCTACAGATGATTTATCTCTTGTGTTTGATTGTCTTAATTCTCGCTTAAACTTTACCTCATTTTTTTTTTTTTTGAATTTTGTCCTTTTTATTGGTTTTTTATTTATTTATTTTCTCCATCTTTTTCCTTGGCCTGTTTGGGCCTTCCATTTCAGTGGCCTCTCTCGTTGCAGAGTACTGGCTCTGGGTGCATGTGCTCCACAGCACTGGCTTGCAATTGGACATACCGGTCCAGCCGCTCAGCTGCACACAGGATCTTCCCAGGCCAGGGATGGAACTGTGCAAGGCAGACGCTTTACCCATTGGACCACTAGGGAAGCTCTTACCTCAGTTTTGTTTTTGTTTTTGTAAGTTTTTTTTTTTTTTTGACTACTTCTGTTGATCTTTCATTTGTTTTTGTTCTTTGGCCTGTGTGGGCCTCCCATTGCAGTGGCCTTGTCGCAAAGCACGGGCTTTGGGTGCTTGCACTCCGGAGCTCTTGCTTGGTAGTTGGACACATCGGTCCAACTGCTACGTGGCACATGGGATCTTCCAAGGCCAGAGGTTGAACCGGCGCCCCTTGCACTGCAAGGTGGTGTCCTTACCCACTGGACCACCAAGGAAGCCCTTACCTCAGTTTTAAAGGAACCTTTTTCTTTATGTCCCATACACTGCTTCAGTAGTGGATTCAGTTTATCCTCGCAAAGTTGAGTAAGATACGTATTGCTTTTGGTGTACCCTTACTTCTGGATGTAGGGAGAATAAGGATTTTGTAGTCAACTTTGGATCTCAGTATTGACTGTGACATCTGTTTAGCTGAGATTTTGATCCAGTTACTTAGATCAGTCTGTCCATTCATCCATCATCTCAGAGGCACTGTAGCCTCTCTGCTCCTTCTTCTCCCTCTTCCCTTCTCCTTTACAGTTACATTGAGGTGTAACTCACAGAACGTAAAATACTCTTAAAGTATGTGATTCAGTGAATTTTAGTTAACTCTGACAGAAATATTCTCAAATTAGACTGCAGCCATCACCACAGTCTAATTTTAGAATACTTCTGTCATCCCCCAAAGAAACTCTATAACCATTTGCAGTCACTTTCCATTTACACCCCTAAACCTAGGCAGCTACTAACTTGTTTTCTGTATCTATAAATTTACCCTTTTTGGATAATTCATATAAATGGAATTATAAAATATGTTGTCTTCTGTGTTTCTTTCATTTAAGTGGTTTTGACTCATAGCACATTACAGTACTTAACCTTTTTATTGTTGAAGAGTATTCATTTTGTTGATACATTCACCAGTCAGTCATTTGTATTTCCACTTGTTGGCTGTTGTCAGCAATGCTATTAAAACTTTGTATACAAGTCTTGGTGCGCACATATTTTCATTTCTTTTCCATTGACACCTTGGAGAAGAATTGTTAGGTCATATAGTAAAGTTATAGTTAACATTTTAAGAAATTGCCAAACTGTTTTCCAAAGTGGCTATATTTCTGCCTACTAGTATGTGAGGGTTTCTGAATGTTTTGGGTGTCTCTGCTTAGATTCAGTATCACACATGATATTAGCTGCTATCAACAAACAAGCATTGTAGCATCACAGGATTTTACTACTTCAGCTAGAAAAGCTGTTAACATTATACTTAACGTTACTTGCAAAAGTATAGTGCCAAATGTTGAAAAATCTAAATTCAAACGAGGTGAATGTAATTTTTTGAAAGATTTCAATATGACAAGACAGTATTCTGTAGAATAGTGGCCAAAATTTCTTTATTACAACTAACTTTTAGTTCTACCAGGATAGCCCCTTACCTTCAGTTTTTAAAGGAACCTTTTTCTTTATGTCCCATACACTGCTTCAGTAGTGGATTCAGTTTATCCTCGCAGTTGAGTAAGATACGTATTGCTTTTGGTGTACCCTTACTTCTGGATGTAGGGAGAATAAGGATTTTGTAGTCAACTTTGGATCTCAGTATTGACTGTGACATCTGTTTAGCTGAGATTTTGATCCAGTTACTTAGATCAGTCTGTCCATTCATCCATCATCTCAGAGGCACTGTAGCCTCTCTGCTCCTTCTTCTCCCTCTTCCCTTCTCCTTTACAGTTACATTGAGGTGTAACTCACAGAACGTAAAATACTCTTAAAGTATGTGATTCAGTGAATTTTAGTTAACTCTGACAGAAATATTCTCAAATTAGACTGCAGCCATCACCACAGTCTAATTTTAGAATACTTCTGTCATCCCCCAAAGAAACTCTATAACCATTTGCAGTCACTTTCCATTTACACCCCTAAACCTAGGCAGCTACTAACTTGTTTTCTGTATCTATAAATTTACCCTTTTTGGATAATTCATATAAATGGAATTATAAAATATGTTGTCTTCTGTGTTTCTTTCATTTAAGTGGTTTTGACTCATAGCACATTACAGTACTTAACCTTTTTATTGTTGAAGAGTATTCATTTTGTTGATACATTCACCAGTCAGTCATTTGTATTTCCACTTGTTGGCTGTTGTCAGCAATGCTATTAAAACTTTGTATACAAGTCTTGGTGCGCACATATTTTCATTTCTTTTCCATTGACACCTTGGAGAAGAATTGTTAGGTCATATAGTAAAGTTATAGTTAACATTTTAAGAAATTGCCAAACTGTTTTCCAAAGTGGCTATATTTCTGCCTACTAGTATGTGAGGGTTTCTGAATGTTTTGGGTGTCTCTGCTTAGATTCAGTATCACACATGATATTAGCTGCTATCAACAAACAAGCATTGTAGCATCACAGGATTTTACTACTTCAGCTAGAAAAGCTGTTAACATTATACTTAACGTTACTTGCAAAAGTATAGTGCCAAATGTTGAAAAATCTAAATTCAAACGAGGTGAATGTAATTTTTTGAAAGATTTCAATATGACAAGACAGTATTCTGTAGAATAGTGGCCAAAATTTCTTTATTACAACTAACTTTTAGTTACAGAAAAACCTAGAACATGTAGATGATGACAGGTTAGTTCAGTGAATCCTCACATACTCATCAGCCAGTTTCAAAATTGTTATCATATCCAGTCTTGTTTCATCTCTACCCATATCTGTTCCCTTCTCCCTCATAGTATTTTGAAGCAAACTTAGGTATCTTAAAGATAACACCATTATCATACCTGCAGCTATTAGTAATAACCCTTTGCTGGGAATTTACTGCTTTAGGGCTTCCCTGGTAGTCCAGTGGGTAAAGAGTCTGCCTTGCAGTGCAAGTGGCACCGGTTGGATCCCTGGCACGGGAAGATCCCATATGCCATGGAGCGGCTGGACTGGTGTGTCCAATTAGAGCCAGCACTCTGGGGCACATGTGCTCTCAGCCGGTGCTCAGCCATGAGAAAGGTCACTGCGATGGGAGGCCCACACAGGCCAAAGAATTAAGATGGATGAAACTAAATAAATGAAGGACCAATAGAAGAGGCCAGAATTAAAATAAAAAAGAATTTACTGCTTTAGAAGATATACAGAAAGAAAAATTTCAATGTCTCTACAATTAAAAATGAAAATACCAATTTTTAATTCAAGAATGGGAGTGTGTGTGTTTTAAGGAAAGGTCTGTCTTTTTATGAGTTTTTCAGTCCTGTATTTATTTTCCTTTCCTCCCCCTCTAGAAAAGTTTTGAGGGTGTAGAGACCCAGATTATGTTTTCATGTGGATCTTTTACAGGAGGATAGGTATCTTTGGAACATTGTGGTGAGGTTAGAAGGAATTTGGCACTCCTCTTTGAAATTCAGCTTTAGGGAAATTGTTCTTTACATTCAGAATTGAATTCCTAAGTTTTAACTTTCTATAACATGATTTCTGATTAACATTAATCAACAAAAGGTGAAAAATGTAATTTTTACTACTTCAGCTAGAAAAGCTGTTAACATTATACTTAACGTTACTTGCAAAGTATAGTGCCAAATGTTGAAAATCTAAATTCAAACGAGGTGAATGTAATTTTTTGAAAGATTTCAATATGACAAGACAGTATTCTGTAGAATAGTGGCCAAAATTTCTTTATTACAACTAACTTTTAGTTACAGAAAAACCTAGAACATGTAGATGATGACAGGTTAGTTCAGTGAATCCTCACATACTCATCAGCCAGTTTCAAAATTGTTATCATATCCAGTCTTGTTTCATCTCTACCCATATCTGTTCCCTTCTCCCTCATAGTATTTTGAAGCAAACTTAGGTATCTTAAAGATAACACCATTATCATACCTGCAGCTATTAGTAATAACCCTTTGCTGGGAATTTACTGCTTTAGGGCTTCCCTGGTAGTCCAGTGGGTAAAGAGTCTGCCTTGCAGTGCAAGTGGCACCGGTTGGATCCCTGGCACGGGAAGATCCCATATGCCATGGAGCGGCTGGACTGGTGTGTCCAATTAGAGCCAGCACTCTGGGGCACATGTGCTCTCAGCCGGTGCTCAGCCATGAGAAAGGTCACTGCGATGGGAGGCCCACACAGGCCAAAGAATTAAGATGGATGAAACTAAATAAATGAAGGACCAATAGAAGAGGCCAGAATTAAAATAAAAAAGAATTTACTGCTTTAGAAGATATACAGAAAGAAAAATTTCAATGTCTCTACAATTAAAAATGAAAATACCAATTTTTAATTCAAGAATGGGAGTGTGTGTGTTTTAAGGAAAGGTCTGTCTTTTTATGAGTTTTTCAGTCCTGTATTTATTTTCCTTTCCTCCCCCTCTAGAAAAGTTTTGAGGGTGTAGAGACCCAGATTATGTTTTCATGTGGATCTTTTACAGGAGGATAGGTATCTTTGGAACATTGTGGTGAGGTTAGAAGGAATTTGGCACTCCTCTTTGAAATTCAGCTTTAGGGAAATTGTTCTTTACATTCAGAATTGAATTCCTAAGTTTTAACTTTCTATAACATGATTTCTGATTAACATTAATCCCACTGGATTCTCCCAGATTCATGGTGTTTTTTTTTGTCTGGTTTTATGAAAATAGTACAATATTTCTTTTCCTGGTACACAGAATTGATTTCTCATTAGTACTAAAATGCCTGTTATATCAAAGTAAGTGGTTGCTTTATGGTACATGTGGATTTTAAGATTTTTTAAGGGCTAAGTGAGAAGGTTAAATAAATGCAAGTGGATTTTTTGGTGAGTGTGGATGTTGGGAAGGGTTAACATTACCGTGTGGTGTTATGCTTCATGCATTTACAAAAGAGAGCAACTAAGAAATGCCTGTTATGTACAATTTGCTGTGGTAATTTGTTTACATAAATTCCTGCTTAATCCTTACAACAGTGCTGGAAGGGTTATATGTATTATTATCTTCAGTCTGAACCAAAGATCAGAAATGTGTTTCGCAAAATGCATATGTTGTAATCCTCACTTTATGAATGAAGAAACTAAGGCTTGCAAAAGTAGGGTAATTTGCAATAAGTCTTATTAACAACTATTTTGTGTTAGGATTTGAGTCGAGGGCAGCTTTAATTTGAAAGTTTATGCTTCTTTCTACTTTGGGCAGTTGTATACCAGGGAGAGGATGCACAGACATTTTTACTCATTTTTCTTTGTTTGTTTTAAGCATTATAATGTTAGAGGTTACTTGGACCAGTTAATTAATTAGAATATTTGTAATACAGTTGTGTATATGAGTTTGGTTAGTATTGTATTTCAGCAGCTTTACAGAGAAGTTAAACTTGAGTTATTTTCTGTTATCTGCAAGGCTACACTGGGTTTAAGCATCCTAGAAGCACATGGTGAAAGCAATGGGTCGTTTTTCAGTCTTTTGAAAAATTTATTTGGGAGTGTGTGTGTTTTAAGGAAAGGTCTGTCTTTTTATGAGTTTTTCAGTCCTGTATTTATTTTCCTTTCCTCCCCCTCTAGAAAAGTTTTGGGGGTGTAGAGACCCAGATTATGTTTTCATGTGGATCTTTTACAGGAGGATAGGTATCTTTGGAACATTGTGGTGAGGTTAGAAGGAATTTGGCACTCCTCTTTGAAATTCAGCTTTAGGGAAATTGTTCTTTACATTCAGAATTGAATTCCTAAGTTTTAACTTTCTATAACATGATTTCTGATTAACATTAATCCCACTGGATTCTCCCAGATTCATGGTGTTTTTTTTTGTCTGGTTTTATGAAAATAGTACAATATTTCTTTTCCTGGTACACAGAATTGATTTCTCATTAGTACTAAAATGCCTGTTATATCAAAGTAAGTGGTTGCTTTATGGTACATGTGGATTTTAAGATTTTTTAAGGGCTAAGTGAGAAGGTTAAATAAATGCAAGTGGATTTTTTGGTGAGTGTGGATGTTGGGAAGGGTTAACATTACCGTGTGGTGTTATGCTTCATGCATTTACAAAAGAGAGCAACTAAGAAATGCCTGTTATGTACAATTTGCTGTGGTAATTTGTTTACATAAATTCCTGCTTAATCCTTACAACAGTGCTGGAAGGGTTATATGTATTATTATCTTCAGTCTGAACCAAAGATCAGAAATGTGTTTCGCAAAATGCATATGTTGTAATCCTCACTTTATGAATGAAGAAACTAAGGCTTGCAAAAGTAGGGTAATTTGCAATAAGTCTTATTAACAACTATTTTGTGTTAGGATTTGAGTCGAGGGCAGCTTTAATTTGAAAGTTTATGCTTCTTTCTACTTTGGGCAGTTGTATACCAGGGAGAGGATGCACAGACATTTTTACTCATTTTTCTTTGTTTGTTTTAAGCATTATAATGTTAGAGGTTACTTGGACCAGTTAATTAATTAGAATATTTGTAATACAGTTGTGTATATGAGTTTGGTTAGTATTGTATTTCAGCAGCTTTACAGAGAAGTTAAACTTGAGTTATTTTCTGTTATCTGCAAGGCTACACTGGGTTTAAGCATCCTAGAAGCACATGGTGAAAGCAATGGGTCGTCAAAAGTGTTTTTAGAACTTCAGTTTCTCATGTACAAATGTGTCAACAATTTTGCTCTTTTCCAGTTGTAGATTAAAAACTTTTGTTTAGTATTGCACCTGGAACTATTCCTTAGCTACTGGTGGTTTGCATAGCACTCATTGGAGAAAACTCAAAATTAGAAGACTTAACCCTAAGAGTTTTATTTTTTTTCAAGGTAAAATAAGCTGGTAGAGAAAGATTGAGCAGGCATTTATACTAAGCAAGAGCAAGAGCAAGACCAGAATAGAAACCTTTTGTGACCAGGCCCAAAGTGACTTCTTTATCTATGTGGTGTGAGCCATTAGAAATGATTTATATCAATTTGTGTGTATCTTTTATATATTCCTTATTTAGCTATAGTAAGTGACTAAGACGTCTAGCAGAATTTTCCCATTTATTTGCCTTTAGAAAAGAACTTTCAACTATGAAATAGAGTGCATTAAGTACATCAAACATAAATGTACTGCTTAGTTATTATAAAGTAAACATTGTGCAACTGATCTGGTCAAGAACCAGAACATTGTCAGCACTGGAGAAGCTTTCACTGTATGCCTATTTACATTACAGCTCCATTCCTTTACCCTAAATGAACTAGTATCCTGATTTTTTTGGTTTTAATTTTCTTGTGTTTTTTTTTTTTTTTTTTAATTTCTACTTCCTAAGTCTTTATCCCTAAATGCTATAGCTCGGCTTTGTCTATTTTATAGAGTTTCACATGGACAGAATCACATCACACATTATTTTTTTATGTCTTACTTCTTTCAGTCAGTAATGAATCTGTGAAATTCATCCAGGTTTTGAAGCCATATAGTTCGTTTTTTTTTTTTTAATATTTTTTTAAACATTTATTTATTCATTTATTTTGGGGGGAAGGTTGGGTTGGGGAGGGAGGTGGGTGGGCAGGCCACTTCTATTGGTCTTTCATTTATCTATTTTCATCCATTTTTGTTCTTTGGCTCATGTGGGCCTCCCATCGCGGTGGCCTCTCTTGTTGAAGAACACTGGCTCTGGGTGCATGCATTCCTGAGCGCTGCCTCGTAATTGGACACACTGGCCCAGCCCTTCTGCGGCATGTGGGATCTTTCCCCACCACCGATCGAATGGATACCCCTCGCACTGCAAGGTGGACTCTTTACCCACTGGACTACCAGAGAAGCCCCCTTAAATATTCTTTTTTAATGTAGATGTCTATAGTGATATAAATTACCTTCTGAGCACTGCCTTTGCTGTATATAAGGTTTTGGTAACTTGTTATTTTATTTGCATTAGTCTCAGGTTATTGTCTGATTTTCCTTGTGATCTGTACTTTGACTTGTTTCTAGGGTGGGTTTATTTTGGTATTTTTCCAGTTTTCCTTCTGTTACTGATTTCTATTTTCATTCTGTCATGGTCCTAGTTTGTTTGAATTTATCAAGGATGGTTTTGATACCTCGACATGAGGCCTGTCCCGTAGAATACTCTATGCGTACTTGAGAAGAGTATATGTTCTCCTGGTAGGTGGAATGTTCTGTATGTGTGTCTGTTACATCTAGTAGACTAATAGTGTTGTTCTGGTTCTCTATTTTCTTATTGACCTTCTGTCTAGATATTCCAGTCATTGTTTTTTTTTTTTTTTAACTTTTATTTTGCTTTTAACTTTTACAGAGTTTGGTTGTTTACAGATGTGTATGTTCCCAGATTAGTCATACGTATATCCCCCACCATCCCACCCTTCCAGACCATCACACAGCACCCCTGAAGGATCTCCTTTTCTCACAGAGCAATGACTAGAGCTATTTTCTTCACATATGATAGTACAGGCCTTTGTGCTACTTCCTTTACACCTCCCACTCACTGTTCATTCTCCACAATGTCCATATATCCACTGTCCATGTCTGTCTCTCCATCGCTTCACTGCGTGTGCAATCATCACCATCCTACTAGATTCCATATATATGTGTTAGTATATTGTATTTGTTGTCCTTCTCTTTCTGACTGACTTCACTTTTTATGATAGGTTCTAGATCCAGCCACCTCATTAGAACTGATTCTTCTGCATTTCTTTTTACAGCAGTGTAGTATTCCATTGTATATATGTACCAGAGCTTCTGTATCTGTTTGTTTGTCAGTGGACATCTAGGTTCCTTCCATGTTCTAGCTATTGTATAGAGAGCCGCGATGAACATTGGGTACAGGTGTTTCTTTCAGATTTGATTTCATCCAGGTATAAGCCTAAGAGTGGGATTGCTGGGTCGTATCATGCTTTTATTTTTAGTTTTTTAAGCCATCTCCATACTGTCTTCCATAGAGGCTGTATCCATTGACATTCCCACCAGCAATGCAGGAGTGTTCCCTTTTCTCCGCACCCTCTCCAGCATTTATTGTCTGTCGAATTGTGGATGATGGCCATTCTGACGGGTGTGAGGTGATATCTCATTGTAGTTTTGATTTGCATTTCTCTAATTGTAAGTGAAGTTGAGCATCATTTCCTGTGCTTTTGGGCCATCTGTATGTCCTCTTTGGAGAGGTGTCTTTTTAGGTCCTTTTCTCATTTTTTGATTGGGGGTTGTTCATTCCAGTCATTGTTGAAAATAGTATTTTGGAGTCTCCAACTATGATCATTCAACTCTCTTATTTCTCCTTTTAGTTCTCAGTGTTTTCATGTGTTTCGGGATTTTTATGCTTGCTTATAATTGTTAATCAATTTTTTGACTTAAAATCAGTAAATGAATCTGGATGATTGAAGTGATGAATCTGGATGATTGAAGTGAATTATAAGTTTAATTGTAAGTGAATTATAAGCAGCTTTATAAAGTTACAGTTGCTAATTTAATAAGTTAAATTATGTTAATGTTGTCATTTGGTTGGAAGTAATTTTAAAAGTAGTGATTGTTCTGGGCTTCCCTGGTGGTCCAGTGGGTAAGGACACTGCCTTGCAGTGCAAGGGGTGCCGGTTCCATCCCTGGCCTGGGAAGATCCCACGTGCCGCCGAGCGGCTGGACTGATGTGTCCAATTACCAAGCCGGAGCTCTGGAGCACATGCGCCCAGAGCCGGTGCTCTGCTACAAGAGAGGACACCGCGATGGGAGGCCCACGCAGGCCAAAGAACAAAGATGGATGAAAACGGACAAATGAAAGAGCAATGGAAGTGGCCCACCTGCTCCCCTCCCTCCCCACCCCACCCCCACCAAAATAAATAAATAAATAAATAAATCTTTTTAAAAAAAAGGTAGTGATTGCCCTTTAAAAAATGTAAAAGAATAGTCAAATTAGATTTGAATCAATAAAATCTAATTAATTTGTATAGTAAATCTGGGGGCAGAGAAATAGCACTTCATATTTTATGATGTTAATTAGCAGATTTCGTTTGAAGTTTTCAAAGGGTAGAAAGAATGTATTTGTTAAATGATTCCCAGAAAAGTAATAGTCACCTTTTATTGAGTTATTGCTGTATTCCTAGAGCACTGAAAGATATAGTGTATGATCTGTTTTAATCCTCAGAGCATCCCTGCAACATAGGCATTTTCTTTATCTTTTCTGTTGGGGCAAATTGATGCTCAGAGAAGTTAGGTACGTGTACACAGTGGGGTGGTCAAATACCAGTTATTAGGTGGCAGAGATTGGAAGCAAGTTCAGGTCCTTCTGGCACTGTTTTGTTGAGCTGCTTTTAATTATGGGATACAGTGACTTCTAGGACTTACCTGAAAAAGTAGACAGAAAACGACTTATTCTGGACAGATAATTCTCCTATAATGTGGTGGGAGCTATTAATGTTTTCATTGAAGAAGAGGACCTTTTTTCAGCTTTTTGTTTTGTGTTGGAGTATAACTGATTAAAAATGTTGTGACAGTTTCAGGTCCACAGACAAGGGACTCAGCTATAGGTATCCCTGTGTCCATTTTCCCCTAAACACCCCTCCCATCCACGCTGCCACATAACATTGAGTAGAGTTCCATGTGATACATAGTAGGTCCTTGTTGGTTATGCATTTTAAATATAGCAGTGTGTACATGTCCATTCCAGACTCCCTAGCTCTCTTCCCCCATCCTTCCGCTCTGGCAACCATAAGTTCATTAAGAGATTCTTATTAATATTTTTTATAGTTGTATATACACATAGACATTTGAGGATATAATATTGGTGGTGGTATGTCAGCTAGAGGTTTAAGTTATAATTAGGAGCCAAAATATTTAAGGATAGAATTTAGTTTTTATTTAAAAAAAAAAAAGTACTATATTCCAGACAAATTGGATATCTTAAATATATTTAAAGGTTTTTGGAGGTGTAGTATCTCAGAACGGGGATTGTTACATTTACGTAGTTGAGAAAGTACATTTATGGCCTTTTAAATTGTTCTTGAGAGATCTTGTGTTAATTTCTTGCTAGTAGTGGCATTATAAATAACAGAATCATTGAGTCATACATCCTATAACAGGAAGAGATTTTTAAAGTAATCTACTTCTGTATGTCCATGTAACAGATGAGAAAACTAAGTTTGAAAGTTACTAAGGTGAGAAACCCAGTGTGTGTGTGTGTTTTATGTGCTTAGTCGTGTCTGACTCTATGAGCCCATGGACTGTATGTAGCCCACTAGGCTCCTCTGTCCATGGAATTTTCCAAGCAAGAATACTAGAGTGGGTTGCCATTTCCTACTCCAGAGAGAGACCTAATTTTGTGATTCTTTTCCTTTAAGTTCCGTTGGTGCTTAGTTGCTTAAGATTAGGAATGAAGGATAACATAAGCATCAAGAACTCATTTTCTATGATTGCCAGTTCTAGGTAAAGCTTTCTAGATAGGGAGGAAGAAAGAAACTGGGAGGTATACCATTAAGGAGAGAAGGTGAAAGGACATTGTCACATCATAGGCATGTAGAAGAAGAGGACCTTTTTTCAGCTTTTTGTTTTGTGTTGGAGTATAACTGATTAAAAATGTTGTGACAGTTTCAGGTCCACAGACAAGGGACTCAGCTATAGGTATCCCTGTGTCCATTTTCCCCTAAACACCCCTCCCATCCACGCTGCCACATAACATTGAGTAGAGTTCCATGTGATACATAGTAGGTCCTTGTTGGTTATGCATTTTAAATATAGCAGTGTGTACATGTCCATTCCAGACTCCCTAGCTCTCTTCCCCCATCCTTCCGCTCTGGCAACCATAAGTTCATTAAGAGATTCTTATTAATATTTTTTATAGTTGTATATACACATAGACATTTGAGGATATAATATTGGTGGTGGTATGTCAGCTAGAGGTTTAAGTTATAATTAGGAGCCAAAATATTTAAGGATAGAAGTTAGATTTTTATTTAAAAAAAAAAAAGTACTATATTCCAGACAAATTGGATATCTTAAATATATTTAAAGGTTTTTGGAGGTGTAGTATCTCAGAACGGGGATTGTTACATTTACGTAGTTGAGAAAGTACATTTATGGCCTTTTAAATTGTTCTTGAGAGATCTTGTGTTAATTTCTTGCTAGTAGTGGCATTATAAATAACAGAATCATTGAGTCATACATCCTATAACAGGAAGAGATTTTTAAAGTAATCTACTTCTGTATGTCCATGTAACAGATGAGAAAACTAAGTTTGAAAGTTACTAAGGTGAGAAACCCAGTGTGTGTGTGTGTTTTATGTGCTTAGTCGTGTCTGACTCTATGAGCCCATGGACTGTATGTAGCCCACTAGGCTCCTCTGTCCATGGAATTTTCCAAGCAAGAATACTAGAGTGGGTTGCCATTTCCTACTCCAGAGAGAGACCTAATTTTGTGATTCTTTTCCTTTAAGTTCCGTTGGTGCTTAGTTGCTTAAGATTAGGAATGAAGGATAACATAAGCATCAAGAACTCATTTTCTATGATTGCCAGTTCTAGGTAAAGCTTTCTAGATAGGGAGGAAGAAAGAAACTGGGAGGTATACCATTAAGGAGAGAAGGTGAAAGGACATTGTCACATCATAGGCATGTAGAAGAACATAGCACGTCAAAGAAAGGGAAGAATAAACTTTCTTTTTAACAGTTGGGCAGTTTCGAATATTCTAAAACTGATAGGTATTAACAGGCAAAGGGAAGAATTGGAGGCATGTAACATAGTAACAAGCATAGAATTTTGAAGATGGTCATATGTAGACATAATGAGGCAACTTGGTAGGTCCCTCCTTATTTCTTAGGATTGATCAAACAAACCTACTGATTAATTTACTAGTTTAACTATTAACTTTTTACTTGTTCCTCTGAACATATTTTTGTTTTAGAGAATCATGGATGTGAAGACTTAAAGATTATGATTCACATCTTTGTTTATTTTAATTCAGTGGTTGTCAATATAGTGTTACATAACATTAGAAGTGTCCAGGAAGGTTTTTTAGAAAGCTTATATTTGTTTATGACTCCCCCTGGTAAACCAGAATGTACAAACTTAGGGTCATAGTAGGGAAGAAGATACTGTGTTTTGGAAAAAAGCTACCCAAGTGATTGTTCTGCATCTGCCTCCTACTTTTTTTCTGAAAAGAGGGTTAAAAAAGAATATTTTGTCAAAGATGGAAATTTAGATAAGTCTGAGTTAGGAGATGATTAAAATGTTAAAATAAGGATGAGTTTTAAAATATGGTTACTTAACTGAGTATATTAATACTGAAACTGAATTGCTGTTTTGAATAGGAGATATGACATAGAATGATGTGTCACAGAGGAAGATTTGTTCAGTTATTTTTAGAAGTAAAATTAGAAGAGGTCAGAGGTAAATCATAGGCATAAGTGAAATTTGGATAGCAAATGAACTACGCGTATTATCAGAATGAAGAATGGCTTTTATATTTACACTTTAAAAATTTATTTTGAATTGAAGGATAATTGCTATATGATATTGTTTTGATTTTTGCCACATATGACTCACAAGGATACTTAAGTCTCCTCCCACCTCTCATCCTTCCCACCCTTCTAGGTTGTTACTGAGTCCAAGTTCAAATTCCCTGAGTTATACAGCAGATTTCCATTGGCTTTTCATTTTACATATGGTAGTGTATATGCTTCCATGCTATTCTATTTACATTTGTCTATGTATGTTCACTATATGACAGTCTCTGTTCTAAATAAATCAGTGAACAAAGAAGGCAGAGATCCCTATCATAATGGAAGCTACGTTTCAATTTGAGGCAGAGGACACAGTATGAACAATAGCTAGGGGCTTTCCTGGTGGTCCAGTGGGTAAGGACATCACCTTGCAGTGCAAGGGAAGAGTCTTATGGGTTGTTTTGCACTGGAGTGTGTACTCATATCTTTTTTTTTTTTTTGTATACTTAAAAAAAAATTTATTTATTTATTTATTTTGGGGAGGTGGGGAGGGAGGGGGTACAGGCAGGTCACTTCTGTTGGTCTTTCATTTATCCATTTTCATCCGTCATTGTTCTTTGGCCCATGTGGGCCTCCCATCTCAGTGGCATCTGTTGTTGCAGAGCACCGGCTCTGGGCGCATGCACTCCAGAGCTCCGGCTCGGCTATTGGACACATTAGTCCAGCCGCTCTGTGGCACGTGGGATCTTCCCAGGCCAGGGTTCGAACTGGTGCCTCTTGCACTGCAAGGCAGTGTCCTTACCCACTGGACCACCGGGGAAGCCCTGTATTCATATCTTAAGTGGTTGAGAAGGAGAGGCACATACATGTGCACGCTCAGCTGTGTCCCACTCTTTGCAATCCTATGGATTGTAGCCCACCAGGCTTCTCTGCCCATGAAATTTCCCAGGCAGAAATACTGGAGTGGGTTGCCGTTTCCTCCTCCAGAGGAGCTTCCAGACCCAGAGGTTGAACTGGTCAGTCTCATGTGTCCCATCTCCTACATTGGCTACCACTGAGTCACTTGGGAAGGCAGGGAAGGAGAGGAGGATCTAGTAAAATTGTCACCAGCAAAGGAGGACAGCTTGAAAAGTGAGATACTCCAGAATCCGACAAGTTGTTGACATGTTGGGCGGCTGATTGGTCAAGTTGAGGCAAGCTAGAATGACTCACAAGGATACTTAAGTCTCCTCCCACCTCTCATCCTTCCCACCCTTCTAGGTTGTTACTGAGTCCAAGTTCAAATTCCCTGAGTTATACAGCAGATTTCCATTGGCTTTTCATTTTACATATGGTAGTGTATATGCTTCCATGCTATTCTATTTACATTTGTCTATGTATGTTCACTATATGACAGTCTCTGTTCTAAATAAATCAGTGAACAAAGAAGGCAGAGATCCCTATCATAATGGAAGCTACGTTTCAATTTGAGGCAGAGGACACAGTATGAACAATAGCTAGGGGCTTTCCTGGTGGTCCAGTGGGTAAGGACATCACCTTGCAGTGCAAGGGAAGAGTCTTATGGGTTGTTTTGCACTGGAGTGTGTACTCATATCTTTTTTTTTTTTTTGTATACTTAAAAAAAAATTTATTTATTTATTTATTTTGGGGAGGTGGGGAGGGAGGGGGTACAGGCAGGTCACTTCTGTTGGTCTTTCATTTATCCATTTTCATCCGTCATTGTTCTTTGGCCCATGTGGGCCTCCCATCTCAGTGGCATCTGTTGTTGCAGAGCACCGGCTCTGGGCGCATGCACTCCAGAGCTCCGCTCGGCTATTGGACACATTAGTCCAGCCGCTCTGTGGCACGTGGGATCTTCCCAGGCCAGGGTTCGAACTGGTGCCTCTTGCACTGCAAGGCAGTGTCCTTACCCACTGGACCACCGGGGAAGCCCTGTATTCATATCTTAAGTGGTTGAGAAGGAGAGGCACATACATGTGCACGCTCAGCTGTGTCCCACTCTTTGCAATCCTATGGATTGTAGCCCACCAGGCTTCTCTGCCCATGAAATTTCCCAGGCAGAAATACTGGAGTGGGTTGCCGTTTCCTCCTCCAGAGGAGCTTCCAGACCCAGAGGTTGAACTGGTCAGTCTCATGTGTCCCATCTCCTACATTGGCTACCACTGAGTCACTTGGGAAGGCAGGGAAGGAGAGGAGGATCTAGTAAAATTGTCACCAGCAAAGGAGGACAGCTTGAAAAGTGAGATACTCCAGAAGCCAACAAATGTTTTACATTTTGTGCTGCTGATTGGTCAAGTTGAGGACTGAATATTGACCGTTAGGAATAGCTGACTCTGACTAGATTTTTTTTTTTTAATTTTTTTGGCCTCTATTGATTATTTATTTATTTTCATCCATCTTTATTCTTTTGTTTATTCTTTTATTCTCCCAACACAGTGGCCTCTCTCCTTTCAGAATACCGGCTCTGGGCGCATGCACTCCAGAGTGCTGGCTTGTAATTAGACACACAGGTCCAGCCTCAGCGCGGCACATGGGATCTTCCCAGGCCAGGGATCGAACCGGTGCCCCTTGCTTTGCAAGGCAGACTCTTTACCCACTGGACCACCAAGGAAGTCCCCTGACTAGATATTTTGATGGAACAGTAGGGGAAAAGTCTTCCATAAAAGTGAGTTTAAGAAAGAATGAGGGAAAAAAAAAAAAAAGAAAGGAAGAATGGAAAGAGTAGTGTTGGAATAAAAATGGGCTCCAGAAATGTTCATTTTTATTATTTATTAATTTTTTTGATGTGGACTGTTTTTGAAAGTCTTTCTCAGATTTATTATAATATTGTTTCTATTTTATTTTATGATTTTTTTGGCCACGAGGCATGTGGGATTTTAGTTCCTTGACAAGGGATCCAGTCTGCATTCCTTGCATCAGAAGGCAAAGTCTTAACCACTGGACCATCAAGGAAATCCCTGGAGAATATTTTTAAAAGAAATTGGAAATGTGTTTCTATGCTAAGGTGAATGATCATTTAGTATGGAAAAAGCTGGGGAATTGTGGAAATATATCCTTGACAGGTTCACTGGAGGGAGGCGAAGTGTGTGGGTATAGGCGCCAGTGAATGAGTAAATGAAGTGTTTTTAGTTCATGGAAGTTTTCTGAGTTTCAGTGTTTTTTTTTTTCTTCTTTTTTTTTGTGAAAGGGGAAGCTGAGCAAAGTGGGGAAAAGATTTGATGTAGTATTGAAGAGGGATTTAATGTGGTGTGTGTGAAATATTTGCCTAGAGCAATGGGAAGTGAAGTATTCATTATTTAATTTTTTTCAGAATATATGAGAATTACAATTCACTTTATTATCTGCCTCCTTTCCTAAGAGGTAACTACTGTTAATAGTTTTCTCTCTATCCTTTCAGCCCCCCTTTTCTCTGGCTACTTAAAAATGTATGCTCATATGTATATACAGCTAACAAAATGTAACTGAGCTGAGTAACATAGTGCCCCTTATATGTTTGTGTCCGAACCTCTGGAACCTCTGAATGTGACTTTGAGAGAAAGGGTCTTTGCAGATGTAATTAAGGATCTTGAGGTAAGGCCATCTTGAATTAGGGTGGGATTTAAATCTAATAACAAATATCCTTAGAAGAGAAGACACAGAAGCAGACATGCGAAGTTAGCAAGTATGGGGAGTAGGTGATGTTAAGATGGATGCAGAGATGGATCCACAAGCGAAGAAACACTTGTAGCCAGCAGAAACTGAAAGAGTCAAGGAAGACTTTTCCTCTAGAGCCTTTGGGAGGAGCCAAGTAGATTCATCCTGTGGAAATATAATGCAGTTGTTATACAAGAACAAAATCTATCCTCTGCAGTAACAGTGTGTTTCTGTCAGATTTCCAGAAAATCTGCCAAATATGCTCTCCTAAAAGATTTATAAATTTGTATTCCTATCTTCAGTTTGAGTGTTGCTAGCACTGAGTATTAGAAATCTTTTAATATCTCGTATCTACTGAGTAAAAATTAGTATATTATTGTATTGTTTTGCTTTCCTCCAGTTGTTAGTGAAATTAAATATTTGTCATGCTCAACCATTGTTAAAACTGCCTGAAAATGATACTCATTGTTTAAAAGATAATACCAAAGTATAATAAACCTTAAGTATATTTTTAAGAGACAAATATATAATTTTCTTTTCTATGCAGTTGGCAGTTATCTTTATTACTTTAGTCAAAGGTAAGACTAAGCCTACTCTACATAAAATGCTGAAAAAGAAGGGAGGGCAGAGTTGGGGGAGGTGGCTTTGTAACCTCTGAAGAAAAAATCCTGTGAATGTAGTTTGATATGTTGAACTTGTGTAAAATATAGATAATCCTGCATACTATGAAATTATTTAACTCACAGAAATCTGGTAGTTTCTAAGTATCAGAAAACCATTTTAGTTATGAACTGTAACATTTTACCACTTAAAATCATGAGTTCTTAATATAACTTCTCACACCACTCTTCTTTGAATCCTATGCCTAGGTTTCATTTCATTTTTCTTTTTTTTCTGTATTTTATATAAACCATGATACAAATCTTACATAATAAAAATCCTATATGTTATGAAAATCAAAGAAATCATAAATTTTAATTATTGAAAGTAAATATATTCAGAGCATCTCAGGTTATTTTAAATGAAGATAATCAAAGAAGAAAGATTTATTACTCTTGTTGTCATAAACAGAAAATATGACTAGTGAAGTAGATTGCAACTTGATCCCCATTCTGAAATTAAGAAATGAATTACTTAATCAAGAAACTCCTATATAAATTACCTCTTCTACCAATGAGGATTTTTTGGGGGGTGGGGTGGGGGAGTGTGGGGCAGGTGGGCCACTTTTAGTGGTCTTTCATTTATCTATTTTCATCTGTCTTTGTTCTTTGGCTCCTGTGGGCCTCCCATCGCGGTGGCCTCTTTTGTCGCAGAGCACTGGCTCTGCGCGCACGCGCTCCAGAGCTCTGGCTCGGTAATTGGACACATCGGTCCAGCCGCTCTGCAACACGCGGGACCTTCCCAGGCCAGGGCTCGAACCGGCGCCCCTTGCACTGCAAGGTGGTATCCTTACCCACTGGACCACCAGGGAAGCCCCACCGGTGAGGATTTGATTCATCCTTTGGCTTTTCTCTTAACTAACTCTCTACTGTTTTGGTAAACTGATGTCTGTTGATTCGTAGGTCTGTGAAAGATGGCTCAGATTCAGTGTGCTCTGTCTTACTGTTCTAGTATATTCATTTAATTCAGAATATAAATTTTGCAAATTTTCTTCAACATTTGAAAAAAAGTTAGTCTTCACTTACATTGGCCAGAAGGAAATAAGATGAAACATGACAACTTGTCATAAAATCAAGAGATGCTAAACAACGCTTTGGAAATGGTGCATGATGAGGCAAGTCAACAACATTTAGGAATGAAGCTGAATGAAAGAGTTCTCTTTTTTTGTTTATTTCTGTGAACGTAGTTATGAAAGACATTGGAAAACGTTGAAGGCGGTGATGAGCATCAAGCCAGTATAATCAGGTGATGAACAAATGCAGTTGACTGAGTTTATAATTTGGAACAACTTTTGGTTATGTTGGTAAATAAGAAAGCCACTCTTGTTATTTCTTCTCTTTTCCACTACAATGCTGAGGACACTGTGACCAATGTGTTGATTATAAACCATGATACAAATCTTACATAATAAAAATCCTATATGTTATGAAAATCAAAGAAATCATAAATTTTAATTATTGAAAGTAAATATATTCAGAGCATCTCAGGTTATTTTAAATGAAGATAATCAAAGAAGAAAGATTTATTACTCTTGTTGTCATAAACAGAAAATATGACTAGTGAAGTAGATTGCAACTTGATCCCCATTCTGAAATTAAGAAATGAATTACTTAATCAAGAAACTCCTATATAAATTACCTCTTCTACCAATGAGGATTTTTTGGGGGGTGGGGTGGGGGGAGTGTGGGGGGTGGATGGGCCACTTCTATTGGTCTTTCATTTATCTATTTTTATCCATCTTTGTTCTTCAGCCCCTGTGGGCCTCCCATCGCGGTGGCCTCTTTTGTCGCAGAGCACCGTCTCTGGGCGCATGCGCCCCAGAGCTCTGGCTTGGTAATTGGACACATCAGTCCAGCCACTCGGCGGCACGTGGGATCTTCCCAGGCCAGGGATCGAACCGGCGCCCCTCGCACTGCAAGGCGGTGTCCTTACCCACTGGACCACCAGGGAAGCCCCACCGGTGAGGATTTGATTCATCCTTTGGCTTTTCTCTTAACTAACTCTCTACTGTTTTGGTAAACTGATGTCTGTTGATTCGTAGGTCTGTGAAAGATGGCTCAGATTCAGTGTGCTCTGTCTTACTGTTCTAGTATATTCATTTAATTCAGAATATAAATTTTGCAAATTTTCTTCAACATTTGAAAAAAAGTTAGTCTTCACTTACATTGGCCAGAAGGAAATAAGATGAAACATGACAACTTGTCATAAAATCAAGAGATGCTAAACAACGCTTTGGAAATGGTGCATGATGAGGCAAGTCAACAACATTTAGGAATGAAGCTGAATGAAAGAGTTCTCTTTTTTTGTTTATTTCTGTGAACGTAGTTATGAAAGACATTGGAAAACGTTGAAGGCGGTGATGAGCATCAAGCCAGTATAATCAGGTGATGAACAAATGCAGTTGACTGAGTTTATAATTTGGAACAACTTTTGGTTATGTTGGTAAATAAGAAAGCCACTCTTGTTATTTCTTCTCTTTTCCACTACAATGCTGAGGACACTGTGACCAATGTGTTGATTATCCATACATCAAGCAATTCCTTGTCGCCAGCTGGGTATTCTAAAATTCTAGTCAGTTCTGATACTTTACCTGAGGTTAGCATCGGATCACACAAAGACTTAATCCCACAAGACCAAAACCCACCTCCCCTCCTCCCACAGACAGATGTGCATACACTTATCTTCAGATACCAGTAGCTAACCCAGGTTATTACTTGTGTTTCTGACCAACTGACTGTCAGTGGATTCTCACACCTTCCTCCTTGGATTTGATTAATTTGCTTGCATGGCTTGTGAAACTCAGGAAAGCAGTTTATTTACCTAGACTATGGGTTTATTATAAAAGGATACAATTCAGGAACAGTCAGGTGAAAGAGAGATATAGAGGTAGGTGTGGGAGAAGGGGCGTGGCACCCACACCTCCGTGAGTTCACCAACCCAGAAGCTCCATGAGCTTCCTTTTGGATTTCTATGGAGACTTCATTGCACAGTCATGATTGATTAAGTCATTGATCATTGGCGATTAACTAATCTCCATCCCTTCTCATCTCCCTTCCTTGGAGGTCGGGAGATAGGGTTTAAAGGTCTGACCTCTTGAGGACCCTCTAACTACTATGTTGTTGGTTCCCTGGCCACCAGCCCCCAGTTTTAAAGATTTATTTATTTATTTATTTTGGGCGGGGGTCGGGTTGGGGAGGGAGGGGAGCGGGCGGGCCACTTCCATTGGTCTTTCATTTCTCTGTTTTCATCCGTCTTTGTTCTTTGGCCCGTGTGGGCCTCCCATCGCAGTGGCGTCTGTCGTTGCAGAGCGCCAGCTCTGGGCGCATGTGCTCCAGAGCTCCGGCTCGGTAATTGGACACATTGGTCCAGCTGCTCTGTGGCATGTGGGATCTTCCCAGGCCAGGGATCGAACCGGCGCCCCTTGCAGTGCAAGGCGGTGTCCTTACCGACTGGACCACCAGGGGAAGCCCCAGCCCCCAGTTTTAGAGGCTTTCCAAAAATCACTGCATCAACATAAACAGGAATAGTTGAATGGGGCTTGTTTTGAATAACAAAAGACATTATCACTCTGACCTCTTAGAATGTTAGGTTTTAGGCATTCTGTGCCCGGAGGGCCATATATGTATTTCTTATGAAGTACAATATAATGGATAAACAATCAGACCTAGAGTCCTTAAATATATGAAAAAACAGTTATCTCAACAGAGACGTTATGTCCCTATAGAATTAAGTAGGCTGGTGAGACATTAAAGGGAGACACTTTTATGTGGAGCAAAAAAGATGATTTGATCTCACAAGTAAGACAGCTGGTTAACGAACAGCACTAATATCAAGCTATTTCCAGTGTGAACAAAATAGGAAAATATTTTGATTCTTGACTATGAAGCAAGTGTGGTTGAATTGTTAGATACAGAAACCTAGGAATGAAGATTTTCGCTTAAGAGTCTCCATGGGTACAGCATTCTGCCAGCATTTATTCTCATACCTTCTAAAATGAATCCTCATCACAGGAAACTTTTACAAAGAGGAAACCCGTTTTATAGGAAATTCCACTTTTCTTAAGCAATGATTTCCTGTGCATTTATATAGATTAAAATAATAGGAAAATAAGAAAGTGTGTTTTCTACAAACACACTTTGTTTACTGTTTAATGATATGAAATAGCATTCCAAGAAGAGAAAAATTACACATTCAGGAAATAAGGGATCATCTTAAGGAGAGTTATTTGCAGTTGTTTGTTTCAGAAATCGGTGGGTTTTAAAGTGGGGCTCAATCACTGGTCTGTAAATAACATTGAAAAGCCAGAGAATATAGGTTTTTGTCTTGGCTTCTTATTTGATTTTTGGGGGGTGAGGCATATACTTCCTTTTTCCCCCATATTTAGTCATAGTTTCCTGTTCTGTAAATAGATAATGCTTATTGTTAATGGGGCTGAATGTATCTGAAAGTGATAAGTAAACTGTCACATATATATATATATATATATATATTTATATAAACAGTCATATATACATTTATGTGTTTTGTTAAAGATCGTAAATAGAAAGCCAGGGGAAAGCAGGGAAAAAGGAAAAGAAATGTCAGAAAGTTGAGTCTTACAATATTAAAACTCAAGTAAAATTTTAACTTTGTTTTTGAGTTTTACAAAGAGCATTTAATGCTATAATGAGTTTTCAATAGCCAAAGGTAACAGTTGGCTTACCTGTCATTTACTTTTCTTCAGCAAGTGTATAGAAATAATCCAAAACAAAGAGAGCCTGTATTAGTGCTAAAGTTCGCTAATCGTTGAATTTTCTCTGGTTGTAATGTGTATTTCATTAAAATGTGGGTATCTCACTGGTGCCAAATGTACCTCATGTTTATTTACTGAAATATTTGCTGTGTAATCTAGCTTCTATAAATAAGTACTCTAATTCCACTATTAAACAAGATACAGATCTTGGGGATGCAGTCATGATGAGGAGATTTTGGTTTCGTCATTTTCTATTCTTCTTAGTTGCCTAACTCTAGATTTGAAAATGTCTGGCTTGCGTCTCATTTCAAAATGTTTAAGTAGACAAGTTTTAGCATTAATAAACAATTACAGTACATTCTGGTAGTATGTTTTAGTCATTATTTATGATGAATGATTTTTTAAAAATTGGATATCCTTAGGCTGTTGATGTTAGAAATGACTGGTTTGCTTGTTAAAAATCTAACCTATGATTCCGACCCAAGATTTACTGAATTAAAATAAACCTTGGTTACATATTAGAATTACCTAGGGAGTTAAAAAAAAAAATTACGGATGACTGAACCCCCAGAAAATATAATCTAATTGATTCAGAGTTGTGATTAGAGGTTCTTAAAACAGTGTTTAAATTACCCGTAGGGCTTTTCTGGTATTATTAGGCCCCAAACTGAGAATTTCTGATTCAGCTGGTTATGATTAGGGCCTGATATTTTGCCATTCTTTTCAGTTCTAAGGCAACACTAATGCCAGTCTCGGGATCAATCTTTGAAAACTACACTCTGAGGTTATGAACCACCTATGTTGAATATGCAATATTAAATGGGGACGCTTAGTCCGTAAGGAACATAGGAATTATAATAGATTTCAAAGCAGAAAGTACTGCGTAATAAACTCTATTTTAATTTGTAAAGGTTATTACTGTATTTATTATATTCATAAATCTAGAACCTTTGAAGTTTTTAGATGAGTGAAAAAGATCTTAAATATTATTAATAATGTGTGTGTGCTTAGTCGCTTAGTTGTATCTGACTCTTTCTGACCCCACAGACTGTGGCTCCCCTGGCTCCTCTGTGATTTTCCCAGCAAGAATACTGGAGTGGGTTGCCATTTTCTCCTCAAAGAGAATACCCTCAAATGTTGAAGAAAGCAGACTTTGCTCTCTCATGTCAGGTTTATTGAGGTGAAATTTGCATATAGTAGAAGTTACTGTTTCATAAGTTGTGACAAATGCGTCATCTGTGAAACTATCAGAATCACAGTATAGAAGAGTTCTAACAATTCCTTCATGCCACTGGGTAAGAAACATGCCACTGTTTCTCTAGCCCCATCTCTTGACAACCTCTGATCTCTTTTCTCATCTTATAGTCTGCCTCCTTCAAAATGTCATAGGAATGAAATCATCTGTTCTGGTTTCTTTCCCTAAGCAGAATGCATTTGAGATTCATCCTTGTTATTGCATTTATCAGTACTTCGTTTCTTTCTGTTAGAGCATTTTAGGTTTACAGCAAAATTAAGCTGAGAGGGTAGAGAGTTCTCGTATAGTGTCCCCCACCCCCCACCACCATTACTAGCCTTCCTCACAGTAGAGTGGCTCTGTAATTATAATCAGTAAACCTATACTGACACATCATTATTACCCCAAATCTATAGTTTACATTAGGGTTCGTTTCATTGTATATTTTTTGAGTTGACAAAAGCTATATGACTATTACATTATTAAACAAAATAGTTTTCACTGCCACCCTCCATGTGCATTCCCTGTTTATGCCTTCTATCCCCGTGACCCCTGGCAACCACTTTTTGTCCAGAATGCCATTTAGTTGAAATCGTACAATTTGAAGTGTTTTCAGATTGGTTCATTATTTAAAAATGCATTTAGGCTTTCTCCATGTCATTTCATGACTTGATAGCTCATTTCTTTCATTTCTTTTTACCACTGAATAATTCCACAGTTTATTGATTTACATGATGAAGGGCATTTGATTGCTTCTTTTAGCATTTACGAATAAAGCTGCTGTAAACATCTGTGTGTATGTTTTTATATGAGCACAAGTTAATTCATTTAGATAACGTTAAAGGAGTGCAGTTGCTTGATTGTATGGTAATGGTATGTTTGTTTTGTAAGAATCTGTCAAGCTATGTTCCAGGTGGTTATACCATTTTGTATTCCTGCCAGCAGTATAAGAGAGTTTCTGATGCTCTACATCTTCATCAGCATCTGATATTGTCAGTGTTCCAGACTTTGACCATTTTGATGGATGTGTCTTACTGAGTTTCATCTTTTTATATGGCATCTGAGTATCTTCTTTGGTGAGATGTTTGTCCTTTGCCCACTTGTAAATTGAATTGTTTGTCTGTCTTACTGTTAGAAAAGTCACTATTAGATATATTGTTTATAAACAGTTTTTATATGTTGTTTATATGCAAGCTTGCTTATTCTCTTGGCAGTGTCTTTTGCAGAGGATAAGTTTTTAATATATAAAAATCCAACATACCAATTTTTTTCTTTTTATGAATTGTGCCTTTCATGTGTTATCTAAAAGTTCTCTGTAGACCCAAGATTGTCTGAATTTTCTCTGTGTTATCTTCTAAGAGTTTTATACTTGGTTATTTTAGGTATGGGCCTGTAATCTAAACATGTAATATCTTTGTCTAGTTTATTTGTTTATCTTTTTGGCATGCGGATGTGTATTTGTTCCAGTAACATTTGTTGAAAACATTTACTTTTTTTTTTAAAAGATTTATTTATTTATTTATTTTGGTCGGAGGGGAGTGAGGAGGGAGGGGAGCAGGAGGGCCACTTCTATTGGTCTTTCATTTATCTAGTTTCATCCATCTTTGTTCTTTGGCCTGTGTGGGCCTCCCATCGTGATGGCCTCTGTTGTCGCAGAGCACTGGCTCTGGGTGCATGCGCTCCAGAGCTCCGGCTCGGTAATTGGACACATCGGTCCAGCTGCTCCGCGGCACGTGGGATCTTCCCAGGCCAGGGATCAAACCGGCGCCCCTTGCACTGCAAGGCGGTGTCCTTACCACTGGACCACCAGGGAAGCCCGAAAACATTTACTTTTTTCTCTGTTGTGTCACCCTTATTCCTTTGTCAAAGATAAGTTGACTGTATTGCTGTGTGGGTTTGTTTCCGGGCTCTCTGTAATATTTTCTTAGTCGTCTGTTTTTTTGCCAGTATCACACTGTTTTGATTACTACATATTCAAAGCAAGTTTTAACGTTGAATGGTGTCCGTTACCCTTACTTTGTTCTTCTTTAATATTGGATTGATTTCTAATTGGAAAAGACACTTGCACCTCAGTATTCATTGCAGCACTATTTAACAATAGCTAGGACATGGATGCAACTCAGATATACATCAACAAATGAATGGATAAAGAAGTTGTGGTATAAATACACACACACACACACACACACACACACGGTGGAATATTACCCAGCCATAAAAAGCAACACTTTTGAGTCAGGTATAGTGAGGTGGATGGACCTAGAATCTGTTATACAGAGTAAAATTAGTCAGAAAGAGAAAACAAATACTGTATATTAATGCATATATATGGAATCTATAAAAATAGTACTGTTGAGTGTATTTGTAGGGCAAGAATAGAGATGCAGACATAAACACACTTGTAGGTTTGTTCTTCTTTGAGCCGACCTGCTGTTCTGGCAGCGACTTTTCTTCCTCCTCTCTAATCAACTTTACTTCCCTCTCACTCTAAACACACAGACACAGACACACACACACACACAGACACACACACACACACACACACACACAGAGGCATAGCAAGGGAAGGAAAGGGTGGGACAAGTTGAGACAGTAGCATGGAAACATATGCATTACTATATTTAAACTAGAAATCTAGTGGGAGGTTGTTGTATAACACAGGGAGCTCAGCCTGGTGCTCTGTGATGAATACAGGGGTGGGATGGAGTGAAGGGTGGGAGGAAGGTTTAAGAGAGAGTCATTTGTAAACTTATGACTGATTCACGTTGCATATGGCAGAAAGCAGCAAAACAGTACAGAGCAACTATGCTCCAATTAAAGACTAAAAATACTGTGTTGATTCTTGTAGGTCTTTTGCCTACCTGTGTAAGCTTTAAAACCAGTTCATGATATACATAGAGTATTTTGTTGATTTTGATTGGGATTGTGTTGAATCTGTAGCCCCAGTTGGGAGTAACTGACATCTAAACAATTATTTTCTATCCATGAACATGGAATAACTCTGCATTTATTTAGTTCTTAGGTTTCTTTCATCAGTTTAATCATTGTTAGTTTTCCTGGTATAGATCTTATATATAATGTATTAGATTTATGCTGAAGTATTTCATTTTTTGGTGCTGATTTAAATGCTGTTATGTTTTTAGTTTCAAATTTCATTTGTTTATTGTTGAAATAAAGGAAATCAATTCCTACTTTTAATTGTTGCTTTATTTATTTTTTTATGTTAACCTTGTATCCTTCAACCTTGCTTTAATTGCTCATTATATAGGAATTTCTGTTGTGTTCTTTTAGATTTTCTACATAGACAATCATGCCATCAGTGAATAAAAGCAGTTTTGTTTCAGCTTTTCCAATCCACACATCTTTTATTCCTTTCCATGTTAATGCATTTGAGTCAGGTATAGTGAGGTGGATGGACCTAGAATCTGTTATACAGAGTAAAATTAGTCAGAAAGAGAAAACAAATACTGTATATTAATGCATATATATGGAATCTATAAAAATAGTACTGTTGAGTGTATTTGTAGGGCAAGAATAGAGATGCAGACATAAACACACTTGTAGGTTTGTTCTTCTTTGAGCCGACCTGCTGTTCTGGCAGCGACTTTTCTTCCTCCTCTCTAATCAACTTTACTTCCCTCTCACTCTAAACACACAGACACAGACACACACACACACACAGACACACACACACACACACACACACACACAGAGGCATAGCAAGGGAAGGAAAGGGTGGGACAAGTTGAGACAGTAGCATGGAAACATATGCATTACTATATTTAAACTAGAAATCTAGTGGGAGGTTGTTGTATAACACAGGGAGCTCAGCCTGGTGCTCTGTGATGAATACAGGGGTGGGATGGAGTGAAGGGTGGGAGGAAGGTTTAAGAGAGAGTCATTTGTAAACTTATGACTGATTCACGTTGCATATGGCAGAAAGCAGCAAAACAGTACAGAGCAACTATGCTCCAATTAAAGACTAAAAATACTGTGTTGATTCTTGTAGGTCTTTTGCCTACCTGTGTAAGCTTTAAAACCAGTTCATGATATACATAGAGTATTTTGTTGATTTTGATTGGGATTGTGTTGAATCTGTAGCCCCAGTTGGGAGTAACTGACATCTAAACAATTATTTTCTATCCATGAACATGGAATAACTCTGCATTTATTTAGTTCTTAGGTTTCTTTCATCAGTTTAATCATTGTTAGTTTTCCTGGTATAGATCTTATATATAATGTATTAGATTTATGCTGAAGTATTTCATTTTTTGGTGCTGATTTAAATGCTGTTATGTTTTTAGTTTCAAATTTCATTTGTTTATTGTTGAAATAAAGGAAATCAATTCCTACTTTTAATTGTTGCTTTATTTATTTTTTTATGTTAACCTTGTATCCTTCAACCTTGCTTTAATTGCTCATTATATAGGAATTTCTGTTGTGTTCTTTTAGATTTTCTACATAGACAATCATGCCATCAGTGAATAAAAGCAGTTTTGTTTCAGCTTTTCCAATCCACACATCTTTTATTTCCTTTCCATGTTTAATTGCATTCGCCAGAGTGATGACGAGATGTCTTTGCTTTGTTCTGGTCTTTTTAGGAAAGCTTCACCATTAAGGATGACATTAGCTATAGCTTTTATTGAAATTTCTGTTAAAGTACACATAACATAAAATGTACCATCTTTTTTTTTTCTTCTTTTGGCCACTTCTGTTGGTCTTTCATTTATTTATTTTCATCCATCTTTGTTCTTTGTCCTGCGTGGGCCTCCCATCACCGTAGCCTCTCTTGTCGCAGAGCAGTGGCTCTGGGTGCATGCGCTCCAGAGCTCCAGCTCGGTAGTTGGACATATCGCCGCTCCACAGCACGTGGGATCTTCCCAGGCCAGGGATCGAACCGATGCCTCTTGGACTGCAAGGCGGTGTCCTTACCCACTGGGCCACCAGCAAAGCCCCTGTCTTTATTTTTAAGTGCACATTTCAGTAGTGTTTATACTTTGACTTTGTTGTATAACCAGTCTCAGAATTCTGTCCATCTTGCGACTCTGAAACTCCATACTGATTAAAAAACTTCCTATTTCTCATACTTTCTGTGTTTATGAATCTGACTGCTGTAGATACTTAAGGTGTAATCATACACTATTTGCCTTTTTGTGATTAGTCTGTTTCACATAGCGTAATGTCCTCAGGGTTCATCCATATTATAACGTGTCATTTTTTATGTGAATTATAATTTTATTAAAAAGAACATGGAATAACTCTATTTTGAGTTTCTTTCATCAGTTTAATCATTGTTAGTTTTCCTGGTATAGATCTTATATATAATGTATTAGATTTATGCTGAAGTATTTCATTTTTTGGTGCTGATTTAAATGCTGTTATGTTTTTAGTTTCAAATTTCATTTGTTTATTGTTGAAATAAAGGAAATCAATTCCTACTTTTAATTGTTGCTTTATTTATTTTTTTATGTTAACCTTGTATCCTTCAACCTTGCTTTAATTGCTCATTATATAGGAATTTCTGTTGTGTTCTTTTAGATTTTCTACATAGACAATCATGCCATCAGTGAATAAAAGCAGTTTTGTTTCAGCTTTTCCAATCCACACATCTTTTATTTCCTTTCCATGTTTAATTGCATTCGCCAGAGTGATGACGAGATGTCTTTGCTTTGTTCTGGTCTTTTTAGGAAAGCTTCACCATTAAGGATGACATTAGCTATAGCTTTTATTGAAATTTCTGTTAAAGTACACATAACATAAAATGTACCATCTTTTTTTTTTCTTCTTTTGGCCACTTCTGTTGGTCTTTCATTTATTTATTTTCATCCATCTTTGTTCTTTGTCCTGCGTGGGCCTCCCATCACCGTAGCCTCTCTTGTCGCAGAGCAGTGGCTCTGGGTGCATGCGCTCCAGAGCTCCAGCTCGGTAGTTGGACATATCGCCGCTCCACAGCACGTGGGATCTTCCCAGGCCAGGGATCGAACCGATGCCTCTTGGACTGCAAGGCGGTGTCCTTACCCACTGGGCCACCAGCAAAGCCCCTGTCTTTATTTTTAAGTGCACATTTCAGTAGTGTTTATACTTTGACTTTGTTGTATAACCAGTCTCAGAATTCTGTCCATCTTGCGACTCTGAAACTCCATACTGATTAAAAAACTTCCTATTTCTCATACTTTCTGTGTTTATGAATCTGACTGCTGTAGATACTTAAGGTGTAATCATACACTATTTGCCTTTTTGTGATTAGTCTGTTTCACATAGCGTAATGTCCTCAGGGGTTCATCCATATTATAACGTGTCAGAATTTTAATTCTTATAAGGCTGAGTTATATGTATAATGTGTAATTACATGTATATATCATTTTGTTATCCATTCACCCATCAGTGGACATTTGGATTGCTTCCAGGTGCCATTGTAACTGCTGCTATGAATGTGGGTGCACATGTATCTCTTTGAGTTCCTACTTTTAATTGTTGTTGATATATACTCAGAAATGGAATTACTGGATCATTCATTTCTTTAAACAACTTTTTGTCGTTTTTAGTATTTAAGGCTTTTGCTTTCTTTGGTGCATTTTTAGTTGTTTCATTTAGTTTTCAGTTTTTAAGTTATATTTCTTAAAAATTTTGGGGACTTCCCTGGTGGTCCAGTGGGTAAAGATTCTGCCTTGCAGTGCAAGGGGCACCGGTTCGATCCCTGGTCTGGGAAGATCCCACATACTGTGGAGCAGCTGGAACATTGTGTCCAATTACAAGCCAGCGCGCATGCGCCCAGAGCTGGTACTCTGCAACAAGAGAGGCCACTGCAATGGGAGGCCCACACAGGCCAAAGAATAAAGGTGGATGAAAAATAAATAAATAAGCAATAAATAAAAACAGGCCCAAAATTTAAAAAATTTTTCCTGTTGTTGACTAATGGTCAATTTGCAACATTGTGCTAGTTTCTGGTGTGTAGTAAAGTGATTCAGTTAAATACTATATATATATATATGTATATATATTGAGAGAGAGAGAAATAAATAGTATGTATATTTTTAACGTTTTCTTCCACTTTAGTTTACTGTAAGATATTGAGTATAGTTCCTTGTACTATACAGTAGGTCCCTGTTGATTATCTATTTTACATATAGAAGTGTGTATATTTTAATCCCAAACTCCAAATTTATCCATACCCCTTTGGTAATGATGTTTGTTTTTTATGTCTGTGACTGAGTCTGTTTCTGTTCTGTAAATTGCTTTTTTTTTTTTAAAGATTCCACATATAAACAATATTATATGATATTTGGCTTATTTATTATGATAATCTCTAGGTTCATTCATGTTGCTGCAGATGGCATTTAATTTTTTAATGGCTACGTAATATTCCATTGTGTGTGTATAGGGGTGCAGATACACACGGCACATCTTCATCCATTCATCTGCTGATGGATACTTTATTTGCATCTTTGTCTTAGCTATTATAATTAATGCTGCAGTGGATCTTAGGGTGTGTGTGACTTTTCAAATTATGTTTTTCTTTGGATATATGCCCAGGAGTGGGATTGCAGGATCATATGTTACCTCTGTTTCTAATTTTTTAAGGATTAAGAATTTAATTTTTGATGGCATTATAAATGTAAGCATAAATGGAATTGTTCATTTTCAGATTGTTATACATGGCAACACAACTTACATTTGTATGTTTATTTTTTAATCATACAAGTTTGCTAAATTTTAAAAATTAGTGCTAAACTCTCTGCATGTATGTAATAAATACAGACAGTTTTATTTCTTTTCCTATTTGGATGCCATTTGTTTCTTTTTCTTGCCTGACTGTTGTGGTTTCTAGTACTGTGTTGAAAAGAAGTGGTGAAAGTAGGCCTCCTTAACTCCTTCCAGAGTTTAGAAAAAAGCTTTCAGCCTATCACTATTAAGTATAGCTTTTTTAAGTCTCTGTCGAGTTTCTTTCAATAAATAAAAACAGGCCCAAAATTTAAAAAATTTTTCCTGTTGTTGACTAATGGTCAATTTGCAACATTGTGCTAGTTTCTGGTGTGTAGTAAAGTGATTCAGTTAAATACTATATATATATATATGTATATATATTGAGAGAGAGAGAAATAAATAGTATGTATATTTTTAACGTTTTCTTCCACTTTAGTTTACTGTAAGATATTGAGTATAGTTCCTTGTACTATACAGTAGGTCCCTGTTGATTATCTATTTTACATATAGAAGTGTGTATATTTTAATCCCAAACTCCAAATTTATCCATACCCCTTTGGTAATGATGTTTGTTTTTTATGTCTGTGACTGAGTCTGTTTCTGTTCTGTAAATTGCTTTTTTTTTTTTAAAGATTCCACATATAAACAATATTATATGATATTTGGCTTATTTATTATGATAATCTCTAGGTTCATTCATGTTGCTGCAGATGGCATTTAATTTTTTAATGGCTACGTAATATTCCATTGTGTGTGTATAGGGGTGCAGATACACACGGCACATCTTCATCCATTCATCTGCTGATGGATACTTTATTTGCATCTTTGTCTTAGCTATTATAATTAATGCTGCAGTGGATCTTAGGGTGTGTGTGACTTTTCAAATTATGTTTTTCTTTGGATATATGCCCAGGAGTGGGATTGCAGGATCATATGTTACCTCTGTTTCTAATTTTTTAAGGATTAAGAATTTAATTTTTGATGGCATTATAAATGTAAGCATAAATGGAATTGTTCATTTTCAGATTGTTATACATGGCAACACAACTTACATTTGTATGTTTATTTTTTAATCATACAAGTTTGCTAAATTTTAAAAATTAGTGCTAAACTCTCTGCATGTATGTAATAAATACAGACAGTTTTATTTCTTTTCCTATTTGGATGCCATTTGTTTCTTTTTCTTGCCTGACTGTTGTGGTTTCTAGTACTGTGTTGAAAAGAAGTGGTGAAAGTAGGCCTCCTTAACTCCTTCCAGAGTTTAGAAAAAAGCTTTCAGCCTATCACTATTAAGTATATTTGCTGTGGGGTTTTCATATATGGTCTCTGTCATTAAGATAGTTTCCTTTTCCTAGTTTGTCAAATATTTCAGTCTGAAATAGTGTCAGATTTTGTAAAGTGCTTTTTCTGCATCATTTGAGATGAGATGATCATGCATTTTTTCCCCTTTTATCATTAATACGGTGCATTACATTGATTGATTTCAGTATGCTGGTCTGTCCTTACTTTCTAGGGATAAATCCCGTTGGGTTCAGGTGTATAATTCTTTCAGTATGCCATTCTTTAGTTTTGTCTTGAAACATTTTAAAAAATGGTTATTTTGTTTATATAATGACAGTATTAGTTAGTGACAGTATTAGTAAATGACAGAGGCTATATTCATTTCATAGAGAGTTTATATAGTGTGGTATTTCAGTTCTTTCTTTTGACCTCATGTTTATATATTGACTTGCTTGGATTATGCCTGATTTAAGGGAGTATATTGTTCTCCTAAAGCTACAGGCAGATCCATAGTATACATGAGTGGCTTAATGTCAGATATACAGTTAAATGTTGTTGAGTTTGATACATTTTTCAGTTGTAGTATAAAGGAGGCATATTCTGCAATTAGGACATAGCTAAATTGTCATTTTGTGATATTCTGAATTATAATTCTCAGCTTAATTTATTTTTGCTCAAAAAGATGCTATACCTTTTGCTGTTCAGCCACCAAGTTGTGTTTGACTTTGCAGCCACTTGGACTACAGCATGCCAGGCTTCCTGTCCTTTACTGTCTTTAGGAGTAAAGATTTTAATTTTTGATGGCATTATAAATGTAAGCATAAATGGAATTGTTCATTTTCAGATTGTTATACATGGCAACACAACTTACATTTGTATGTTTATTTTTTAATCATACAAGTTTGCTAAATTTTAAAAATTAGTGCTAAACTCTCTGCATGTATGTAATAAATACAGACAGTTTTATTTCTTTTCCTATTTGGATGCCATTTGTTTCTTTTTCTTGCCTGACTGTTGTGGTTTCTAGTACTGTGTTGAAAAGAAGTGGTGAAAGTAGGCCTCCTTAACTCCTTCCAGAGTTTAGAAAAAAGCTTTCAGCCTATCACTATTAAGTATATTTGCTGTGGGGTTTTCATATATGGTCTCTGTCATTAAGATAGTTTCCTTTTCCTAGTTTGTCAAATATTTCAGTCTGAAATAGTGTCAGATTTTGTAAAGTGCTTTTTCTGCATCATTTGAGATGAGATGATCATGCATTTTTTCCCCTTTGTTCATTAATACGGTGCATTACATTGATTGATTTCAGTATGCTGGTCTGTCCTTACTTTCTAGGGATAAATCCCGTTGGGTTCAGGTGTATAATTCTTTCAGTATGCCATTCTTTAGTTTTGTCTTGAAACATTTTAAAAAATGGTTATTTTGTTTATATAATGACAGTATTAGTTAGTGACAGTATTAGTAAATGACAGAGGCTATATTCATTTCATAGAGAGTTTATATAGTGTGGTATTTCAGTTCTTTCTTTTGACCTCATGTTTATATATTGACTTGCTTGGATTATGCCTGATTTAAGGGAGTATATTGTTCTCCTAAAGCTACAGGCAGATCCATAGTATACATGAGTGGCTTAATGTCAGATATACAGTTAAATGTTGTTGAGTTTGATACATTTTTCAGTTGTAGTATAAAGGAGGCATATTCTGCAATTAGGACATAGCTAAATTGTCATTTTGTGATATTCTGAATTATAATTCTCAGCTTAATTTATTTTTGCTCAAAAAGATGCTATACCTTTTGCTGTTCAGCCACCAAGTTGTGTTTGACTTTGCAGCCACTTGGACTACAGCATGCCAGGCTTCCCTGTCCTTTACTGTCTTTAGGAGTAAAGGACTGATTTTATTTTCCTCTGTATAATTCAATTGATAGTTGTTACTCATAAGAATATTTCCCATGTATAATATCCAGTTTTTGTGTGTTACAACAGGCAATGCTTAGTTGTCTTTATTATATATAATTCTTTAATCCTTATATTTGACAAAGTTTGCATCTTGACATACCTACTTAAAACTAAAAATGCTCAGTTTATAGTTTATAACAGTCATGTGAGAATTTATCTCCCTGTGCTACTCTTTTTGGCTTAGTGCTCAGCTTTTGCTTCTTACCCCATTAGAACTACTTCCTCTCAGTGTGTATAAATAACACAGTATCTGTTGCATCATATTTATCTCTCTTCATATACTATTACACAGATATTTGTATTCCCAAATTCATATATAGACTTGCTATGATGACGAGTTTAAATAGGTGGGATCATTATATATACTCTCTGCATCTTTTCACCAATAGTACCGTAGAGAATCGCCCATCTAAGGGGTAGCTTTACTAGCCATCTGAAGTACAACTCTAATTCATTATTTTTGTGACTCCAAAAGAATGCGTCATGGTGTGTTGTATAACATTTATTTAACCATTCCCACATTTATGGAAGTATTGTCTTTCTAGTTCATTGTCATTTAGAACAGTATTGCATCTTTGAATATATGTCTTTACTTCCAGATGGTTTTATTTCTGTGTAATAGATTTCCCGAAGTAGAACTGCTGGGTTGAAGGGTTTTTATTTAAATAGATGTTGCCAAATTGCTTTCTACGAAATTTTTCCACAAGCAGTATGTGATAATACTCTTTCTCCTACACCTCTGCCAGGAATTGGGCTATAGCTTTTTAAACCTTTGCCAGCCTAATAGGTGTAATGTTCATTTCACCATTATTTTTCATTTGAATTTCCCTGAGTACTAATGAATTTGGGCATCTTGTAGTATTTGTAGACATTTGATTTTCCTCTTCTGTGAATTATTATTTTGATACTCTTTCTGCCAAATTCTATTTCATATTATAAGAGCTCACTGTGTCTTAAAACATTACTACTTCATTGCCTCTGTTACAGATGTTTTTATTTCTCCCCAGGTACAAAATCTTTTTATGTGAATTCCTTTATACTTTTTTAGTTTTGAATTGTGAATAAGATGTTTATTAGATTTTTTTCCTGCAAGATTTTTATTGTTATTTTTTACACTTACTTGTTTTGAACTTATTTTTGTATGTCTTATATTAGGGCACCCAGTGTTTCTTCAAGATTACCAACACTTTAAAAAAATAAAGCCATCCATTTCCCTGTAACTTGAGTGATTGCCCTTATTTTATTCAAAATTTTCAATTTTATGATACTTTTTTTCCTCAATGTATTTTACTGATATTGTTCTGTTTTTATACTAATACCGAGTACTTTTCTCTGACAGTAATATGTTTTCGTTTTAGAAGAGGGTTCTAACTTAACCTTCTTTCATCTTTGGATTGCAGCATTAGTATATATAAAAATTTTCCCCAATTATATAGACTTGCTATGATGACGAGTTTAAATAGGTGGGATCATTATATATACTCTCTGCATCTTTTCACCAATAGTACCGTAGAGAATCGCCCATCTAAGGGGTAGCTTTACTAGCCATCTGAAGTACAACTCTAATTCATTATTTTTGTGACTCCAAAAGAATGCGTCATGGTGTGTTGTATAACATTTATTTAACCATTCCCACATTTATGGAAGTATTGTCTTTCTAGTTCATTGTCATTTAGAACAGTATTGCATCTTTGAATATATGTCTTTACTTCCAGATGGTTTTATTTCTGTGTAATAGATTTCCCGAAGTAGAACTGCTGGGTTGAAGGGTTTTTATTTAAATAGATGTTGCCAAATTGCTTTCTACGAAATTTTTCCACAAGCAGTATGTGATAATACTCTTTCTCCTACACCTCTGCCAGGAATTGGGCTAGAGCTTTTTAAACCTTTGCCAGCCTAATAGGTGTAATGTTCATTTCACCATTATTTTTCATTTGAATTTCCCTGAGTACTAATGAATTTGGGCATCTTGTAGTATTTGTAGACATTTGATTTTCCTCTTCTGTGAATTATTATTTTGATACTCTTTCTGCCAAATTCTATTTCATATTATAAGAGCTCACTGTGTCTTAAAACATTACTACTTCATTGCCTCTGTTACAGATGTTTTTATTTCTCCCCAGGTACAAAATCTTTTTATGTGAATTCCTTTATACTTTTTTAGTTTTGAATTGTGAATAAGATGTTTATTAGATTTTTTTCCTGCAAGATTTTTATTGTTATTTTTTACACTTACTTGTTTTGAACTTATTTTTGTATGTCTTATATTAGGGCACCCAGTGTTTCTTCAAGATTACCAACACTTTAAAAAAATAAAGCCATCCATTTCCCTGTAACTTGAGTGATTGCCCTTATTTTATTCAAAATTTTCAATTTTATGATACTTTTTTTCCTCAATGTATTTTACTGATATTGTTCTGTTTTTATACTAATACCGAGTACTTTTCTCTGACAGTAATATGTTTTCGTTTTAGAAGAGGGTTCTAACTTAACCTTCTTTCATCTTTGGATTGCAGCATTAGTATATATAAATGTGGTCATTTCTTCCTTAAAAATATAATGATTTAAAAGCCATTTGGATTCTGATTTGAGTTACATGAAATTCATTGATATAGGGGATAACTGATATCTCTGATAGTGCTTTCTAAATATATGATAATGTTTATAATAAGAACATATGCTTTCTTTATGTTTATATTTAGTTTCAGATTGTTTAATTCATTCAAAAGTATTGTATAGGTCTTGATGCTTTTGTGAGGAGAACATTTTATTCCCATCTATGTTGCTATGGTTATTCTTCCTCCAGTACAAAAACTGTTGATTTTTGTATATTTCTCTTTTGTCCAACCATCAGCTGGTAAATGGATTAAAAACAGTGTGGTGTGCAGCAAAATATTATTTATCCATAGAAAGAAACCAAGTGTTGATTTGTGCTTTATATAATATAGATGAAGCTTGAAAACATTATGCTAAATAAAAAGAGTCAAACCCAGAAGTTCACATAGTGTATGATTCCATTTATATGAAAATGTTCAGAATAGGCAAATCCAGAGAGACAGAAATTATGCATTAGTATTTGTCAGGGGCTAAGGCTAGCAGAAATGAGAAATTACTGCTAATGGGTGTAGGGTATCTTTTGGGAATAGGGTATCTTTTGGGAATAATGAAAATGTTCTGAATTAGTTAGTGGAATTAGTTAGTGGTGATGATTATACAACCTCATGAATAAACTAAACATTATTGAATTGTATACTTAAAGTATACAAGATTGAATTTTATGATGTGTGAAGTATATCTCAGTGTTTAAAAAGCAATGGTGACTGTTTTTGTTTGTATGACTTAGCATTGGATTTGGTATTAGGTAACAGAAAACCGGACAGCCTTGGCTTGACAAAATAGGACTGCATTTTTCTTGAATAATTGACTTGTATTGTTTCACAGACACTGTGATATAGATTCGCCCATTACTAATTCTTGCTAAGATTACCAACACTTTAAAAAAATAAAGCCATCCATTTCCCTGTAACTTGAGTGATTGCCCTTATTTTATTCAAAATTTTCAATTTTATGATACTTTTTTTCCTCAATGTATTTTACTGATATTGTTCTGTTTTTATACTAATACCGAGTACTTTTCTCTGACAGTAATATGTTTTCGTTTTAGAAGAGGGTTCTAACTTAACCTTCTTTCATCTTTGGATTGCAGCATTAGTATATATAAATGTGGTCATTTCTTCCTTAAAAATATAATGATTTAAAAGCCATTTGGATTCTGATTTGAGTTACATGAAATTCATTGATATAGGGGATAACTGATATCTCTGATAGTGCTTTCTAAATATATGATAATGTTTATAATAAGAACATATGCTTTCTTTATGTTTATATTTAGTTTCAGATTGTTTAATTCATTCAAAAGTATTGTATAGGTCTTGATGCTTTTGTGAGGAGAACATTTTATTCCCATCTATGTTGCTATGGTTATTCTTCCTCCAGTACAAAAACTGTTGATTTTTGTATATTTCTCTTTTGTCCAACCATCAGCTGGTAAATGGATTAAAAACAGTGTGGTGTGCAGCAAAATATTATTTATCCATAGAAAGAAACCAAGTGTTGATTTGTGCTTTATATAATATAGATGAAGCTTGAAAACATTATGCTAAATAAAAAGAGTCAAACCCAGAAGTTCACATAGTGTATGATTCCATTTATATGAAAATGTTCAGAATAGGCAAATCCAGAGAGACAGAAATTATGCATTAGTATTTGTCAGGGGCTAAGGCTAGCAGAAATGAGAAATTACTGCTAATGGGTGTAGGGTATCTTTTGGGAATAGGGTATCTTTTGGGAATAATGAAAATGTTCTGAATTAGTTAGTGGAATTAGTTAGTGGTGATGATTATACAACCTCATGAATAAACTAAACATTATTGAATTGTATACTTAAAGTATACAAGATTGAATTTTATGATGTGTGAAGTATATCTCAGTGTTTAAAAAGCAATGGTGACTGTTTTTGTTTGTATGACTTAGCATTGGATTTGGTATTAGGTAACAGAAAACCGGACAGCCTTGGCTTGACAAAATAGGACTGCATTTTTCTTGAATAATTGACTTGTATTGTTTCACAGACACTGTGATATAGAGTATATACGCCCATTACTAATTCTTGGCTTCTTTGTCATGTGTGCATGTGGTTGATACAGCTCCAAGCACAGGAAGATAGAGGAAGGGGAAGCAACAGTGGTTGTATCAGTAACTCCAAGGTAGTTCAAATCTCAAGGCTGGACCTTGTTAAATGGTCACTCTTGACTGGAATTTGGTCGGAGAATAGGTAGTCAGGAGTGAGATTTGGGTCAGAAAGTTTGACACATGAGCTTTCCCATCCAGATCTTTATTTGAACTAGTGTCATTTAACATTTAACAGTTAAAAAAGACATTCATTGTTGCTTTTTTAGTTTCAGTTATATTCAGGTTGTTTTCCTAGTTTATTTAGTTTTTTTGTTTTAAAGTAGTTCTTTATAGTTTTCAGGGGTTGTTATAGCATTTTTTAATTTATGATAAGGGGAAGATGGAACTAATCATGGAAGAGTCCCTTTAGTTTTGTTTTTTAACAGCTTTATTCAGTTAGGATTGACATACAATAAAGTGTACACATTTAGATTGTACAGTTTGTTAGAATTTGACATAATTTATGCATCTGTGAAAACTGCAATTAAACTTTTTTTTTATTAGTGCCCCTCCTTTTTATTGAGATACAGTTGATGTGTAACATTATATTAGTTTCAAGTATACAGCATGATATTTGAATATTTTGCACAGTGGTCATCAAAATAAGTCTAGTAAATGCCCATCAACACACAGAGTTTACAGGGTTTTTTTTTTATTGTGATAAGAACTTTTAGTACGCTGAATAAACTATGTAATACAACATTATTAATTGTAGTCACCATGCTGTACTTGGACTTTTATTTTATAACTAGATCTTTGTGCCTTTTGGTCACCTTCACCCATTTTGCCTACCCTGACTTCCTGCCTCTGACAACCACCCATCCCCTGTCTGTATTTATGAGTTTGTTGTTCTGTTCTGTTTTAAAATATTTAGATTCCACATTTAAGAGATCATGTAGTGTTTGTCTTTCTTTGTTTGACTTATAATGCCGCTGTCATCCATCCATTTTTCACAACTAACAGCATTTTCTTTTTTATAGATAGATAACACTTAATTGCATATATAGATACATGTAATCTATGTGCACACACATACACACACACACACACACACAGATGGAATGTTTTCTTTATATAGCATAAAATCTAAGTTGCTTCCTCCCATGTTTTGGATATTGTAAATAATGCTCCAGTGAACATGAGGATGCAGATCTCTTCAAGATAGTGTTTTCGTTTTCTTTGGACAAATACCCAGAAGTAGAAGTGCAAGATCAAGTTCTATTTTATAATTTTTGGGGAACTTTCATACTGTTTTCTGTAGTGGTTGCACCAATTTATATTCCCATTGACAGTATACATATGGTCCCTTTTCTCTGTATTCTCACCAAGACTTACTTATTTCTCTTTTTGGTAACAGCCAAAGATTGGACATGACTTAGCAACTGGACAACAAATTTCTAATAGACTTGAAGTGATAACTTATTTTGGTTTGATTAGCATTTCCCTAATGGTTAGTTACATTGAGTGTCTTTTCACGTACCTGTTGGCCATAGATAGGTCTTTGAAAACATTAGCTACTCAGATATTCTACTCATTTTTTAAATTTATTTTTTATTTGAAAGATAATTGCTTTACCGGGTTTTCTACTCATTTTTTAAAATAAATTTTGGCCTCTTTTATTTTTTTTTAATATATATAATTTATTTATTTTCATCCATCTTTAATCTTTGACCTGTGTGGGCCTCCCCTCGCATGTAGCCTCTTGCGTTTCAAGTATACAGCATGATATTTGAATATTTTGCACAGTGGTCATCAAAATAAGTCTAGTAAATGCCCATCAACACACAGAGTTTACAGGGTTTTTTTTTTATTGTGATAAGAACTTTTAGTACGCTGAATAAACTATGTAATACAACATTATTAATTGTAGTCACCATGCTGTACTTGGACTTTTATTTTATAACTAGATCTTTGTGCCTTTTGGTCACCTTCACCCATTTTGCCTACCCTGACTTCCTGCCTCTGACAACCACCCATCCCCTGTCTGTATTTATGAGTTTGTTGTTCTGTTCTGTTTTAAAATATTTAGATTCCACATTTAAGAGATCATGTAGTGTTTGTCTTTCTTTGTTTGACTTATAATGCCGCTGTCATCCATCCATTTTTCACAACTAACAGCATTTTCTTTTTTATAGATAGATAACACTTAATTGCATATATAGATACATGTAATCTATGTGCACACACATACACACACACACACACACAGATGGAATGTTTTCTTTATATAGCATAAAATCTAAGTTGCTTCCTCCCATGTTTTGGATATTGTAAATAATGCTCCAGTGAACATGAGGATGCAGATCTCTTCAAGATAGTGTTTTCGTTTTCTTTGGACAAATACCCAGAAGTAGAAGTGCAAGATCAAGTTCTATTTTATAATTTTTGGGGAACTTTCATACTGTTTTCTGTAGTGGTTGCACCAATTTATATTCCCATTGACAGTATACATATGGTCCCTTTTCTCTGTATTCTCACCAAGACTTACTTATTTCTCTTTTTGGTAACAGCCAAAGATTGGACATGACTTAGCAACTGGACAACAAATTTCTAATAGACTTGAAGTGATAACTTATTTTGGTTTGATTAGCATTTCCCTAATGGTTAGTTACATTGAGTGTCTTTTCACGTACCTGTTGGCCATAGATAGGTCTTTGAAAACATTAGCTACTCAGATATTCTACTCATTTTTTAAATTTATTTTTTATTTGAAAGATAATTGCTTTACCGGGTTTTCTACTCATTTTTTAAAATAAATTTTGGCCTCTTTTATTTTTTTTTAATATATATAATTTATTTATTTTCATCCATCTTTAATCTTTGACCTGTGTGGGCCTCCCATCGCAAGTGGCCTCTCTTGCTGGGAATATACATGTATGTGAACAACAAAACTTGGTAAAAATATAAAAAAAGATAAAAAAATTAATGAGAAAAAAAAAGAATAAATACAGATGACAAATAAAAAAACAAACAAAAACCCCAGAGCACCAGCTCTGGGCACACGCACTCCAGAGTGCTGGCTCTGTAGTTGGACACACCAGTCCAGCTGTTCTCCAGCATTTGGATCCTCCCAGGCCAAGGATCGAATCTGTGTCCCCTGCACTGCAAGGCGGACTCTACCCACTGGACCACCAGGGAAGCACTCTACACATTTTTAAGTTGGATTTTTTTTTTTTTTTTTGCTATTGAGTTGTATGAGTTATTTATGTTTTTTTGATATTATTCTAGTATTGAGTATATGGTTTACAGATATTCTCTCCCATACAGTAGGTTGCTTTTTTACTTTGTTGATGGTTTTCTTTGTTGTATAGAAAATTTTTAGCATAATATTGTCCCACTTGTTTGTTTTTGCTTTTGTGGCCTTTGCTTGTGGCATCCAAATCTAACAAAAACCTTCTGTTTTTAAAACATTGTGAGGAGTGATGAAAACTGAATAGTGTGAATAATGTGGAACAGAAGAGATTTTGGGGCAAGTGAAATGAACCACCACTAACCACACAAAAGGCCAGTCTTTATCCAAAGAAGGCAATTGTGGGAATAAAAAGAGACCACTGTGGAAATCACTATACATATGGTCCCTTTTCTCTGTATTCCCCTTACTTATTTCTCTTTTTGGTAACAGCCAAAGATTGGACATGACTTAGCAACTGGACAACAAATTTCTAATAGACTTGAAGTGATAACTTATTTTGGTTTGATTAGCATTTCCCTAATGGTTAGTTACATTGAGTGTCTTTTCACGTACCTGTTGGCCATAGATAGGTCTTTGAAAACATTAGCTACTCAGATATTCTACTCATTTTTTAAATTTATTTTTTATTTGAAAGATAATTGCTTTACCGGGTTTTCTACTCATTTTTTAAAATAAATTTTGGCCTCTTTTATTTTTTTTTAATATATATAATTTATTTATTTTCATCCATCTTTAATCTTTGACCTGTGTGGGCCTCCCATCGCAAGTGGCCTCTCTTGCTGGGAATATACATGTATGTGAACAACAAAACTTGGTAAAAATATAAAAAAAGATAAAAAAATTAATGAGAAAAAAAAAGAATAAATACAGATGACAAATAAAAAAACAAACAAAAACCCCAGAGCACCAGCTCTGGGCACACGCACTCCAGAGTGCTGGCTCTGTAGTTGGACACACCAGTCCAGCTGTTCTCCAGCATTTGGATCCTCCCAGGCCAAGGATCGAATCTGTGTCCCCTGCACTGCAAGGCGGACTCTACCCACTGGACCACCAGGGAAGCACTCTACACATTTTTAAGTTGGATTTTTTTTTTTTTTTTTGCTATTGAGTTGTATGAGTTATTTATGTTTTTTTGATATTATTCTAGTATTGAGTATATGGTTTACAGATATTCTCTCCCATACAGTAGGTTGCTTTTTTACTTTGTTGATGGTTTTCTTTGTTGTATAGAAAATTTTTAGCATAATATTGTCCCACTTGTTTGTTTTTGCTTTTGTGGCCTTTGCTTGTGGCATCCAAATCTAACAAAAACCTTCTGTTTTTAAAACATTGTGAGGAGTGATGAAAACTGAATAGTGTGAATAATGTGGAACAGAAGAGATTTTGGGGCAAGTGAAATGAACCACCACTAACCACACAAAAGGCCAGTCTTTATCCAAAGAAGGCAATTGTGGGAATAGAAGAGAGTCCTTTGTATGAGCTCACTGTGGAAAATTCAACAATTAATTCCAATAAGTATTAATTAAGTATTAACTCCAATAAGTCTCCTAGTTAGATCAGCTGAAAGTAGCACTTGATGAAAAGCATCTGAGTTGATCAACAGGAAATGCATAATCTTACGTCAGGATAATTCACAGCTACTTGTTTCTTTGGTGACCAAGCAAAAACTGTTACAACTTGGCTGTGAAGTTCTGATTAATCTGCTGTATTCACCAGACAGTACACTTTCAGATTTCCATTTATTTTGATCTTTACAAAATTCTCTCAATGAGAAAATATTTCTACTCCCTGGAAGATTGTAAAAGGTACCTGGTACAGTTCTTTGCTCCTAAAGATGAAAAATTTGGGAAAGATGGAATTATGAAGTTGCCTGAAAAATGGCAGAAAGTAGTAGAACAAAATGGTGAATATATTGTTCACAGAGTTCTTGTTGAAAATGACAAATGTGCCCTTTATTTTTACTTTAGGGAGCTTTTTGGCAAACCCAATAAAAATGAACTTCTTGAACGTTTGTGGATATAAGTTTTCATTTCCATAAATATCGCCAGTTTGCATTGTCTAAAAATGTCATTTTTCTGTATAACTACTTTATCGTTATATCTGAGAAAAATAGCTGTGATTTTTTTTTTCTCTCTCTCTCTCTTTTTTTTTTTTCTTCTCCAGTATACTGTTTAGGTCATATTCAAATTTTCCTAGTTGATTCCAAAGATCTTCTTTCATAGTGTATTTTCCTCCCCTTGTGTGTATGGATAATCGACCATGTCAAGGCCGATGGTTATGTCTTTGTCCTTTTGTAATCTAGACTAATGCATGGTCTGTTTCCTGTAAGATACTGACTTTTTATCAGACGAGGCTATTTAAAACATATCAACTGTTTTTTTTCTTTAATTGTTTCAGAGATCTTCTTTAACTTGTTCCTATCTTCTGTATTCCTTCTGAACTGAAAACATCGAATGACTGTGTTTCTTTAAACTTTTTTATTATAACTAATTTATACGCTAAGCTCTCTTCCCCCTCTGATAATGTAAGTATGTTCTGAGCCCAGGATGAGTAGAGATTTCATTTCTTACTTTGTTTTTGGGAGGAAAAATGGTGTTAATTATAATACATTGTAAGTATATAATTATTAGATAATGTATTATGTAATATGTTAGAACATGTGAATTGTAAGATCTAAAAGGAGTAGAAGGTTTAACCCAGATGAATTTACGTCGTCAAAAATGACCAGTTGAAACTCATATATATGGAATCTAATTAGATGGCCATGATAACACACACAGTGAACTCATAGAAAAACAGAGAATAGACATAAGGACACTGAGGGAAACAAGCAGTGAGAGGGAGGCATAGAGGAAGTAGCATTGAAACCTATACTGGCACGTGTGGAAGAGATAGCTATTGTCCTTGTGCTAAGGGAATAGGAGTGCCTACAATCACTTGGGGCAATGGTCCGGAGGGGAGGGAGGGGAGGAACTGGGTGGGTGGTGGGGGGACCAGGGATATGCATATGAATGATCTGGGAACATACATGTCGGTGAACAAGAAAACTCTGTAAAATCTTTAAAATAAAGAATAATAAAAAAAAATGACCAGTTGATGTAGGACTTAGAAAACTGTAGTATAATGACTCCAACAGACTCTATTTTAAACTGTATTTTTATATCTGCTATAATGTTACTACCTCAATATTTTAATCTCTTTTCATAACATATCTAAGGAGACAGGGGGGTAGTTTTTCATTTCAAAGCCTGCCCATTAGATGAGACAGTTTTTGGTCTCCAATCTTGTTTTCCCTTTGTGAAAAAAAAAACAACAAAAAACCCACTGGCTAAATTCAGAACAATTTTAAGATCAAAAGAATAACTATAATTGACTATAGAAAATGTAACAACTGTGACTCCACAGAGGTACTCAAAAAGACAAAATGAGAGAGAAACTGACTTTCTACCATAGGAATGTTCATTGGAGAAACTTCTTATTCTGAAAATATGGTTAAGTAAAGGTAAAGAATTAAGCATTTCTGCTGCAGTTTTAGGAAGAGCAATAGTTTATCCTTGCTTGTAGGGGAAATTCTTTTCTTTTTTTTTTTTTTGTAATTGAAAAATGCCAGTGAATAACTCTGAAAGAAATATTGAAAATTACCATTTTGCAGTCACTAACAAAATAGCTGATTCAGATAAGGATCATTGGTGGATTCTAATGCCATTACATGAAAGATATGATGGGCAATAATATCATCCCACAAATTGCAAAGGGAAAGATCTGTTAAATCTTAGCCGTCTTATTAACTAAATGATCAGGTACATCATTGCTAACAGTAGAAAAAGTTTTTATTTATTTTCTCACTTCAGCAGAAACATAGAAGGTACACAACATTACTTTTAAAATATCTGGGAAAAAAAGATGTTTAACCATAAATTAATGAAGGATTTAAGACAGTTTTCAGTTCACAGGACGTGAATACTCCATGTTGATTTACTGTCTGCAGTCTCTTTTGCCTTATATCTGAATTAACTAGTTTAGACAGCCTCTTTACTGGGTCTTTGTCTAACCCTACTCTTGTATTCAAAATCAGAAGTTTATCTGTTGCACTAATTCTCTGTTTCTTCTTTTGACTTGGGTGTGTGTGTGTATGTCTATGTGGAGTGCGTGTGTGTTTGAGGTGGAGTGTGTGTGTTTGTTTCATTGTCTATGCTAAAGCCTTTGACTGTGTAGATCGCAACAAACTGTGGAAAATTCTGAAAGAGATGGGAATACCAGATCACCTTACCTGCCTCCTGCAAATCCTGTATGCAGGACAAGAAGCAACAGTTAGAACTGGGTATGGAGCAATGGACTGGTTGTAAATTGGGAAAGGAGTCACGGCTGTATATTGTCACAATGCGTATTTAATTTATATGCAGAGTCCATCATGCAAAATGCTGGACTGGATGAAGCATAAGCTGAAATCCAGATTGTCAGGCGAAATATCAATAACTTCAGGTATGCAGATGACACCACCTTTATGGCAGAAAGCTAAGAGGAACTAAAGAGCCTCTTGTTAAGGGTGAAAGAGGAAAGTGAAAAAGCTGGCTTAAAACTCAGCATTCAAAAAACGAAGAGCATGGCATCTGATCCCATCAGTTCATGGCAAATAGATGGGGAAACAGTAACAGACTTCATTTTCTTGGGCTGCAAAATCACTGTGGATCGTGACTGCAGCCCTGAAATAAAAGACACCTGCCCTTTGAAAGAAAAGCTATGACAAACCTAGACAGCATATTAAAAAGCAGAGACATCACTTTTCCAACAAAGGTCCATCTAGTCAAAGCTATGGATTTCCCAATAGTCATGTGTCGATGTGAGAACTGGACCATAAAGAAGGCTGAGTACTGAAGAGTTGATGATGCCTTTGAACTGTGGTGTTGGAGAAGACTTGGGAGTCCTTTAGACTGGAAGGAGATCAAACCAGTCAATCCTAAAGGAAATCAAACCTGAATATTCATTGGAAGGGCTGACGCTGAAGCTCCAGTACTTTGGCCACCTGATGCGAAGAGCCAGCTCACAGGAAAAGACTCTTAATACTGGGAAAGATTGAGGACAGGGGGAGAAGCAGGTAACATAGGATGAGATGGTTGGATGGCATCATCAGTACAATTGACGTGAATTTAAGGAGATTCTGGGAGATAGTGAAGGACAAGGAAGCCAGTCCATGGGGTCACAGAGTTAGACATGACTTAGTAACTGAATGGCAGCAACATTTTTCTTAGTGCTGTCAAAGGAATTATCTATAGATATGTTGGGCCCAGACATTAGCTTTATCTTTTACATCTTATCCATCTGCAGCTGTGAAGATAATAGTAGGTTGTATTCAGAACCAAATAGAGTATGAGATAGTGCCTCTCATAGGTATATAAAGCATTTGGAAGAGAAAAAACATGAGCTATAAGATATATACACATTTTGGTCAATTTATTTTAAAGAGAAAAAAGCTTATTTAACAATTGAGCCTCTTTGAGCTGTTTCTCACATAATCTTTAAAGATGCAAAACAGACAGTTCACCAAGAGCTGGAAATTTCACCCATTTTTGAAACTGTTGGTGTGTTTCAGTTAATATTTATCACAGCCTATATTGGGATACATTATTTTTCTTCAAAGTAGAAGTGGGTTAAAAAAAAAATCTAAAGTTCTCGCTCTTTTCTTTAAAGTGAATGTATTTTTATTCTGGTAAATAAGAGTTCTTGAAAGACTGGTTGAGTTTTGCAAGAGCCTTATTACTAAGGTAGTCTAAAACTCGCTTACAGTGTTTTCCCTTGGCTTTGTCACTTACTCGCTTGGGGACCTTGGCTTTATACATCAATTTCTGTGTTTATTAAATGGAAATGCTAGAAGCTTTTTTGGCTCTTGGGTTGGGGAAACCAAACAGTAATGTGAAATTATGTGCTTTTTACTACATATGTTGTTGATAATACTGAAGGAGTCTGTAAAATCAAAATGACTTGTAATTTGATTGTAAATTGTTACTGACACATGTGTTCAAATCACTGAACATTTCCTGAAAATTATGTAATATGTCTTAGTTATTTGGGTGCTTCTATTAGTAATAAGTACCATGGTTTCATTAGTTGACTGTAAAGATGTTATTTAGAATAATGAAATTCAGGTATTGTTCCGTAATGGGCAGAGTACTCTGAAGTGAATGTTAAATTTTTAATGTGATTTGTGTGTGGGGGTGATGAGTATATTCCTTTTTTTTTAAATTCAAACATAATTGATTCACAGTATGTGAGTTTTGGGTGTATAGCTGAGTGATTCAGTTATATATGTGTGTGTGTATGTATATACATTAGATTCTTTTCTCTTACAGGTTACTACAAAATACTGAATATAATTCTCTCTGCTATATAGTTAGGTCCTTGCTGGTTATGTACTTTATATAGAGTAGTAGGTATATATTAATCCCAAACTCCTGATTTAACTACCTCATCTTCCCCTTTTGTAACCATAAATTTGTTGTATAAGTTTATGGGTCTTTTTTTGTTTTGTATATACATTTATTTGCATTTTTTTTTTTTTTAGAGTCCACATATAAGAGACTTTGTCTTTTAAGGGTAATTTTATTAGTTGGTATTAATAAACAACTATTAGACACCAAATACTTTTTTGAAGTAATAAATAGATCTGAAGTTGTGGAAAGAGACAGTTCAGGGCTATAAATGATGAGAAAATTTACTTTTCTTGATTGCCAGTATCTTGTAATGGGAATTGTAAAAAGTATAGAAAATATAAGCAGAAAAAAATGAAAATCTCACTACAGAGTAGGTTAGAAGAGTTTGATGTTTATCCTTGTAGCCTTTTATGTTTCTGTTACAGGCTTGCATGCAAGCACAAGATTAATTCTAAACAAAATTTGTTATTTTTTTCAATAACAAGTTACTTTTTGTGGCAGAGATCTTTTTGAATTCCTTATAGCATTGCAGCCATTTCTTCAAACTAATTTTAGGGACAAATATAGTAATTAAAACAGGTTACAGTGGAGTTTCTTTGTTGAAGATTGGATGGAAATACAAAACTTCAGTATTTGGCTTTCTTCACTAGCCTGAACAATCTGCCTTGGATATACCTCTGAAGAACTCTAGGGCTTTCTATAGGAAATGTAATTTGACGGTTAGGGCTTACTAACATTCTTTTTTTTTTTTTTTCGGACTATTTTTTAAAAAAATTTTGGCCACTTTTATTGGTCTTTATTTATTTTCGTCCATTTCTGTTCTTTGGCCTGTGTGGGCCTCCCATCTAGTGGCCTCTCTCGCTCCAGAGCTCTGGCTTGGTAATTGGACACATCAGTCCAGCCGCTCCTCAGCACGTGGGATCCTCCCAGGCCAGGGATTGAACCGGATCCCCTTGTACTGCAAGGTGAAGTCTTTACCTACTGGACCACCAAGGAAGCCCTTCACTAACATTTCTGATGACTGTAGAGTATTCCCTTATACGGCATAACAGCCCTATAGGTATTCTTAATGTTAGCTGACATTCTTCAGGCTACAGATCCTTTGGGATTTGCTGCAGCCTTGAGGCGTGGCCACATTCTTCCTGGGCAGGTTTCTGCCAGTAACTGAGTACAGCAGGATACTAGGGTCTCTCTGATTCTTCCCAACATGGGACCTTTTTATGGCAATCTTTGCACCTTAGCCCCCTGTTGGGCTGGCAGACCAGAGCTGCACTCGTCTGAGGCTCATATGGTAGTCAGAACTGCATTGCAACCTGAAGGCTTTCTCTGCCTATTCAGTTCCTGTTCCTCCTCTTTTTCATTTTTTTTTTTTTTTTGTGGGGGGAGCACCTGCAATGGGGATATTCATTTGTGGACCAGGGATGGAACCTGAACCCCCTGTATTGGAAGCATGGAGTTTTTTTTTTTTTTTTCAAAGCAGAAAGTGAAGTTTATTAGAATGGGGGAAGGGAGAGCTGCTGCCAGTACAGCAGGCCGGTAGAGCAGGCTGGCTCAAGGGAGAACCAACATTCAGCAGGGGTCTTTGATCCATTTTATAGCTAGGGTCCAAGGAGCGGCATAGGATCTTAAGGATCCTTTACTCATTACTGGGTAGGGTAGAGTGATAGCTACAGTATGGGGGAGGAAAGGTCTGGTTTATCTCTTCTTGTATTCCAAGACCCTCCTGGTTTGGAAGCATGGAGCCTCCGCCCTTCATTCTTCATAGAGGTTTCTGATAGTGAATTTTAAACTTTTAACTCCATTTTGGGTCTGATTCCCAGAAAACCTGACCTGCCTCACATCCAGGTGGGGTGGTGTTTACTAAATATTTTTAAGTGTTATAGATGGAGTGCGTGTGCATGGTTTTAAAAAAGCAAAGAAATGCACAAAATGAAAAATAAAATACCAGCCTCTTTTCCAAAATCCTCATAAAACCATTTTTATGAGTTAATTTTTATGAGGTAAATTAACCAGACAAGTTAATTTTTATACCAGTGTCATATTTATGCTTACTATTTTTTGACTGATCAACTCCAGGTTGTATGCTATCTTACTTTTTTGAAAGCTCAGGGAATAAGTGTATCTGACTTTCCTTTTATCATTCATCCTCCATCTTTTATTTTTTGTTAACTTGTGACATTATTACTTTTACCTCATCAAAGTTTTGTTTAGACTTAGTTATAAAATCTTTAATTCAGGGTGGGATGGGGAAAGCACAGGTGAAAAAAATAGAATCCGTTATACTGTGTTTTCACTATAAATTGGCTTTAAAATGAATTTTAAACATTAGCATCTGCTTTATTATAATTATATAATTTAATTGGCAACCAAGTGATTTGTTGAAACTATAAAGGAAGAATGTAATTCTATGTATTTTAGCTTCTGCCAGAGAAAGTCTTCAGGTTTCATTATAATGTTCAGCTGTATGTGTTCCTTCGTCCTCATGTTGTCGTCTTCCATGGTTAACAACACAAGCCACAGTACTTTGAATTGAATCTCAATATCAGTAGTTAGGGTAATGTGATCTTGAGCAAGTTACTTAAACTCTCAACTTAAGATTTCTGATCTACAAAATTGGTGCATTGTTCAGTCACTAAGTCATATCTAATTCTTTGTGACGCCATGATTTACAGCATGGCAGGCTTCCCTGTCCTTCATTATCTCTTGGAGTCTGCTTAAACTCATGTCCATTGGTTGATGATGCCATCCAACCTTCTTATCCTCTGTCACCCACTTCTCCTCCTGCCCTCAGCCTTTCCCAGTATCAGGGTCTTTTCCAGTGAGGTGGCTGTTTTCATCGTGTTGTGGCCAGAGTATTGGAATATCGGCTTCAGTATCAGTCCTTCCAGTAGTTCCTTTAGGATTGACTAGTTTAATGTCCTTGCTGTCCAAGGGACTCCCAGGAGTCTTCTCTAGCACCACAGTTTGAAAGAATCAATTCTTTGGTGCTTAGCCTTCTTTATGGTCCAACTCTAACATGAATACATGACTACTGGAAAAACTAGAAGTTTGACTAGATGGATCTTTGTCAGCATAGTGATGTCTCTACTTTTTACTATGCTGTCTAGATTTGTCATAGCTTTCCTTTCAAGGAGCAGTAGCTTCAGTCACCGTCCGCAGTGATTTTGGAGTCCAAGAAAATAAAATCTGCCACTGTTTCCATTTTTTCCCTCAACTATTTGCCATGAAGAGATGGGACCAGATGCCTCATCTTTGTGTTTTCAGTGTTGAGTTTTAAGCCAGCTTTTTTGCTCTCCTTTTTCACCTTTGTTGGGGGCTCTTTAGTTTCTCTTTGCTTTCTGTCATAAGAGTGGTATCATCTGCATATCTGAGGTTGTTCATACTTCTCCTGGCAGTCTTAATTCCAGTTTATGGATTCCTCCAGTCTGCATTTCACATGATGTACTCTGCATAGAAGTGAAATAATCAGAGTTATAATAAACAACCTTAATGTACTTCTGGCCCAGTTTTGAATCAGTTGATTGTTTTCTGTGCAGTTCAGGCTTTTGCTTAAACCTGCACAGAGGTCTTTTAGGGGACAGGCAAGATGGTCAGGTATTCCCATCTCTTTCACACTTTTCCTCAGCTTGTTGTGATCTACACAGTCAGAGGCTTTCCTGTAGTCTGTGAATTAGAAGTAGAGGTTTTTTTCTGGAATACACATGCTTTTTTCATGCTCCAGCAGATACTGGCAATTTGATCTCTGGTTTGTCTGCCTTTTCTAAATGCAGCTTTTCTGTCTGGAAGTTCTTGAGTCACATGCTGTTGAAACCTAACTTGAAGGATTTTATGTTGCTAACATGTGAAATGAGTGCTATTGTTCAGTAGTTTGAATATTCTTTGGCATTGCCCTTCTTTGGGATTGGAATGAAAACTGACCTTTTTCACTCCTGAGGCCATTGCCGAGTTTTCCAAATTTGCTGCCATATTGAGTACAGCACTTTAATATAAGCATCATTTTAGGATTTGAAATAGCACAACTGGAATTCCATCACCTCTGCTAGTTTTGTTCCTGGTAATGCTAAGGCCCTCTTGACTTCACTCTCAAGGATGTCTGACTCTAGGTGAGTGATCACACTGCCATGGTTATCTGGGTCATTAGGATCTTTTTTTGTACAATTCTTCATTGTATTTTTGTGATCTGTTCTTAATATTTCCTGCTTATGTCAGGTCTTTGCCATTTCTGTCCTTTATTGTGCCCATCTTTGCATGAAATGTTCCCTTGGTATCTTTAATTTTCTTGAAGAGATCTGTGGTCTTTCCCATTCTGTTGTTTTTCTCTGTTTGTTTGCATTGTTCATTTAAGGAAGCTTTCTTACCTGTCCTTGCTGTGCTCTGGAACTCTGCATTCAGATGGGTATATATTTCTTTTTCTCCTTTGCCTTTCTTCTTTTCTCAACTATTTGTAAGGCCTTCTCAGACAACTACTTTGCCTTCTTGCATTTTTTTTCCTTTGGAATGGTTTTGGTCACTCTCTTCTGTACAGTGTTATGAACTTCCATCCATAGTTCCAAAGGGGTACTGTGTCTATTAGATCTTATAAGCTCTTGGATCTGTTCGTCACTTCCACTGTATAATCATAAGGGATTTTATTTAGGTCATACCTGAATGACCTAGTGGTTTTCCCTACTTTCTTCAATTTAAGTTTGAATTTTGCAATAAGAATCTTATGATCTGAGCCCTGGTGAGCTCCAAGTCTTTTTTGGCTGACTATATAGAGCTTCTCCTTCTTTGGCTGCAAAGAATATAATCAATCTGATTTTGTTTATATTGGCTTTCAGTTGACAAGAAAACACCATAGACTGAACATCTTACAGTTTCCATAGATTAGAAATACATTGGGCTAGCCTGAGTGTCTTCAGTTTTCCAAGACCAAAATCTATTGACAGGACTGATTCCTTTCTGGAAAATTTAGGAAAGAAAACATTTTCTTGATTATGCAGATTGTTGTCAGGACTTACTTACAGAGGGTTATAGGACTGAGGTTTCTTTTCCTCCTGGCTGTTGGCTTGGAGGAGAAGAGTTACTCTCAGCATTTAGAAGCTACTCACATTCTCTTGGTTATAGTCTCTGTCATTTCAGAAACAGCAGTGGTACGTCGAATTCCTCTCAAGCTGTAAATCTCTCCTGCCTCTTCTGCTGATCCTTGATCTTCTCCCTTCCTTTTTTCTGTGGTAATATTTGACCTACGTGTATAATATGTGATGATCTTCTTGTTATAAAGTTCTTAATTGATTTCTCATGTAGTGAGGTGTATTCAGGAGTGGAGGGAGTGGAGACCGTGGGGGACCAACATTTTGGCCTGCTGTAGTTCTCCCTCTGCCCTCTGTGGTCCCCATCTGTGTCACATGTAAGATAATTTAACTCTATCTCAAGATCACCAAAGGTCTCATCCTCATCTTGAGTATCAGTTCGGAGTTCAAAGTCTCGTCTAAATCGTCAGAATTCCTGTTTTTTATATCTAAATTGTGTAAATCAAGTTTGGGTGAAGCTTTCTCTCTGTGGACCTATGAAACTAAAGAAATTGTTACCTATCCCCAACATACAGTGGTGAGGCAGCCTTAGGATGACAGTTGTTACGACAGTTCAGTCCAAAAGGAAGAAAATAGAAACAAACAAAAAAGCAGTCACAAGTACAAACTAACTTTAGAAACCAGCTGGGGAACTACTACTAGATTTTAAGGCCAGAGAATGAATCTATTTATCTTCAATTTAAGTTTGAATTTTGCAATAAGAATCTTATGATCTGAGCCCTGGTGAGCTCCAAGTCTTTTTTGGCTGACTATATAGAGCTTCTCCTTCTTTGGCTGCAAAGAATATAATCAATCTGATTTTGTTTATATTGGCTTTCAGTTGACAAGAAAACACCATAGACTGAACATCTTACAGTTTCCATAGATTAGAAATACATTGGGCTAGCCTGAGTGTCTTCAGTTTTCCAAGACCAAAATCTATTGACAGGACTGATTCCTTTCTGGAAAATTTAGGAAAGAAAACATTTTCTTGATTATGCAGATTGTTGTCAGGACTTACTTACAGATGGTTATAGGACTGAGGTTTCTTTTTCCTCCTGGCTGTTGGCTTGGAGGAGAAGAGTTACTCTCAGCATTTAGAAGCTACTCACATTCTCTTGGTTATAGTCTCTGTCATTTCAGAAACAGCAGTGGTACGTCGAATTCCTCTCAAGCTGTAAATCTCTCCTGCCTCTTCTGCTGATCCTTGATCTTCTCCCTTCCTTTTTTCTGTGGTAATATTTGACCTACGTGTATAATATGTGATGATCTTCTTGTTATAAAGTTCTTAATTGATTTCTCATGTAGTGAGGTGTATTCAGGAGTGGAGGGAGTGGAGACCGTGGGGGACCAACATTTTGGCCTGCTGTAGTTCTCCTCTGCCCTCTGTGGTCCCCATCTGTGTCACATGTAAGATAATTTAACTCTATCTCAAGATCACCAAAGGTCTCATCCTCATCTTGAGTATCAGTTCGGAGTTCAAAGTCTCGTCTAAATCGTCAGAATTCCTGTTTTTTATATCTAAATTGTGTAAATCAAGTTTGGGTGAAGCTTTCTCTCTGTGGACCTATGAAACTAAAGAAATTGTTACCTATCCCCAACATACAGTGGTGAGGCAGCCTTAGGATGACAGTTGTTACGACAGTTCAGTCCAAAAGGAAGAAAATAGAAACAAACAAAAAAGCAGTCACAAGTACAAACTAACTTTAGAAACCAGCTGGGGAACTACTACTAGATTTTAAGGCCTGAGAATGAATAATCATGTCTTTGAGACCTTTGCCCTCTGGGCTTTCATTTCTGCCCTGTGCTTGGTTATTTTTGGTATTTTTTTCATCTTTTGTCTTTCCTTAGATTTGGTAATTCTTGGTTGTCTGTTCATACTCATGAAAGACAGACTAAGTTGGTCATTGAGATTCTCTGCTGCAGGTTTGTTTCATAGATAGATTCCTCCTTAGACTTCTTTATTTACTGTAAGCCATGAATTCCCAATGGAGTAAAAATTGCTTATGGGGTTAAAAAATTCAGCCCTTTTTCAGTATAAACCACATATATACCTATATCAATTGTATATAAATAGATACAGTGTATCTGTGGTACTAAAATTTCATAGAACTAATGATTAGAGGGAGGATGTTAAAAGAAAGAAAGGTGAGAAAAGTGCTTTAAGGTATATAGTTGAGGAGGCTGACTATTGGGTTCACACAGTTGTGAAACTTGTCATAGCTTATGTGGAGAATGGAAAGTTGCAGTGTTTCAGCTGCTGTTCTTTTTTTTTTTTATGCTTCAACACCCATGCTAGGAGCCCTCCACAGACCTATACACTGTATATCGAGTAATAGCCTTCTGATTTTGTACACATATATGTAAATTTATATATATATATGAAACTGAACAGAAGTTCCACAAAATAGTACATACTCTCACTTTGCATTTTCTGTTTTATTCATTCTTGATTATTAAAAATTGCTATTTGTAACCCACCCCTATTATTTCCTACCTGTATTTTGAAGAGGTATGAAATACCTCTTCCTATGTGGTACAGTGGCAAAGAATCTGCCTGCCAGTGAGATGCAGGAGATGTGGGAAAGATTGTCTAGAGTAGGAAATGGCAACCTGCTCCAGTAATTGTACCTGGAGAATTCCATGGACAGAGGAGCCTGGCTGGCTATAGTCCACTGGTTTGCAAAGAGTGGGACATGACTGATTAGAGCACAGTGGTGTAAAAAGTACTTTAGTGCCTGGATTTAATCGTGAGATTAACAGCTACTGCTCTCCGATTTTGAAGTAGGGAAAGTTGACTTAGTAACTTGCAATGCAGTTCTTTTATTACCTGTACACTGATTTATGTTCTGGATCATAGCCCAGTCCTCACCTCCTGCTCTTTGTAGTAGGATCTTACGGAAAATTGTGAACGAACATTTTGGCCATCATAATATTTCAAGCTTGGAGCCTCTCTTTGACTTTGTTGAAAAGTCCCAAACTGCTTATCCTGGTTGCAGTTCCCTTTGCTCACTTTTTTTTAATCTGAACTTTTTTCCCCCCAGGTATTATCCAGAATTTCTGATCTCATCATGGAATACTTCTTTTATTTATATTTATGAGTTGATTTGTTTTCTTAAAGGTACCTTTGTGTGTTCAGTCTGCCGTCTTAAATTCGAAGTCCTTTAGTTTATTTAACGTTAGGCTTCCCTGAAAGCTCAGACAATAAATAATCAGCCTTCAGTGCAGGAGATCCGGGTTCCTTCCCTGGGTTGGGAAGATGCGCTGAAGAAGGAAATGACAACGCACCCCAGTAATCTCTGGAAAATTCTGTGGACTGAGGAGCCTGGTGGGCTACAGTCCGTGTGGTCACAAAGAGTTGGACACGGTAGAGTGACTTAACACTTTCACACATGAAAATAATGTATTTTCGTGTTTTCCTTTTTCTTTTGTAAGTTTGTGATGGTTAAATCTGCATGCATAGCCCCTGTTATTTTTAGGAATGTTTGTAATGTTAACTGACTTTGTGACACATTTACTTGTAAAATCTTTGATTCCCCATTTCACTGGTGCTAATTGGTTAGGTTGTGGTTAAGAGTTCGGCTGTCTCTGGTAAGGCTGGCAGAAGTTTTTGAATTCCAGTTCTGCCACTCGTTAGCTCTCTAACTTTTGGCAAGTTACCTCATTTCTCTGGACCTATTTGCTTGCTCTAAATCAAGGGTAATAATATCTATTTTCTAGGGTTGTAGTGATAATTAGAGTTTAGGGCATATTAAAAATATTTAGGGCAGTGCTTGTAACATGTAGTAAGCATTTAGTAATTGTTTCCTTTAGTGCCTGGATTTAATCGTGAGATTAACAGCTACTGCTCTCCGATTTTGAAGTAGGGAAAGTTGACTTAGTAACTTGCAATGCAGTTCTTTTATTACCTGTACACTGATTTATGTTCTGGATCATAGCCCAGTCCTCACCTCCTGCTCTTTGTAGTAGGATCTTACGGAAAATTGTGAACGAACATTTTGGCCATCATAATATTTCAAGCTTGGAGCCTCTCTTTGACTTTGTTGAAAAGTCCCAAACTGCTTATCCTGGTTGCAGTTCCCTTTGCTCACTTTTTTTTAATCTGAACTTTTTTCCCCCCAGGTATTATCCAGAATTTCTGATCTCATCATGGAATACTTCTTTTATTTATATTTATGAGTTGATTTGTTTTCTTAAAGGTACCTTTGTGTGTTCAGTCTGCCGTCTTAAATTCGAAGTCCTTTAGTTTATTTAACGTTAGGCTTCCCTGAAAGCTCAGACAATAAATAATCAGCCTTCAGTGCAGGAGATCCGGGTTCCTTCCCTGGGTTGGGAAGATGCGCTGAAGAAGGAAATGACAACGCACCCCAGTAATCTCTGGAAAATTCTGTGGACTGAGGAGCCTGGTGGGCTACAGTCCGTGTGGTCACAAAGAGTTGGACACGGTAGAGTGACTTAACACTTTCACACATGAAAATAATGTATTTTCGTGTTTTCCTTTTTCTTTTGTAAGTTTGTGATGGTTAAATCTGCATGCATAGCCCCTGTTATTTTTAGGAATGTTTGTAATGTTAACTGACTTTGTGACACATTTACTTGTAAAATCTTTGATTCCCCATTTCACTGGTGCTAATTGGTTAGGTTGTGGTTAAGAGTTCGGCTGTCTCTGGTAAGGCTGGCAGAAGTTTTTGAATTCCAGTTCTGCCACTCGTTAGCTCTCTAACTTTTGGCAAGTTACCTCATTTCTCTGGACCTATTTGCTTGCTCTAAATCAAGGGTAATAATATCTATTTTCTAGGGTTGTAGTGATAATTAGAGTTTAGGGCATATTAAAAATATTTAGGGCAGTGCTTGTAACATGTAGTAAGCATTTAGTAATTGTTTCCTGTCTGTATCACTATTATAATCATATTCATTTATACATATATTTTATGCATTAAAAGAAAGAAATGGTATTTTACTTTATTCTCTTGAACAGCTTTTATCCAGGTTTCATGTTTGAACAAGTTCCTTTTTTGGTGGGTTTCAACCTAGGTGATTTTTATTTAAAAATATCAATTTCTTTTTTGCTTTATTGGAATTACTAAGCTTAGAAATTGATATAGCAAAGAATGAGTCAAGTAAGGTAAGGATAGCAAAGATAAGAGGTAACTGGAGAAACATCAGTTAGACTGGAGGACTGGAGATGGTAAACCATATTCACTTACATGGATATTGTGGATATCGATAAAGGTAAGCGATATAGTTGGATTGTCTGGCTTAGAATGTTGATTCCACGACTTACTGGCTATGTGACTTGGTGTAAGTTAGTTTTCAGTACCTCAGTTTCATCATCTGTAAAATGGATAATAAGGAATATTGTGAAGATCCAATGAATTAGCATACAAAAAATTGCTTGTAAGAGTTTAACTGTTAGTAGTCCAGATACATTGCTAAGGTTTTGAATCGATTTTGATGGTGTTCAAAGTTTAAGTGTAAGGAATATAGAGGTGAAATAAATGTGAGGTTTTTATATTGAAAAGAGAAAATGCACTGCTTACTATTCTTCAGAGATGAGATAACATTTGGAACAGAGGAATGATCTAAATTAATATTTCATTAAAAAAAATACTACTTTAATCTTTGGGCCTTCTTGGGTTCTTATGTGTTTCGAACCACACCTAGTCATTACTGTTGTTACTTGTTGCTAGCTGTCTCATTTGGTAGCCATTAAAACATTTCTTTTTCATCTTTGTTAAGTCTTACTAAAGAAGCTTCTCTTTCAGTTGTTAATAGTAGTTAACCCCTGTTTTTATTTATTTATTTAGATTTTATTGAGGTATACTCAATTTATGATGTTTTGTTAATTTCTTCTGTAGAACAGTGACTCAGGTATACATATATATATTTTCCCCCATATTCTTTTCCATTATATTTGTCACAGGATATTGAATATAGTTCCCTGTGCATACAGTAGGATCTTTGTTTATCTGTTCTATATATAACAATTTGCCTCTGCTAATCGTAAACTCCCATTCCTTCTCTCCCCTAACCCCTATTAGAAATTTTATTCTTTGAAGTTACACAAAATTTAAAGTTAAAATAGGTATGAAATAGAGTGCCTTACATTAACTTACAGTTTCTTTTTCAGAATATGTTACTCAAAATATTGTCCTTTGAGTATTAGATACTCAAAAATAATAGCTCTTTAGTAACTTTAGTGTATTTTACCTACGTATCCTGTTTGTAGCAACTTTTTCCTGATTAAAAACACTTTGGGTAATACTTGTTATACACTCTGTTTACTTACATGAACTAGATATTTTTAGTATGGTTTTAGAAACACATTTTTAAGGCTGCTGTTTTGTTAAGTATTTTTTCCAGTAGTCATGTACATTCATTAAGTATCAATTTGAAATTATTTGCAGATACAAATTTGTTTTTGAAAGTGTTTTATTGTAGAGCTGCACACTGTTCAAATGACTTTGCTCATTAATCCTGGTTAGTTGTGTTTCTCTTCATGAGAAGGAATTTTGTCAGTATAGTCTTTGAAGAAAAGATGTCTATCTCTGATGAATTGCCAAAAGAATAATTTTTCTTAGAAACAGTGGAGTTTCTTTTGTATTTACAACTTTTTTAATCTATGAAGTGTATGTATGTGACATACACGCAGGCACATGTACGATATGTGCATTGAAAAACATTGTAATCTACCACATTTAGGCCACCTTTTTCATTAGTAAAATTGCATGAAAATTTGGTAGTTTTTGTTATAGTATATTATGTCCGTTATCTTTGATAGTCCATTACTAAATGTAGTTCTGATTATTCTTATCTCACCTGGATCAATTTTATGCATGTATAAACAAACTGTGCATCTAGTCTTTGTATTTTCTGTTATTAATTATTATCTTGATCTTAAAATTTATAGAACCTAATAATATTTTGATTAAGGAATGTCAAATTTCCCTTTTGTTATGAAGTAGTTGCCCTGTTAAAGGTGGTTGAGTTTCTGGTTTCATTAGGGTAATGTGCTATGTAGAGCTTAGGTTGTTAATTGATAGATGTGGTATCCTCTCTGTGAGAGCTTTTAAAATGCATAACACGTATTTCTGAAGGCAGCTGTTGCTATGGCAACTCTCGGGTCACTTGCAGCTCAGCTTACATGATTGGCTGTTAATGGAGTCTAATATGCTTGAGAAGAGAATTGAGCAAATGAAAGAGGGTTTTGAAGGGAACCTCTTAAATCTCTTGAAGTTTAACACACTAGCACACCAAAATTTAACACTTAAACAATTTACTGAAAGTAGTTTTATGAATAATGAAAATGAGACAGGAAAATTTTTCAGGAAAATAATTTGCCAAATCCTTTTAAGAATGTTAGAAGCTTGTATTGTCAGTTTTCCTCATTTTACTGTTGTTTAAAGAAACACTCTCAAAGCTGTCAGTTACATTCTGTATTCTACTATGTGTTACACTTTCTTCACAGGAGTTAATTAGATTGAGACATGAAAAAGGTTACTAATTGTGCAGAGTCAGAAAGAATGGTAAAATTAGGAATAAAGTCCAAATCGACTCCAGTTACCTGAGTTAGAGTCTGCTATCACTGGGATTCTTAAAATGGTTCCATGAACTTGCCTCTCTAAGGGGTATAGGAATGGTGTGAAAGGGAGGTGGTGGTATGTGGTTTGGATTTTGAGTCCTGTTAAGTAAAATCAAGTCTAATTAAGATCTACCTAGTAAAAATTAATGTAGCCACGCAGATTGGCACATTTATATCTATTTTGTTAAATGATGGAATTTTCATCATGTCTACCTACCACCTCTTTTGTAACTGTGGAGTTAGAATGGAGGCAATTTTACTAATTTAAGTAACTGCTGTTTCTACTTTATGTTAGGGCTAAAAAAAATTATAGTGGTATCCTAAGTTTGCAGCCATGTTGGTATGTATCATTATATTAGATTTTCTGATTTTGCCAGCAAAAGTTAACTGATGATAAGGAATTAATTAGCTCTTGGTAGCACCCTAAATTACCTTTGAGCATTTCCCCTGTTAAGGAAATACTTTATGATATTAAAGAACTTTTCATAATCGACTACATAGAGATGTAGGGTACCCCCATAAATATTTTGGAAATTCAATAAATGACTTCTAGACAATAAATCTGTATGTCCATCATCACTATGACCTTTGGACATCTTTCTAAAAATCATTTGTTTTTAAATAATAATGACCATGTGATATGGTGACTATAGGTCCTGGTCTGCCTGGCCTGTTGTGGTGGTACTGAATTACTGTGTTACCTAAATTAAAATATTAAATAGCATTCCTATGTTATATTTAATACTAGGAAATATAAAGAGAAGTACTGGCCGTCATATATAGATTTGTATGTAGTCCATAGATAGTCACTGTTAACATTTTAGTGCATCTCCTTTTCAGTCTTTGTGTGTCCATGGCCGCATGTAAAACATGTGTACAAAGTCATACTCATATGTTTTCCTTCCATGTAGTATTGGTACCATTTCATGTATATTTCACAATCATTATTTTAATGGTATATAGAATATTTCATGAGTAGCTGCTCTCCATTTATAGGGCATTATTTTCTATTTTATTTTTTATTATAAATGGTTCAGGGCTTTTTAAATTTAGGGTAGATTCAGAGAATAAGAATTAGTAAATCAAAGATTATGATATCTTAAAGGTCTTAATATGTTAGTTGCATTCTAGAAGAATTTTTAATTTTTTTTTTACTCTGAAGATATTTTAAATTTGCTTGTTGGACCCTAAGTGTGAGGTGTGAAATGAATAGTCTCTTCAGTTCATGGGGCATGGTAATTATTGACTCACTTAAAGTCTTGCTCTCATTTATTTTATCTGCATTATCCACTCTTTTCAGTCTCTTCTCAGTCATTTTAAGGATACACACACATCTACTTGTGTACATTCTTGTGAAAGATACATTGTTGTCTTGTATGGGTTTTTTCCCATGTCAGACATGAAGTAGAATTGGCATCATTTTGTCCTTTACTTTTTTCCTTCCCACTCATCATTGTGTTTTAAAGATCTATTCATGTTGTTGTACACCTGTCTTTTCTATTGAATCTAATGGCTTCTTAGTATTGCATAGTGTTCATTTGCCATGTTTCACTTGAGCACTGCCTCAGTGGGGCGATGTGCACTATAATTCCTTCACCTCTGTTAGCACAAACGGTGCTGAAAAAGAGCATCCTTATGTATGTCCACTTAAGGATATATTTTCAGGACTTGTACTTACATACGCATAAGTGCATAAGTATATGTGTACATACGTGTACATATACTCAGTTTTACTAAACACTGCCAGATTGCTCTTAAGAATAATTGTACTAGTCTGTACTCCTGCCAGGCTTTCCTGGGAGCTCAGCTGGTAAAGAATTTGCCAGCAATCCTGGAGACCCCAGTTAGATTCATGGGTCAGAAAGATCTGCTGGAGAAAGGGATAGGTTACGCACTCCAGTATTCTTGAGTTTCCTTGGTGGCTCAGACAGTAAAGCATGCACCTGCAGTGTGGGAGACCTAGGCTCAATCCCTATTGGGAAGATCCCCTGGAGGGGGGTGTGTGTCAACCCACTCCAGTATTCTTGCTGGAAAATCCCCATGGACAAAGGATCCTGGCCGGCTGCAGTCCATAGAGTCACAAAGAGTCAGACAGGACTGAGCAACTACTCTCACACAGGTACTCCCAGCAGAAATTCACAAGTGTTCTGTTTTTCCACTACAGATAAATCCCTGGTATGTTAAGTTCTTTCACAGTTAGTAGGAAAGAGCTGATTACTTCCAGGTTCTAGAGTGTAATTGTTTCCAGGCATTTCACGTCAGTCTTTCTAGGATTGTCTTTACATGTTTTGCCAGATAAGACAGTAAAGTGATTAAGAGTATACATTCTGGACCCAGTCAGCTTAGGGTGACTCTTGGCTGTGTCAAGTACTAATTCTGTGACCCTGGGTTTGCTTAACAACTGGCTGCTTCTGTTTTATGCTTTGTAAAATGAGGTTAACAGAAATCCCTGCCCTTGTGAGGATTAAATTTGTGAATATGTGTGTAATGTTAGATTAGTGGCTGACACAGAGTAGATGCTACATTAAGTGGGTTACTATTATCAAAGTAAGAAAATCCAATTGAAATTTAGAAGGGAATTGCGTTGACTTGGTACATTTAATGCATCTAAGAGCATGGAGTGGCTCTCTATTGATCAAAACTTTATGTGTTTTAAGAAAGTTAAATCTTCTTTGTTTCTCCATAGTACTCATTATTCATGATCACTAATTTTTAATCAAGGTCATTTTGTGTGTTCCCCAGGGACCATTTGCCTCGTCTGGAGACATTTTTGTTTGTCTTGGAGACAGTCTGGGACATGCTACTGTATCTCATGGATACAAGACAGAGATGCTGCTAAACATCCTACAATGTACACACTAGCACCCATGGTCATGTTGGTCTAGCTCCAAATGCCAGGAAATGTTGAGTTAAGAAATCCTGTTTAGATATATGTTTTTTGTTGTTGCCATTGTGAATCGTGTATGTTAGTTTTTAATTGGAAATGGTATGGATTTTCTGTTGCCTTGTATCTGGCTGTACTGCTGGACTCTTTCGTTCTGTAGATTCTAGTTATTTGTCTGTGTAGATGACCTGGTCTTTTCCTTTGTAATTTCCCACTCTTTCCTCAATCCTCTCTCTCCCCCTTTTCTTTTTTCATACAGCACTAGCCAGGACCTTTACAATGGTTAAACAGTATCTGTGGTATTGAGGATCTTTGTCATATTTCCAGCATCATAAAATGAGTTTGAAGTTTCTTAACGTTAAGTAACTCCAGAAATATAAGAAGGTGTCAGTCACATTTTACCTTGCTGTTGCTTGAGTATTACTACTTCAAATATGTTTTTGAGGGGAGACTACTTAACTTCACCATTAGTCAAAAGAAATACAATAATTTAGGGGCTTCTCTGGTGGTCCTGTGGGTAAAGAGTCTGCCTTGCAGTGCAAGGGGCACCGGTTCGATCCCTGGCACGGGAAGATCCCACATGCCGTGGAGTGACTGGACCGGTTTGTCCAGTTACAGAGCCAGCACTCTGGAGCGCATGTGCCCATAGCCGGTGCTCTGCAACGAGAGGCACGATGTTGTTGTAATGTTAGATTAGTGGCTGACACAGAGTAGATGCTACATTAAGTGGGTTACTATTATCAAAGTAAGAAAATCCAATTGAAATTTAGAAGGGAATTGCGTTGACTTGGTACATTTAATGCATCTAAGAGCATGGAGTGGCTCTCTATTGATCAAAACTTTATGTGTTTTAAGAAAGTTAAATCTTCTTTGTTTCTCCATAGTACTCATTATTCATGATCACTAATTTTTAATCAAGGTCATTTTGTGTGTTCCCCAGGGACCATTTGCCTCGTCTGGAGACATTTTTGTTTGTCTTGGAGACAGTCTGGGACATGCTACTGTATCTCATGGATACAAGACAGAGATGCTGCTAAACATCCTACAATGTACACACTAGCACCCATGGTCATGTTGGTCTAGCTCCAAATGCCAGGAAATGTTGAGTTAAGAAATCCTGTTTAGATATATGTTTTTTGTTGTTGCCATTGTGAATCGTGTATGTTAGTTTTTAATTGGAAATGGTATGGATTTTCTGTTGCCTTGTATCTGGCTGTACTGCTGGACTCTTTCGTTCTGTAGATTCTAGTTATTTGTCTGTGTAGATGACCTGGTCTTTTCCTTTGTAATTTCCCACTCTTTCCTCAATCCTCTCTCTCCCCCTTTTCTTTTTTCATACAGCACTAGCCAGGACCTTTACAATGGTTAAACAGTATCTGTGGTATTGAGGATCTTTGTCATATTTCCAGCATCATAAAATGAGTTTGAAGTTTCTTAACGTTAAGTAACTCCAGAAATATAAGAAGGTGTCAGTCACATTTTACCTTGCTGTTGCTTGAGTATTACTACTTCAAATATGTTTTTGAGGGGAGACTACTTAACTTCACCATTAGTCAAAAGAAATACAATAATTTAGGGGCTTCTCTGGTGGTCCTGTGGGTAAAGAGTCTGCCTTGCAGTGCAAGGGGCACCGGTTCGATCCCTGGCACGGGAAGATCCCACATGCCGTGGAGTGACTGGACCGGTTTGTCCAGTTACAGAGCCAGCACTCTGGAGCGCATGTGCCCATAGCCGGTGCTCTGCAACGAGAGAGGCCACTGGATGGGAGGCCCATACAGGCCAAAGAATGGAGATGGATGAAAATAAATAAATGAAGGACCGATTAAAAAAGAGGCCAAAATTAAAAAAAAAAGAAATATAATAATTTAAAACAACAGTGAAACGATACAATGTATTTCACTAGTGACACCAGAATTTTTTCTGTAATTACATTAGTTTGATTTCCTCTGTGTCTTTATCCTTTACCAGTTTGCTTGCTTGTTATTGGTTTCTTTCTACAAGTTACAGCTTTTACAAATGTTAATATGAACACTTTAATTTTGTGTGTGTGTGTGTTTAGTTTTCTAGCTTGCTTGTTTGTTTTGCTGTTCAGAGTTTTGATTTATATGAAGTGAAAATCTAGTTATCTTTCCTTGTTAAGATCTTTTATTGTTTTTATGCATGAGAGCCTTAATTTCCTGAAACTTTCTCCTGAGCCCTTCTGTGATCTTTCTGCTTATGTCTGACGTTTTCTTGGTTAAACGGAATCACTCATCTGATTTCACATGCTACTGCTTCTCTTGAAATGCCAGAATTGAAGGTGATCATAAATATTCACTGTCCTCCCTCACACGCTCTTCTCCGTCCCTGATAGTTTCCATAGAGGTCAGAATTTTATGGAGGTACCTCAGGAGCCATTTCAGAGTTGGCACAAAAATGTGAACTTGATAAGTGGGCAGGGCTTAAAGCTTCCTACCTTACTACCTCAGATACCTATCTGGATCACTTTGCTATACACTTGAAACTAACGCAACATTGTTAGTTTTTTAATTGAAATATAGTTAACATTATAAATTATACTTCAATTAAAAAATCTTAGTCTTATCTTTTCATATGTAATAGTTGTGTATAGTAAGTACAGAGAAGCAAAAACAAGGAATAAAAGTTGTTCATATGCAACCAGAAAGAAGTTGTTCATAACTTCACTACTCAGAGAAATTATTAGTCAAGTCTTTTAAAATGAACTTCATAAGATTTGAGTATTTTCATATTTACCTTGTGTTTTGGTTTATACCAGCCAAACTTTAGTTTGTTTAAAGTTTATACATACATTTAAATGTTTTGCTTTACTTATTTCTTTGTTAAATAAAGATAGGTCTGTGATAGGTCTTTGTTGTTGCATGCAGGCTTTCTCTAGGTGTGCTGAGCTGCGGTTAGTGTTCATTTTGGTGCACATTGCAGTAGATTCTCTTGTTGCAGAACATCTGCTCTAGAGCACATAGTCAGTAGTTGTGGCGTACAGGCTTAGTTGCTCTGAGGCATGCAGAATCTTCCCAGACAGTGGATTAAACGCTTGTTCCCTGCTTTGGCAGGGGAATTCTTATCTACTGCACCACCAGGAAAGTCCTGTGTTGCTGCTGTTACTTTGTCACTAAGCCATGTCCAACTCCTTTGTGACCCCATAGACTGTAGCCTGCCAGGCTCCTCTATCCATGGGTTATCCCAGGCAGGAATACTGGAGTGGGTTGCCATTTTAGGAAATGCTGTACATTTTAGCTTTTTTCCTTGGTTAGACCCATGTCTGACGTTTTCTTGGTTAAACGGAATCACTCATCTGATTTCACATGCTACTGCTTCTCTTGAAATGCCAGAATTGAAGGTGATCATAAATATTCACTGTCCTCCCTCACACGCTCTTCTCCGTCCCTGATAGTTTCCATAGAGGTCAGAATTTTATGGAGGTACCTCAGGAGCCATTTCAGAGTTGGCACAAAAATGTGAACTTGATAAGTGGGCAGGGCTTAAAGCTTCCTACCTTACTACCTCAGATACCTATCTGGATCACTTTGCTATACACTTGAAACTAACGCAACATTGTTAGTTTTTTAATTGAAATATAGTTAACATTATAAATTATACTTCAATTAAAAAATCTTAGTCTTATCTTTTCATATGTAATAGTTGTGTATAGTAAGTACAGAGAAGCAAAAACAAGGAATAAAAGTTGTTCATATGCAACCAGAAAGAAGTTGTTCATAACTTCACTACTCAGAGAAATTATTAGTCAAGTCTTTTAAAATGAACTTCATAAGATTTGAGTATTTTCATATTTACCTTGTGTTTTGGTTTATACCAGCCAAACTTTAGTTTGTTTAAAGTTTATACATACATTTAAATGTTTTGCTTTACTTATTTCTTTGTTAAATAAAGATAGGTCTGTGATAGGTCTTTGTTGTTGCATGCAGGCTTTCTCTAGGTGTGCTGAGCTGCGGTTAGTGTTCATTTTGGTGCACATTGCAGTAGATTCTCTTGTTGCAGAACATCTGCTCTAGAGCACATAGTCAGTAGTTGTGGCGTACAGGCTTAGTTGCTCTGAGGCATGCAGAATCTTCCCAGACAGTGGATTAAACGCTTGTTCCCTGCTTTGGCAGGGGAATTCTTATCTACTGCACCACCAGGAAAGTCCTGTGTTGCTGCTGTTACTTTGTCACTAAGCCATGTCCAACTCCTTTGTGACCCCATAGACTGTAGCCTGCCAGGCTCCTCTATCCATGGGTTATCCCAGGCAGGAATACTGGAGTGGGTTGCCATTTTAGGAAATGCTGTACATTTTAATTTTTGCTTTGTTATTATGTACTTTGAAATCTTTGCTTTTTATCATTTTTTTAAAAAAAATTCTTTATTTTAAAAGTTTTACAGAGTTCTGTTGTTCACAGACATGTATGTTCCCACATCAGTCATATGCATATCCCTGGTCCCCACCCGCACAGTTACCCCCATCCCATCCCTCCGGACCATCGCCCCATGCCATTGTGAGCACTCCTATTCCCTTAGCACAATGAAAATAGCTATCTTTTCCACACATAACAGTATAGGTTTCCGTGTTACTCCCTCCATGCTTCCCCCTCCCTGTTTCTTCCCCATAATGTCCATATGTCTATGCTCTGTCTGTTTTTCCATGGCTTTTTATCATTTTTAATCAGCTTTTTTTGGTATAAAACCAAGTTATTCATTTTTTGTTAGCTTCCTTATTGAAGACAAGACTCTTTTCAGCTGAATACACAGCCAAAATGGTAAATAGAATGAGGGAGGAAATAGCATGAACAAAGTCATGAAAGTGGAAGACCGGAAAGTATTGGCATTGAAACTACAAGTAGTTTAATGTTGTCAGAGACATAAAATGTCAGGGAGAGATTGGAAGTGAATCTAAGAAGGAGCCAGATCATTAGGATTTTTGTTTGCTGTGCGTAGGAACTTGAGTTTCATCCTAGAAGTGATAGGGAACTTTGAAGATTAAATTTGAAAGATTTTAAACTGGTCTGGTGTGGTTAAATAAATATGTAATATCTGACTTTAGGATGGTATATTGAATTGAAGGAAACATGGGCAGTAGGAAACTGTGATATTCATGGGGACAGTGGGGCTCCTTTATTAGGCCAGTGTGAATATGATTAGAGAGAGGTGGATTTAAGATACATTTTACTGGTAAAGTGGGCAAGATTTTAAGGAGGAATCAAGGCTGATCTCAGGGACTCTGATTTTCCAGCTTGGATGGCAAGATGGATTGTATTAGATAAGATGAATAATTTGGGAGAATTTTATTAAGCTAATTTCTTTTTTGAAAAGACAAGAAGATGAGAGTACTTCTGAGAAGAGAAGCTCAGTTTATGAGCTGTCATGACAAAAGTCACAATTTTGCAATTTAGGAAATGTATACTGGAAGAAGTAGTAAAATCAAATCTGAAATAAGATTTTGGAGTCATCAGGTACTTTAGAAATTGACACAAGCAACATTTAAAACTATCTAACACACCTAAAGGATGCATCACATCCCACTAGGTTAAAGCATTTTTTAGTCGCATGATGGCAAGGATTGGGGAATGTTTGGGGGAGGTTGGTGATTCAGTGACTTCTGTGGTGGTTAAAAATTATGGTCTAGTTGAAAAGAATGCTAGATGTGTGTTCTTCATTGTTACAGACTTCTTATTAAGGAGAATTTCATATATGAAAAATAAATGGAATCATATAGTGAACCTGTATGTAACTCTTACCCAACTTCAACCATTATAAACTCATAGTAGTGTTTTATGTATCTCCAGTTTATTTGAGACAAATCCTTGACATATGATTTCATCTGTAAATACTTTACTATGATTTTTTAAATTACTTTTTATTAAATTTTGGCCTAATTTATTTATTTATTTGCATCCACCTTTACTCTTTGGCCTGTGTGGGCCTCCCATTGCAGTGGCCTCTCTTGTTGCAGAGCACTGGCTCTGGGCACATGCACTCCAGAGCTCCGGCTCAGTAGTTGGACACATCGGTCTGGCTGTTCCGCGGCATGTGGGATCTTCCTGGGCCAGAGATTGAACCGGTGCCCCTTGCACACTCTACCCACTGGACCACCAGGGAAGCCTAATACTTTAGTATGTTTTATAAAAGATAGTAACCTTAAGAAACATTTAAAACATTGATAATTTCATAATTTAAAACTATTTCCCAGTAATTATTTTGAAAGAGTAATTCAGCAGAGAATTAGGACTGAAATGAGGTTTAAAAAACTGCAAGGTGGGTTGAGAAACAGGAGATGGAAGCAATGAATATAACCTACTTTTCTAAGAAGGGAAACAAAGACTGTGGTACCTACCAAGTATTGGAAGCTGCAGTCTTTCTGTTTTAAGTGAAAAGGGGGCACTTGATTGATTTGTAGCCTTTGGGAAAGAGAAGTAGAGAATGAAATACTAACATAAGGAAACAGAGCAAGAACAAGAAGGATACCTTATTTTCTGAGATAATTTTAAAGAAGAGACAGTGAAGGAGAGGCAAAGAGTTGAGCAAATCACAATTAATGACTGTTTCTTTTTTTCTTTTTTTTTTTTCTTAAGTAAACTTCAGGGAGGGTGAAGGTTGGGCAAGGAAAAGTGTCTTAAGATTGCAATTTGGAGTAGTTGTTAAGGAATAAGACAGGGAGCCTACTATAAATAAATAAAACATGTTAATTTAGTGGAATTAACTTTCCACCAGAAATTGTAAACCAGAGTTTAGAGTGGTTAATTTGGAGTATTAATTTTTGTGTCTCTGATCCTTTTTCCAATACTGCTCAATAGCTTGCATGTTTAAAAGAAGGTATTTTGTGGGATTCTTTTAGGCTTAGACTTTTGCATGACAGGTCTTACAGGAGGCCAGTGGTAAAAAGGTGTTAAAGAAGTGACTTAGGAGATTGTTCGGATATAGGATCCCTAAAGAAAGAAGGTGACAGAGGAATCAGATAGACAATGGTTAGTGCTAGGCTGTATGTATAAAGATAAATAACAGAGATCAGGATAGTGTGGACATGAAAGAGTTGTGAATATTGGATGTTTGGCTCAGATTACCTAAGTGTTTGATGTGAAAATTGGTAAGTGAAGTCCAAAGGGTGTGTGTGAAGGTCTTTGGAATTTAAAGGTTCAGAAATCTTGAGAACTGGATTTTAGATAGATGTTGCCCATGACAGTAGGGCCTACAAAGGAAAATCCTGACCAAGATATAAACTTAGTCAGTGAATTTGAAGAGCAGTAATAGGTGATCAGGAAATGAGTAGATGACACTGATGAGGAAGAATAACATCTGTACATACTTGCGTAATGGTTTACCAGAAGCAGTGGGTAGCTTAAGAGAATTCAGATTATGGGAGGATATTTGTCCTAGTTTTATGCTGAGTTCTACATAGTGGAGATGTTTCTATAATGAAGATGTCCAAGATCTTGGCCTTAATCATAAAGTTCAAAATAGTCATGTTATAAATATAAAACGGGCAAGTTTTATAAATAGGTGCCATGAATGGAATGGGCAGTGATATTCTAGGAGAGTTTTGAAGAAAAGATTTATTACTTTATTTATTCTGTGAATGTAACATTTGAAAAAACGTAAAGAAATGTAGAAAAGGGAGTGGTGTTAATGGTTTAGGTGAAATGGAGGTAAGAAAGTGGTATGAGAATAGGCAGTTGGAGCTGAAAACAACAAAACTTGCCATTTTTCCTTTAATAGAGCATAGGTGTAAGAGTAGTTGGAGAAGAACGGTATTGATAGTAGGGTTCAGTTCAGGTGTCTGACTCTGCGACGACATGGGCTGTGGCATACCAGGCTTCTCTGTCCTTCGCCATCTTCTGGAGCTTGCTCAAACTATGTCCATTGACTCAGTGATGCTATCCAACCATCCCATCCTTTGTTGTCCCCTTTTCCTTCTGCCTTCTCTTTTTCCCAACATCAGGGTCTTTTCCAGTGAGCTGTCTCTTCATATCAGGTAGCCAAAGTATTGGAGCTCCAGTTTCAGTGTCGGTCCTTCCAATGAATATTCAGGGTTGATTTCCTTTAGAATTGACGTGTTTGATCTCCTTGGAGTCCAAGGGACTCTCAAGAGTCTTCTCCAGCACTACAATTCAGAGGCATCAGTTCTTTGTTGCTCAGCCTTCTTTATAGTCCAACCCTCATATCCATACATGACTGCTGGAAAAGCCATGGCTTTGACTGTACGGACCTTTGTCAGCAGAGTGATGTTTCTGCTTTTTAATATCATGTCTAGTTTTGTCATAGCTTTTCTTCTAAGGAGCAAGTGTCTTTGGAGCCCGAGAAAATAAAGTCTGTCACTGTCTCCATTGCTTCTCCATCTGTTTGCCATGAAGTGATGGGACCAGATGCCATGATACTCGTTTTTTGAATGTTGAGTTTTAGGCTAGCTTTTTCACTCTTCTCTTTCACCTTTATCAAGAGGCTCTTTAGTTCCTCTTAACTGTCTTTCATAAGGGTGGTGTCATCTGCATATCTGAGGTTATTGATATTTCTCCCAGCAGTCTTGATTCCAGCTTATGGATTCTTCCAGTCCGCATTTCACATGATGTACTCTGCATAGAAGTTAAATAAGCAGGGTGACAATATACAGCCGTAATGTACTCCTTTCCCAGTTTGGAACCATCCATTGTTCCATGTCTGATTCTAACTGTTTCTTATTGACCTTCATACAGGATTCGCGGGAGACAGATAAGTTAGTCTGGTATTCTGATCTCTTTCAGAATTTTCTGCTGTTTGTTTTGATCCACATAGTCAAAGGCTTTAGCATAGTCATTGAAGCAGAAATAGCTGTTTTCCTGAAATTCCCTTGTTCTTTCTATGATCCAATGGATGTTGGCAGTTTGATTTCTGATTCCTCTGACTTTTCTAAATCTGGCTTGTACATCTGGAAGTTCTTGGTTCATGTCCTGTTGAAGCCTAACTTTGGGAACTTTTGAGCATTACTGTGCTAGCATATGAAATGAGTGCAATTGTGCAGTAGTTTGAAGATTGTCTGGCATTATCCTTCTTTGGGGTTGAAATTAAAACTGATGTTTTCCAGTCCCATGGCCATTGCTAAATTTCCAAATTTGCTGGCATATTGAATGTAGCACTTACACAGCATCATCTTAGGATTTAGAGTAGCTCAGTGGAATTCCGTCACCTCCACTAGCTTTTTTCGTAGTACTGCTTCCTAGGGCCCACTTAGCACTCTTAAGGTGAATGACTCCAGGTGAGTGATCACACCGTCCTGGTTATCCGGCTCATTAAGATCTTTTTTGTATAGTTCTGTGTATTTTTTCTGCCTCTTAATATCTTATGCTTCTGTTAAGTCCATACTGTTTCTGTCCTTTATTGTACCCATCTTTGCATAAAATGTTCCTTTGGTGTCTGTAATTTTCTTGTAGAGATCTCTAGTCTTTCCCATTCTGTTTTCTCCAATTTCTTTGCATTGTTCACTTAAGGGAGCTTTCTTTTCTGTCCTTGCTATGCTCTGGAACTCTGCATTCAGACAGGAATATCTTTTTCTCCTTTGGCTTTCACCTCTCTTCTTTTCTCAGCTATTTGTAAGGCCTTCTCAGACCACCACTATGCCATTTTTGCATTTCTTTTTCTTAGTGATGGTTTTGATCACTGGAGCTATTAAACCTGATCATAATGTTAAACTGTATTAAGTTACAGCATGATACTTTAGAATTTTGTACTTACTATAATAGACTTTGCATCCCACTAGCTCCATGAATTACTACCATTGAAGACAGTGAGCTTGTCAGTAGGGAACACTAGAGAAATAAAGAGGAGAAACCTGATCAGTGGCATCCCAGGAGTATATTTAATCAAGGTTGTTGCCTGGGATAGCTTTGTGCTCCAGATGAAAGAGTATGGTTATGATTATTCTGGAACTTTTATATGTGTACTTCACCTTACTTTCTGCTCCGCCACTAGTTTTAGTGGAATACTGAGAAGCTGTCTGTTGGGGGAGTGTTCTAATCTGTTCTTCCATCTCTGCTAAAGTTTTTTTCATTCTTATAAGTTTATTTTCTCCTAATTTACAGGTTTCCCTGGTGTCTCAGTGGTAAAGAATCTGCCTTTCAATGCAGGACACGCAGGATATCCAGGTTTGGTCCTTGCATCAGTAAGATCTCCTGGAGAAGGAAATGAATAGCAGCCCACTTCAGAATGCTTCCCTGGGAATCCCATGGACAGGGAGCCTGATAGGCTACAGTCCAAGGAGTTGCAAAAGAGTCAGACACGGCTTAGCTAATGAACAACACCAATAATATTTTTGCATTAAAACAGCATGGTATACTGACTAAACCTACACCTCCACTAGCTTTTTTCGTAGTACTGCTTCCTAGGGCCCACTTAGCACTCTTAAGGTGAATGACTCCAGGTGAGTGATCACACCGTCCTGGTTATCCGGCTCATTAAGATCTTTTTTGTATAGTTCTGTGTATTTTTTCTGCCTCTTAATATCTTATGCTTCTGTTAAGTCCATACTGTTTCTGTCCTTTATTGTACCCATCTTTGCATAAAATGTTCCTTTGGTGTCTGTAATTTTCTTGTAGAGATCTCTAGTCTTTCCCATTCTGTTTTCTCCAATTTCTTTGCATTGTTCACTTAAGGGAGCTTTCTTTTCTGTCCTTGCTATGCTCTGGAACTCTGCATTCAGACAGGAATATCTTTTTCTCCTTTGGCTTTCACCTCTCTTCTTTTCTCAGCTATTTGTAAGGCCTTCTCAGACCACCACTATGCCATTTTTGCATTTCTTTTTCTTAGTGATGGTTTTGATCACTGGAGCTATTAAACCTGATCATAATGTTAAACTGTATTAAGTTACAGCATGATACTTTAGAATTTTGTACTTACTATAATAGACTTTGCATCCCACTAGCTCCATGAATTACTACCATTGAAGACAGTGAGCTTGTCAGTAGGGAACACTAGAGAAATAAAGAGGAGAAACCTGATCAGTGGCATCCCAGGAGTATATTTAATCAAGGTTGTTGCCTGGGATAGCTTTGTGCTCCAGATGAAAGAGTATGGTTATGATTATTCTGGAACTTTTATATGTGTACTTCACCTTACTTTCTGCTCCGCCACTAGTTTTAGTGGAATACTGAGAAGCTGTCTGTTGGGGGAGTGTTCTAATCTGTTCTTCCATCTCTGCTAAAGTTTTTTTCATTCTTATAAGTTTATTTTCTCCTAATTTACAGGTTTCCCTGGTGTCTCAGTGGTAAAGAATCTGCCTTTCAATGCAGGACACGCAGGATATCCAGGTTTGGTCCTTGCATCAGTAAGATCTCCTGGAGAAGGAAATGAATAGCAGCCCACTTCAGAATGCTTCCCTGGGAATCCCATGGACAGGGGAGCCTGATAGGCTACAGTCCAAGGAGTTGCAAAAGAGTCAGACACGGCTTAGCTAATGAACAACACCAATAATATTTTTGCATTAAAACAGCATGGTATACTGACTAAACCTACAGTTCTTAAGTTAAATTTCCTTTGAAACCCAGCATTTGTGATCAGCAAATTCATGATATGGTTGTGAACTATCCAAATTTAAAGTATTCAGAATTCAAATAGCATAATATAAAAAATTAAGTGTCCAGCATTTTGATGTACAAAATCAGATAAAAGACTCTCTTAAAGTAAGAGTTGTTATTTTAAAGTAGGTGTGTCTAATAAATTGTAAACTGTGTAAACTGTGGTACCATTGCCACTTGGCCATAATGCGTTAGCTGAGGAAAGCTTCCCTCTGTTGTCAAGAATAGTCACTCTGCTCCATCTTTTTGCCTTGATCATTTTTATACTTGGATACCCTTCAAGTCTTTGCTCAAATGTTATCTCCTCGGAAGTCTAAAACCACCTGCTTAAAGTACTTTATCACCTCCTGTAACTTTGTGCAATCTGAAGTTGGCATGTTTGTCTATTTATTGTTTGGTTCTCTGAACGGCAAATGTACTCAGTCATGTCTGACTCTTTGATTCTCCATGGACTGTAGCCCACTAGGCTCCTCTAACTATGAGATTCCCCAGGCAAGAATACTGGAGTGGGTTGCCATTTCCTTCTCCAGGGGATCTTCCTATCTCAGGGATTGAACTCATGTCTCCTACATCTCCTGCACTGGCAGGCAGAGCTTTTACCACTGAGCCACCTGGGAAGCCCGTGAACTAGAAATACCAGCTTCTTAAAGGAAATTAATTTATTTACCCCTTGATATGTAGCACTTACTTGGAGCATAAGGAGTTGCACAGCGTATAGGAGTTGTTCAGTAAACATTTGTTAAAACGGTGTTCACCAAAATGGTGTTTTAAACTTGTAAATGATACCTTTATGGAATAAAGAGGTGTTGTGGGCTGATTCGTGTGTCCTGATCCCTACCTGGGGATGTAATTTTCATGTTTGGCATCTTTGCAGACTTAATTGTTAATATGTAAAAAGCTCGTGAGAGTGTTAGTCACTCAGTTGTGTCCAACTCTGTTGACCCATGGACTGTAGCTCACCAGGCTCCTCTGTTTATGGAATTACCTAGGTCAAGACTGCTGGCTTGGGTTCCCATTTCCTATTGCAAGGGATCTTCCCAACCCAGGGACTGAACTTGTGTCTCCTACATTGGTATGCAGATTCTTTACCACTGTACCACCTGGGAAGTGAACCCTGATCCAGTTTGACTGGTGTCCTTACAAGAAGAGAAAATAGAGACAGAGGAAGGAAAATGCTATATGAAGTCACCGAGATTCATGGACACAGAGAAGATAGTAATGTAAAGATGGAATCATAGGTAGGAGTTATACTGTAATAAGCCACAGAATGCCTGGGGCTACCAGAAGCTGGAAAGTGCAAGGAAAGATCCATTGGAAGGGAGCATGGCCCTGTCAACATCTTGATTGCGGACTTACTCCGTCCAGAACAGTGAGAGGATTCATTTCTGGTACTGAAACAGCCACCCAGTTTATGGCATGTTGTTACAGCAACTCTAGGAAACCAGTACAAATGAAGGCCCTGGGAAATGTAACATCTGAGAATAGAAGATAATAGAACTTACTGCTGTTATTGTAGCCTCTGGCTTTTAAAATTCTTTGGTTAGTAATTTTCTTAATGGAATTGAACACTTATGGGAGATATGTAAAAGTATCATTGGTTTTATCAGAAAAAAATTCCCCCCCTTTAGAGATTTATTGAAATTCCGTTTGTTGTATGGTATAGCCCCGTGGAACTCTATGGGATATTGTTTTGTTTTGATTATAATGTCTCAGTCTTCTTGAGACGTAGATTACGTTGGGTAGGGAGAGAGGAAGGAGAACCTACATAGAATTTATGCTCAATTTTTTTAAGCGAATTACTAAGAATGATGGAGGGACTTCTCTGGTAGGTCAGTCAGTGGTAAAGAATCCACCTGCCAGTGCAGGAGATGCAGGTTTGATTCCTGAGTTGAGAAGAGCCCCTGGAGAAGGAAATGGCAACCTGCTCCAGTATTCTTGCCTAGCAAAGCCTTTGGATAGAGGAGCTTGGCGGGCTACAGTCCATGGGGTTGTAAAAGTGTTGTAAATGATTTAGTGACTAAACAACAAAAATGAGGCAGTGTTCTGAGCATTTGGGGGAAAGTGCAAAGATCAGTTGATAAAATACCTACCTGTTCTTCCTTCATGTTCTTGGATCTTATAACGAGGCATATTTTAGTGTACGGTCTCAGAGTTATTTTGGAGTTTTCTCTTTACCTCCTAAAATAATTTCAATTATGTTCTGAAAGTAATACAGAGATTTATTGTTTTTGTCCTTTACTTAGCTTCCTTAAATGCCAAATCTTATGTAATGACAGTACAGTTATCAAAATCTGAAAATTTGTTAACTACCATAAAGACCCTATTCATATCCCATCAGCTGGCCCACTAATGTCCATTTTTTGATCTAGAATCCAGTCTAGGTTCACATGTTGCATTTAATTGCCATGCCTGTTCTCGACTGGCAGTATCTCACCCTTTAGTTTTTCATGACTGATGCTTTTGAAAAAAGTAGTCAATTATTTTGTAGAATGTCCTTCAGTTTTGATTTATATGATTATGACTAAACTCAAGTTTTTGTTTTCTGGCAAAAATACAATGGAACTGAGACTGTACTCTGTTTTGCTCCTCATATCAGGAGGCTGCTGTTAGTATGTCTCATTATTAGTAGTGTTACCTTTGATCTCCTGGATAAGGAAGGACTTGCCAGGTTTCTCCATTGTAATATCACTCTTTTCCTCTTTGTAACTGATTAGTATCTTATAAAAGGGAGATATTTTGAGACTATACTTTTCACTATACTTTTCCCTGCCACATTTGGTATCTGTATGAGTTTTGATATCCATTAATGATTCCTTCATGAAAAAATAATCATGATGTTAAGTGGTAAATTTTCTCCTTTTAAACATTTACTATACATTTATTTATCTTACTGTATGGAAAAGTTTTCCTTTCTCCTTCATTTGCTTTTTCATTCAATTTTTATTTATATCATTCTGTGTTATTAGATGATCACCATATTTTGGGGATTGTAATCCATTATAGTTCAGGTTTTTCTAATTATATAAGTGTTAAAGATTTAAAGAAATTTTCAGAAGTTAAGATAAAATGTTGCTTGCTGGTAGAACAGTAGATTTGAGGAGAACTCACAATAGCTCTCTCTGGATTTAAAGTAACAACACAGGAGAGAGACCACGATGGTGGAGTAGAAGAACGTGTACTCACTTGCTCTTGCAAAAATGCCAGAATTACAACTAACTGCTGAAAAACCATTGACAGGAGGAGGTTGTATCCTACCACAAAAAAAGATATCCCACATCCAAGAGCAAAGGAGAAGCCGCAACAAGACTGCATCAAGGCCAATGGGCTTCAGAAAGGGAGTGTTGACTCCAAGACCCAACACCACCAGAGAATGCCTAACACTAGAAGTCATTAAACAGTGAGAATTCCCACAAAGTCAAGCCACTGGTATGCAAGTCCTGGCATCACCCAACCACCTGCAGCACCCTGAGTAAGACACCTTATCCAAACAGTGAACAAGACAGCAATACAAAACCAGTCATCCACAGACCTAACTCGAAGCCTGGGAAAAGGAAACCTCGAACATTGTTAGTTAGAAAATCAGTAATAGTAATGAAAGGCAACGAAATACTGCGCAAATGAAGGGACAAACACACAAGTCCGAATAAACGAAGAGGAATTTGATCAACTTTCTGAAAGAGAATTCATGCTACTGATGATCCAAAACATCAAAAATAGAATATTAGAGAAAATGCAAGAATTAATCAACACTCTGAACAAAGAAATACAAGAACTTAAAAGAAGCTGTTTTCCTCTTTGTAACTGATTAGTATCTTATAAAAGGGAGATATTTTGAGACTATACTTTTCACTATACTTTTCCCTGCCACATTTGGTATCTGTATGAGTTTTGATATCCATTAATGATTCCTTCATGAAAAAATAATCATGATGTTAAGTGGTAAATTTTCTCCTTTTAAACATTTACTATACATTTATTTATCTTACTGTATGGAAAAGTTTTCCTTTCTCCTTCATTTGCTTTTTCATTCAATTTTTATTTATATCATTCTGTGTTATTAGATGATCACCATATTTTGGGGATTGTAATCCATTATAGTTCAGGTTTTTCTAATTATATAAGTGTTAAAGATTTAAAGAAATTTTCAGAAGTTAAGATAAAATGTTGCTTGCTGGTAGAACAGTAGATTTGAGGAGAACTCACAATAGCTCTCTCTGGATTTAAAGTAACAACACAGGAGAGAGACCACGATGGTGGAGTAGAAGAACGTGTACTCACTTGCTCTTGCAAAAATGCCAGAATTACAACTAACTGCTGAAAAACCATTGACAGGAGGAGGTTGTATCCTACCACAAAAAGATATCCCACATCCAAGAGCAAAGGAGAAGCCGCAACAAGACTGCATCAAGGCCAATGGGCTTCAGAAAGGGAGTGTTGACTCCAAGACCCAACACCACCAGAGAATGCCTAACACTAGAAGTCATTAAACAGTGAGAATTCCCACAAAGTCAAGCCACTGGTATGCAAGTCCTGGCATCACCCAACCACCTGCAGCACCCTGAGTAAGACACCTTATCCAAACAGTGAACAAGACAGCAATACAAAACCAGTCATCCACAGACCTAACTCGAAGCCTGGGAAAAGGAAACCTCGAACATTGTTAGTTAGAAAATCAGTAATAGTAATGAAAGGCAACGAAATACTGCGCAAATGAAGGGACAAACACACAAGTCCGAATAAACGAAGAGGAATTTGATCAACTTTCTGAAAGAGAATTCATGCTACTGATGATCCAAAACATCAAAAATAGAATATTAGAGAAAATGCAAGAATTAATCAACACTCTGAACAAAGAAATACAAGAACTTAAAAGAAGCTGTTGTATGTATATACAATGGAATATTACTCATCCATAAAGAGAAATGCATTTGAATCAGTTCTAATGAGATAGCTGAATCTAGAACCTATTATACAGAGTGAGGTATGTCAGAGAGAGAAAGATAAATATTGTATACTGACATGTGTGTGGAATCTGGAAAGATGATGCTGATAAATGAACATACAGAGGTGCAATGGAGAGGCAGACGTGGAGAACAGTCTTATGGACATTGGTTTGAGGGAGGGGGAGTATGCTGTGGGACTAGGGGATCTTGGACAGGGGTTCTGTGACAACCTGGAGGAGTGAAATGGGGAGGAGGTTTGGGAGTGGAGAGGGGACATATGTATACCTATGGAGGTTTTGGGTCGATGTGCGTCAGTAAACAACAAAGCCCTGTAAAAAAAATAATAAAATTTATATGGAATAAGAAATAACAACACAAAATTAGATAGATGATTTAATTATTGTTCAAGTAAATAATGTTCAGATTTTCTGGTTGTAAAAGAACTTTTCCTAAACCTACCCGCAAAGCAGTGAATCACTATAATTTCACATCTTTTATCTAGTTTGGACCTCATTCCTTTGTTTTTAAATTGAGATATAGTTCCTTTACAATATTGTGCTAGTTTCAGATATACAGTATAGGGATTCAGCATTTGTGCAGATTATATGCCATTATAGGTTATTACAAGATGATGGATATAATTTACTGTGCTATACCAGTATATTCTTGTTACTTATTTTATATATATATATATAGTAGTTTATATCCCTTAATCCTACAGACCTAATTTGACCCTATCCCCTTCTGTTGCCCCTATAGTAACCACAGGTTTTCTATAGCGAGTCTGTTTTGCATGTATGCTCATCTGTTTCAGTTTTTAATTTCCACATATAAGTGATATATAATACTTATTTCTTTATATGACTTAGTTTACTAAGCATAATATTCTCTATGTCCATTCATATTGCTACAAATGATAATAGTTCATTCTTTTTATGTGACTGAGTAAGATGCTGTTGTACCTGTATAGCACATCCTCTTTACCCAGTGTCTGTTGATAGGCACTTGGTTGCTTCCACGTCTTGGTTGTTATAAATAGTGCTGCTGTGGCACTGGGGTGCATGCATCTTTTTCAAGTTAAAGGTGCCTTTTTTTCCAGATATATACTTAGGAGTGGAATTGTTGTATAGTTGCTTGTATAGTTTGAAAATTAATCATGTGTCAGTTGTTGCATTTGCTATTATTTTCTCATTCTGAGGGTTGCTTACAGTTTTTTTTTTTTTTTTTTTTTTTTTTTAGGCGGGTTGGAGAGGGAGGGGGCGAGTGGGCCACTTCTGTTGGTCTTTCATTTATCTGTTTTCATCCATCTTTGTTCTTTGGCCTGTGTAGGCCTCACACCGCAGTGGCCTCTGTTGTTGCAGAGCACCGGCTCTGGGCACATGCACTCCAGAGCTCTGGCTCGATAGTTGGACACATTGGTCCAGCGGCTCTGCGGCACATGGGATCTTCCCAGGCCAGGGATTGAACTGGCGCCCCTTGCACTGCAAGGTGGTGTCCTTACCCACTGGACCACCAGGGAAGTGACCAGGGAAGCCCTGCTTACAGTTTTTTGCTTCCCCTTGCTTACAGTTTCCTTTGTTGTGTGAAAAACTTTTATGTTTAATTAGGTCCCACTTGTTTATTTTTGTTTTTATTTCCATTATCCTAGGAGATGGATCATAGAGAATCTTGCTGTGGTTTATGTCAGAGAGTGTTCTATGTTTTTTATGTAAGAGTTTTATAGTTTCTGGCCTTATATTATTGTTTTGAATCCAGGCTTCTCTGGTAGCTCAGCTGGTAAAGTATCAGCCTGCCCGTGTAGGAGACCCCAGCTCAATTCTTGGGTCAGGAGGATGGAAAGGGTTAGGGTACCTACTCCAGTATTCTTGGGCTTCCCTGGTGGCTCAAATGGTAAAGAATCTGCCTGCAGTGTGGGAGATCTGAGTTGGGTAATCCCCTGGAGGAGGGCATGGCAAGCTGCTCTAGTATTCTTGCCTGAAGAATCTCCACATACAGAGGACTGGGTGGGCTACAGTCCATAGAGTCCAGTGGGCTAAAGTCCATGGTGTCTCAAAGAGCTGGACACAGCTGAGTGACTAAGCATGGCATACAGCACATGGTGTTGAAAAGTGCTGTGGTCTTATTTCATTCTTTTACACATAGCTGTCCAGTTTTTCCAGCAGCACTTATTGAAGAGACTTTTTTACTCCGTTGCATATATTTTCCTTCTTTGTCAGAAATAAGAGACCCAGGGTTTCCCTGGTGGTCCAGAGTGTAGGGAGTCTGCCTTTTAGTGCAGGGGGCACCAGTTTGATCCCTAGTCTTGGAAAATCCCATGTACCACGGAGAGACTGGGCTGAAATGTCCAGTTACAAGCCGGTGCTCTGCAAAGAGAGAGGCCACTGCAATGGGAGAGGGACATGCCAAAGAATTAAAAATGGATGAAAATAAATACAAAAATAAAAGAGGCATCATGGGGAAAAGAAAAAAAAGTACCCATAGGTGTGTGGGTTTATCTCTGGGCTTTCTGCCTTGTTCCATTGACCTATATTTCTGTTTTTGTGCCAGTACCATACTGTCTTGATGACTGTAGCTTTGTAGTATAATTTGAAGTCAGGAAGGTTGATTCTTCCAGCCACATTCTTCTTTCTCAGGATTGGTTTGGTTATTCGGGATCTTTTTTGTCTCCTTGTGAATTGTGAGCTGTTTTTCATTCTAGTTTATGGAAAATGCCATTGGTAATTTGATAGGGATCACATTAAATCTGTACATTGCATTTGATAGTATAGTCATTTTCACAATATTGAATCTTCCACCCCAGGAACACAGAATATCTCTCCATCTGTTTACGTCATCCTTGGTTTCTTTCATCAGTGTTTTACAGTTGTCAGTGTACAGCTCTTTTGTCTCCTTAGGTAGGCTTATTCCTACATATTTTGTTCCTGTGGTGAATAGGATTGATTCCTTAATTTATCATTCTGATTTTTCACTGTTAGTGTATAGATGCAAGTGATTTCTGTGAATTGATTTTGTATCCTGCAAGTTTGCTAAGTTCACTGATTAGCTTTTGTAATTTTCTGGTAGTGTCTTTAAGGTTTTTTATATATAGTATCATTTTGTCTACAAACAGTGAGAGTTTTACTTCTTCTTTTCTAATCTGTATTCCTTTCATTTCTTTTTCTTTTCTGATTACCATAGCTAAGTCTTCCAAAACTATGTTGAATAATAGTGGTGAGAATGGGAATTCTTGTCTTGCTCCTGATCTTAGAGGGCATACTTTCAGGTTTTCACCATTGGAACGGATCATATATGGTTTTTACTCCGTTGCATAATTTTCCTTCTTTGTCAGAAATAAGAGACCCAGGGTTTCCCTGGTGGTCCAGAGTGTAGGGAGTCTGCCTTTTAGTGCAGGGGGCACCAGTTTGATCCCTAGTCTTGGAAAATCCCATGTACCACGGAGAGACTGGGCTGAAATGTCCAGTTACAAGCCGGTGCTCTGCAAAGAGAGAGGCCACTGCAATGGGAGAGGGACATGCCAAAGAATTAAAAATGGATGAAAATAAATACAAAAATAAAAGAGGCATCATGGGGAAAAGAAAAAAAAGTACCCATAGGTGTGTGGGTTTATCTCTGGGCTTTCTGCCTTGTTCCATTGACCTATATTTCTGTTTTTGTGCCAGTACCATACTGTCTTGATGACTGTAGCTTTGTAGTATAATTTGAAGTCAGGAAGGTTGATTCTTCCAGCCACATTCTTCTTTCTCAGGATTGGTTTGGTTATTCGGGATCTTTTTTGTCTCCTTGTGAATTGTGAGCTGTTTTTCATTCTAGTTTATGGAAAATGCCATTGGTAATTTGATAGGGATCACATTAAATCTGTACATTGCATTTGATAGTATAGTCATTTTCACAATATTGAATCTTCCACCCCAGGAACACAGAATATCTCTCCATCTGTTTACGTCATCCTTGGTTTCTTTCATCAGTGTTTTACAGTTGTCAGTGTACAGCTCTTTTGTCTCCTTAGGTAGGCTTATTCCTACATATTTTGTTCCTGTGGTGAATAGGATTGATTCCTTAATTTATCATTCTGATTTTTCACTGTTAGTGTATAGATGCAAGTGATTTCTGTGAATTGATTTTGTATCCTGCAAGTTTGCTAAGTTCACTGATTAGCTTTTGTAATTTTCTGGTAGTGTCTTTAAGGTTTTTTATATATAGTATCATTTTGTCTACAAACAGTGAGAGTTTTACTTCTTCTTTTCTAATCTGTATTCCTTTCATTTCTTTTTCTTTTCTGATTACCATAGCTAAGTCTTCCAAAACTATGTTGAATAATAGTGGTGAGAATGGGAATTCTTGTCTTGCTCCTGATCTTAGAGGGCATACTTTCAGGTTTTCACCATTGAGGATAATGTTTGCTCTGGGGTTATCATATATGGCATTTATTATATTGAGGTAGGTTCCTTCTATACCCATTTCTTGAAGCATTTTTTTAAAAATAATAAGTGGGTGTTCAATTTTGTAAGAGGCTTTATCTGTAACTGTTGAAATTCACTTCAGTAGTTCAGTCATGCCTGATTCTTTGTGACCCTGTTGACTGCAGCACAACAGACTTCCCCGTCCTTCATCATCTTCTGGAGTTTGCTCAAACTCATGTACATTGAGTTGATGATACTATCCAGCCATCTCATCCTCTGTTCCCTTCTCTTTCTGCCTTCTCTCTTTCCCAGCATCAGGGTCTTTTCCAATCTGTCCTTTCTTTGTATCAGGTGGCCAAAGTATTGGAGCCTCAGCATCAGTCCTTCCAATGAATGTTCAGGGTTGATTTCCTTTAGGATTGACTGATTTGATCTCCTTGCAGTCCAAAGGACTCTTAAGAATCTTCTCCAAAATGAGAGTTCTAAAGCATCAGTTGTTCTGAGCTCAGTGTACTTTATAGTCCAACTCTCATATCCGTACATGACTACTGGAAAAACCATAGCTTTGACTGTATGGACCTGTGTTGGCAAGGTGATGTCTCAGCTTTTTAATAATGCTGTCTAGGTTTGTCATAGCTTTTCTTCCAAGGAGCAAACATCTTTTAATTTCATGACTGCAGTCAGCATCCACAGTGATTTTGGAACTCAAGAAAATAATATCTGTCACTGTTTCCATTGTTTGCACATGTGTTTTCTATAAAGTGATGGGACCAGATGCCATGATCTTCAATTTTTTGAATGTTGAATCTTAAGACAGCACATTTGCTCTGCTCGTTCACCTTCATCAAGAGGCCCTTTAGTTCCTCTTGACCTTCTGTCATAAGGGTGGTATCTTGATTCTATTGGTATTTTGCTTGATGGACTCTGCGTATAAGTTAAATAAGTAGGGTGACAGTATATAGTGTTGATGTATTCATTTCCCAATTTGGAACCAGTCCTTTGTTCTATGTCCAGTTCTAACTGTTGCTGCTTTTCCTGCATACAGATTTCTCAGGAGGCAGATAAAGTCTGGTTTGCCGTCTCTGTATGAATTTTCCACAGTTTGTTGTGATCCACATAGTCAAAGTCTTTAGCATAGTCTATGAAGCAGAAGTAGATGTTTTTCTGGAATTCCCTTACTTTTTTCTATGATCCAGCAGATTTTAGGAATTGAGGTCTCAATTGACAGTCTCTACTGAGATTATCATATGGTTTTTATCTTTCATTTTGTTAATATGGTTTTATGACATTGATTAATTTGCATGCATTGAAGAATTTTTGTTCCCCTGGGATAAACATGACTTGATCATGGCAAACACCATGATTTAAACATTTTTTTATACCAATACTGTCTAACATTGCTTTGCATTTGGTAGATCAAATACCACTGGGAGTATTTAAATACCACTGGTGGTATGGAATGGAAGACTGTAGAAGAGTATGCTCTTGCCTTTTTAAGTTTGTGAAGTTATTCCAATATGAAACTAAGTATATAGAAAAGTATTCTAGAATGTCTCCTGAAGACTACATATTCATCCCTAACCCAGAGAGGAGAAAGAAGTATGCATGTTGCATTGAGAAGAGTTTATTATATGTTTTTCTTATTTTGAAAATTAGAATTACTGTTAGAAGGTTAGTTTTGCAAGTTAATATTGTAGAAGCTAATAAAAGAAGTAGTGATTAATGTGGAGAGTTAAAACTGTAAATTTGAGCTATAAATTCCACATGAATTAAGAATGTTTGTTTTTGAAAAGTTTTTTTTTTTTTTTTTTTTAAATTTTATTTATTTGTCTTTTGGGGGGTGGGCTGGGGAAGGAGGGGGATGGGCGGGCCACTTCTATTGGTCTTTCATTTCTCTATTTTCATCCGTCTTTGTTCTTTGGCTCCTGTGGGCCTCCCATCGCGGTGGCCTCTGTTGTCGCAGAGTGAAAAGGTTTTTTTTTTTTTTTTTTAACCTTTATTTTACTTTTAACTTTTACAGAGTTTTGTTGTTCACAGACATGCATGTTCTCAGATTAGTCACATGTATATCCCCCCCTTCCCTCCCCTCCCGACCATCACACAGCACCCCTGAAGGATCCCCTTTTCTCACAGAGCAATGACTATAGCTATTTTCTTCACTTATGATAGTACAGGCCTTCATGCTACTTCCTTTACGCCTCTCACCCACTGTTCCTTCCCCACAATGTCCATATGTCCACTGTCCATGTCTGTCTTTCTGTCGCTTCACTGCATGTGCCATCATCACCATCCTACTAGATTCCATATATATGTGTTAATATACTGTATTTTTCTTTCTTTCTCTTCATTTTGTTAATATGGTTTTATGACATTGATTAATTTGCATGCATTGAAGAATTTTTGTTCCCCTGGGATAAACATGACTTGATCATGGCAAACACCATGATTTAAACATTTTTTTATACCAATACTGTCTAACATTGCTTTGCATTTGGTAGATCAAATACCACTGGGAGTATTTAAATACCACTGGTGGTATGGAATGGAAGACTGTAGAAGAGTATGCTCTTGCCTTTTTAAGTTTGTGAAGTTATTCCAATATGAAACTAAGTATATAGAAAAGTATTCTAGAATGTCTCCTGAAGACTACATATTCATCCCTAACCCAGAGAGGAGAAAGAAGTATGCATGTTGCATTGAGAAGAGTTTATTATATGTTTTTCTTATTTTGAAAATTAGAATTACTGTTAGAAGGTTAGTTTTGCAAGTTAATATTGTAGAAGCTAATAAAAGAAGTGATTAATGTGGAGAGTTAAAACTGTAAATTTGAGCTATAAATTCCACATGAATTAAGAATGTTTGTTTTTGAAAAGTTTTTTTTTTTTTTTTTTTTAAATTTTATTTATTTGTTTGGGGCGGGGGTGGGTTTGGGGAGGGAGGGGAGTGGACGGGCCACTTCTATTGGTCTTTCATTTCTCTATTTTCATCCGTCTTTGTTCTTTGGCTCCTGTGGGCCTCCCTTTGCGGTGGCCTTTGTTGTCGCAGAGTGAAAAGTTTTTTTTTTTTTTTTTTTAACCTTTATTTTACTTTTAACTTTTACAGAGTTTTGTTGTTCACAGACATGCATGTTCTCAGATTAGTCACATGTATATCCCCCCCTTCCCTCCCCTCCCGACCATCACACAGCACCCCTGAAGGATCCCCTTTTCTCACAGAGCAATGACTATAGCTATTTTCTTCACTTATGATAGTACAGGCCTTCATGCTACTTCCTTTACGCCTCTCACCCACTGTTCCTTCCCCACAATGTCCATATGTCCACTGTCCATGTCTGTCTTTCTGTCGCTTCACTGCATGTGCCATCATCACCATCCTACTAGATTCCATATATATGTGTTAATATACTGTATTTGTCCTTCTCTTTCTGACTGACTTCAGTTTTGATGATACGTTCTAGATCCAGCCACCTCATTAGGGTTGATTCTTCTGCATTTCTCTTTACAGCTGTGTAGTATTCCATTGTATATATGTACCAGAGCTTTTGGATCCATTCGTTCGTCGATGGGCATCTAGGTTCCTTCCATGTTCTAGCTATTATATAGAGAGCTGCAATGAACATTGGGGTACAGGTGCTTCTTTCAGTTTTGATTTCGTCAGGGTATAAGCCTAAGAGTGGGATTGCTGGGTCATATGGTGCTTCTATTTTTAGTTTTTTAAGAAATCTCCAGAATGGATTCCATAGAGGCTGTATCAATTTACACTCCCACCAGCAATGCAGGAGTGTTCCCTTTTCTCCGCAGCCTCTCCAGCATTTATTGTCTGTCGATTTGTGGATGATGGCCATTCTTACGGGTGTGAGGTGATATCTCATTGTAGTTTTGATTTGCATTTCTCTAATTATTAGTGAAGTTGAGCATCGTTTCATGTGTTTTTGGGCCATCTGTATGTCATCGTTGGAGAGGTGTCTGTTTAGGTCCTTTTCCCATTTTTTGATTGGGTTGTTCGTTTTTCCAGTGCTGAGTTGTCTGAGTTGCTTGTAGATTTTGGAGATTAATTCTTTGTCTGTTGTTTCATTTGCTATGATTTTCTCCCACTCTGTGGGCTGTCTGTTCAGCTTTTTTGTAATTTCTTCAGCTGTACAAAAGCTTTTAAGTTTCATGAGGTCCCACATGTTCATTTGTCTTTTTAGTTCCACTATTCTAGTAGGTGGGTCAGAGAAGATCTTGCTTTGATTGATGTCCTTGAGGGTTTTGCCTATATTCTCCTCTAAGAGTTTGATGGTTTCTGACCTTACATTTAAGTCTTTAATCCATTTTGAGTTGATCTTTGTGTATGGTGTCAGGTATGATCACCCAATCACCAGCATCACCCAGAATAGAAGCCCCATCCAAACAACAAACACCAACAGACGTAACTCAAAGTCTGGGAAAAGGAAATCCCAAACAGAATCAGTTTTAAAAAATTAATAATAACAATGAAACGACAGAGAAATACCACACAAGCGAAGGAACAATCCACAAACACACAAGATCAAATTAATGAAGAGAATTTGGACAAACTTTCTGAAAGTGATTTCAGAAGAATGATAGTAAAGATGATCAAAGACACTGAAAACAGAATTTCAGAGAAACTGCAAGATACAACTAACACACTGAATAAAGAAATACAAGAACTTACCAAAAAAGTAACAGAGACAAACAACTCAATTGCTGAACTGAAAAACACTGTAGAAGGAATCAAGAGCAGAGTATCTGAGACAGAAGATCGGATAAGTGAGCTGGAAGATAAAATGGTGGAAGTAACTGCTGAAAAACAGACTATAGCTCAAAGAATGAAAAGAGCAGAGGACAGCCTCAGAGACCTCTGGGATAATATCAAACGCACCAATATTCGAATTATAGGGGTTCCAGAAGAAGAAGAAAAAAAGACAGGAAAAGTTTTAATAATGGAATAATACATGTATTCTGAGGGTAATTGAAAAGAAAAGCTTGGCTAGAAAGCACAGAGGAACGTGAACTGTAATTTTGACAGATATGTCAGTCATCTGTTTGCAATTGTATTCCCTCTTGTATTGATGATTCAGAGTAATGAACTTAATTTCTTGGGGGTTCATTTCTACTTGTTAGCTATCTTAAAGGCTGATGGCAGTTTTAATGCTATTTACGTTTAGAGCAGGCTAAACAATAGCATATTTGTTTGTAGTCAGTTAATGGTATAATTTAATATGGTTTAAAATAATTGGGGAGGGCTGTATAATTACATACATTCATTTACATTTAATTTTTCTTTAAATGGTAACGGATATATGTTTGTAATGCTTTCTTAAAATTTTGATTAAATTAGATTAATAATAATGAAGATGAGCAAATGTCTTGGGTCTGCCACACATCCACATATTATATTCGTGCAGTCTTTGAAGTTTTGTTTCCAGCCTGCTCTGGTCTTGATGTAAGATCCTGTACTTTATGTAATATTCTTTTCTCTTGGTTCCACTTTATTTTTATAATTTTATTTCTGTTTGTTAGATTTGTCATGTTACATTTGATTTTGATTCCTTATCAAAGCTCTAGTTTGAATATGTCCTATTGATGATTTTTTATTTTGTTACATTTTTCACATAGTACACCTGCTTGTTGAACTCTTGAAACTTAACTCAGGAGGCCTCAATCTTCTCTAGAGGAACCAAGAGTAGAACTTACTATACTCTAACTTCCTTTTGTAGCTCCATTATTGTATAGATTTCCAGAAATGAGAAGTCTCAGTTAAATTAAAAGGAAGCTTTTATGACAGCTATGTAACTGTTAGAAATTATAATGAGAAAAAGATCCCATGCACAATAGCGTTAAAAACTTCCCTTGTGGCCCAGTGACTAAGAGTCCACACTTACAGTGCAGGAGGTTAGTTACGATCCCTGGTCAGAGAACTAGAGCCCACGTGCTGTGCAACTAAGGGTTAACATACGACAATTAAAAAAACAAAAACTCACACCTTGAAACAAAAACCAAATAAATAAATAGTTCAAACAGACTTGCTAATGAATTAGTTATTTATTATTCACTACTCTATTGGACTTCCCATGTGGCTCTGTGGTAAAGAATGTGCTTGCCATTGCAGGAGATGTAAGAGACATGGGTTTGATACCAGGTCAGAAAGATCGTCTGGTGAAGGGAATGGCAACCCACTCCAGGATTCTTTTTTTTTTTTTTCTTCCCCACCACCCGACACTCCAGGATTCTTGCCTGGAGAATTCCATCGACAGAGGAGTCAAACACAACTGAGAGACTGACACTTTTCACTTTCCACTTTATTGATGCTACCTCCTAATGTCATAGTATGTATTTATTTTCAAAACTTGCTAATAAGCTCTCTTTCTGGGGACCAGATATTAGATATTTCCTTGGGAACAAGATGATGAGAAAGTTCTCCCTCAATTCAGTTGCTCAGTTGTGTCCAACTCTTTGCAGCCCTGCTGTAGCACATCAGGCTTCCCTGTCCTTCACCATCTCCCAGAGCTTGCTCAGACTCATGTCCATTGACTCAGTGATGCCATCCAATCATCTTGTCCTCTGTTGTCCCCTTCGCCTTCTGGCTTCTATTCTTTCCAACATCAGGGTCTTTGCTAGTGATCAAGAGTCTTTTCCAATACCACAGCTCAAAGTCATCAAGTCTTCAGCCTTCAGTGTACTTTATGGTCCAACTCTCACATCCATACATGACTACTCAGAAACCCCTAGCTTTGATTATATGTACTTTTGTTGGCAAAGTGATGTCTCTGCTTGTGAATACACTGTCTAGGTTTGTCATAGGTTTTCTTCCAAGGAGCAAGCATCTTTTAATTGCATGGCTGCAGTCACCAACTGCAGTGATTTTGTAGTCCCAAGAAACTAACATCTGTTACTGTTTCCATTGTTAGCCCATCTATTTGCCATGAAGTAATGGGACTGGATACCATTCTCTTCATTTTTTTAATGTTGAGTTTTAAGCCAGCCTTTTCATTCTCCTCTTGCACTTTCATGACGAGGCTTTTTAGTTCCTCTCTGGTTTCTACCATAAGCCTGGTGTCATCTCCATACCTGAGGTTATTGGTATTTCTCCTGGCAATCTTGATTCCAACCTGTGCTTCATCCAGCCCAGTATTTCTCATGATGTACTCTACATGTAAATTAAATAATCAGTTCTCCCTGAAAGATGATAAAATCTCCTGAAGAATCAGAGATACCAACGAGCTACTTAAATTGTGTGGCAGCTTGCTATGAACTTAAAATTGCCCCACCCCAAATAAAATTAATTAAAAGACAAATGTAGAGTGGAGTGATGAAAGTTAGAAATTAAAAGAAATTTGTGAGTCCGTTATGTAGAAAACAATACTGAACACACATAGACACACACACATGTAGTACACAACAAAAGGTACTCTTTTAAGTGCTATGTACAATGTGGTATAAAAGCTAATTTTAAGTGTGAGACCTAACCCTGCCTAGATTTCAAGAAGATTTTAGATGCTTAGTTTGGTATTGCTGGGCACGAGGTTGTATTTCCATATTCACAGAAACAGAAGAGAATTGGTTTTAGACAAGAAATAAGAAGCACTTTGAATTAGGAATAGAGTAATGGTAGATGAGCAGTGAAAGTTTCAATTGGAGGAGAGTTTTAACATTCTTGGTGTTACCTCTTGGTTTTAGATGTGGAACCATAAAGTAATGGGAATACTAAAAGGGAAAATGTGACTAGATGTGAAGAAGATGCAGAGGCAGAGTTTTGGAAAATAGTTTTGAGGATGTTTATTACGGAATTGCATTTTCAGAGGCTAACATGTAAAGCTTTGGCAGAGATTGGTCAAAACAGGAAAATTTTGAAGCACTCTGGATGTGACGAGCCTTATTTTGGCTCATTATTTTTCTTTATTGCAAGGGCATTTATCTGTGTGGTAGAATTTAAGATCATTAGTGGGGGGCTTTTCAAACAACTTTTTTCCATTTCTGATATACTCTGCTCTTCCATCTTATCCCTTAATCCCTTGTTTAACCTCCTACCATTATCCTCCAACATCTCAGAATGCCATGTGGCTGTCATCTCAGGGCCCATTCTCCTCTTGCACTTTCATGACGAGGCTTTTTAGTTCCTCTCTGGTTTCTACCATAAGCCTGGTGTCATCTCCATACCTGAGGTTATTGGTATTTCTCCTGGCAATCTTGATTCCAACCTGTGCTTCATCCAGCCCAGTATTTCTCATGATGTACTCTACATGTAAATTAAATAATCAGTTCTCCCTGAAAGATGATAAAATCTCCTGAAGAATCAGAGATACCAACGAGCTACTTAAATTGTGTGGCAGCTTGCTATGAACTTAAAATTGCCCCACCCCAAATAAAATTAATTAAAAGACAAATGTAGAGTGGAGTGATGAAAGTTAGAAATTAAAAGAAATTTGTGAGTCCGTTATGTAGAAAACAATACTGAACACACATAGACACACACACATGTAGTACACAACAAAAGGTACTCTTTTAAGTGCTATGTACAATGTGGTATAAAAGCTAATTTTAAGTGTGAGACCTAACCCTGCCTAGATTTCAAGAAGATTTTAGATGCTTAGTTTGGTATTGCTGGGCACGAGGTTGTATTTCCATATTCACAGAAACAGAAGAGAATTGGTTTTAGACAAGAAATAAGAAGCACTTTGAATTAGGAATAGAGTAATGGTAGATGAGCAGTGAAAGTTTCAATTGGAGGAGAGTTTTAACATTCTTGGTGTTACCTCTTGGTTTTAGATGTGGAACCATAAAGTAATGGGAATACTAAAAGGGAAAATGTGACTAGATGTGAAGAAGATGCAGAGGCAGAGTTTTGGAAAATAGTTTTGAGGATGTTTATTACGGAATTGCATTTTCAGAGGCTAACATGTAAAGCTTTGGCAGAGATTGGTCAAAACAGGAAAATTTTGAAGCACTCTGGATGTGACGAGCCTTATTTTGGCTCATTATTTTTCTTTATTGCAAGGGCATTTATCTGTGTGGTAGAATTTAAGATCATTAGTGGGGGGCTTTTCAAACAACTTTTTTCCATTTCTGATATACTCTGCTCTTCCATCTTATCCCTTAATCCCTTGTTTAACCTCCTACCATTATCCTCCAACATCTAAATGCCACTGCAAAATAAATGACAGTACTACCTTCAGCTATTTTTGTGTTTGCTTTTGAAGAAAATGCTGCTGATTTTGGTTCATTAACCCTGAGACCTCTCTTGTTCAGTTTTGCATCCTGTGCTTTTAAAAATATATTTTCGTAATGTGCATGTGTGCACACATACATTGTTAATTGAACAAATGTTGACTAGGTTTCAGGCATTAAGAATATGTATGTGTGTGCTAATTTGCTTCAGTTGTGTCCAACTTTGTGCTACCCTATGGACTGAAACCCACGAGGCTCCTCTTTCCTTTGGGTTCTCCAGGCAAGAATACTGGAGTGGATTGCGATGCCCTCCACCAGGGAATCTTCCAGATCCTGGGAAGCAACCCATGTCTCTTTCATCTCCTGGTTTGGCAGGTGAATTCTATACAACTAGTGCCACCTGGGAAACCCCATTAAGAGTACACCCATGAGCAGAAAGAACAAATACTTGGGCCTTCAGAGCTTTGTGTTTTTACCTGCTTATTTCTGTAGCTAGGTGTTAATATTTTTAAAAGAGTTACAGGCATTCTTCCAGTTATTTCTCAGGAACCATATGAAATATGTTTATTTAAAAAAAAATTTTATTTTTATTATTCCTTTTTGAGAGGTGGGAATACTGAGGCATAGTGAGTTAGAGTTAGAAGGCATATCTGTCTAAATGCACAGACAATCTGGATCCAGAGCCCAAACTCTTGAAACACTTTGCTATATTTCCTTTTTTTTTTTTTTTTTTTTAAAGATTTATTTATTTATTTATTTTGGGCGGGGGTTGGGGAGGGAGGGGAGCGGGCGGGCCACTTCTATTGGTCTTTCATTTCTCTATTTTCATCTGTCTTTGTTCTTTGGCCCTTGTGGGCCTCCCATCGCAGTGGCGTCTGTTGTTGCAGAGTGCCGGCTCTGGGCGCATGCGCTCCAGAGCTCCAGCTCGGTGATTGGACACATCAGTCCAGCCGCTCTGCAGCACGTGGGATCTTCCCAGGCCAGGGATCGAACCAGCGCCCCTTGCACTGCAAGGCGGTGTCCTTACCCACTGGACCACCAGGGGAAGCCCGCTATATTTCCTTTTGATTTTAAGGCTCTGTTAGCTAGAAATGGTGGGGAAAAAAAAAAAAAGCGGAGGCGGGGATACTTTTTTAGAATACTTTATTAGAAGAAAGGAACAAGCCAACTTGCTGTTACCAACGAACTGTCCCATTGAGCACATAGTTCAGTTTTGGTGTAAGTTTTCTTCAGTATTTGAGATTTTGAGGATTAGTGTTTCCTGAAGTTTATACTTCCCTGTTTCTTGTGTCACAACGGTGCCTTTTTAATATTTGCATTATATTGTAGTAGGAATTGCCATTTAACTTGGAGGGTTGAATTCTGTTTTAGCCTTCTTACTCACTAGAAGAAATAGAAAATTTTTCTCATTTGTAGGATTAGTTAGTTTTACTTGGAAGAGAGATTGACACTTTGTTTTCTGGATTGAAATCTTAAATTTTTATAGTATAAAGCATGCATTTTTGTATATTATATTGGACAAAATTTTGTCTCTTAATATGTTTAATGTGCTGTCGTAAAATTAGTTAACAGTCATCATTCTTCTGAAAAGATTAAATGAGTATCACATGTCTGTGTAGTTAGAGTAACACTTCTTCTTTTTCTTTTTTATAAATTTATTCTTTTATTTGTTTGATTGTGTTGGATCCCACCTGCTGCACACAGGATCTTCATTGTGATGCATGGGCTGTCTAGTTGTGTGAGGACTCAGTTGCCCCAAGGCATGTGGGATCCTACTTTCCCAACCAGGATCTAACCCTTGTCCCCGAATTATAAGGTGGATTCTTAACCTCTGGATCACCAGAGAGGTCCACAATTTTAGAAATATTATCATTTTAATTATTGTTTTGCTTTGCAAATCATGTGGTATCCACTACCATCTACCCACATGTGTTTGTATGTACACATTCACTGCTAAGAAATCCTTTAAGTCAACTCATATAAAATTTTAGGAATGATAAAATAGGGGCCTGAATTAACTAGATTGTATTATATAAGTCTTTACCTGCAGAGTGAATTTCTCTGATTAACAAATAGGACTTTGTGCTCCACAGATGATACTGTCAGTAATTGAAAATAAACTATGCATTTGAGATTTTTTAACCCTTGTTCTTGACTCAGTTAATGAGAATTTATAAAACAGTGTGTTTTTTTAGGAAAGATAGTGGCTGGTAATTATATTCTGAATTTTATTTTTCTTCCTCTCATTATTTGTGACAGTACATGGTAAACACATATGGGTACTGCATGTTCAAGTAGATGGGACATTGTGCCTCTTTATCTGTGTATGACACTGCACTGCTGTGCACATGTACTTGAATCCATGTGGATTCAGAAAATTGACCACAGTTATAAATTAACTCTGGAAAAATTTAATCTGCTAATTTATTTCTAAAAGAAGACTTACCAAAGACTTCTAAATAAAAAGACTTTTAAGGGCAGTTTTACAGCAAAAGTGAGTAGAATGTATAGAGATTTCTTATATATTCCTTGTCTCCTTGTACATACAGTTTCTTCCACTATCGTCTTGTACCATAGAGGTACATACATGAGTTTACCTGATGAACCTGTTACCGAGTCCAAGCTTGCTCTGCTTGCCACATGAAAGGCCAGTGAATTCAAGAGATCAGGTATTGAGGCAAGGAAAGCAACTTTATTTGGAAAGCAGCTTACCAAGAAAATGGCAAGATAGCACCTCAAAATAACCATTTTATGGGGATCTGGATGCCAGGTTCTTTTATAGATCAGGCAGAAGGAAGCAATGAGGAACTAAAGTCAAAAGACAGGGAATAGGAGGCAGTGGGAAAGTGAAAGGATCTTCAGTCTTGCAAAATATCTCCAAAGCAATTAGGTGTGTTAATCTCTCCTAGCTGGGCAGGGTCTGAAACTGCTACATACTGTATGATTTCAATTCCATAGCATTCTTGAAAAGACAAAAGACCGTGAGACAGTAAAAATACCAGTGGTTGTCAGAGGGTAGGAGGCAGAAGAGATAATGGGGGGCGCAGGGGCAGGGTCCTCTGAGGCAAGCTGTTAAGTACGATTATAATAATAAAAGTGATGAAAAGCAAGTCAAAGACAATTTCCAATGTGGAGTCAGAATTGGCTTCCTCCCTGCAACAAACCTACACTGACATATCCTTGCCACCCAAAGTCCATAGCTGTACATTACTGTTCCCTTTTGGTGTTATATATACCAACTTTTGGCTTTTAATAAATGTACAATGATAGGTGTTCATCATTATGGTATACAGAGAAGTTTTACTGCTTGGAAAACCTTCTGTCCTCCACCTATTATCTCTTCTGCCTCCTACCCCCTGGCAACCACTGGTATTTTTACTGTCTCATGGTCTTTTGTCTTTTCATGAATGCTGTGGAATTGAAATCATGCAGTATGTAGCATTTTCAGATTCACTTCTTTCAGTTAGCAATATGCATTTGACTTTACTGTATGTCTTTTCATGGCTTGGCGACTCATTCTTTTTAATACTGAGTAATATTTCATTGTCTGCATGTACCACAGTTTATTTATCTATTCATCTCCTGAAGAACATAAGCTTTGAATAAAGCTACTTGTAAAGGTCTGTCTGTAGCTTTTCCGTGGAGATCAGTTTTCACTTCCTTTGAATAAATGCTTTGGAGCATGATTGCTGGAACATATGCTGAGAATAGTGGAGTTTGTAAGTGACTGCTCTGTCATCCAAAGTTGCTATACCATTTTGCCTTTCCACCAGCAGTGAGTAAGAATTGTTTTTCTATTTCCTTGTCAGAATTTGGTTTTGTTAGTCTCCTGGTTTTTCCCCATTCTAATAGGAGTGTCCTATCTTAGTGTTTTTTTAATTTTCAATTCCCTAATGACATATGATGTTAAGTATCTTTTTCATACGGTTATTTGCCAGCTGTATATCTTCCTTTGTGAGATGTTGATTCAAGTCTTATGCCCATATTTTAAACAGATGAAAAGACTCTGTTTCCTCCATTATATCACCTTGTTTCCTTATCAAAGATGAGTTGACTGTATTTGTGTGTGTCTGTGTCTGGGCTCTGTTATTTTATTAATCTAATTGTCTGTTTTTTTCTTCCCATCGCCACCATCTTGATTGTTACAGACATATTAAAGCACCTCTTAAATTCAGAATTTATCAGTCTTCTAACTTTGTTCTTGTTTTTTTAAAATATTGTTTTGGCTTTTCTGGATCATTTGCCTTCCAGATCACCTTTAGCATCAGTTTCTAATACACAGAAAAGAACTTGTTAGGATATCAACAGGGATTTTTGTTGAATGTATAGGCCAAGATAGGACCGACATTTTGTCAATATTGAGTCTTCTTATCTGTGAATGAGGAATTAGTGCAGTGCAGTGCAGTTCAGTTCAGTTCAGTTCCTCAGTTGTGTCCAGCTCTTTGCGACCCCATTGACTGTGGCACACCAGGCTTCCCTGTTCTTCACTGTCTTCTTGGAGCTTGCTCAAACTCATGCCCGTTGACTCAGTGATGCTATCCAACCATCTTGTCCTCTGTTGTCCCCTTCTCGTCGTGCCTTCAATTTTTCCCAGCATCAGTCTTTTCCAGTGAGTCATCCCTTCGCATCAGGTGGGCAAAGTATTGAAACTTCAGTTTCAGCATCAGTCTTTCCAGTGAATATTTAGGGTTGATTTCCTTTAGGACTGACTTGTTTGATCTCCTTGCAGTCCAAGGGACTCTCAAGAGTCTTCCCCAACACCATAGTTCAGAGGCATCAATTCTTTTGCACTCAGCCCTCTTTATGGCCCAGCTCTCACATTCATACATGTCTACAGGGAAAACCATAGCTTTTGACTATATATACCTTTGTCAGCAAAGTGATGTCTCTGCTTTTTAATAGGCTGTCTGGGTTTGTCATAGATTTTCTTCCAAGGAGCAAGCGTCTTTTAATTTCATGGCTGCAGTCACCAACTGCAGTGATTCTGGAGCCAAGGAAATAAAGTTTGTCACTGTTTCCATCGTTTCCCCATCTATTTGCTGTGAATAAATGGCAAACTAAATAAGACCTACTTACTTAATTCATGGGTTTCCAGGTGACGCAGTGGTAAAGAATCCACCTCCCAATGCAGGAGGTGCAAGGGAAGCAGGTTTGATCCCTGGGTCGGGAAGACCCCCTGGAGTAGGTAATGGCAGCCTGCTCCAGTATTCTTGCCTGAAAGATTCCATGGATAGAGGAGCCTGGTGGGTTACAGTCCATGGGATCACAAAGAGTCAAGATGAGACTGAGCACATACTTCTTTCTAGATTTCTTTCATTTGGATTTTGGAGTTTTCCATGTCTAGATCTTGTCCATATTTTGTTGGATTTCTATACAAGTATTTCTCTTTTTTTGTGGTGCTAATGTAAATGGTTAGATGGTTAGACAGCATCACCGAATTAATGAACATGAATTTGAGAAAACTCTGGAAGATTGCGGAGGACAGAGGAGCCTGGTGTGCTGCATTCCACGGGGTCGCAAAGTGTCAGACACAACTTAGCAACTGAATATTGTAAATAGTGTATTAATTCCAAATTTCATTTGTTCATTTTATATATGAAAATTAATGACTTTTCAGTTTTTCTATACAGACAATCACGTAGTATGTATTCAAAGAAAGTTTGATTTCTTCCTTCCCAGTTTGTATATCTTTTATTTCCTTTTCTTATTCTGTTACTTTGAATTACAATATAGTGTTCAGAAGAAATAGTAAAAGAGGTATCTTTGCTTTGATCTTGTTATTAGAAGGCTACTTTTTCCCCATTATGTGTGTTGTTAGGTGTAAGTGGAGGAAGTTCCCCTTTATTGTCATTTAATGAATGTTCTGTTAAAAATTATAAATGGGTGTTATAAAATGTTATATAATAAATTATAAAATGTTTTTCTGAATTTATTGATATTGCCATGTGATTTTAATTCTTTGCCTCTTGGTGTGATAGGCTACATCATTTGATTTTCAGATTTTAACTACCATTGCATACCTGGGGTAAATCTTACTTGTGGTGCATAATTTTTAAAATAAATTAAAAAGTTTTGATTTGCTAGTATTTTGTTGAGGAATTTCAGATTTGTGTTAATGAGAGATACTGGCCTGTAATTTTCTCTCAGTGCCTTCGTTTAATTTTGATTTTAGGGTAATACTGTTCTCATAGATTGAGGAAGTATTCCCTCTACTTTCATATTCTGAAAGACATTGTGGAGAATTTATACAACTTCTTCCTTAAATATTTGGTAGAATTTGCCATTAAACTCATCTGGGTCTGGTGATTTATGTCTTGGCAGGTTTTATAATATTGATTCTATTTCTTTTATAGTCACTGACCTGTTTCTTGTGAATTTTGGCATGTTGTATATTCCAAAGAGTTGGGTCCATTTTATCTAGGTTTAAAGAAATTCAAAAAGTGAAGATCATAGTGTCTGGTCTGATCACTTCATGGCAAATAGAAGGGGAAACAATGGAAACAATGATAGACTGTTTTTTTTGGCTCCAGAATCACTGCAGTTGGTGACTGCAGCCATGAAATTAAAAGACGCTTGCTCCTTGGAAGAAAAGCTATAAAAAACCTAAACTGTCTATTAAAAAGCAGAGACATCACTTTGACAACAAAAAGTCCATATAGTCAAAGCTGTGGTTTTTCCTGTAGACATACATGGATGTGAGAGTTGGACCATAAAGAGGGCTGAGTGCAAAAAAATTGATGCCTTTGAATTGTGGTGTTGGAGAAGACTCTTGAGGGTCCCTTGGACAGCAAGGAGATCAAACCAGTCAATCTTAAAGGAAATCAACCCTGAATATTCACTGGAAAGACTGATGCTGAAACTGAAGTTTCAATACTTTGCCCACCTGATGCGAAGTGACAGCTTATTGGAAAGACCCTGATGCTGGGAAAAATGGCACAAGGAGAGGGGATGGCAAAGGACAGGGTGGTTGGATAGCATCAGCATCACTGAGTCAATGGACTTGAGTTTGAGCAAGCTGTGAGAGATAGTGAAGGACAGGGAAAGGAAACCTGATGTGCCGCAGTCCATGTGGGTTGCAAAGAATTGAAAACAACTGAGCAACTGAACTGAACTGAACATCTAGGTTATCAAATTTGTAAGCATATTCATAGTAATCTGTTACTATCCTTTTAGTGTCGTGGTATTCTGTACTGGTATCCTGTTTATTTCTGATATTATGTCCTTTTTTCTTAGACTGAGTAGATGTTTATTGATTTTTTTGATCTTTTCAAAGACCCTGTATTTGCTTCTAGTCATTTACATCATCTTGTTAATTCACTGTATTACAACTTTGTCTTTTTTTCTAATTTTTATTATTTCTTTAGTTTTTATTTACTTTGCTCTTTTTCCCCAGTCTCTTACAATGGAAACTTAGATAATAGATTTTTAGATATATATATATATATATTTTATGTATGCAGTCCATGCTATAAATTTCACCCTAAACTTCTTTGGCTGCATCCTAAAAATTTTAAGTTGCATTTTCATACTTACTCAGTTGAAAATGCTTTTAAATTTTTGTTGAAATTTCTCCTTTGACTGTGTTATTTAGAGTTATGTTGTTTAATTTCCTGATGTTTTGGGATGTTTTTCAGCTATCTTTTTATTAATAATTTCCAGTTTAATTCCATTGTAGTCTGTGATTGTATGATACCTGCTTTTTCAAATTTGGTAAGGATTGCTTTATGGTCCAGAATGTTATCTGTCCTCAGGAATGTTCCATGTGAGCTTGAGAGGAATTTAAATTCTGCCATTGCTGGATGAAATAGTTTATAGTTGTCAATTAAATCCAGTTGAGTGATGGTATCATAGGATTCACCTGTGCTTTTATTGATTTTTGGCCTGCTTTTTACTAGTTTTGTTGCCATGCTTTACCCCTCAGATATTTGAGAAAATGAGTGGAACAACTCTTTTGCATTTTGAGTGTGAAAACTGATGGAAGAAGTATAAGAGTCTGGTGCCCTGTGAGAGGTAATCAGGTCGACTTAGAATGGGAATGACAAGAAATATACCTTGAGGGTGTGAGAGAACACGTAGGCTCTTTCAGCAAGAGTAGCTTCCCTGGTATTTCAGTGGCAGAGAATCTGCCTCACAGTGCAGGAGATGCGAGGTTGATCCCTGGTCAGGAAGGTCTCTGGAAGAGGGCACAGCAGTCCACTCCATATTCTTACCTGGAGAATCCCATGGACAGATGAGCCTGGGAGGCTGTAGTCCATCGAGTTGTAAAGAGTCAGACATGACTGAGGATACATGTAACTCAGAAAGAATGAGAAATTTTCAGCATTGAAAGTGAAATTTAGCAAAGTATCTAATGCGTAGGCAGTATTTGGTAGACACTTTAATGAATGTTGGGTGTTCTCAAAGGAAAAAAAAGCAAAAGCAGGTTAGGTACAAAGTGATACCAATTTATGTCTGACTACCTACAAAAATGAAATAGAGGGATATATGAATATAAGATTGCTAGAAGGATAAGAGAAATGTTCATGTTGGTTTATGAAAAATCTACTGAGTACAAGCAAGACTTTAAAAGCTATGATTAGAATAGAATAAAGATGGGCTTCCCCTGGTGGTCCAGTGGATAAGGACACCGCCTTGCAGTGCAAGGGGCACCGGTTCGATCCCTGGCCTGGGAAGATCCCATGTGCTGCGGAACGGCTGGACCTATGTGTCCAATTACCAAGCCGGAGCTCTGGAGCACATGCGCCCAGAGCTGGCGCTCTGCGACAACAGAGGCCACCGCAGTGGGAGGCCCACAGGAGCCAAAGAACAAAGACGGATGAAAATAGAGAAATGAAAGACCAATAGAAGTGGCCCGCCCGCTCTCCTCCCTCCCCAGCCCGACCCCTGCCCAGAAATAAATAATTTAAAAAAAAATAAATAAAGCTTTAGAATAAAGATGAAGGGATGTTAAAACGTTAAGTGAAAGATTGGTATGCATCATTTATCTATACCTTTTTCACCTTGGGAAATTTTTTTAGAGCCATAGAGAGTACACGACCAAAATGTATAGGTCTCTGAGACAAAGTTAGTTGTGCTTAATGAGACTTAATTAAAAGGATGAATACAGAATGAGGCAGATTATTTTACTTAAGTAAAATACTCATTAAATGAGATTCTCAAAATTTTGCAGATGTCCTGAAACCATCACTAGATATCTTACTATATGATCCGAAAACCCGGCAGTGGACTTTATTTTTTGAGCAAGATTAAAGGCAGGAAGGGTAAGCTGATATCTTCTGCCTTTTAAAGTTGTACTGGTATAAAACTAAAATATACTAGGTTTATGTAAGTTTAAAAAAAAAATATATATATATATATATATATACAGGACAGACATAAAATATTTAATTCATGATATACTAGTAGCAGTATTCATTGGAAGGACTGATGCTGAACATCTGATACTTTGTCCACCTGATATAAAGAGCCAGCTCACTGGAAAAGACTGATCCTGGGAAAGATAGAGGACAGCAGGAGAAAGGGTCGACAGAGAATTCGATGGTTGTGTGGCATCACCAATTTAATAGACTTGAGTTTGAGCAAACTCCAGTAGATAGTGAAGGACAGGGAAGCCTGGCATGCTGCAGTCTGTGGGGTCACAAAGAGTTGGACATGATGCAGTGACTGAACAACATCAACATACTGATAAAAGGAGTATAATTTGTACAGTATTTTTAGAGGGTAGTCTGGCAGTAAAGATTTGCATGAATTTATTATACATGTTTGTTACAAGGAATCCCTCCTATAAGTACATTCGTCTGATTAAAGAAGAGTACATGACAGCATTGTGTATAGTAGGTAAAAACTAGAGACAGGCTAAATTTAACCCAAAGTATGGGTTAAATCCACTTACGACACAGAAATATTAACAAATGGTATAGAATTTCACAGTGCTTTTTTCAAGTAAAAAATGTAAATTGGGGGGCTTCCCTGGTGGTCCAGTGGGTAAGGACACCGCCTTGCAGTGCAAGTGGTGCCAGTTCGATCCTTGGCCTGGGAAGATCCCACGTGCCTCGGAGCGGCTGGACCAATGTGTCCAACAATGGAGCCGGAGCTCTGGAGCGCATGCGCCCACACGGGCCAAAGAAAAAAGATGAATGAAAAATAGATAAATGAAAGACCAATTGAAGTGGCCTGCCCGCCCTCACCCCCCCCTCCCAACCCAACCCCCCCCAAAATAAATAAATAAATAAATGCATGTTTAAAAAAATGTAAATTGCATATAAATGTGTAAAACATCCCATATTTGTATTTCTTGTTAAGCTTTATGTTTACAAGTTTAATAAGGAGTACAAGTCTGTATATTTATAGAAATTTATAGGAGTGAGGTATGATGTGTCCTCTTTTTCTTTTTCAAAATTATTTGTTATTTGTTGTAGTTCTTTTTTGTTTTGAGAATTATCTCAATTTATTTGAGATAAACTGTTGGAAAAAATTATTTAATTCATGATATACTAGTAGCAGTATTCATTGGAAGGACTGATGCTGAACATCTGATACTTTGTCCACCTGATATAAAGAGCCAGCTCACTGGAAAAGACTGATCCTGGGAAAGATAGAGGACAGCAGGAGAAAGGGTCGACAGAGAATTCGATGGTTGTGTGGCATCACCAATTTAATAGACTTGAGTTTGAGCAAACTCCAGTAGATAGTGAAGGACAGGGAAGCCTGGCATGCTGCAGTCTGTGGGGTCACAAAGAGTTGGACATGATGCAGTGACTGAACAACATCAACATACTGATAAAAGGAGTATAATTTGTACAGTATTTTTAGAGGGTAGTCTGGCAGTAAAGATTTGCATGAATTTATTATACATGTTTGTTACAAGGAATCCCTCCTATAAGTACATTCGTCTGATTAAAGAAGAGTACATGACAGCATTGTGTATAGTAGGAAAAAACTAGAGACAGGCTAAATTTAACCCAAAGTATGGGTTAAATCCACTTACGACACAGAAATATTAACAAATGGTATAGAATTTCACAGTGCTTTTTTCAAGTAAAAAATGTAAATTGGGGGGCTTCCCTGGTGGTCCAGTGGGTAAGGACACCGCCTTGCAGTGCAAGTGGTGCCAGTTCGATCCTTGGCCTGGGAAGATCCCACGTGCCTCGGAGCGGCTGGACCAATGTGTCCAACAATGGAGCCGGAGCTCTGGAGCGCATGCGCCCACACGGGCCAAAGAAAAAAGATGAATGAAAAATAGATAAATGAAAGACCAATTGAAGTGGCCTGCCCGCCCACCCCCCCCCATCCCCCACCCATCCCCCCCCAAAATAAATAAATAAATAAATGCATGTTTAAAAAAATGTAAATTGCATATAAATGTGTAAAACATCCCATATTTGTATTTCTTGTTAAGCTTTATGTTTACAAGTTTAATAAGGAGTACAAGTCTGTATATTTATAGAAATTTATAGGAGTGAGGTATGATGTGTCCTCTTTTTCTTTTTCAAAATTATTTGTTATTTGTTGTAGTTCTTTTTTGTTTTGAGAATTATCTCAATTATTTGAGATACTGTTGGAGAATTATCTCAGTTTCTGCAAAAGATCCTGGTTGGATTTAAATGTTAAGTTGTAATTTGCAAATGTTGTTCTACCCCCAGATTCTGTTAGGCTGTCGCTTTGTAGTCAGTCCTCTTTTATCCCAGTCTCTCACAACCACTGGTGTGTTCTCTTTGGATTTTCAGAGTACCTCATACTAAATGAAATTCTACAGTTTCAGTACATAACTCTGTGTAGTGACTCATTTATAATTGTTTAATAATACTCCATTTTTTTGTATATTTATAGTCTTTTAATAAAGGACAGTTTGGGGGATATTTCCAGTTTTGGGCAGTTATGAATAAACTACTATAAACGTTCGAGTCTTAATACATTTTTTTGTAAGAACATTAGCTTTCTTTGCACTTGGCAAATACCTAGGAATGGCATTGTTTATTTACATGTTAATGGTCATTGTCTGGTTACCGAACTGTTTTTCAAAGGGATTATGCTATTTTCACATTCCTTCCAACTATGTATGGGGTTTCTAGTTGGTTCTGACTCCTCACCAACACTTGAAATGGTCTTTTTAATTTTAGCCCTGCAATTATGTATGTAGTCGTATCTTATTTTGGTTTTAGTTTCCATTTCTCTAATGGGAAGATCCCCTGGAGAAGGAAATGCCAACCCACTTTAGTATTCTTGCCTGGGAAATCCTGTGGATAGAGGAGCCTGGTGGGCTAAAATCCATGGGGGTCGCAAAAAAGTCAGACACAATTTAGAGACTAAAACAACAAAACAACAGTAAAGACTATCCACTGGAATATTTGTCACCCTTTATCTTCTTCAGTGAAGTGTTCAAATTTTAAGAAAGGAACTGTTTTCTTTCATATATTTGAGATCATTCTTCTTGTAAGTTCTTTGTCAGTTACTTGATTTGAAAGTATTTTCTATCAGCTGTGACTTGAGTTTTCAATCTTTCAACAGTGTCTTGCAGAAAAAAAAGATGAAGTCCTGTTAACTTATTTTTTGTTTCTTTTTATGGATGATGCTTTTGGTGTCACATGTAGGAACTCATTACCTAAACGAAGATGACAGAGATTTTCTCATAATTCTTATCTCCCATTTTGAGATTATAGCCATCCTCATGACTGCAAAATGGCAGTGCATGGTGGTTTTTTTTTTTTTTTTTTTTTTTAATGATTTTGGCCTCTTTTATTGTTTTTTTATTTATTTATTTTCATCCATCCTTATTCTTTGGCCTGTGTGGGCCTCCCATTGCTGTGGCCTCTCTAGTTGTAGAGCACTGGCTCTCAGCACATGTGCTCCAGAGCACTGTCTCACAATTGGACACACTGGTCCAGTTGCTCCGTGGCACATGGAATCTTCCCATGCCAGGGATGCAACTGGTGCCCCTTGCACTGAAAGGTGAACTCTTTACCCACTGCACCACCACCGAAGCCCTGCTTTGTGATTTTGATGTGCATTTCTTTAAGGATATTGAGCCTCAACTCTTTTCATGTGCTTATTGGCCAGTAATGTATTTTCTTTGGAGAAGTGTCTATTTGTGTCTTTTGGCCACTTTTTGTAAAAATTTATTTATTTTTGCTTGTGGGTCTTTGTTGCACACTGCTTTCTGTAGTTGTGATGAGCTGGAGCTCCTCTTGATTGTGGTGCCCCAGCTTCTCATTGTGGTAGTTTCTCTTCTTGTGGAGCATGGGCTCTAGGCATGTGGGTGCAGTAGTTGCAACTCACAAGTTCTCAAGTGCAGACTCAGTAATTGTGGCATAGAGGCTTAGTTGCTCTGGAACATGTGAAATCTTTCTGGACCAGGAATTAAATCCATGTTCTCTGCATTGGCAGGTAGACTGTCAACCACTGGACCATCAGAGAAGTCCTGAGCATTTTTTTTAATTGAAATTTTTGTCTTCCTGGATTGAAAAAGTCCTTTTAGCCATTTTTTAATTGAAATTTGTCACCCTTTATCTTCTTCAGTGAAGTGTTCAAATTTTAAGAAAGGAACTGTTTTCTTTCATATATTTGAGATCATTCTTCTTGTAAGTTCTTTGTCAGTTACTTGATTTGAAAGTATTTTCTATCAGCTGTGACTTGAGTTTTCAATCTTTCAACAGTGTCTTGCAGAAAAAAGATGAAGTCCTGTTAACTTATTTTTTGTTTCTTTTTATGGATGATGCTTTTGGTGTCACATGTAGGAACTCATTACCTAAACGAAGATGACAGAGATTTTCTCATAATTCTTATCTCCCATTTTGAGATTATAGCCATCCTCATGACTGCAAAATGGCAGTGCATGGTGGTTTTTTTTTTTTTTTTTTTTAATTTTTGGCATCTTTTATTGTTTTTTTATTTATTTATTTTCATCCATCCTTATTCTTTGGCCTGTGTGGGCCTCCCATTGCTGTGGCCTCTCTAGTTGTAGAGCACTGGCTCTCAGCACATGTGCTCCAGAGCACTGTCTCACAATTGGACACACTGGTCCAGTTGCTCCGTGGCACATGGAATCTTCCCATGCCAGGGATGCAACTGGTGCCCCTTGCACTGAAAGGTGAACTCTTTACCCACTGCACCACCACCGAAGCCCTGCTTTGTGATTTTGATGTGCATTTCTTTAAGGATATTGAGCCTCAACTCTTTTCATGTGCTTATTGGCCAGTAATGTATTTTCTTTGGAGAAGTGTCTATTTGTGTCTTTTGGCCACTTTTTGTAAAAATTTATTTATTTTTGCTTGTGGGTCTTTGTTGCACACTGCTTTCTGTAGTTGTGATGAGCTGGAGCTCCTCTTGATTGTGGTGCCCCAGCTTCTCATTGTGGTAGTTTCTCTTCTTGTGGAGCATGGGCTCTAGGCATGTGGGTGCAGTAGTTGCAACTCACAAGTTCTCAAGTGCAGACTCAGTAATTGTGGCATAGAGGCTTAGTTGCTCTGGAACATGTGAAATCTTTCTGGACCAGGAATTAAATCCATGTTCTCTGCATTGGCAGGTAGACTGTCAACCACTGGACCATCAGAGAAGTCCTGAGCATTTTTTTTAATTGAAATTTTTTTGTCTTCCTGGATTGTAAAAAATTACATTGCACCCTTGAACAGCATGGGTTTGAATTATGTGAATCCACTTAAACTGAGAATTTTTTCAGTAAATGCATACTACAGTACTAAACACAGTCTACAGTTGGTTGAATCTTTGCATAACTGAATATGGAGGACTGCCTGTAAAGTTATATGTGGATCTTCAACTGTATGGATGGTTGGATCTTGTAAGCCCTGTGTTGTTCAAGGGTCAGCTTTGTATCTTGAATACTAGATTCTTGTCAAATACATGATTTGCAGTTTTTTTCTCCTATTCTTTGGTTGCTTTTTGACTGTGTTGATAGTGCTCTTTGATACAGAAAAGTTTTTTTTATTTTAATGAAATCTAGCATTTTTTTTTTTTTTCCCTGTGCCTTTGGTGTCATATCCAAAAAATCATTGCCAAATCTAATATCATGAAGCTTTGTTGTTGTTTTTTAGATGTTTCATCCATTTTCATATGATTTTTGTGTCTGGTGTAGGCTCAGGTTTCATTTTCATTGTTTTGTATGTGAATATCAATTTTCTCCAGTTTTTTTGAAAAGACAATCTTTCCCTTATTGCATGATCTTGTCTCCATTGCCCAACTTCTCTTGACCAAATATGTAAGGATTTATTTCTGGGTGTCCTATGTTCTTTTGGTTTGCATGTTTATCTTTATACCTGTATCACTCTGTTTTGATTACTGTCACTTTGTGATGAATTTGAAATTCAAGAAGTGTGAGACTTCCAACTTTGGTCTCTTTTATTCAAGATCATTTTGACTTTTAAAGGTCCTTTCCCTGAGATTCCATTAGAATTTTGGATGGAATTCTCTATTTCTATAAAAAAAAAAATAACAAGATTTTGATGATGATTGCATTGATTGTTTTGAATAGTATTGACAAGTTCTCAAGTGCAGACTCAGTAATTGTGGCATAGAGGCTTAGTTGCTCTGGAACATGTGAAATCTTTCTGGACCAGGAATTAAATCCATGTTCTCTGCATTGGCAGGTAGACTGTCAACCACTGGACCATCAGAGAAGTCCTGAGCATTTTTTAATTGAAATTTTTTTGTCTTCCTGGATTGTAAAAAATTACATTGCACCCTTGAACAGCATGGGTTTGAATTATGTGAATCCACTTAAACTGAGAATTTTTTCAGTAAATGCATACTACAGTACTAAACACAGTCTACAGTTGGTTGAATCTTTGCATAACTGAATATGGAGGACTGCCTGTAAAGTTATATGTGGATCTTCAACTGTATGGATGGTTGGATCTTGTAAGCCCTGTGTTGTTCAAGGGTCAGCTTTGTATCTTGAATACTAGATTCTTGTCAAATACATGATTTGCAGTTTTTTTCTCCTATTCTTTGGTTGCTTTTTGACTGTGTTGATAGTGCTCTTTGATACAGAAAAGTTTTTTTTATTTTAATGAAATCTAGCATTTTTTTTTTTTTTCCCTGTGCCTTTGGTGTCATATCCAAAAAATCATTGCCAAATCTAATATCATGAAGCTTTGTTGTTGTTTTTTAGATGTTTCATCCATTTTCATATGATTTTTGTGTCTGGTGTAGGCTCAGGTTTCATTTTCATTGTTTTGTATGTGAATATCAATTTTCTCCAGTTTTTTTGAAAAGACAATCTTTCCCTTATTGCATGATCTTGTCTCCATTGCCCAACTTCTCTTGACCAAATATGTAAGGATTTATTTCTGGGTGTCCTATGTTCTTTTGGTTTGCATGTTTATCTTTATACCTGTATCACTCTGTTTTGATTACTGTCACTTTGTGATGAATTTGAAATTCAAGAAGTGTGAGACTTCCAACTTTGGTCTCTTTTATTCAAGATCATTTTGACTTTTAAAGGTCCTTTCCCTGAGATTCCATTAGAATTTTGGATGGAATTCTCTATTTCTATAAAAAAAAAAATAACAAGATTTTGATGATGATTGCATTGATTGTTTTGAATAGTATTGACATCATTTTAATACTAAGTCTTCCCATCTGTGAGCAGATGTTTTACCTTGGTTAGCTTTCTTTTTAAATGTTTCGTTTATTCTGATGCAACTGTAAATATAATTTTATTCCATTCCAGTTTGGTTTTATTTTTTAAATAGTCACTGTATAAAGAATCCATTTTTGTATGTTGATTTTGTATCCTGTAGCATTGTTAAGCTTATTAGTTCTAAAAAGGCATAATTGATTTTTGTATACTATCTTCCACATGTGAGTTTTTCCAGCAGTATTTGGCTATTGTGTTTAAGATTTTCTATATATAAAGTATTATGTTGCCTCTGAATAAAGATAGTTTTACTTCTTTTTCTACTTGGATGTGATTTCTGTCTCTTTTTAAACTAATTTTTCTGCTTTAACATATACTAATTTGTTGACAGCTAGGATAAAAATGGACATTTTTGTCTTCTTGATTTTAGGGGGAAAAGCTTTTATTTTACCTGTTCAACATAGAGTATGACGTTATGTGGTTTTCATAAAATGTCCTTTATTAAGAAAGTTCTCTTTAGTTTCCTGGGTTTTTTTAATGTTTTTATCATGGAAGACTGTTTTGACTCTTTGCTGTCCCTTGAGGTTTTGTTAAATGCTTTTTGTACTAATTTGAGATGATTTTGTGGTTTTCTTTTCCTTCTTTCTGATAACAAATCTTATCACATTGATTTTCTAATGTTGAACAACTGTGGCATTCCAGGGTAAATCCTATTTGCCCATGGTATATATTACATTTAGTATATAGTTGATTATGTTTGCTAGATTTATTTTCTGTTTGAAGATTTTCACATTTATGTTTACAGGTGAAATTGTTCTATAGATTTTTTCTTTTTTATCTTAGTGTTATCATTACTTTTTATGTAGAGGAATTTCTGACCTAATAGATTGACTTATGAAATTTTCCTCATATATTTTAGGAAGACTTAGAGAAGGATAAGTGTTATTTCTTCTTTAAATTGCTTGTAGAATTCACTAGTGAAGCCGTTTGGTTTTGGAGTTTTTTGTCAGGAGGTTTTAATAGCTCATTCTCTTTGGATATTGTAAGTTTGTTCTAATTTTTTATCTTTGATCCATTTAAGCTAGGTTATTGGCAGTTTATTGGCATACAATTTTTTCCTATTCTCTTATAATCTTTTTTTTAAACATTTATTTTATTTATTTATTTTGGGATTGGCGGGAGGGGATCTATTTACGGCATTGGTTAGCTTTCTTTTTAAATGTTTCGTTTATTCTGATGCAACTGTAAATATAATTTTATTCCATTCCAGTTTGGTTTTATTTTTTAAATAGTCACTGTATAAAGAATCCATTTTTGTATGTTGATTTTGTATCCTGTAGCATTGTTAAGCTTATTAGTTCTAAAAAGGCATAATTGATTTTTGTATACTATCTTCCACATGTGAGTTTTTCCAGCAGTATTTGGCTATTGTGTTTAAGATTTTCTATATATAAAGTATTATGTTGCCTCTGAATAAAGATAGTTTTACTTCTTTTTCTACTTGGATGTGATTTCTGTCTCTTTTTAAACTAATTTTTCTGCTTTAACATATACTAATTTGTTGACAGCTAGGATAAAAATGGACATTTTTGTCTTCTTGATTTTAGGGGGAAAAGCTTTTATTTTACCTGTTCAACATAGAGTATGACGTTATGTGGTTTTCATAAAATGTCCTTTATTAAGAAAGTTCTCTTTAGTTTCCTGGGTTTTTTTAATGTTTTTATCATGGAAGACTGTTTTGACTCTTTGCTGTCCCTTGAGGTTTTGTTAAATGCTTTTTGTACTAATTTGAGATGATTTTGTGGTTTTCTTTTCCTTCTTTCTGATAACAAATCTTATCACATTGATTTTCTAATGTTGAACAACTGTGGCATTCCAGGGTAAATCCTATTTGCCCATGGTATATATTACATTTAGTATATAGTTGATTATGTTTGCTAGATTTATTTTCTGTTTGAAGATTTTCACATTTATGTTTACAGGTGAAATTGTTCTATAGATTTTTTCTTTTTTATCTTAGTGTTATCATTACTTTTTATGTAGAGGAATTTCTGACCTAATAGATTGACTTATGAAATTTTCCTCATATATTTTAGGAAGACTTAGAGAAGGATAAGTGTTATTTCTTCTTTAAATTGCTTGTAGAATTCACTAGTGAAGCCGTTTGGTTTTGGAGTTTTTTGTCAGGAGGTTTTAATAGCTCATTCTCTTTGGATATTGTAAGTTTGTTCTAATTTTTTATCTTTGATCCATTTAAGCTAGGTTATTGGCAGTTTATTGGCATACAATTTTTTCCTATTCTCTTATAATCTTTTTTTTAAACATTTATTTTATTTATTTATCTTTTGGGGGATGGGGTGGGGCGGGAGGGGGATGGGCAGGCCACTTCTGTTGGTCTTTCATTTATCTATTTTCATCCGTCTTTATTCTTTTGGCTCTTGTGGGCCTCCCATCGCGGTGGCCTCTGTTGTCGCAGAGCACCGGCTCTGGGTGCATGCGCTCCAGAGCTCCGGCTCAGTAATTGGACACATTGGTCCAGCCACTCCGTGGCACGTGGGATCTTCCCAGGCCAGGGATCGAACTGGCGCCCCTTGCACTGCAAGGCGGTGTCCTTACCCACTGGACCACCAGGGATGCCCTCTTATAATCTTTTTATTTCTATAAGGTAGTTTTTTTTGATTCTAGAAATATATTTAAGAAAAGTGGGAATTTATAAATAAATATATAAATTTACAATTTCTGTAATCAAATCCTATTTGGAAGCACATGCATGCTCTATAGCAATAATTCTTAAAGTATGATTCCCTGTCAGCAATGTGAACATCACCTGGGCATAGTTAGAAGTGCAGCTTCTCAGGAATTCCTTGGCAGTCCTGTGGTTAGGACTGTGTGCTCTCACTGCCAAGAACAAGAACACAGGTTCAGTCCCTGGTAAGGGAACTAAGATCTAGCAGGCTGCATGGTGTGGCCAAAAAAAAAAGAGGTGGAGAGAGAACGAAATGTAGTTTCTTGGGCAATACTGCATACCTACTGGATCAGACTCTGGTTATGGGATTCAGAAGTTGTGTTCCAACAAGACTTTCAGGTAATTTTAATACACGCCAAAGTTTGAAAAACCCCATTTCAGAGCTTTCCTGAATGTTCCATTCCCTTGAATGGAGACCCTGATCTCCACAGTTGTCAGGAGCGGAACCCCTAGGAATATTCAAAGTCCCCAAGCCACAGTCTCTGGCATCAATGGCTTCATCCAGAATTGGTGCCTTAAGTCCAAGCACCCGGATAATCATCAAATTGTCCTTTTGTCCCCTTCTAGGCACCCAGAGAATAAATCAATCAACACCCTCCTATCCCTCCTCAGGTGTTCTGCCATCTGCATGTTCACTTTAGTCATCTGAACAAGGGTGGTGTACTTGTCAGAGGAGCTCGTATCTCTTTTCCAGAAGGAAGGGTTCAGGGCAGCAGCACAGCACTTAAGCCATTTGGGGTGGGGCATCCCTTTCTTTATTCTTTTGGCTCTTGTGGGCCTCCCATCGCGGTGGCCTCTGTTGTCGCAGAGCACCGGCTCTGGGTGCATGCGCTCCAGAGCTCCGGCTCAGTAATTGGACACATTGGTCCAGCCACTCCGTGGCACGTGGGATCTTCCCAGGCCAGGGATCGAACTGGCGCCCCTTGCACTGCAAGGCGGTGTCCTTACCCACTGGACCACCAGGGATGCCCTCTTATAATCTTTTTATTTCTATAAGGTAGTTTTTTTTGATTCTAGAAATATATTTAAGAAAAGTGGGAATTTATAAATAAATATATAAATTTACAATTTCTGTAATCAAATCCTATTTGGAAGCACATGCATGCTCTATAGCAATAATTCTTAAAGTATGATTCCCTGTCAGCAATGTGAACATCACCTGGGCATAGTTAGAAGTGCAGCTTCTCAGGAATTCCTTGGCAGTCCTGTGGTTAGGACTGTGTGCTCTCACTGCCAAGAACAAGAACACAGGTTCAGTCCCTGGTAAGGGAACTAAGATCTAGCAGGCTGCATGGTGTGGCCAAAAAAAAAAGAGAGAGAGAGAGAACGAAATGTAGTTTCTTGGGCAATACTGCATACCTACTGGATCAGACTCTGGTTATGGGATTCAGAAGTTGTGTTCCAACAAGACTTTCAGGTAATTTTAATACACGCCAAAGTTTGAAAAACCCCATTTCAGAGCTTTCCTGAATGTTCCATTCCCTTGAATGGAGACCCTGATCTCCACAGTTGTCAGGAGCGGAACCCCTAGGAATATTCAAAGTCCCCAAGCCACAGTCTCTGGCATCAATGGCTTCATCCAGAATTGGTGCCTTATTTGTCCCAGCTTGTCCTCAGAGGCACCCAGAGAATAATCATCAAATCAGCACCTCCTATCCCTCCTCAGGTGTTCTGCCATCTGCATGTTCACTTTAGTCATCTGAACAAGGGTGGTGTACTTGTCAGAGGAGCTCGTATCTCTTTTTCCAGAAGGAAGGGTTCAGGGCAGCAGCACAGCACTTAGAAGCCATTTGGCATGGGGCTCAGACCAAGATGGCAGGGTGGGGCTCATGCAGGCTCAATGATAGGTAGAAGTCCTGACACTGGGTCTTTACATTGGTTGAACTCCTGTGCCCAGCTGATTGGTCCATTTTGGATTCTGCAAGCCAGCTGCATGATGTCAGCTCTGATAATGCATACACTTTCTGAAAGTTATAGCTTCAGTGATTTAAAACATTTGATAAGAAAATGTTCCATGAGGAGGGTGGAGATTCCCTGGACAATGGTGAGAACTCGACAGTTCCACTGCCAGGGGCATGGATTTGATTCCAGGTTGGGAAACTGCTAGTGTTGAGGGTTGGAGGGTCTCCTGTGTAGGAGTGGCCAGCAGTGTCTCTCTGTGGGAACCCATATCTAAAGTTGATAGTAATATTTCTGCTTTCATTTATGAATGTGGTTATTTGAATCTTTGTTTTAAATTTGTTGAGTCTAAAAGCTTGTCAGTAATGTCGATACATTGAAAACAACACATTTTGGCCTTATAAACTTATCGTTTCTCTATTCTTTATTTCTCCTTTTATTAAGTAACTGTTGCTGCCTTCAGGTTTAATTTGGACTTCACAAGTGGCACTAGCAGTAAAGAACCTGCCTGCCAATGCAGGAGACATAAGATGTGAGTTTGATCCTTCGGTCAGGAAGATCCCCTGGAGGCAGGCATGGCAACCCACTCCAGTATTCTTGCCTGGAAAATCTCATAGATAGAGGAGCCTGGCGAACTGTAGTCTATTGGTTCTCAAAGAATCAGACATGACTGAAGTGACTTAGCAGACGACAAGTTTAATTTGCTCTTCATTAAGGTATAGCATTAGGTTATTGACTTGATTTTTTATTTTTCTTTTTAGTATAGGCATTTACAACTGTGTTTCTCTTTTAACACTGCTTTTGGTGTATCTCTTAAATTTTGGTATACAGTGTCTTTGATCCCAGCTTGTCCTCAGAGGCACCCAGAGAATAATCCTGACCTCCTATCCCTCCTCAGGTGTTCTGCCATCTGCATGTTCACTTTAGTCATCTGAACAAGGGTGGTGTACTTGTCAGAGGAGCTCGATTCTTTTCCAGAAGGAAGGGTTCAGGGCAGCAGCACAGCACTTAGAAGCCATTTGGCATGGGGCTCAGACCAAGATGGCAGGGTGGGGCTCATGCAGGCTCAATGATAGGTAGAAGTCCTGACACTGGGTCTTTACATTGGTTGAACTCCTGTGCCCAGCTGATTGGTCCATTTTGGATTCTGCAAGCCAGCTGCATGATGTCAGCTCTGATAATGCATACACTTTCTGAAAGTTATAGCTTCAGTGATTTAAAACATTTGATAAGAAAATGTTCCATGAGGAGGGTGGAGATTCCCTGGACAATGGTGAGAACTCGACAGTTCCACTGCCAGGGGCATGGATTTGATTCCAGGTTGGGAAACTGCTAGTGTTGAGGGTTGGAGGGTCTCCTGTGTAGGAGTGGCCAGCAGTGTCTCTCTGTGGGAACCCATATCTAAAGTTGATAGTAATATTTCTGCTTTCATTTATGAATGTGGTTATTTGAATCTTTGTTTTAAATTTGTTGAGTCTAAAAGCTTGTCAGTAATGTCGATACATTGAAAACAACACATTTTGGCCTTATAAACTTATCGTTTCTCTATTCTTTATTTCTCCTTTTATTAAGTAACTGTTGCTGCCTTCAGGTTTAATTTGGACTTCACAAGTGGCACTAGCAGTAAAGAACCTGCCTGCCAATGCAGGAGACATAAGATGTGAGTTTGATCCTTCGGTCAGGAAGATCCCCTGGAGGCAGGCATGGCAACCCACTCCAGTATTCTTGCCTGGAAAATCTCATAGATAGAGGAGCCTGGCGAACTGTAGTCTATTGGTTCTCAAAGAATCAGACATGACTGAAGTGACTTAGCAGACGCACAAGTTTAATTTGCTCTTCATTAAGGTATAGCATTAGGTTATTGACTTGATTTTTTATTTTTCTTTTTAGTATAGGCATTTACAACTGTGTTTCTCTTTTAACACTGCTTTTGGTGTATCTCTTAAATTTTGGTATACAGTGTCTTTGTTTTCACTGGTTTCAAAGTGTTCTCATTTGTCTTGTGATTTCTTCGATTCTTTAGTAATTTAAGAGTTTGCTGTTTAATTTTCACATATTTGCAAATTTTCCAGTTTCTCTGCTGTTACTGATTTCTACTTCCTTTTCATTCTTCTCTAAGAATACAGTTTCTGTGATTTGAAACTTCTAAAAGTTGCTGAGACTTTTTTGTTTCCTAATCAAGTATCCCAGAGAATGTTGTATGTGCCCTTAAGAAAAAGATATATTCTGTTATTGAATGGAGTCTTCCTTATATGTCTGTTCGATTTATGTCTGTTTGGTTTATGTTGTTTGTTGTTCAGGTCCTCTATTCCTTATTAATCTTATTTCTGGATCTTCTGTGTGTGTGTGTTCTGGAAAGTGGTGTATTGAAATCACCAACTATGGGTACAGTCCATTGGTTGCAGAGTTAAACATAATTGACTGAACATGCACAGTCAATAAGGAAGAACTTTTGTCACTTAGCTATTTTTCTTCTGCTTGTCTTCTATCTTTTTTTCTTTAACTCTCTATTTCATATTGGAGTATAGCTGATTAACAGTATTGTGATAGTTTCAGGTGAACAGCAAAGGGTCTCAGCCTTATGTAGACATGTTTCTGTTCTCTCCCAGACTTCCCTCCTATCCAGACTGCCATGTAACACTGAACAGAGTTCCACGTGCTATACAGTAGGTCCCTGTTCATAATGCATTTTAAATATAGTACTGTGTACATGTCCAGCCCAGACTTCCTTCCCCACATCCTTCCATCCTGTCCCAATGCAAGCATAGATTTATTCTCTAAGTCTGTGAGAATCTGTTTTGTAAGTAAGTTCCTTTGTATCATTTCTTTTCAGATTGCACATATAACAGATGTTATACTTCATTTCTACTTCCCTGTGTGACTGGGTTCACTCAGTATGACATTTTCTGCATCCATCCACGTTGCTGCAAATGTCATTATTTCATTCTTTTTAATTGCTTAGTAATACTACATTGTATATATGTACCATGTTTTGTTTATCTACCCCTCAGTCACTGGACATTTATGTTGCTTCCATGTCTTGGCTCATTCAAAATTGGGGAAGGAGTATGTCAAGGCTACATATGTTGTCACCCTGCTTCGTATGTTATATACAGAGTAATCATGCAAAATTCAGGGCTGGGTGACTCACAAGCTGGAATCGAGATTGCTGGGAGAAATATCAACAACCTCAGATATATGTACATGCTACTGCTCTCATGGCAGAAAGTGCAGAAAGATTAAGGAGCATTTTGATGAGGTTGAAAGAGGAAAGTGTAAAAGCTGACTTAAAACTTAACATTGAAAAAGCTAAGATCACGGCATCCAGTCCCATCACCTTGTGGCAAATAGATGGAGACAAGCTGGAAACAGTGAAAGACTTTATTTTCTTTGACTCCATAATCACTGTGGTTGGTGACTGCAGGCAAAATATTAAAAAACTCTTACTCCTTGGTAGGAAAATTTTGACAAAACCTGCTGCTGCTGCTGCTGCTGCTTAGTCACTTCAGTCATATCTGACTCTGTGTGGCCTCATGGACTGCAGCCTGTCAGGCTCCACTCCCAATGGAATTCTCCAGGCACAAATACTGGAGGGGATTGCCATGCCCTTCTCCAGGGAAATCCTCCTAACCCAGGAATGGAACTTGGGTCTCCTGTATTGCAGGCAGATTCCTCACCACTGAGCCATCCAGGGAAGCCCCGTGTGTGTGTGTGTATGTGTGTATGTGTGTGTGTATATGTGTGTGTGTGTGTGTGTGTGTGTGTGTGTAAAACCTAGATAGCATGTTAAAAAGCAGAGATGTCACTTAGCTGACATAGGTCCATATATCAAAGATACAATTTTTCCAGGAGTCATGTATAGATTTGAGAGTTGAATCATGAAGAAGGCTGAATGCCAAAAAATTGATGGTTTTGAATTGTGGTGCTGGAGGAGATGCTCAAAAGTCCCTTGGATAGCAACGAAATCAAACCAGTCAATTCCAAAAGAATCAACCCTGAATATTCATTGGATGGATTGATGCTGAAGCTCCTACTTTGGCCACTTGATGTAAAGAGGAAAGATTGAAGGCAAGAGGAAAGCGGGGTGATAGAGAATGAGGTGTTGGATAGCATCACAGACTCGATGTTTGAGCAAACTCTGGGCGATAGTTAAGGCCAGGGAAGCTTTATGTTCTGCAGTCCATGGGGTCACAAAGATTTGAATATGACTTAGTGACTGAACAATAATAAGAGAACTTGATTTTTTGGCTACATATGTTGTCACCCTGCGTATGTTATATACAGAGTAATCATGCAAAATTCAGGGCTGGGTGACTCACAAGCTGGAATCGAGATTGCTGGGAGAAATATCAACAACCTCAGATATATGTACATGCTACTGCTCTCATGGCAGAAAGTGCAGAAAGATTAAGGAGCATTTTGATGAGGTTGAAAGAGGAAAGTGTAAAAGCTGACTTAAAACTTAACATTGAAAAAGCTAAGATCACGGCATCCAGTCCCATCACCTTGTGGCAAATAGATGGAGACAAGCTGGAAACAGTGAAAGACTTTATTTTCTTTGACTCCATAATCACTGTGGTTGGTGACTGCAGGCAAAATATTAAAAAACTCTTACTCCTTGGTAGGAAAATTTTGACAAAACCTGCTGCTGCTGCTGCTGCTGCTTAGTCACTTCAGTCATATCTGACTCTGTGTGGCCTCATGGACTGCAGCCTGTCAGGCTCCACTCCCAATGGAATTCTCCAGGCACAAATACTGGAGGGGATTGCCATGCCCTTCTCCAGGGAAATCCTCCTAACCCAGGAATGGAACTTGGGTCTCCTGTATTGCAGGCAGATTCCTCACCACTGAGCCATCCAGGGAAGCCCCGTGTGTGTGTGTGTATGTGTGTATGTGTGTGTGTATATGTGTGTGTGTGTGTGTGTGTGTGTGTGTGTGTGTGTGTAAAACCTAGATAGCATGTTAAAAAGCAGAGATGTCACTTAGCTGACATAGGTCCATATATCAAAGATACAATTTTTCCAGGAGTCATGTATAGATTTGAGAGTTGAATCATGAAGAAGGCTGAATGCCAAAAAATTGATGGTTTTGAATTGTGGTGCTGGAGGAGATGCTCAAAAGTCCCTTGGATAGCAACGAAATCAAACCAGTCAATTCCAAAAGAATCAACCCTGAATATTCATTGGATGGATTGATGCTGAAGCTCCTACTTTGGCCACTTGATGTAAAGAGGAAAGATTGAAGGCAAGAGGAAAGCGGGGTGATAGAGAATGAGGTGTTGGATAGCATCACAGACTCGATGTTTGAGCAAACTCTGGGCGATAGTTAAGGCCAGGGAAGCTTTATGTTCTGCAGTCCATGGGGTCACAAAGATTTGAATATGACTTAGTGACTGAACAATAACAACGTTTTGGCTGTTGTAAACAGTGCCGCACTGAACTTAGATCTTCTTTGTTGTTCAGTTTCTCCATCACTACCTGCCTTTCTGTTTGATCTTCTGGTGCAACATTTTCATTTAAAAGAATCCATTTCAAATTATTTTCTTTATAATTGCACTGGTAGTCACAGTTAATCTTAGGTTTATGTGAATTTAGTTTGAAGGGGTAGACTTGACTTTTTTTTTTATAAGATTTCTTTCTTTTTTTTTTTTTTTTAAAGATTTCTTTATTTATTTATTTTGGGCGGGGGTCGGGTTGGGGAGGGAGGGGAGCAGGCGGGCCACTTCTATTGGTCTTTCATTTCTCTATTTTCATCCGTCTTTGTTCTTTGGCTCCTGTGGGCCTCCCATCGCGGTGGCCTCTGTCGTTGCAGAGCACCGGCTCTGGGCGCATGCACGCCAGAGCTCCGGCTCGGTGATTGGACACATCAGTCCAGCAGCGCCGCAGCATGTGGGATCTTCCCAGGCCAGGGATCGAACCAGCGCCCCTTGCACTGCAAGGCGATGTCCTTACCCACTGGACCACCAGGGGAAGCCCTAGACTTGACTTCTTATTTATATATTTAGGCATACCTCAGGTATATTGTGGGCTTGGTTCTATAGAACCAAAGCAGATTTAAAAAAAAATTTTTATTTTACTTTTTACTTTTACAGAGTTTTGTTGTTCACAAATATTTATGATCCCAATTAGTCATACATATATCCTCGCATCCCACCCCTCCAAGCATTCGCACAGCGCCCCTGCAGGATCCCCTTTTCTCACAGCGCAATGACAGTAGCTATTTTTTTCACATATGATAGTGTAAGTTTTCATGCTACTTCCTTTACACCTCGTACGCATTGTTCATTCCCCACAATGTCCCTATGTCTGTTCTCCATATTTGTTTTTCAACCTGATACTGAGAATGAGGTGTTAAAGAGGAAAGATTGAAGGCAAGAGGAAAGCGGGGTGATAGAGAATGAGGTGTTGGATAGCATCACAGACTCGATGTTTGAGCAAACTCTGGGCGATAGTTAAGGCCAGGGAAGCTTTATGTTCTGCAGTCCATGGGGTCACAAAGATTTGAATATGACTTAGTGACTGAACAATAACAACGTTTTGGCTGTTGTAAACAGTGCCGCACTGAACTTAGATCTTCTTTGTTGTTCAGTTTCTCCATCACTACCTGCCTTTCTGTTTGATCTTCTGGTGCAACATTTTCATTTAAAAGAATCCATTTCAAATTATTTTCTTTATAATTGCACTGGTAGTCACAGTTAATCTTAGGTTTATGTGAATTTAGTTTGAAGGGGTAGACTTGACTTTTTTTTTTATAAGATTTCTTTCTTTTTTTTTTTTTTTTTTAAAGATTTCTTTATTTATTTATTTTGGGCGGGGGTCGGGTTGGGGAGGGAGGGGAGCAGGCGGGCCACTTCTATTGGTCTTTCATTTCTCTATTTTCATCCGTCTTTGTTCTTTGGCTCCTGTGGGCCTCCCATCGCGGTGGCCTCTGTCGTTGCAGAGCACCGGCTCTGGGCGCATGCACGCCAGAGCTCCGGCTCGGTGATTGGACACATCAGTCCAGCAGCGCCGCAGCATGTGGGATCTTCCCAGGCCAGGGATCGAACCAGCGCCCCTTGCACTGCAAGGCGATGTCCTTACCCACTGGACCACCAGGGGAAGCCCTAGACTTGACTTCTTATTTATATATTTAGGCATACCTCAGGTATATTGTGGGCTTGGTTCTATAGAACCAAAGCAGATTTAAAAAAAAATTTTTATTTTACTTTTTACTTTTACAGAGTTTTGTTGTTCACAAATATTTATGATCCCAATTAGTCATACATATATCCTCGCATCCCACCCCTCCAAGCATTCGCACAGCGCCCCTGCAGGATCCCCTTTTCTCACAGCGCAATGACAGTAGCTATTTTTTTCACATATGATAGTGTAAGTTTTCATGCTACTTCCTTTACACCTCGTACGCATTGTTCATTCCCCACAATGTCCCTATGTCTGTTCTCCATATTTGTTTTTCCACCGCTTCACTCAGTCTGTTATCATTACCATCCAACTAGATTCTGTATATATGTGTTAGTATATGTATTTGTCCTTCTCTTTCTGACTGACTTCACTTTTTATGATAGGTTCTAGATCCAGCCTCCTCAGTAGGGTTGATTCTTCTGCATTTCTCTTTATAGCTGTGTAGTATTCCATTGTATATATGTACCAGAACTTTTGTATCCATTCATTTGGCGATGGGCATCTAGGTTGCTTCCATGTTCTAGCTATTGTATAGAGAGCTCTAAAGCAGATTTGGTATATAGCATAAAGCAGATTTTATGATAAAGTGAGTCACTTGAGATTTTCATTTTCCAGTGCATATAGAAATTATGTTTTACCAAAACTGTAGTCTGTTAAGTATTCAATAGCATTTTGTCATGAAGAATGATGTACACACCTTTATTTATGTACATAAAAAACACTTTATTTCTAAAACATGCTAACCATCATCTGAGCCATCAGAGTTTTGTAGTCTTTTGCTGGAGGAGGGTCATGCCGCAGTGTTGATGGCTGTTGAATGATCAGAGTGGTGATTTCCAGAGGATGGAGTGACTCTCACAATTTCTAAAAACAAGACGGCAGTGAAGTCTACACTTTTTTTCAAAATTCGAGTTAGCCCTCTCACACTTGGACGTCCCTGCTAGCTCAGCTGGTAAAGAATCCACCTGCAATGCAGGAAACCATGGTTTTATTCATGGGTAGGGAAGGTTCCCTGGAGAATGAACCGGCTACCCATTCCAGTATACTTGGGCTTCCCTGGTGGCTCAGACCATAAAAAATCTGCCTGCAATTTAGGAGACCTGGGTTCAGTCCCTAAGTTGGAAAGATCCCCTGTAGAAGGGAAGGACTGCCCACTTTGGTATTCTTGCCTGGAGAATTCCATGGCTAATCGATGGGGTCACAAAGAGTCAAATGCAACTGAACAACTTGACTTTATTCAACCTCTCAAACTTGCCTCTGCTTTATCAGTTAGGTTTGCATATGTTGTCTGTGTTGTCATTTCAACAATTTTCTCAGCATCTTCAGCAGTAATAGATTTCATATCAAGAAGATACTTTGTTTGCTTATACATAAGAAGCATCTCATTTGTTAGTTTTTATCGAGAGATATGTGACAATGCAGTCACATATTCAGACTCCACATCTAATTGTAATTCATTGCCATTTCACTCACTACACCAGCAATTCTTTCCCTCACTGAAGACTTGAACCCCTCAAAGTCCTCTGTGAGCATTGGAATCAGCTCTTTGCAAACTCTTCTCCATGGTGATGTTTTGACCTCTTCCAGGAATCATGAACATCAGTAATTGTATCCAGAATGTTGAATCTTTTCCTGGTTTTCAACTGGAACCTTGTCCAGGTTCATCAGTTCAGTCAGTAAATATTTTTATAGTTACTATCTTAATGATATGTATTGCTTAACTAATAAAATTTGAAAAGGGGAATGATTCCCTGTGGGCTGTAGGATGAATTCTGTGTCAAGAGGTGAGAAGATAGCATAAATCTCACTGTGCATTGTTATCAGAGCTCTTCGGTAATCAGGTGCATTGTCAATGAGCAATACTTTGTTGAATCGTTTTTTTCTTCTCTGAGCAGAGGATCTCAACAGTAAGCTTGAAACATTTACTTAAACCATGTTGTAAACAGATGTGCTGTCATCCAGGTTTTGTTGTTGCATTTCTAGAGCACTGGCAGACAACACGTTTATGGCAGAAAGCGAAGAGGAATTAAAGATCCTCTTAATGAAGGTGAAAGAAGAGACTGAAAGAGCTGGCTTAAAACTCAACATTCAAAAAACTAAAATTAAGGCATCCTCTCCCATCACTTTATGGAAAATAGATGGACGAACAGTGGAAACAGTGGCAGACTTTATGTTCTTGGCTGCCAAAATCACCGTCGACAGTGATTAAAAGACAGAAATTAGAAGACACTAGCACCTTGGAAGAAAAGCTATGACAAATCTAGACAGCGTATTAAAAAGTAGGGGTATCACTTTGTTGACAAAAGTCCATGTAGTCAAAGCTATGGTTTTCCCAGTTGTCATGTATGGCTGTGAGAGTTGGGCCATAAAGAAGGCTGACTGTCAAAGAATTGATGCCTTCAAACTGTGGTGTTGGAGAAGACTCTTGAGAGTCCCTTGGACTGCAAGGAAGTCAAACCAGTCAATCCTAAAGGAAATCAACCCTGAATATTTGTTTGAAGGACTGGTGCTGAAGCTGATGCTCCAGTACTTTGGCCATCTGCTTTGAAGAGACCCTGGAAAAGAACCTCCATGCTGAGAAAAATAGAGGACAGGAGGAGAAGGGGGGACAGAAGATGAGATGCTTGGGTGGCAGCTGCAACTTGATAGGCATGGGTTTGAGCAAGCTCTGGGAGATGATGAAGGACAGGGATGCTTGGTGTGCTGCAGTACATGGGATTGCAAAAAGTTCAATATGAATGGACAGTTGAACCACCATTAACAACAAAATGAACATTGGCTTCAATTTAAAGTCATTAGCTGGGGCTTCCCCTGGTGGTCCAGTGGATAAGGACACCGCCTTGCAGTGCAAGGGGCGCCGGTTCGATCCCTGGCCTGGGAAGATCCCACATGCCGCGGAGCAGCTGGACTGATATGTCCAATCACTGAGCCGGAGCTCTGGAGCGCGTGAGCCCAGAGCCGGCGCTGTGCAACGACAGACGCCACCGCGATGGGAGGCCCACAGGAGCCAAAGAACGAAGACGAATGAAAATAGAGAAATGAAAGACCAATAGAAGTGGCCCGCCCGATTCCCTCCCTCCCCAACCCGACCCCCGCCCAAAGTAAATAAATAAATAAATCTTTTAAAAAAAAATAAATAAAGTCATTAGCTGTACTATCCTCTATGAAGAAATTATACTTTTTTTTGAAACACTGAAGCCAGGGACTGACTTCTGTATACCTATGGAAGTTCTTGACAGCGTCTTCTTCCAATGTAATATTGTTTTGTCTATGTTGAGGATCTTTTTATTATAGATACCTTAATTAACTAAACTATAGCTTCTGCTTAATTTGTTGCAACTTTTCCATCAGCATTTGATGCTTTACTTTGCACTTTTATATTAAGAGGACATCTTCTTTCCTTAAGTGTCAGGAACCAACCTCTGCTTGCTTCAGACTCCTGTAATTTCCTTAGTTCTCTTAGCCTTTATAGAGAATTGAAGTGAGTCAAGGTCTTGATTAGACTTTGTCTTAAGAGAAGGTCACAACTGATTTGATACACTATCCAGATCACTAAGAGTTTCTATCTGTCAGCAGTAGGCTGTTTTGCTTCCTTATTGTTCTTGTGTTTGCTGGAGTAGCATTTTCAGTGTAGGAAATGTGGGTTCTATCCCTGGATCAGAAAGTTCCCTGGATAAGAGAATGGCAATGCACTCCAGTATTCTTACCTGGGGCAATCCTATGGACAGAAGTGGACTGCAGTCCATTGGGTCACAGAGTCAGATATGATCTAGTGACTAAACAAGAAGAAGGGTTCCTTTACTGGAGGGCCTAATTTTTGACGTTTCCTATTGCTCCATTTTCCATGACGTCATTGCTTTCGTTTGCTTTTGAAAGACTGATAATTCAGTGTTCATGATTTTCTCCTCTCCACACTTCAGACATTGCTTACACATTGTCTTTCAGCTTACATACGTTCTACCAAAAAGTCTGATAGATTTTTTTGTTTGTTTTTCTGTATGAGGGGAATTCATTTTCTTTGCTTCTTTTGAATTTTCTTCATATTTATGATTTTATTTTTATTTTTTCAGAATTCTTGGGAATTCTCTGATCTTCCTTCTGTGTTTTAATGTCTTAAATTACTTTTGGAAAGTTCTCCTGTGTTATCTCGTCACAATTTTTTTTTTTTTTTTTGCCTCGATGTTTTTCTCTCCTTCTTAGATTCTAGTTGTACCTATTTTATTTTACTAGGTATTGTGCCATGGCCTGTCCTGGATACTCACTTTTTTTCCACTCTGCTACTTTTTTTTTCTTCAAGAAGCTTTATTTTTTAGATAAATTTTAGGTTCACAGAAGAATTTAACAGAAGTTTGAGAGATCACTTCTCTATAACCATTTTTAAATGTATATCATACATATATCCTCTTCCACTATTAACACCCCACATCACAGTGATACATCTGTTATAATCAAGAACCTATGTTGATATGCCATTATCACTCAATGCCTGTAGTTTACATTAGGATTCACACTTTGTGTTATATACCCTATGGGTTGTTTTTAATGTACAGTTTAGATGTAGCCATGATTATAGATGATTCTATGTCTATATTATAGACTTTTCTATATCTAAAAAAGAACTTCTTCATCCTTCTTTACAGCTGCCTAGTATTACATTGAGGAGTTCCCTGGTCACTCAACTGGTAAATAATCTACGTACACTGCAGGAGACCCTGGTTTAATTCCTCTATTGGGAAATACCTTTGGAGAAAGAGACAGGCTACCCACTCAAGTGTTCATGGGCTTCGCTAGTGGCTCAGATGGTAAAGATTCAGTGTGGGAGACCTGGGTTTGATCCCTGGTTTGTGACAATCCTTTGGAGGAAGGCATGGCAATCCACTCCACTATCTTTGCTTGGTGAATCCCCATGAACAGAAAAACCTGGAGGGATGCAGTCCATGGGGTTGCAGAGAGTCAGACACAACTGACCAACTAATCATGATTGTAGTATCACACAAAAGCGCTACTCTTCCCTAAAAGTCCTCTGGGTCCACTTACTCATCTTTCCTATCCCATAACTTCTGGCAGTCACTGATACTTTTACTGTCTCCATCAGTTCACTTTTACATTCATGTCCAGTTCTTTGCGACCCCATGGACTGCAGCTCACCAGGCTTCCCTGTCTTTTGCCATCTCCTGGATCTTGCTCAAACTCATGTCCTTTGACTCAATGATGCTATCAAACCTTTTTGTCCTCTGTAGTCTCCTCTTCCTTCTGCCCTCTATTTTTCCCATCATCAGAGTCTTTTCCAGTGAGTTGTCTCTTCATATCAGGTGACCAAAGTATTAGAGCTTTAGCATAGGTCCCTCCAGTGAATATTCAAGGTTGTTTTCCTTTGAGATTGACTGGTTTGATCTCCTTGCTGTCCAAGGGAGTCTTCAACAGCTTCTCCACCACCACAGTTTGAAGGCAACAATTCTTTGGCACTCAGCCTTCTTTATGGTCCAACTCTCACAACCATACGTGACTACTGGAAAAACCATAGCTTTAACTTTACAGACCTTTGTCAGCATAGTAATGTCTCTGCTTTTTAATATGCTGTCTAAATTTGTCATAGCTTTTCTTCCAGGGAGCAAAGTGTCTTTTAGTTTCATGGCTGCAGTCAGTCTGAAGTGAGTTTGGAGGCCAAGAAAATAAAGTCTGTCTCTGTTTCCATTGTTTGCCCATCTATTTGCCATGAAGTGATGGGACCAGATATCATGATCTTCATTTTTTGAACGTTGAGTTTTAAGCCAGCTTTTTCAGTCTCCTCTTTCACCTTCATCAAGAGGCTCTTTAGTTCCTCTGTGGTTTCTGCCATAAGGGTGACGTATCCGCATACTGAGATTATTGATATTTTTTCCGGCAGTCTTGATTCCAGCTTATCCTGGAACTGTCTCTATGGTTTTACTTTTCTAGAATGATATTTTATCAAATCATATAGCTGTTTCATATTGACTTCTTTCAGTTTGTAATATGCCTTTGAGCTTCCTGCATGTGTTTTCCTGGTTTGATAGCACTTTTAAGTGTTAGATAATGCCATGTTTTTGTATACCACAGTTCATTTGTTCATTCACCTTTTAAATAATACGCTTTGTTTCCTGTTTTGGTAAATATATTTGTGCCGATTTTCATTGAGACATAAATTTTCATTTCATTTGGGTAAATACAAAAGAATGTGATTGTTGGTAGAACTGGTCGATGGTTGTCTATATATTTTGGTATATTCATTTTTTTCTAAAGTAATTTTCCGAAGAACTGAATAGACGTTTTTCTGTAGAAAATATACAGATAACCAAAATCTACGAAAAGGTACTCAACATCATTAATCTTTAGGGCAATGAAAATCAGAGCCATAATGAGGTATATTACATCTGTGTGAGAATGTCCTTTGATGAAAAGTTGAGCTTTAGCATAGGTCCCTCCAGTGAATATTCAAGGTTGTTTTCCTTTGAGATTGACTGGTTTGATCTCCTTGCTGTCCAAGGGAGTCTTCAACAGCTTCTCCACCACCACAGTTTGAAGGCAACAATTCTTTGGCACTCAGCCTTCTTTATGGTCCAACTCTCACAACCATACGTGACTACTGGAAAAACCATAGCTTTAACTTTACAGACCTTTGTCAGCATAGTAATGTCTCTGCTTTTTAATATGCTGTCTAAATTTGTCATAGCTTTTCTTCCAGGGAGCAAAGTGTCTTTTAGTTTCATGGCTGCAGTCAGTCTGAAGTGAGTTTGGAGGCCAAGAAAATAAAGTCTGTCTCTGTTTCCATTGTTTGCCCATCTATTTGCCATGAAGTGATGGGACCAGATATCATGATCTTCATTTTTTGAACGTTGAGTTTTAAGCCAGCTTTTTCAGTCTCCTCTTTCACCTTCATCAAGAGGCTCTTTAGTTCCTCTGTGGTTTCTGCCATAAGGGTGACGTATCCGCATACTGAGATTATTGATATTTTTTCCGGCAGTCTTGATTCCAGCTTATCCTGGAACTGTCTCTATGGTTTTACTTTTCTAGAATGATATTTTATCAAATCATATAGCTGTTTCATATTGACTTCTTTCAGTTTGTAATATGCCTTTGAGCTTCCTGCATGTGTTTTCCTGGTTTGATAGCACTTTTAAGTGTTAGATAATGCCATGTTTTTGTATACCACAGTTCATTTGTTCATTCACCTTTTAAATAATACGTTTGTTTCCTGTTTTGGTAAATATATTTGTGCCGATTTTCATTGAGACATAAATTTTCATTTCATTTGGGTAAATACAAAAGAATGTGATTGTTGGTAGAACTGGTCGATGGTTGTCTATATATTTTGGTATATTCATTTTTTTCTAAAGTAATTTTCCGAAGAACTGAATAGACGTTTTTCTGTAGAAAATATACAGATAACCAAAATCTACACGAAAAGGTACTCAACATCATTAATCTTTAGGGCAATGAAAATCAGAGCCATAATGAGGTATTATTTCACATCTGTGTGAGAATGTCCTTGATGAAGAAGTTAGGAAAAATATTCTGGTTGAGGATATGGACAAAATGGAAACCTGAGTCACAGTTGGTGAAAATGTAAGCTGGTACAACCTCTGGAAAACAGTATGAGGGTTCCTCAAATAATTATAAATGAAACTACCATAGTATATTAAGAATCCTACTAATCAATATATATCCAAAAGAAATCATTATCTGAGATGCACACATGTACTTACCCATGCTCATTACAGCATTATTCACCATATGAAAACAATCATGTGTCCATGGGCATATGAAGAGAGAAAACTTGGTTGTCTGTGTGTGTGTATGTGTGTATGCACAGTAGACGATTACTCATTCTTTAAAAAAAAAACCTGGTCACTAGACAACATGGCTTAGCCTGGAGGGCATTATACTAGTGAAATTATTGAGGCAGAGTAAGAGAAATATCCCATGTGGTATCTTCAGGGCAGGGAGATTCATAGAAAAAATGGAGAAGTAGTTGCCAGGTGCATATTGGTGGGGGAAATAGGGGGAAGTTGGTGAAAGGTTGTGAACTTTGTATAAAAGATTAGGAGCTGAGGAACTAATGTATAATAAGGTAACTACAGTTGATAGGGTTTTCTTGTGTAACTGAAATTTGCTAAGAGAATACAATTTATTAAATGTTGGGACCAAAGAAAAGTAGATATGTCAGATGATGTATTAATTAACTCAGTGAGGGACGCCCTTTACAATGTGTTTATACATGAAATCATCCTGCTGTAAACATTTTACAGATTTGTTAACTATACATCAGTAAAACTGGAAAAGATAATTTCTTTCTTTATTTTTTAATTAACAGGATTACCTTTGAGGTTACTTGGAAAGTTTTGAATCGTACAGCACTTGATTCTTTTGCTGGATTGTGTAAAGATCTTTGCAGCAATGATTACTTCAGAGTTACCAGTGTTACAGTAAGTATTAACAGATCTCTTTTTATGTTTTTTAAAAATGCATGTAACAGGGGCTTCCCCTGGTGGTCCAGTGGGTAAAGACACCGCCTTGCAGTGCAAGGGGCGCCAGTTCGATCCCTGGCCTGGGAAGATCCCATGTGCCGCGGAGCAGCTGGACCGATGTGTCCAAATACCGAGCTGGAGCTCTGGAGCGCATGCGCCTGGAGCCAGTGCTCTGCAGCAACAGAGGCCACCGCGATTGGAGGCCCACAGGAGCCAGAGAACAAAGATGAATGAAAAATGGAGAAATGAAAAACCAACAGAAGTGGCCCGCCCGCTCCCCTCCCTCCCCAACCCGACCCCTGCCCCAAATAAATAAATAAATAAATCTTTAAAAAAAAAAATGCATGTAACACTTTTCTGTATCAAAATGCTTTTATTAATGAAACACATGCAATGTGTTCTTTGAGAGTTGGGCCATATGTCTGAAGATATGGGAACACTTATATTAGAACAATCAGATGATATAATTATTATATCTGTTTCTTAGAGTTGTAGGACAGAACAAGAATTTGGTCTTATTTTAGATTCTCTAAATGTGATCATGTAATGACAGATACTTTTCCTTTCATAGGTTTCATTCAGTTACAAAGTATGAATTTGCATACTCTGATCGTATATGATAACAGCGCTTTAGGTATAATGAAAGTGACCAACAGTTTACACAATTACTGATATGTTTTTATACCTCCAGAACATTTATATGTGTTCTTTCCAAGAGACTGTATTAACCTTCCAGTTAGTCCTGTCCTTCTGATTTTCTTTGAGAACTCTAGGAGAAAATGCTGTCCAGATTACATGCTGGAAAACCATCATTACCTACCATACTTCATATGTCTAAATATGAAAAAGTAGTAGTCACTCAGTTGTGTCCTCTTGGTGACTCCATGGACTGTAACCCGCCAGGCTGCTCTGTCCATGGGATTCTGCTGGTAAGACTGGAGTGGCTAGTCGTTCCCTTTTCCGGGTTATCTTCCAATCCAGGGATCAAGCCCAGGTCTCTCGCATTGTAGGCAGATAATTTTACTGTCAGAGTCACCAGGGAAACTTTACTATTAAGCATCATCAAATATTGCCAATTACAACATAAAGTATATTCCACCAGATGTAGTACGGGGTGCTGTGATAGGCTCTGGGGAGAAAGAACAAATGGAAAAGACTCACATTGAAGCTTATATAGATAGATATTAATGAAATAATCCCAATATCTGGAGCAGCTGGACCGATGTGTCCAAATACCGAGCTGGAGCTCTGGAGCGCATGCGCCTGGAGCCAGTGCTCTGCAGCAACAGAGGCCACCGCGATTGGAGGCCCACAGGAGCCAGAGAACAAAGATGAATGAAAAATGGAGAAATGAAAAACCAACAGAAGTGGCCCGCCCGCTCCCCTCCCTCCCCAACCCGACCCCTGCCCCAAATAAATAAATAAATAAATCTTTAAAAAAAAAAATGCATGTAACACTTTTCTGTATCAAAATGCTTTTATTAATGAAACACATGCAATGTGTTCTTTGAGAGTTGGGCCATATGTCTGAAGATATGGGAACACTTATATTAGAACAATCAGATGATATAATTATTATATCTGTTTCTTAGAGTTGTAGGACAGAACAAGAATTTGGTCTTATTTTAGATTCTCTAAATGTGATCATGTAATGACAGATACTTTTCCTTTCATAGGTTTCATTCAGTTACAAAGTATGAATTTGCATACTCTGATCGTATATGATAACAGCGCTTTAGGTATAATGAAAGTGACCAACAGTTTACACAATTACTGATATGTTTTTATACCTCCAGAACATTTATATGTGTTCTTTCCAAGAGACTGTATTAACCTTCCAGTTAGTCCTGTCCTTCTGATTTTCTTTGAGAACTCTAGGAGAAAATGCTGTCCAGATTACATGCTGGAAAACCATCATTACCTACCATACTTCATATGTCTAAATATGAAAAAGTAGTAGTCACTCAGTTGTGTCCTCTTGGTGACTCCATGGACTGTAACCCGCCAGGCTGCTCTGTCCATGGGATTCTGCTGGTAAGACTGGAGTGGCTAGTCGTTCCCTTTTCCGGGTTATCTTCCAATCCAGGGATCAAGCCCAGGTCTCTCGCATTGTAGGCAGATAATTTTACTGTCAGAGTCACCAGGGAAACTTTACTATTAAGCATCATCAAATATTGCCAATTACAACATAAAGTATATTCCACCAGATGTAGTACGGGGTGCTGTGATAGGCTCTGGGGAGAAAGAACAAATGGAAAAGACTCACATTGAAGCTTATATAGATAGATATTAATGAAATAATCCCAATATATAGATTTAAAATGCCATTGGTGCTTTGAAGGTAAGCCAGAGGATTTTTTTTTTTTTTTAGAATTTTAACATATGCCTTGGTTTAGTCTCCTTTTCCAAAGAAGATGTGCAAGGTGGTAAGAGGAATCATGGTAGGAGGAGTCATAGTATGTTTGAGGGACTGAAATAAAGGCATGATTTGTTTCAGGATTGAGGGTGGAGAGTGGTGTGAGATGTGCTCTGATAGGGTAGGGCTATGTTGTATAGGGGCCCGCCAAGTCTTATGTTAAGAATTTTGAGACTGTTTTGCTCTGGAAGTAGAAAGAAACCACCATAGAGTTTTTAAGGATGAGAGAGACATAATAAAATATATACTCTGAAAATCACTGTTAGTACGCAGAACAGTGATTAGGTTGGAAAGGGGAACAGACGAAGTAAGGAGTCTTATTAGGAGGAAGGTGTTGCAGTGTCCAGGTTGGAGGTGGTAACAACTTGAACTGAAATGATTACAGTGGAAATGGAGAGAAGAAGACAATTCAGAGAGTTTTCGGGAATAAAAACTTAGGATTTTTTTAAGGTTTAATCTGATTCTTCCATTCTGTTCATTTATGTCCAGTAGTCTCATAACTGTGAACACTATTCATTTGGGGGATTTTTGCAGTTGGTTGAAGTTTGAATTTGCATAGCCCTTGATCTAGCTTTCTGTGTCTATTCTAGAGAGATATTTGTTGATATGTAAAAAGAGTTAATATGCAAGGACAGTTGGTTTCAGCTCTGTTTGTAATAGTTAAAAACTGGAAACAATCTAAGTACTCATGGACAGGGAACATATTATAGAGTAGCATTTAGGAATCCTAATTTATGTTTGTCATAAAATTCCTATTAATTTAAGCTTAAAAAATTAAAATGGACACATTGTTTTGTATTTATGTATATATATGCCAGAACATAAGTATTTATGGCAGTGTTGATGAAACTGTTAATAGGTAGTACGGGTTTGCCAATTACAACATAAAGTATATTCCACCAGATGTAGTACGGGGTGCTGTGATAGGCTCTGGGGAGAAAGAACAAATGGAAAAGACTCACATTGAAGCTTATATAGATAGATATTAATGAAATAATCCCAATATATAGATTTAAAATGCCATTGGTGCTTTGAAGGTAAGCCAGAGGATTTTTTTTTTTTTTTAGAATTTTAACATATGCCTTGGTTTAGTCTCCTTTTCCAAAGAAGATGTGCAAGGTGGTAAGAGGAATCATGGTAGGAGGAGTCATAGTATGTTTGAGGGACTGAAATAAAGGCATGATTTGTTTCAGGATTGAGGGTGGAGAGTGGTGTGAGATGTGCTCTGATAGGGTAGGGCTATGTTGTATAGGGGCCCGCCAAGTCTTATGTTAAGAATTTTGAGACTGTTTTGCTCTGGAAGTAGAAAGAAACCACCATAGAGTTTTTAAGGATGAGAGAGACATAATAAAATATATACTCTGAAAATCACTGTTAGTACGCAGAACAGTGATTAGGTTGGAAAGGGGAACAGACGAAGTAAGGAGTCTTATTAGGAGGAAGGTGTTGCAGTGTCCAGGTTGGAGGTGGTAACAACTTGAACTGAAATGATTACAGTGGAAATGGAGAGAAGAAGACAATTCAGAGAGTTTTCGGGAATAAAAACTTAGGATTTTTTTAAGGTTTAATCTGATTCTTCCATTCTGTTCATTTATGTCCAGTAGTCTCATAACTGTGAACACTATTCATTTGGGGGATTTTTGCAGTTGGTTGAAGTTTGAATTTGCATAGCCCTTGATCTAGCTTTCTGTGTCTATTCTAGAGAGATATTTGTTGATATGTAAAAAGAGTTAATATGCAAGGACAGTTGGTTTCAGCTCTGTTTGTAATAGTTAAAAACTGGAAACAATCTAAGTACTCATGGACAGGGAACATATTATAGAGTAGCATTTAGGAATCCTAATTTATGTTTGTCATAAAATTCCTATTAATTTAAGCTTAAAAAATTAAAATGGACACATTGTTTTGTATTTATGTATATATATGCCAGAACATAAGTATTTATGGCAGTGTTGATGAAACTGTTAATAATCTTGTTCTGCAGATTGAGATTCAGATATGGTGAAGTGAAACTCTTTCTTATATTCGTATATCTTGCTTGAAATTAAAAAGCAAATGTTTATATATCACATGTTCTAAAATAAAAATAATATATATACTGATTGGAGTATGTTAGTTACTTGTTGTAAATAGCTGTCATCTTCTAATCTGACTGCAGTTAGAAGAATTAAGAATCAATTGTACTGTTTTCTTTTTTCAGCAAACCAAATTGCTGAAGGATAAATTAATTTCACTAATGGGACACATAATGTATTCTTGAACCAATCTGCTTTTGTTGTTGCCTGGCGATTTCTATAAGTATCAAAATCACTAGTGTATTCTGTCCATATAAGAGACATACAACACATAATATGTGCATTCTAGTATCCTGGCATGGAGATAGATAATTCATTTATCTTGAGATGTAAGTGAACCCTGCCACTTACTAGTTGTGTGAAGATGGGCAAGATTATCAAGTTTTCAGATCTTCAGTACCTCATCTGTAAAACTGAGACAATAGTATGTTTTCTTTCAAGGTTTCGTGCATAGACAGTGTCTAGAAACCGGCTCACAGTATATTCTAAACAGCCTATTTGGACTAGAGTAAGCAGAAAAAGCAGTATGATTTATTATTCTTCAGAAGAAATGAATAATATCAACTAGGTCAGTGACTGATAGGCTACTGATACTGGCTCAGAAACCTCTTTTTATAAGTATTATTGGACCATACCAGTTTCCATTAATTTTTGTATTGTCTGTGGCTATATTCATACTATGGTCCCAGAGCTGAGTAGTAGATAGAGACCTTGATACCTGTAACCCTAAAATATTTACTGTATAGACTTTAAAGAAAATGTTTGCTTACCCTTGAACTAGATCAGTATTATTTATAGTTCGAAGTACCAGATTGCCTTAAAGATTTGCATGCGTGGAAGGAACATGGTATGAGAATATTAGTGACAGGAGTGTGTGGAGTGGCTTGGACAAGGAAAATTTTAGAAGCAGAGACATAAGTTGTGAATAATTCAAGAAGTTGTGATTATGGTAATAATCATGAGAAGAATGTGAGACAGAATTAGTGTACAGACTCAGGAGGCTTTTTAACTGATGGCACAAGAGGAAGACTCATGTGATTATAGAAATTTGAGAAAGATGGGGTAATGGTGACAATACATTTATTTATATATTTATAAAACAGTTCAGACTTGACTGTTAACTTGATAAATTAATTAATTGTATTGCCATGACTAGAGGGCTAGGAATAAATGATACCTGAACTAAATTTTCTATGTGTTATTTGGAGAATTTGAGATGACAGGCAAAAAACTATAAATCTTGAATTATAGTCAAGTCTAGTGATAATATGCTGAAGTTATTTGCATAAAAGTTATACATCGATTGGATGAGATCTCCAAGAGAGGGTAATTTAAAGGCAGATGAGCAGATACTAATGAGATGAGCTTTAAGGAATCAAGAGGGAGGGGATGGAACTGGCCTTTAGTAGAGCAGTTTCAGGAATAATAGTTGAGCTTACCGCTTACTTTGTACCCTTCCTCTTTTGCAGTTTTTTTTTTTTTACTTTTTATTTTGCTTTTTACTTTTACAGAGTTTTGTTGTTTACAGATATGTATGATCCAAGATTAGTCATATGTATATCCCCCCATCCCTCCCCTCCAGGCCATCGCATAGCACCCCTGCAGGATCCCCTTTTCTCACAGTGCAATGACAATAGGTATTTTTTTCACATATGATAGTATAGGTTTTCATGCTACTTCCTTTACGCCTCCCACCCACTGTTCATTCTCCACAGTGTCCATATGTCTGTTCTCCATGTCTGTTTTTCCATCGCTTCACTGCATGTGTTATCATCCTCTTTTGCAGTTTGATGCAGACATAGTTATATGCACACACAATGAAGATGTTTTTGTTAATACTGTCCATATGTTTTTATTGTCATGCCAGGGCCAGCCCATACTGGCCTGGAGAGCTGAATATTAAAATTCTAGCAGCTTTTGGGCCTTGTTCAATATAATATGCATGCGCTGTGAGCATGCTAATTCACTTCAGTCACATCTGAACCTTTTCAGCCTATGGACTGTAGCCTGCCAGGCTCCTCTGTCCATGGGATTCTCCAAGCAGGAACATGGGAGTGGATTGCCATGCCCTCTTCCAGGGTGTCTTCCTGATCCAGGGATCGAACCCGCATTCCTTATGTCTCCTGAATTGGCAGGTGGATTCTTTACCAGTAGCGCCCCTGGAAAGCCCAAATATAGCATAGCCATTATGAAAACTTAAATTATGCAAACTTAAAAGTAAATAAATCATATTAAAAGTAAAAGTGAATACTCATCACTTCCCAATTATTTTACAGCAGTTTTCTGTGCTTTTAAGGTTTTACTTACACCTATTCCTTGAATTATAGTCAAGTCTAGTGATAATATGCTGAAGTTATTTGCATAAAAGTTATACATCGATTGGATGAGATCTCCAAGAGAGGGTAATTTAAAGGCAGATGAGCAGATACTAATGAGATGAGCTTTAAGGAATCAAGAGGGAGGGGATGGAACTGGCCTTTAGTAGAGCAGTTTCAGGAATAATAGTTGAGCTTACCGCTTACTTTGTACCCTTCCTCTTTTGCAGTTTTTTTTTTTTTACTTTTTATTTTGCTTTTTACTTTTACAGAGTTTTGTTGTTTACAGATATGTATGATCCAAGATTAGTCATATGTATATCCCCCCATCCCTCCCCTCCAGGCCATCGCATAGCACCCCTGCAGGATCCCCTTTTCTCACAGTGCAATGACAATAGGTATTTTTTTCACATATGATAGTATAGGTTTTCATGCTACTTCCTTTACGCCTCCCACCCACTGTTCATTCTCCACAGTGTCCATATGTCTGTTCTCCATGTCTGTTTTTCCATCGCTTCACTGCATGTGTTATCATCCTCTTTTGCAGTTTGATGCAGACATAGTTATATGCACACACAATGAAGATGTTTTTGTTAATACTGTCCATATGTTTTTATTGTCATGCCAGGGCCAGCCCATACTGGCCTGGAGAGCTGAATATTAAAATTCTAGCAGCTTTTGGGCCTTGTTCAATATAATATGCATGCGCTGTGAGCATGCTAATTCACTTCAGTCACATCTGAACCTTTTCAGCCTATGGACTGTAGCCTGCCAGGCTCCTCTGTCCATGGGATTCTCCAAGCAGGAACATGGGAGTGGATTGCCATGCCCTCTTCCAGGGTGTCTTCCTGATCCAGGGATCGAACCCGCATTCCTTATGTCTCCTGAATTGGCAGGTGGATTCTTTACCAGTAGCGCCCCTGGAAAGCCCAAATATAGCATAGCCATTATGAAAACTTAAATTATGCAAACTTAAAAGTAAATAAATCATATTAAAAGTAAAAGTGAATACTCATCACTTCCCAATTATTTTACAGCAGTTTTCTGTGCTTTTAAGGTTTTTACTTACACCTATTCCATGGATGGTGGAAACACTTTCTAGTAGTGTACTACTGTCATTAATTACTTCTCAACTCTGTATTTGGTGATGTCACTTGGGCAGTTTAAATTTGGTTGTGATGAGAGTATTCACTTTGTGAAAATTGACAAACAAAAAATCAGGGTTCCATTTATTGTTTTATTGTTTGTGGACTTATTCAAGTGATAAACAAATTGTTAATATTGCATATTAAACAAAGCTGTATCAGGTCTATAGTCATTATATTATGATATCACAAAAATTTGAGGCCATATCCTTCTGTGTTTGAGAACTAGTATATATGCAGTTCAGTAAAGAAGTTGCTCACAACATTGAACAATCAGTGAAGTTCCAATAAATATCTTTGTCATTTCATTTGCATTCTGTTCATTTAAGTGCACAAAGGTATCAGCCGTCTTTCACATCAAGATCCTATTCATTCATCAGTTGAAACTGTAGGTTAGCTAGGAATACAAGTGTTTCACAAAATTATGAAAATAATTTTATGTGAATCTATTAGCTGAATAGAATTTATAATAAAGAATATTGTGTATTTTATTACTATTTGTAAGTTGTGTGCTGTGCTTCCTTTATATTAGTAACATTTCTAATAATTTATGTGCTTTTTTTTTTTTTAAATACAGTTCTTTGCTTTTTTTTTTTAATTTATCCTTTTTTTTTGGAGGGTGGGGTGGGGAGGGAGGGGATGGGCGGGCCACTTGTATTGGTCTTTCATTTCTCTATTTTCATCCGTCTTTGTTCTTTGGCTTCTGTGGGCCTCCCATCGCCGTGGCCACTGTCGTCGCAGAGCACCGGCTCTGGGAGCACGTGCGCCAGAGCTCCAGCTCGGTAATTGGGACACATCGGTCCAGCTGCTCCGCGGCACGTGGGATCTTCCCAGGCCAGGGATCGAACCGTTGCACTGCAAGGCAGTGTCTTTACCCACTGGACTACCAGGGGAAGCCCGTGTATTTATTTTTTGAAGACCTATTTGTTAAACACTTTCAATTAAGTAAAAGTGAATACTCATCACTTCCCAATTATTTTACAGCAGTTTTCTGTGCTTTTAAGGTTTTTACTTACACCTATTCCATGGATGGTGGAAACACTTTCTAGTAGTGTACTACTGTCATTAATTACTTCTCAACTCTGTATTTGGTGATGTCACTTGGGCAGTTTAAATTTGGTTGTGATGAGAGTATTCACTTTGTGAAAATTGACAAACAAAAAATCAGGGTTCCATTTATTGTTTTATTGTTTGTGGACTTATTCAAGTGATAAACAAATTGTTAATATTGCATATTAAACAAAGCTGTATCAGGTCTATAGTCATTATATTATGATATCACAAAAATTTGAGGCCATATCCTTCTGTGTTTGAGAACTAGTATATATGCAGTTCAGTAAAGAAGTTGCTCACAACATTGAACAATCAGTGAAGTTCCAATAAATATCTTTGTCATTTCATTTGCATTCTGTTCATTTAAGTGCACAAAGGTATCAGCCGTCTTTCACATCAAGATCCTATTCATTCATCAGTTGAAACTGTAGGTTAGCTAGGAATACAAGTGTTTCACAAAATTATGAAAATAATTTTATGTGAATCTATTAGCTGAATAGAATTTATAATAAAGAATATTGTGTATTTTATTACTATTTGTAAGTTGTGTGCTGTGCTTCCTTTATATTAGTAACATTTCTAATAATTTATGTGCTTTTTTTTTTTTTAAATACAGTTCTTTGCTTTTTTTTTTTAATTTATCCTTTTTTTTTGGAGGGTGGGGGGGGGGGGGGGGGGGGGGGCGGGCCACTTGTATTGGTCTTTCATTTCTCTATTTTCATCCGTCTTTGTTCTTTGGCTTCTGTGGGCCTCCCATCGCCGTGGCCACTGTCGTCGCAGAGCACCGGCTCTGGGAGCACGTGCGCCAGAGCTCCAGCTCGGTAATTGGGACACATCGGTCCAGCTGCTCCGCGGCACGTGGGATCTTCCCAGGCCAGGGATCGAACCGTTGCACTGCAAGGCAGTGTCTTTACCCACTGGACTACCAGGGGAAGCCCGTGTATTTATTTTTTGAAGACCTATTTGTTAAACACTTTCATTATTTTATTAAATGAATAAAGTTCCTTCCATACCTTTACCTTTTTTATATTGAAAAAATAATCTTTTGCAGTTGTGTTTTCCATTTATATTTTGTATAGCAGCTGTCATTCCCTTGTCTGTGTGTCTCTATTTGGAGAATCATTTTATTCATTATTATGCGTTATTAAGCAGGGAGGGTAGCATTTTCAATTGCTAAAGACTTTTTCTGAAAGTGAAAGTATAAACCACTTATAATCAGCTATATATGTACATATAGCAAGCGATAGGGAAACTAGTGGAGCAGAACTGCACCGTATTACTAATAGGGACGTATGTATTAATTTGTTCACAAAAATAATATGTCATATATTTTAGGGATTCAACTAATGAGACTACTGCCCATTCTGATGCTGGCAGCGAACTTGAAGAAACAGAGGTCAAAGGAAAAAGAAAAAGAGGTCGACCTGGCCGGCCTCCAGTATGTATATATTTTTCGTATTTGTTCATATAATGGTTACCAAGTAATGGTTCTTGATATGAGCTGTTTGTTCATTATAATACTGTTGACACTTAAAGATCTCACTGACACATTAAAAATTATTGCAAGCTTTGCTTTGTAAATTGGCTTAGCAGTGGTTAGGAGAAGGAAATTATAGGACCTTATTTTTCACTCCATTCTTCTTTTGTAAATAAATGGTGATCCATGTGAAGGCATTGAGAAGATAACCGACATGGAGTGAGGTGTAGTTAGGTATGATTTCCTTGCTTTTTAATTTTTGGATGTCATTCTGGTTTCTTGTGAGCTCTTAACTGTGCATTTTGTTAGTGTTTCTGTTCAGTCTCAGAATATATTTTTATTCATACATGATTGAGAGGTTTATATGAAGTTTAGGTTGAGAAGTAAAGCTCTAGGTGTCCTTGCTGTATGGTATCTTTATGTAATCTGAGTACCCAGTTGTCATTTAATTGAAGATAGCACTGTCAGAGACAGTATTAATATGTCTGTGGGTTAAGGCTTGTACTATTTTATATTTACCTTTATGATAAACTTCGGTATTTTTAGTTTCAAAATTTTATTTTATAAATCTTATTATGGAAAATTTGAGCGTCCTTCTATAGAAGTCATAATAGTATAATAAATCCTCCATATAAGTACAGCAGTTATAAGTCATGGCCAATCTTTCTTTCCCATGTTATTTAAAAAAAATTTTTTTTAGCCTCTTTTATTGATTATTTATGTGTATATGTACTTATTTTTATTTATTTGGCCTGTGTGGGCCTCCCATTGCAGTGGCCTCTCGCATTGCAGAGCATTGGTTCTGGGCACACACGCTGCAGAGCACTGGCTTGTAATAGGACACACTGGTCCAGCTGCTCCACGGCACATGCAGTCTTCCCGTGCCAGGGATTGAATCCGTGCCCCTTGCACTGCAAGATGGACTCTTTACCTGCTGGACCACTAGGGAAGTCCTTTTTGTAGACTTTTTGATGAAGGCCCTTCTGACTGGTGTGAGATGATATCTCATTGTAGTTTTTATTTGCTCTTCTCTAGTGATGAGTGATGTTTTTCATACTTCCCATTCCCTGCTCAGTCTTTTTCCTTAGTGGCAGCTTCATGCTTCTAGTTGCTCAGCTGTAAACCTTGTAGTCATCTTTCAGTCTTCCTTTATCAGCCTACATCTAAACTGTCGACACATCCTATATACTTGAATTGCAAATTGCATCAATCATTTTTTGCTATAATGCTGAATTAGGCCACCATCATGTGCTTTTGCTGAATGTATCATGTGTGCTCCTTGCCTCAGATCCCTATGTCATCTTTCTCTGTGGGACCTCTCGTATGGATGGTATCTAGAATTGTATAACTTCCCTCCTACCACAAGGGACTTTCTGTCCTCATCTTCCACCTGTGTGTGTGTTCCCCTTTCTCTGTAGTACTTATTGGCATCTAACATAGTATACCCTTTACTTATTCTAGAAGGTAAGCTGCATGAAGGCAGGGATTTTTATTTGGTTTGTTTACTGCTGTATACTACTGTTCAGCGTTAGTGTTTATGGAATGAATGAGTAGTGTTTAATTTTGTTGAATCATCACTCTTTTCCCCCTAGTGTTTAAAATTCTTTTATCTTGAGATAATATTAAACACACATGATTTCCAAGAATTTTGCAAAGAATTCCTTCACAGATTCTTCATGTAGATTGTCTAAATGTTAACATGTCACTACATCTACTGTATCATGTTTTTTTTCTTTCATGCTTAAATATAAATATACCTTTATATATAAAGGTCCATTATATAGCAATTATTATTTTTTAACTGTTTGAGAGTAAGTTGAAGTCATGCCACTTTACTTCTAGTGCTTTAGTTGACATTTTCTTAAATATTCTTCAGACCACATTGCATATTTGAAAATCAGGAAAATAATATTTGTATAATATTGACCTTATGTATATATTTCACTTGGATTTTATCTGATATACTAGGAATTACCTAAAAAAAAGAAACAAATAGTTTTTCGTTTTCTTGGTTCAAGATCCAATCCAGGGTTTCATGTTGCTTTAAGTGAATTTTTGAAAATTGGATATTCTAAATTACTTAATACTTTTGTTTGTAATGTTATGAACTTTATGGTGGATATTTTATATTACTTAAATCACTGCACAGTATTCTGCATGTAACAATCTAACTTATATTTGAATGTTTGTGTTAAAATTTCCTTACTTATTTAAACCAATGTTGACATAAATGTTTATCTTGAAAATGAAGTTTGCTCTGGAGCCATAGATACTTTTTATCCTAAATTTTTAGAAATAGAATTTATTACTCAGAATATATGCCATGTGTTTTGGAAGGTTTTGATGTATATTACTGGTTTTTTTTTTGCCTCAAATATGACATTTATTCAAAGAGTCAAAGGAAAAAAAAGGAAAAAAATGACAAGATGTCCATCCTTTGGCTCCCTTCCCTCCCCATTGCTGTTGCTCCTCAGCCCTCTCCATGGATTAATCCCTGGCCAGTGCTAGGTAGCACAACAGCTCCTCTCAGATGAGATCAGCAACATTAAGGGGCATCTCCTCAGTGGAGGTGTTACACAGGAGGTCTTGATGTCTTGAAGGCCTCTTATATTCTTCTGTCACCATGTTAATAGCCACACACTTATGTCCAAAACGTCCACCATGGTGGATTCTGTTCATAAATTTTTTTTTTTTCATTTTCATTTTAAAGATTTGTTCCAAGAATTTTGCAAAGAATTCCTTCACAGATTCTTCATGTAGATTGTCTAAATGTTAACATGTCACTACATCTACTGTATCATGTTTTTTTTCTTTCATGCTTAAATATAAATATACCTTTATATATAAAGGTCCATTATATAGCAATTATTATTTTTTAACTGTTTGAGAGTAAGTTGAAGTCATGCCACTTTACTTCTAGTGCTTTAGTTGACATTTTCTTAAATATTCTTCAGACCACATTGCATATTTGAAAATCAGGAAAATAATATTTGTATAATATTGACCTTATGTATATATTTCACTTGGATTTTATCTGATATACTAGGAATTACCTAAAAAAAGAAACAAATAGTTTTTCGTTTTCTTGGTTCAAGATCCAATCCAGGGTTTCATGTTGCTTTAAGTGAATTTTTGAAAATTGGATATTCTAAATTACTTAATACTTTTGTTTGTAATGTTATGAACTTTATGGTGGATATTTTATATTACTTAAATCACTGCACAGTATTCTGCATGTAACAATCTAACTTATATTTGAATGTTTGTGTTAAAATTTCCTTACTTATTTAAACCAATGTTGACATAAATGTTTATCTTGAAAATGAAGTTTGCTCTGGAGCCATAGATACTTTTTATCCTAAATTTTTAGAAATAGAATTTATTACTCAGAATATATGCCATGTGTTTTGGAAGGTTTTGATGTATATTACTGGTTTTTTTTTTTTTTGCCTCAAATATGACATTTATTCAAAGAGTCAAAGGAAAAAAAAGAAAAAAATGACAAGATGTCCATCCTTTGGCTCCCTTCCCTCCCCATTGCTGTTGCTCCTCAGCCCTCTCCATGGATTAATCCCTGGCCAGTGCTAGGTAGCACAACAGCTCCTCTCAGATGAGATCAGCAACATTAAGGGGCATCTCCTCAGTGGAGGTGTTACACAGGAGGTCTTGATGTCTTGAAGCGTCCTCTTATATTCTTCTGTCACCATGTTAATAGCCACACACTTATGTCCAAAACGTCCACCATGGTGGATTCTGTGGATATAGTTTTCCCTGTTGATGGGGAGGTCATAGTTGGTGAGTAAGGAAACTTGCTACACATCATTGTCTCTGACCATTGGATCAGTGGTAATCAATACTCTGCTAGAGCCAGAATGGAACTCCCTCATGATAGCATCTCATTCTTTTTGGTCCACATCTCCATGCATGGCAGAGACCATAAAGTCTTGGACATGCATCTTTTCGGTGAGCCAGTCCACCTTCTGGTATTGATGAGGATGACTACCTGGGTAATGGTCAGGGTTTCACACAAGTCACACAAGTGTGTTCAGCTTCCACTCCTCTCATTCCACATTAATGTAGAATTGGTGGATACCCTGCAGCATCAACTCTTCCTTCTTGACAAGAGTTCTACTTGGATGAATTTCATGGTCACCTGAAGTGCATTAGAAGGCATCGTAGCTGACAGCAAAACCACCTCGGTGTTGCTGTTGAGGTTCTGGAATATGTCTGGAATAGATCTGGCCCTTGAGTCCGTGACTTAACATTTCATCAGCTTCATCCAGTACAAACATCTCGATATATTTGGGAGACAAGTGTCTCTGGTTAAGCATACCAAACACATGGCTTTGAATGCCCATGATAATATGGGGAGCTTCCATCTGCAGCTTCTGCACCTCGACATGTGTGTTGGTACCCCCAATTGTAGGTATAGCATGAGGCACCTGTGTGCCTCCTGAGGCCATATCTCCTAAGGCCATAACTACCTTCTGTAACTGTTAAGCCAGCTCTCTAGTGGGTCCCAGGACTAAGGCCTGAAGTGACCTTTAGGTCTAACTCAATCTGTTGCAGAATTGATATGCAAAACTGGCTGTTTTCCCAGATTGGGCTTGATGAATCACATTATAACCCTTGATATAAGCAAGAATGGCTTGCTGCTGGGTGGCCAAGGGCTTCGCAAAACCGTAGGCATATATGCCACGGAGGAGTGACTCTCAGAGATTCATGTCATCAAAGTTGTCAGTAATCTCATTCCAGTTACTCTCTGACACTTTCTGTTTCCATGCCATCAGGGCCATTGTCTCTGGGTTGGGAATCCTGACTCACAGATGTGATACTTAGAAATTAGACTGGGTTGCTTTTTATGCAGCAAATATATGACATTACCTATCCTATTATTGAGGATACTGATTATTAAATCTTTTCTAATTTTTAAGTACTGTAACATTTCATCAATATGCTCTGAATCATTGGTTATTTGTATTTCTTTTCTGAATTGTCTCTTGTTCATTTTCCATACCAGTTTTTCTACTTTTAATTTTATATGTAATAGAAATCACTTTTTAAAATAGTTTTTGTAGCTTAAGCCTACATACTTTTATGGTCACTTTTGGAAATGTATTTACCAGTTGAATTTGTATCTATCTCCTCTTTGTCAAATCAACTTTGTTGTCCTGTTTTGAAAATTTTTTCACTGAACATTTCTTCTACAGACTAACATTTAATTCTTCTGACTTCCTTAATTATGTTACAAGATACCATAATTTTTTCAGGAGTCTAGAATTAAAACAACAGTCACTAATTTCCTCATCCCATGTCTGTTCCCCTTCCTCCTATATCTATGAGATTGCAAATCTCATGAATTTTAATTTCATAATGTCTTGTGCATCTGTCTCTTCTTTTGCATTTACCATGTTCCGTTCTTTAAACCTCCCTTTATAGGAGTTGGTACTGTTATCTTCCTATTTTTTTCCTTTTCCATCCTATTTTTTTAAATTATTACCAGGTTGACTTTTTTTTTCTTTTAACTTGTTCAGATATCAAGAAGCACCTTTTTATTGAAGGGCATGTTCTTCTATTATTTTACTGTGTTTCACAGCTCATAACCTTTTAATTCAGTCAGATACGTCTATCTCTTTTGTCCTTTTGTATGTGGCTTGTGGTTTTTCACTTCTACACCTTAACTCAGTGTTTATTTTCTTTCTGAAATCTTTGTTTCATAAATTCTATTTATGTTGATCTAACTAATTTTATTAATCTTGTTTACTAAGTTCTTGTTTATTTGTTCAGTAAGTCTCAGCTTTGTAGCTCATCGCTTCTATGAAGTTTTCCCTGGTGACTAGGCACTGAAAGTTATTTTTCCTTTTATAGAACCCTTCAAACACTTAACTTTAAACCAAATTTCCTGGAAAAGTCTTTTTTTTTTTAATATACCATAGTTTATTGTAGTAATATGTATTTCTGTCTTAATTGTATGTTTCTAAAGGTTTTAAATTAAGCTACCCTGTATATGTTGATATTTACTATTTAGAAAGGATAGGAATTACTTTATATTAATATGAATAAGACACAATGAACAACAAATAAAGTTAGTATATCTCTGTTTCTTAAAGATTGTAGAAAAGTTATTGCACATAACAGGCTGCAACTTACCATAGTTAGAGCTTTTTGGATACAGTAATGTTGGATCATTTTTTTTTGTACAGCTATACCAACCTTTACTTAAAACGGTTTATCAGAAGTATGGATATACATTTAAATTAAGTATTTCATAGCTTCAATAAAGCTATATAGTTTGTAGTAAATATGTAGTAAAGCTGTATAATTTATATAATCCTAAGGATTGTTGTAAACTCTGACATTAAATTGCATCATTTTCGCAAAATGAAGGATGTGTAGCTTTTTGAATTCCTGAGTATTTTTTCTGTAAAATTCATTGCTTCATATGTTGAGGCAGGGTTTGTTTTAGGTAGTTTTTTCCTTTCATGCAGAAACTTCGTTCATGTTTTTTTCCCCACTGTATGTATCCCTTGAATTATCTGTAGCAATGAATACCTGAATCCTGTGGACCATAGTTATCTCACTTAGACTATAGTTTATGGGATTTAAGCATAAGTATTCATCCTCCAAAACCAAATGACAAAATTGTATTTGGATGTTGAAAAATACATGTTAAACACTGAGTGTGAGTTCTTGAAAGGTATGTGTGGTGCTATATAGAAGACTTAACTTTTTAATATTTTTGATATACAGTAACTGGACAGTGATTGTAGAAAGAAAAATAGCGTTGAGTGAAAAATTGTTTTCTAATATCTTATATTTTGTAGATTGAATCAGTTATGAGTATATCTTTTTGCTCATGATTAGATTCAGGTTATGCATATTTGAAAATATTACTAGGTACTGTCACTTTGGCTGTTAAGCATAAATTCTTAAAGGTAGAATAAATTAGACTCCATTAGATAAGACATTAGAAGCTAGACATGCGCACTCTGTTGAGGCACATATTTGGGGAGAGATCCATTTTCTATTAGTGGAAGAAAGGTTTACTAGGCAGGTAGTATGTGTGTGTGTGCTAAGTTGCTTCAGTCGTGTCCAACTCTTTGCTACCCTGTGGACTGTAGCCCGCCAGGCTTCTCCGTCCATAGAATTCTCCAGGCAGGGATACTGGAATGAGTTGTCATGCCCTCCTCCAGGGCGTCTTCCTGACCCAGGGATTGAACCCATGTTTCTTATGTCTCCTACACTGGCAGGCGGGTTCTTTACTACTAGCACCACCTGGGGCAGGTAGTACTTGGGATAAGTGGAGTAAACTGATCATGTTCTACCAGGGAGGTTTTATCTCTAGGATCAGTGAACATCGAAAGATCTTTGCTGAGCTACATCTCGCTAGAGCTAGCTAGCATCTGTATGGTCTGGCAGCCTGTTATGAGGGCCCACTGTCTAAGGATTCGTGGGTAGGATTTCAGCCCCTGAGACAAACTGATAATGGACAGGATTCTAGCTCCAGGGGAACTGGATTACTGGCTAGATTTCTAAGACATTAGCAACATACCAGTTGACACAAAGACTTAAGTTTCTCTATTTTTTTCTGTTTTTTTTTTATTTATTTTTTAAAAAAATTTATTTTGCTTTTTACTTTTACAGAGTTTTATTGTTTACAGATATGTATGATCCCAGATTAGTCATATGTATATCCCCTCAATTTTTTTTCTGTTAATTTGTTTAAATTGAAGCATAGTTGATCTATAATATTATATTAGTTTCAGGTATATAGCAAACTGATTCAGATTATATATTTCATGTTATTTTGCATTATAGGTTAGTATATACTGAATATAGTTCTTTGTGCTTACAGTAAATCCTTGTTACTTATCTGTTTTAGTTGTTTCCATACTCTTAAATTTATCTCTTCCTTTTCTCTTTGGTAACTATGTTTGTTTTCTATGTCTGTGAGTCTTGTTTCTTTTTTGTATATAGATGCATTTGTATTACTTTTTTAGATTCCACATATGAGTGATACATATAATATTTGTCTCTGTTTCACTTACGTTACTACACACACACACACACACACACACTCTCTCTCTCTGTCTCTCTGTCTCTCTTTAGGTCCATCTGTGTTGCTGAAAATGGTAATATTTCATTCTTTGTTATGTTTGAATAATACTCGATTGTATATGTATAGCACATCTTCTTAAGCCATTTGACTATTGAGGGATACTTGTGTTGTTTACATGTCTTGGCTATTGTACTTAGCGCTCCTGTGAACACTGGAATGTGTGTTTCTTTTTGATTGGAGTTTTCAGTTTTCTCCGGATACATATCCAAGAGTGGGATTGCTGGATCATATGGCAACTCTATTTTTAGATCTTTTAAGGAACCTCTATACTGTTTTCCATGGCGGTGCTATCAGTTTACATTCCTAATAGTACAGTAGGGTTACCTTTTCTACAGACCCTCTCCAGCCTTTATTGTTTCCAGACTTTTTGATAATAGCCATTCTGACCAGTGTTAGGAGTTATGTTGTATTTCTTTACACTAAGATGAAATACCAGAAAGAGAAAGAGAAAACTCCAATTTAAAATTGTGTGGAAAAATACCTAAGAATAAACTTAACCAGGTTGAGAGACCTATATGCAAAAGTGATAATGTATTGATTAAGGAAACTGAAAATGATTCAAAGACATTGAAAAATATCCCATGCCCTTAGATTGAAAGAATTAATAGTTAAAATGTCCATAATAGGGCTTCCCCTGGTGGTCCAGTGGGTAAGGACACCGCCTTGCAGTGCAGGGGGTGCCAGTTTGAGCCCTGGCCTGGGAAGATCCCACGTGCCGCGGAGCGGCTGGACCGATGTGTCCAATCACTGAGCCAGAGCTCTGGAGCGCATGCACCCAGAGCCGGCCCTCTGCAACGACAGATGCCACCGCGATGGGAGGCCCACAGGAGCCAAAGAATGAAGACGAATGAAAATAGAGAAATGAAAGACCAATAGAAGTGGCCCGCCCACTCCCCTCCCTCTCCAACCCGACCCCCGCCCAAAAAGTAAATAAATAAATAAATCTTTAAAAATAATAATAATAAAATAAAATGTCCATAATAGCTAAACCATTCTACAGATTTAATGCAGCCTATATGAAAATACCCATAACATTTTCATTGAACTAGAACAAATTGTTATAAGATTTATGTGAAACCCAGAATTACCAAAGCAATCCTGAGGAAATCAAACAAAGTTAGAGGGGTAACGTTTCAGACTTCAGATTATACTACAAAGTTGCAGTAACCCAAACAGTGTGATATTGGCATAAAAAACAGGCATATAGATCAATGGAACAGAATCCAGAGCTTGGGAATAAACCCATGTGATCATGGTCAACTAATCTATGACAGAGGAAGTAGGAATATATAATGCAAAAAAAGAAAAGAAACATCCTTTTCAACAAGTGGTGTTGGGAAAACTGGACAGCTACAGGTAAATCAATGAAATTAGAATACTCCCTTATACTACAAGCGTGAATAAACTAAAAAATGCTTTAATGAACTACATACATCATTGTATCTCTCAGAAGAGAACATAGACAAGACATTCTCGGACATAAATTGTAGCAATATTTTCTTAGACTAGTCTTCCAAGGCAAAAAAAATAAAAGGAAAGATAAAGAAGTGGAGCCTAATCAAACTTAAAAGCTTTTGCACAGTAAAGGAAACCATCAGCAAAAGTAAAAGACAGCGTAGGAATGGGAGAAAATATTTTTAAATGATATGACCAACAAAGGTAAATCCCCAAAATATTCAAAGAGCTCATACAACTCATTATTACAAAAATAGATAGCTCAGTCAAAAAAATTGGCAGACCACAGTAGGTATTTTTCCAAAAAAGACACAGATGGTCATTAGGCACATGACAAGATGTTCATTGCTAATTGTTCGTAAAATGCAAAGCAAAACCACAGATGAGATAACTACTTTATACTGGTCACTATGACTCAGTTCTTAAAATGGCACACACTGGAGACTGAACCAGTTAGGCAAATTTGATACAGAATATCACCAGTTTCTTTCACTTGAGAGCATCATGATTTTTTGTCCAGGAATGAGACTACATCTACAGGTGTCCTGAGCTTTGTATCAAAAAACTGTAGCCAAAGGGGCCTGGAAAGTCACAAGTCACTAAAGAGTAATATATATATTCTTACCTTTTAATTGCGGTGTCAGACTGAATTTTAAATCATTATAAATAGGCTCAATTATTTTTATTAATCAAAATAGGAAATATTACAATCCACATATTTTTGCCATTGAGAAATAAGTCTGTTTATTCCTGCAGCATAAAACCCCATGCTTTGGTATTTGATGAATTCTTGGAAAACATCTTCTGTATCCTGTTGGTTGTCAAACAGTGTGATATTGGCATAAAAAACAGGCATATAGATCAATGGAACAGAATCCAGAGCTTGGGAATAAACCCATGTGATCATGGTCAACTAATCTATGACAGAGGAAGTAGGAATATATAATGCAAAAAAAGAAAAGAAACATCCTTTTCAACAAGTGGTGTTGGGAAAACTGGACAGCTACAGGTAAATCAATGAAATTAGAATACTCCCTTATACTACAAGCGTGAATAAACTAAAAAATGCTTTAATGAACTACATACATCATTGTATCTCTCAGAAGAGAACATAGACAAGACATTCTCGGACATAAATTGTAGCAATATTTTCTTAGACTAGTCTTCCAAGGCAAAAAAAATAAAAGGAAAGATAAAGAAGTGGAGCCTAATCAAACTTAAAAGCTTTTGCACAGTAAAGGAAACCATCAGCAAAAGTAAAAGACAGCGTAGGAATGGGAGAAAATATTTTAAATGATATGACCAACAAAGGTAAATCCCCAAAATATTCAAAGAGCTCATACAACTCATTATTACAAAAATAGATAGCTCAGTCAAAAAAATTGGCAGACCACAGTAGGTATTTTTCCAAAAAAGACACAGATGGTCATTAGGCACATGACAAGATGTTCATTGCTAATTGTTCGTAAAATGCAAAGCAAAACCACAGATGAGATAACTACTTTATACTGGTCACTATGACTCAGTTCTTAAAATGGCACACACTGGAGACTGAACCAGTTAGGCAAATTTGATACAGAATATCACCAGTTTCTTTCACTTGAGAGCATCATGATTTTTTGTCCAGGAATGAGACTACATCTACAGGTGTCCTGAGCTTTGTATCAAAAAACTGTAGCCAAAGGGGCCTGGAAAGTCACAAGTCACTAAAGAGTAATATATATATTCTTACCTTTTAATTGCGGTGTCAGACTGAATTTTAAATCATTATAAATAGGCTCAATTATTTTTATTAATCAAAATAGGAAATATTACAATCCACATATTTTTGCCATTGAGAAATAAGTCTGTTTATTCCTGCAGCATAAAACCCCATGCTTTGGTATTTGATGAATTCTTGGAAAACATCTTCTGTATCCTGTTGGTTGTCGAAGTGGTTCCCTGAAAAAAGTTGTCAAGAACTCGAAGAGATGATGGTTGGTGAGAGGTCAGATGAATATATGGTGAATAACACAAAACTTTAACCCAGAATTGGTTGTGTTATATGCATTTGGGCATTTTTGTGGAGAAAACTTGGGCCCATTTTGTTGACCAGTGCCACCTGTCTGCCTTGCAATTTTCAGTGTATCTCATGGATTTTCTGAGCATAGTTCACAGACATAATGGTTTCACCACTATTCTGAAAGCTGTAGTGGATCAGATTGGCAGCAGAAACAGTGACCATGACCTTTTTTGGTTTATGTCTAATACTGAGCTGTCGTCCCAGTTTTGCCATACAGTCCTCTTTTCTTTGCGTGTCACAGTCCGATCAAGAAATGATTTGTGGGTGTTGTGTAGAGTAAGAGAAGATGATACTTTGAAATGATAATTTCTATGATCTGCCTTCAGCGCATAAGGCACCACATATCAAGCCTTTTCGTCTTTCCAATTTGCTTCAAGTACCTAATGACCGTAGAATGGTCGACATTCAGGTCTTTGGCAGTTCCACATGTAGCTGTAAGAGGATCAACTTCAAATAATTGCTCTTAATTTACTGTTTTCAACTTCTGATGGCTAGCCACTGTACTGCTTATCTTCAAAGCTCTTATTTCCTTTGCAAAACTTCTTGAACCACCATTACACTGTACATTCATTAGCAGTTCCTGGGCCATATGCGTTGTTGGCATTGTGAATGGTCTGTTGCATTACGACCCATTTTGAACTTAAAAAAATATATATTCCTCGAATATGTTTTTTGTCTAAGGATATAATTTCCCTAGTCTAAAATAAATATAAAATAAACAGCAAGTAATGTCATTAGGTAAAAATGAGAAATGTACATTAAAATGATATGTAAGATAACCACATTTATTTGAAAATGTATTCCAGTATCAAATGGCAAAGTTCAGTGCAAAACCGTAATTACTCTTGCACCAACCTAATAGCTATGTGAGGCGAGGGGCTATGATGTTGAACTGTACAGGGCTGGAGATTCTAGTTAGGAGACGAATCTTCACCAGTATTTCAGACAGAAAGATTTAATGTGAAGAATTAATGTTTGTTGAAAGCTCTTTAATCAGTTATTGTTCAGGAATTGTGAATTAAGACAACTGTCTGCATGTTAGAATGGCTGAAATCTGAAAACCTGACAATACCAATTTCCTGGCGAGAATGGAAAGCAACAGAAGCTGTCTCTCATTGCTGGTCAGAATGCAAAATGGTATTGCCACTTTGGAAGACAGTTTGGCAGTTTGGTACTAAGCTGAACATACTTTTACTCTATGATCTAGTAATCCTAGGTATTTGCACCATAGATTTGGAAGTTGTGTTCACACAGAACTCTGCATTTGAATGCCTATAGGAGTTTTATTCCTAACTGCCAAAAATGGTGGCAAAGATGTCCATCAGTAGGTAAATGGATGACAAAACATGGTACATGCATACAGTGAAATGTTGCTTACAGATAAATAGAATTGAACTATTCAACCACTAAAAGACGTGGATCAGTCTTTAATTCATATTGTTAAAATGAAAGATACCAGTATGAAGATGCCGTATGCTGTGCCATTCCAATTATATGACTGTGTAAAAGACAAAACTGTTGTGGTGATTAAAACTTTTTTTTTCCTTTTCCCCATCATGCCTCTTTTATTTATATTTATTTTCATCCATCTTTTTTATTCTTTGGCATGTGTGGGCCTCCCATTGCAGTGGCCTCTCTCACTGCAGAGCACTGGCTCTGGGTGCCAGAGCACTGGCTCGTAATTGGACATATCAGTCAAGCCGTTCCATGGCATGTGGGATCTTCCCGGGCCAGGGATCGAACTGGCATCCCTTACACTGCAAGGTGGATTCTTTACCCACTGGACCACCAGGGAAGCTCTGAATAAAAGGCTTTTTTTTGGAGTTTGCCAAGGAAAATGGGAGAGTTGTATGAATGTGAAGCACAGGCATTATTTAAGATAGTGAATCTTTTTTTTGTTATACCTTAATGCATATGTGACATTGTGCATTTGTCAGAACCTACTGAACTTTCATCAAAAGTGAATTTTATTAGTTTCAATGTTTAAAAAATCATTTATAAGGCTGGGGGAATACCAGGATGCATTATAGACTGTACCATTGCCATGCCATTTAACTCATTTGCAGTGAAGTAGGTGGGAGGAAGAGTTGCTGACTCTATTAGTAACTTTAGGAATGAGTCTGTTAAGGCTGTAGTCAAAGAAACTGTACACAATGCATATAAGAACTGCAGTCTAGGGCTTCCCTGGTGGTCCAGTGGGTAAGGACACCTCCTTGCAATGCAAGGGGCGCCGGTTCGATCCCTGGCCTGGGAAGATCCCACGTGCCGCGGAGCAGCTGGACCGATGTGTCCAATTACGGAGCCGGAGCTCTGGAGCGCATGCGCCCAGAGCCGGTGCTCTGCGACAACAGATGCCACCACGATGGGAGGCCCACATGGGCCAAAGAATAAAGATGGATGAAACTAGACAAATGAAAGACCAGTGGAAGTGACCCACCCACCCCCTTCCCTCCCCACCCCCGCCAAAATAAATAAATAAATAAATAAATATTAAAAAAAAAAAAAGAACTGCAGTCTAGTTCATAAAATTGTTTCCCGTGGGGTAGGATTTAGAATACTGCTATAAATGTACACTGATGAGAGCCAGATTTCTCACTGTTGGAGTGGGAGTTCGTAGATTAGGAAGGAGAAGAAGCATCCATATGGTAATGGATTAGAGTTGGAGTTTAACAGATAATTGTATACAGAAATATTTAGTTTTCTGTGTGTATATATATATATATGTGTGTGTGTGTGTAGAGAGAGAGAGAGCGAGAGCGCATACATTTCATTGTTTTGTCTGCTTAAGTGGCTTCAGTATCAAGGAGCAAAACCTAGTGCCCATGTTTTTGTCCCTAATAAAATTCTCTAATAAAAGGAACCAGGAGTACTACCTGATTCTAAAACTGGACTTAGATACTGAGCCAGGGATCAAAGATTTGGTGGATTCTTTACCCACTGGACCACCAGGAAGCTCTGAATAAAAGGCTTTTTTTTGGAGTTTGCCAAGGAAAATGGGAGAGTTGTATGAATGTGAAGCACAGGCATTATTTAAGATAGTGAATCTTTTTTTTGTTATACCTTAATGCATATGTGACATTGTGCATTTGTCAGAACCTACTGAACTTTCATCAAAAGTGAATTTTATTAGTTTCAATGTTTAAAAAATCATTTATAAGGCTGGGGGAATACCAGGATGCATTATAGACTGTACCATTGCCATGCCATTTAACTCATTTGCAGTGAAGTAGGTGGGAGGAAGAGTTGCTGACTCTATTAGTAACTTTAGGAATGAGTCTGTTAAGGCTGTAGTCAAAGAAACTGTACACAATGCATATAAGAACTGCAGTCTAGGGCTTCCCTGGTGGTCCAGTGGGTAAGGACACCTCCTTGCAATGCAAGGGGCGCCGGTTCGATCCCTGGCCTGGGAAGATCCCACGTGCCGCGGAGCAGCTGGACCGATGTGTCCAATTACGGAGCCGGAGCTCTGGAGCGCATGCGCCCAGAGCCGGTGCTCTGCGACAACAGATGCCACCACGATGGGAGGCCCACATGGGCCAAAGAATAAAGATGGATGAGAATGGAGAAATGAAAGACCAGTGGAAGTGACCTGCCCACCCCGCTCCCTACCCACCCCCGCCAAAATAAATAAATAAATAAATAAATATTAAAAAAAAAAAAAGAACTGCAGTCTAGTTCATAAAATTGTTTCCCGTGGGGTAGGATTTAGAATACTGCTATAAATGTACACTGATGAGAGCCAGATTTCTCACTGTTGGAGTGGGAGTTCGTAGATTAGGAAGGAGAAGAAGCATCCATATGGTAATGGATTAGAGTTGGAGTTTAACAGATAATTGTATACAGAAATATTTAGTTTTCTGTGTGTATATATATATATATGTGTGTGTGTGTGTAGAGAGAGAGAGAGCGAGAGCGCATACATTTCATTGTTTTGTCTGCTTAAGTGGCTTCAGTATCAAGGAGCAAAACCTAGTGCCCATGTTTTTGTCCCTAATAAAATTCTCTAATAAAAGGAACCAGGAGTACTACCTGATTCTAAAACTGGAAAAGAGACTATATAGTATGAGCATGCAGAATATTGTGCTGCCAGAAAGTAACCAAGTGCTAAATAAAAGATATATACAATGGAGTATGTGTGTATTTGTCACACAACAACAGGTCAAGTGGACGTAGGAGCCAACTAAAAGATGTCTCCATGACCCAAGCTGAAACGAGTTGAACAATGAAACAAAATAGTATTGAGTTATAATCCAGAATAAATGTTGGTGAGTCTCTATTAGTATAAATTAGTGAATAAATGAAAAAGAAGAGACATCTCCTATACTGAAGAATATCAAATGTTATGTGTAAATGCTTTACCTCCAAGGCAGTGGAGTACAGCTCCCTGCCCCTTCAGTGTGGGGCGCACAACATGGTGACTTTCTTCCAAACGGTGCCATATGGAAAGGAGAAGAAAAGCAACTTTATAGTGGTGAACCTGACAGTTACCACCTGATGAACAAGTCAGCATCAAGAGTGATAAATTATGTGTTAGTATATACCCTTGATTTGAGGTGACAAAAATGATACTTTATCTCTCAAATCTTCCTCTCCAAACTCATAATTCCACTCTAATAAAATAATTGCTGGTCAGAATGCAAAATGGTATTGCCACTTTGGAAGACAGTGGCAAGAAAAACATCAGACAAATCCCAGCTGAGGAACATTGTCTAATACACCTGTTCAGTACACAACTCCTTAAAATTTTCAAGGTCACCAAAAACCAGGAAAGAATAAAAAGTGTTGGAGCCAAGAAGAACTTAAGGTTACATGATGTGAATGTGTCTAGGAGCCCTTGGATGGGCGTCTAGAACAGAAAACATAATTAAAAACTTGAAAAATCTTAATTAAGTATGGATTTTTGTTAATGTATCAGTGGTGGTTCATTAATTATAACAGATGTACCATACAAATAGTAAGGTGTTAATAATAGGTTTAATTAGATGTGATATATGTGGGGGTTCCTTGTCCTATCTTCACAACTGTCTTTTTTTGTAAATCTGGCACTGTTCTAAAAATACTTCATTTAAAAATAAGCTGTAAATTCATTATGTGTTAATCCACTCACACAAATAGTTGTCGGGCTGTCAACTGTAATAAGAGGAGTGAGAGAATATTGTGAAGAATACAAGAATGGAGAACACACGGAGCAGGTCCTGTGAGCAGGGAGAGAAACTCCACTATGCTGGGCTTTGTAGTATTCCTCCAGGGCACTCTCATTATTAAGCCTTCCAGTGCAGCAGATGACAAAAGAGAAATGTTTACAGAGTCCAGCTCCAGCATCACAAAGTGGGGCAAATTAGAGTACATTTGGAGAGCTATAAATTGATAACCAAAACAGGCTGTTATGAGGTGAAGTAAATCATTCAGGAGAGTATAATGACTGAGAAGATGCTCAGGAGAGACCTAAGGTGGCACACTGGGTAAGGGTAAGGAATATAGGGAGGGATGAGAAACCTGAAACGCAAAGGGATAACGTGTCCTGCTGGAAGAATTTTTTAAAATTTCTGTTAAATTTAGCAGCGTTAATTTAACTAGTGCATTTGGTCAAGCAGCAACTCTGATGAATTTATATATAAGTGAAATTTATGGGAATGATGATAGAGAGTGCAAGCAGTTCTCTCTTAACTCTAAAGGTGAGACAAAAGGGTAAGGTGATAGGGGAAGTGTTTGACTTTATCTCTCAAACTCTCCAAACTCATAATTCCACTCTAATAAAATAATTGCTGGTCAGAATGCAAAATGGTATTGCCACTTTGGAAGACAGTGGCAAGAAAAACATCAGACAAATCCCAGCTGAGGAACATTGTCTAATACACCTGTTCAGTACACAACTCCTTAAAATTTTCAAGGTCACCAAAAACCAGGAAAGAATAAAAAGTGTTGGAGCCAAGAAGAACTTAAGGTTACATGATGTGAATGTGTCTAGGAGCCCTTGGATGGGCGTCTAGAACAGAAAACATAATTAAAAACTTGAAAAATCTTAATTAAGTATGGATTTTTGTTAATGTATCAGTGGTGGTTCATTAATTATAACAGATGTACCATACAAATAGTAAGGTGTTAATAATAGGTTTAATTAGATGTGATATATGTGGGGGTTCCTTGTCCTATCTTCACAACTGTCTTTTTTTGTAAATCTGGCACTGTTCTAAAAATACTTCATTTAAAAATAAGCTGTAAATTCATTATGTGTTAATCCACTCACACAAATAGTTGTCGGGCTGTCAACTGTAATAAGAGGAGTGAGAGAATATTGTGAAGAATACAAGAATGGAGAACACACGGAGCAGGTCCTGTGAGCAGGGAGAGAAACTCCACTATGCTGGGCTTTGTAGTATTCCTCCAGGGCACTCTCATTATTAAGCCTTCCAGTGCAGCAGATGACAAAAGAGAAATGTTTACAGAGTCCAGCTCCAGCATCACAAAGTGGGGCAAATTAGAGTACATTTGGAGAGCTATAAATTGATAACCAAAACAGGCTGTTATGAGGTGAAGTAAATCATTCAGGAGAGTATAATGACTGAGAAGATGCTCAGGAGAGACCTAAGGTGGCACACTGGGTAAGGGTAAGGAATATAGGGAGGGATGAGAAACCTGAAACGCAAAGGGATAACGTGTCCTGCTGGAAGAATTTTTTAAAATTTCTGTTAAATTTAGCAGCGTTAATTTAACTAGTGCATTTGGTCAAGCAGCAACTCTGATGAATTTATATATAAGTGAAATTTATGGGAATGATGATAGAGAGTGCAAGCAGTTCTCTCTTAACTCTAAAGGTGAGACATAGATAAGGTGATAGCAAGTGTTGACTTTTCTTTAAAAAGTTGGGGGCATGGGATGGGTTGTTATTTGAAGAATGTAAAAACTTCAAGACAGGAATGTTACTGTATTTTTAGTATATGGAATGATTCCAAAACGTTCGATACATATTTCTTGAGTGACTGGATAAGAAATACTTGAGCACTTAAGTTTAGGGAAAAGTTGAATATACAGTTTCTCCACATAATGTTTTACTGAACATGGTTTCTGAGAAAGTAGAGTATTAAGAATGATAAGAAAATGTCAAGGAGGGGTCATGGTTGGGGACATTATTATAATATTTAGCGTTGACATTATTGCACAACATATTATATCTTTTTCTTTTAACTTTGTATTTTCATGCCTGGTATAAATTAACTTCTACTTTGCTGTTGTACTTTTTTTTTTTTTTTTAATCAATTAAAACATTATAAAGCTTCCTTTGGGATTATGTCTCCTATCTATAACAGTGCTGACTTTCCTTTCATAGAATCAAACATAATTCGTGATCATTCACCATAGGGAAATATGCCTGCATTTAATTTTACTTTTTCTCATCTTTTTATTCAGTCTACAAATAAAAAACCTCGGAAATCTCCAGGAGAGAAGAGTAGAATTGAAGCTGGAGTTAGAGGAACAGGCCGTGGAAGAGCTAATGGGCACCCTCAACAGAATGGTGACGGGGAGCCTGTCACATTATTTGAAGTGGTAAAACTGGGGAAAAGTGCAATGCAGGTAAATTTTAAGTGTTTTCTATCTTATTAATAAAACAATACAGCCATCATGTAGAACTTGCTAGTCTGTATATTGACATTTTATATACAGTTGTTGATTGTGTAATCAAGAAGTTTATTAACATAAAGGTTTTTCCTTGCTTGTTTTGTAAAAGAAGCAGCAAAAAAGCAGCAACTCTGATGAGTTTATATATTAGTGAAATTTATTGGAATGATGACAGAGACTGCAAGCAGTTCTCTCGTAACTCTAAAGATGAGACCTAGATGAGGTGATAGCAGGCTGTCAGGAAAGGCATTTTGTTTAATACTAAGTTAACATGAAGTTTACATTGCATTGTGTGGAATAAAATAACTCGTATAGTAGGAGTTGCCTGAGGATTTTTATTACACTAATTATATATATATATATTTTTAGAATTTGACTTAATGTAAGTAACGTGTATTGAAGAATATTTGAAAGAAGAAAGGGTATAAACAAACATTCTTAAGTAGTAAATTAGAAATACCCAGTTAATATTTTATGGTTATTTGTGTGTGTGTGTTTGTGTGATCTTTTATAACTTCTTACCCTCTTTTCTCTCCCTTCATTCACTCAACAGTTATCATTAAATAGTCCAGAATAGCACATCTTTATTGGATTCTTACTAATCCATTATAAGGATAAACTGTAATTACTACTGTTCCTTTATCTTGTCTTTACATTTTTTCACTATTTTAAAACTTACTCATCATTGGTATTAATTTCCTTACATCTTTTCATTTTAAAGGACTAGAGGTAAAATTATTTTAAGAATATTTCTTAACTGTGCAGTAATAAATACCATTTTATTCTCCAAAAAGTTGTACTAGTTTAATCTTTCACCAGAAGTATAGCTAGCAATTGATATTTTATATTTAAATATTATTTGACACTATGGGTGAAAATGATAATTCATTATTTTAATTTTCATTTTTTAATTACTAGTGAGTGATTATGTGTTAAATCTTTGAATTTTATATTTATTTTCTCATTTTTGATACTTCATTTTCAATTTAAGTTTGAAAGTTAGGTAATTTATGGAACAGATTGACTTTTAGAAGTAAAAGCAGGCAACTTTTAGTCAATATACCTTCTAGTTTTTGCATGTATTTCCTTTTGAATTCCTTTAGGGGGTTTTAAGTGTGTGTTACCAGATTGACATGTTCAAGAATCTTGGAATTTGTATGGAAAGGGGAGGGTAGTAGAGTGATGGGATGATGCTAAATAGTAAAAGAAATACTGGGCTTCCCCTGGTGGTCCAGTGGATAAGGACATCGCCTTGCAGTGCAAGGGGCGCTGGTTCGATCCCTGACCTGGGAAGATCCCACGTGACGCGGAGCGGCTGGACCGATGTGTCCAATCACCGAGCCAGAGCTCTGGAGTGCATGCGCCCAGAGCCGGCGCCCTGCAGCGACAGACGCCACCGCGATGGGAGGCCCACAGGAGCCAAAGAACAAAGACGGATGAAAATAGAGAAATGAAAGACCAATAGAAGTGGCCCGCCTACTCCCCTCCCTCCCCAACCCGACCCCCGCCCAAAATAAATAAATAAATCTTTCAAAAAAGAAATACTGAATTTCCAGTTATCCAAAGCAATAGACAACCTTGAATTATGTAAGTATAATTTTAAAATATGTTGAGTGATTTTTAGCCGTTAAACTTGACAGTTTCTATTGCAGATACACACTGCAGTAGAAGAATTGTTAACAAGCTATAGATATCTGATTTTTGAGATGTATTGTCTCCTATCATAGGTAGAAACACAAGCACAAAAGTGAAGAAAATTTAATTTAAACATTGCATTTCATTATTTTGCTTTTTTATGCAAAATTTTTTTTCATGCAAAATTTTACTTTTCCAGCTTTTATTGAACATGAATGAAATCTTCAATATTTAGTTAGAATACAATCTAGTCATCTGTATTTGATATGCACTAGTGATGAGTGTAAGTTTTTTTTCTCTTTCACCCACTTTGCTCTGTATTCTTCATATACATTATTCTTCCCTATTGCTGTTTTCATACTCCACTCTCTGCTTAAATTATTTTGAGTTCATGTTTTATTGAGGGTAAAGATTGGTAGTCAGAACTTTGGTACCTTCCACAATTTGGTTTTAACTCGTTTTGTCAGCTTTTTCTCACTGTTTTTCTATTGAAAGTAACCCTGTGCATTTTCTACTTTGTTGTAATTCTTTGTTATTGTTTTATGTTTTCCTTTCCTAGCTATATTGAAATTAAACTCCAAATTCTGTAAGTTTTTTAACTCAGCATTCTCTTGTGAGCATTTTTTCCAGTGAATTACCCTTATAATTTATCTTTTAATTATTTTATTTTATTTTTGCTATTTTTCCTTTCTTTTTTTTTTTTTTTTGTTGGTGCTTCTAAGTCATCACTCATTTTCCTCCATCTTTATTCTTTGGCATGTGTGGGCCTCCCAGAGTCCCTTGCACTGCAAGGTGGATTCTCCACCAACTGGACCACCAAGGAAGGTCTACCCTTATAATTTTTAATATTTATGTACTATATCCTAGCACATAGTTTTCATCTGAGCTGCTTTATTATTTCATTTATTTATCTATTTATTTATTGAGGGGGCACTTCTATTGGTCTCTCATTTATCCATTTCATCCATTTTTGTTCTCTGGCCCGTGTGGGCCTCCCATCGAAGTGGCCTCTTGTCGCAGAGCGCCGGCTCTGGGCGCATGTGCTGCAGAGCTCCAACTTGGTAGTTGGACGCATCAGTCCAGCTGCTCCGCAGCACGTGGGATCTTCCCAGGCTAGGGATTGAAGCGGCGCCCCTTGCACTGCAAGGCGGTGTCCTTACCCACTGGACCAGAGGGAAGCCCCTGGGCTGCCTTATTATTAAAGAAGAACAAGTCTATAAGAGTAGTTTTATTCTGTTAAAACTAATACTTCTTTGAGGATCCTAATATATCCTTATGAAATATGCATGTAGGAGTATTTGTAATGTAAATTCCTGAAAGTGGTCACTGTGCAAAAGAAATGCTTATTTCAAATAAGGATGCAGGTCTTTAATGAAGCTGCACATTAATTTCAGTGTTTATTATCCCTTCGCTTCAAATGTAAAGTAATGAAAGACAGAATATTAAAAAGAGGGTAGACATTAAATAGTTTAGAAACGCTTTTCATACTCCACTCTCTGCTTAAATTATTTTGAGTTCATGTTTTATTGAGGGTAAAGATTGGTAGTCAGAACTTTGGTACCTTCCACAATTTGGTTTTAACTCGTTTTGTCAGCTTTTTCTCACTGTTTTTCTATTGAAAGTAACCCTGTGCATTTTCTACTTTGTTGTAATTCTTTGTTATTGTTTTATGTTTTCCTTTCCTAGCTATATTGAAATTAAACTCCAAATTCTGTAAGTTTTTTAACTCAGCATTCTCTTGTGAGCATTTTTTCCAGTGAATTACCCTTATAATTTATCTTTTAATTATTTTATTTTATTTTTGCTATTTTTCCTTTCTTTTTTTTTTTTTTTTGTTGGTGCTTCTAAGTCATCACTCATTTTCCTCCATCTTTATTCTTTGGCATGTGTGGGCCTCCCAGAGTCCCTTGCACTGCAAGGTGGATTCTCCACCAACTGGACCACCAAGGAAGGTCTACCCTTATAATTTTTAATATTTATGTACTATATCCTAGCACATAGTTTTCATCTGAGCTGCTTTATTATTTCATTTATTTATCTATTTATTTATTGAGGGGGCACTTCTATTGGTCTCTCATTTATCCATTTCATCCATTTTTGTTCTCTGGCCCGTGTGGGCCTCCCATCGAAGTGGCCTCTTGTCGCAGAGCGCCGGCTCTGGGCGCATGTGCTGCAGAGCTCCAACTTGGTAGTTGGACGCATCAGTCCAGCTGCTCCGCAGCACGTGGGATCTTCCCAGGCTAGGGATTGAAGCGGCGCCCCTTGCACTGCAAGGCGGTGTCCTTACCCACTGGACCAGAGGGAAGCCCCTGGGCTGCCTTATTATTAAAGAAGAACAAGTCTATAAGAGTAGTTTTATTCTGTTAAAACTAATACTTCTTTGAGGATCCTAATATATCCTTATGAAATATGCATGTAGGAGTATTTGTAATGTAAATTCCTGAAAGTGGTCACTGTGCAAAAGAAATGCTTATTTCAAATAAGGATGCAGGTCTTTAATGAAGCTGCACATTAATTTCAGTGTTTATTATCCCTTCGCTTCAAATGTAAAGTAATGAAAGACAGAATATTAAAAAGAGGGTAGACATTAAATAGTTTAGAAACTAAATGTTTCTGTAGTTTATATAGAAAAAAAAATTACCTGATGATTAGATTTGAGTTTAAGGTAGAAGCAGATACTTTTAGCCAAGAGTTTGGGTCTTGTATGTTAAAAGGATGTTAAGGTGCTTCATGAAGGGTATAGGAATAGAGTTAGGCTCAAAACACATGAAACCAGGGCCTAAAACAAGATTTCATACTTGGAAAGGAGACTTTAAAAAGCCACCCATAAATGCTGCATAGGCTAAGGCTTGTGCTGAGGGGGATCATATTAATATATGTTTCAGGTTACCCTTAAGACTCTGCTTTATGCTCATCATCCATGTCGTTATTAGTAGAGACTCTTAATATTCAAGAGACTCCTGGTTTTGATACTAGGACTAAACTTGTACCAAAACTCCACTTTTCGGGAACTTCACAGGAAGAAGAGACACAGTCCTTATAACCAAGACTTGAATTAAAATGACTCCTTTCTGGGTTGGTGAGGGGGTCAATACAAACCTTTTGTACCATCTTAGAGCAGGAAGTTCTTTTTAAGCCATTATATTAACCAATTGTCCATGGAGTGAGGAGAATGAGCAGAGATACTCACCAGAACCTAAGGAGGGATGAGTAATAAAATAAGGATATTTCAAGATTCTAGAGAGATGGAAGAAGAAATTCTAATGCTAAAAAAGCAAGTCAGCTTAGTAAATTGGTTTTTCTGAGGATAAAAAAGCGTCATTAGATGTCATCAATGAAAGAATTCAAGGATTGGCATTCATTAGGTATTCATTTAGAATGCAGCCCAGAAATAAAAAAGTAAATATGAAAGAGCAGCTGTAACTTCGATGTGGATTGAAAGGGTTCCAAAATATGCAGGGAAGAACTCCAAGGAATAGAAGAGACATAGTTTTCGAAGAGGTAGTCTTGTAGAAATGTTCAGTCACATTTCCTTGGATCTAGAGTTTAATCAACTGTGCAAAAGAAATGCTTATTTCAAATAAGGATGCAGGTCTTTAATGAAGCTGCACATTAATTTCAGTGTTTATTATCCCTTCGCTTCAAATGTAAAGTAATGAAAGACAGAATATTAAAAAGAGGGTAGACATTAAATAGTTTAGAAACTAAATGTTTCTGTAGTTTATATAGAAAAAAAAATTACCTGATGATTAGATTTGAGTTTAAGGTAGAAGCAGATACTTTTAGCCAAGAGTTTGGGTCTTGTATGTTAAAAGGATGTTAAGGTGCTTCATGAAGGGTATAGGAATAGAGTTAGGCTCAAAACACATGAAACCAGGGCCTAAAACAAGATTTCATACTTGGAAAGGAGACTTTAAAAAGCCACCCATAAATGCTGCATAGGCTAAGGCTTGTGCTGAGGGGGATCATATTAATATATGTTTCAGGTTACCCTTAAGACTCTGCTTTATGCTCATCATCCATGTCGTTATTAGTAGAGACTCTTAATATTCAAGAGACTCCTGGTTTTGATACTAGGACTAAACTTGTACCAAAACTCCACTTTTCGGGAACTTCACAGGAAGAAGAGACACAGTCCTTATAACCAAGACTTGAATTAAAATGACTCCTTTCTGGGTTGGTGAGGGGGTCAATACAAACCTTTTGTACCATCTTAGAGCAGGAAGTTCTTTTTAAGCCATTATATTAACCAATTGTCCATGGAGTGAGGAGAATGAGCAGAGATACTCACCAGAACCTAAGGAGGGATGAGTAATAAAATAAGGATATTTCAAGATTCTAGAGAGATGGAAGAAGAAATTCTAATGCTAAAAAAGCAAGTCAGCTTAGTAAATTGGTTTTTCTGAGGATAAAAAAGCGTCATTAGATGTCATCAATGAAAGAATTCAAGGATTGGCATTCATTAGGTATTCATTTAGAATGCAGCCCAGAAATAAAAAAGTAAATATGAAAGAGCAGCTGTAACTTCGATGTGGATTGAAAGGGTTCCAAAATATGCAGGGGAAGAACTCCAAGGGAATAGAAGAGACATAGTTTTCGAAGAGGTAGTCTTGTAGAAATGTTCAGTCACATTTCCTTGGATCTAGAGTTTATTCTCAAGAGTAAACAAGATACGTGAAAATCATTACACAGGCATACAGGCATTCCTTGTTTTTTTTTCTTCTGCGTTTCGCAGATACTACATTTTTTACAAATTGAAGGCTTATGACAACCCTTCATCGAACAAGTCTATAAACACCATTTTTCCAACAGCATTATCTTTTAATTAAGGTATGTACAATGATTTTCAGATATATACATGTTTCTGCACACTTAATGTAACAGTGTGAATATACTTTTATATACACTGAGAAACCAAAAATTCATGTGACTCACTGTATTGCAGTGGTCTGAAACCAAACTGACTGTAGAATATTGAAGCTTGAAAGAAAGTCTTGAAATAGTCAGTAAGGATTGGCTGATCCATTTCTCTAACCACAATGCAAGTAAGACTGAAATACACAAAATCAGTTCTCTGTCTATATTACATTATACTCACAAATCTGGGAAGGCACTTTTAAGTACTTCATGTAGTAGAGAGTAAATAAACAGAGTTGCAACGTGAATGTTAATAAAAGTAATGTCAGCTAAAGCACTACTTGGATAAATATACAGTCGTGAGTGTACTAATTAGCAAAAATAGTACCAACTTAAAGAATGAAAAGTAGCAAATCTAAAATAATTAGGAAGAAAGAAATTTAAAAAGTAGAAATGGAAATTAGAGAAAAATGATACAAAAGGTCAGGTGATTCAAAATATATTTTAATTTAGTACACTTTTAAAGCTTATAGGCTTTATCTTGAGAATGCAAGAGTGGCTCAATGTTAGAAAATCTTTCATTATTATATAGCATATAATTGTTCTGGGTAGAAACTGATGTACAGTGTTATAGTTGATATTCACCGCAAACAATAACTCTTATGAATAAACGAACAAGAGGGAAGTTCTGGAGTTTGGTAAAGGCTACCACAGAAAAACCTTATAGCTCACATCACAGCTTTTTTTTTTTTTTTTTTTAAAGTTTGGCCTCTTGTATTGTTTTTATTTATTTATTTATTTTCTTTATTCTTTTGGCCTGTGTGGGCCTCCCATTACAGTGGTCTCTGTCATTGCAAAGCACCGGCTCTGGGCGCATGCGCTTCAGAGCACTGGCTCATAATTGGACATATCTGTCCAGCTGCTCCAAGGCATGTGGGATCTTCCCCTGCCAGGGATCAAACTGGTCCCCCTTTCACTGCAAGGCGAACTCTTTACCCATTGGACCACCAGGGAAGCCCCACAGCATTTTTAACAAGGGAAGTTAGATGTATTTCCAGGAATACATTAGAGTATAATATTGTTATACCCTGGAGGATAACAATCGAAAGGCTAATATAAAATTTTCCATATTTGCCGAATACATTACTGTCTATTTAGGAATTTCAGCATAAACTAGACTCTTAAAACTAATGAGTGTTTAGTGAAAGTCCTAGAGAGAAAATTAACACTAAAAAAAAATTAGCATTCTGTAAAGCAGTAATAACCAGTTAGAACACAGAGGAAACAAAATTCCTATTTAAGAAAGTAGGGAAGAATGAATAAAATTTGGGGTGAAATAGAATAAAATTCTATTTCATACTCTTCATTTAAGTACCATAAAAATGTCTAGAAGGTATTAAAAGTCAATAAGGATGCAGAATACCAACTAATGAGAGTACAAAGCTATATTTGGAAAAAAATTTAATAGTATCAGGAAAAGTTAAATGATCTATTCATTTTTTGTTCATTTAGCAGCTGTTTAATGAGTACTACATTGTGGGCAACACCTTTTTCTCTTTATGTCTTTCTTTTTTAACTGAGGTACTTCGAAGAAAGGGCATTTGACTCCTAGATATAACTCTAGAGAAAGTTTTTACCTGTTTTTATAGATGAGGCTGGCACCGGAATTTTATTGTTATTTTGTAACAGGGAAATGAAAGAAAAAGAAAGTAAAAGTCTTTGAACAGGACGACTGATAAAATGTGGTATGTTCAAACATTTAAGTTTTCTATAGTAAAAACTAGAATGAACTAGAGTTTTATGTACCATTATGGATAAATGGTACATAATGGTACAAAATACATTTCATGAATGTATTTTTAAGAGAAAAAGCAAGCTACAAAATGATACATAATTATAGTACTTATATAAACACATATGTAAAGCGATCAGACAGGTCTATGTGGACTACTATAGCAGTAATTGAAAAAGAAGCTGAAAGAAACAAATATGACTGTAAAATATTAACTGTGGATAAAGTTGGATGTTTTGTACCTTCTTGTCCATCTTGTTTATTATTTGAAATAAAAGTGGATAGTATTTTTGAAATGCTTCCAAAATGGAGGGCTTACATTGTCATTATATTTGAAAAATGACTATATACTTTCCCTTTGGAGAAGTGTGACATGTGAAGGCTTTGATAAATTTGTGTTAAAGATCCTAGTTTCTTTTATTTATCCAGCATTCCAGAAACCTTGATTCCTACAACTATTTATGATCATTTTGTATTGTAGTCTTTTCTCCTCATGACAATTGGAAGGAATCAATTTTACTGCCTTAGTAGATACTTGTTAATACCTTCTATAATTGGATGTTGTGCTAAATAGTTCCTAAATGTAGAGAAATAAAACCACAGTTTTGCCCTCGTGGGAAACGGGTATTACAGAATACTTTAATAAGACATATACATAGAATAGCTAGAAAACACTAAAGATTCACTTAGGCCTGTCTGGAGGACAGGGTTATGGAAGGCTTGCCTGTAGAGCTGAAATTTTGAAGGATGAGTAGGAGTTAGCTAGGCAGTAGCAGAGGACACTTCTTATAGTAGAAATGGGGCACACAAAGATAAAACCTCTACCCTACATCTTATGTCCAGTAAAATAAAACTAACAGAGGCTAGATTCTGAACTCTACCATCTTATTTCGACTAGATATAACTCTAGAGAAAGTTTTTACCTGTTTTTATAGATGAGGCTGGCACCGGAATTTTATTGTTATTTTGTAACAGGGAAATGAAAGAAAAAGAAAGTAAAAGTCTTTGAACAGGACGACTGATAAAATGTGGTATGTTCAAACATTTAAGTTTTCTATAGTAAAAACTAGAATGAACTAGAGTTTTATGTACCATTATGGATAAATGGTACATAATGGTACAAAATACATTTCATGAATGTATTTTTAAGAGAAAAAGCAAGCTACAAAATGATACATAATTATAGTACTTATATAAACACATATGTAAAGCGATCAGACAGGTCTATGTGGACTACTATAGCAGTAATTGAAAAAGAAGCTGAAAGAAACAAATATGACTGTAAAATATTAACTGTGGATAAAGTTGGATGTTTTGTACCTTCTTGTCCATCTTGTTTATTATTTGAAATAAAAGTGGATAGTATTTTTGAAATGCTTCCAAAATGGAGGGCTTACATTGTCATTATATTTGAAAAATGACTATATACTTTCCCTTTGGAGAAGTGTGACATGTGAAGGCTTTGATAAATTTGTGTTAAAGATCCTAGTTTCTTTTATTTATCCAGCATTCCAGAAACCTTGATTCCTACAACTATTTATGATCATTTTGTATTGTAGTCTTTTCTCCTCATGACAATTGGAAGGAATCAATTTTACTGCCTTAGTAGATACTTGTTAATACCTTCTATAATTGGATGTTGTGCTAAATAGTTCCTAAATGTAGAGAAATAAAACCACAGTTTTGCCCTCGTGGGAAACGGGTATTACAGAATACTTTAATAAGACATATACATAGAATAGCTAGAAAACACTAAAGATTCACTTAGGCCTGTCTGGAGGACAGGGTTATGGAAGGCTTGCCTGTAGAGCTGAAATTTTGAAGGATGAGTAGGAGTTAGCTAGGCAGTAGCAGAGGACACTTCTTATAGTAGAAATGGGGCACACAAAGATAAAACCTCTACCCCTACATCTTATGTCCAGTAAAAATAAAACTAACAGAGGCTAGATTCTGAACATTGAACTTTTTGTGAAAATGATGGCATTTTAGAAAAAAAATGGCACAATCATATTAGCATTTTTAGGAATAGTTTTCTGAAAACAGTTTAGATGATGATTTTGGGTTGTGTAAGGCTAGAATCAGAGAGATCAGTTAGGAGGCTTTTTAAATTTTTTAAAAGTGATCCAACTGGGAAGTAATGAAAACTTGAATTTATAGTGTCAGTGAAGGTGAAGAGGAAGAGGAAATGACTGAGTCTATAAATATTAAGGCTGCAATATGCTTCTGAAAGATGAGAAAGAGGATAGAATCTAAGGGAATTCTTATCTGTTTCACTTGAGGACATTCACTGAAAGGAAATTTGTAAGAATATAGGTGTTATTGGATGAGTATGGGAATATGGATATTGGGCATTTTGATTTTTAGGTGCATTGACACTGACTACATATTGAATTTTGTAAGATTCAAGCTATTACTCTGTAATTTGTTGCTTTGATAGTTATGAATTAGTATTTAAGTGAATTTCTATAATCCATTGGTATTTGCATTTTGTACTCCAGATTTCAACTGAAAAAGTTGGACTGCAATTGATGTATTCAATAGAAATTCATTAAGGGCTCTTTTATTTAAGGCATTGGGTTAGGTACAAAAGATACAGTGTAAACTAAGCCTATCTAACCCTTCCCTTCATAGACTTTCTAATCTGTTAATGTACTATTACAAATAGTTGATTAATGTTAAGAAAACTCCATATGATCTTAACGTACTGATAGTAATAGATTGTATGAATAAGAAATTTAATTCAGCCTATAAGTAAAGAATACTTAATGGCACAGGTTGGTTTCTTATTTGCTTTTGATAGGTAACTATGAAGGTAAAACTGATTTTGTCTGTTGAAGTTGTAATTGGGAAAGACATAAGTATCTTAGGGGGATAGCCTGTGATTAGTCGTTCTCTTTCTTTTTTTTTTTAATATTTATATTATTATTTTTTAAAACCTTTATTTTACTTTTAACTTTTACAGAGTTTTGTTGTTTACAGATATGCATGTTCCCAGATTAGTCATATGTATATCTCCCCCTTCGCACCCCTCCCGACCATCACACAGCACCCCTGAATGATCTCCTTTTCTCACAGAGCAATGACTAGAGCTATTTTCTTCACTTATGATAGTACAGGCCTTCATGCTACTTCCTTTACGCCTCCCACCCTCTGTTCCTTCCCCACAATGTCCGTATATCCACTGTCCATGTCTGTCTTTCCATTGCTTCACTGCGTGTGCCGTCATCACCATCCTGTTAGATTCCGTATATATGTGTTAATATACTGTATTTGTCCTTCTCTTTCTGACTGACTTCACTTTTGATGATATGTTCTAGATCCAGCCACCTCATTAGGACTGACTCTTCTGCATTTCTCTTTATAGCTGTGTAGTATTCCATTGTATATATGTACCAGGTCTTTGGTATCCATTCGTTCATCGATGGGCATCTAGGTTGCTTCCATGTTCTAGCTATTGTATAGAGAGCTGCAATGAACATTGGGGTACAGGTGCTTCTTTCAGTTTTGATTTCATCAGGATATAGGCCTAATAGTGGGATTGCTGGGTCATAGGGTGCTTCTATTTTTAGTTACTCTAGATTTAACTCTAGATTTTACTCTAGACGTAACTCTAGATTTGAGTTATGTCTGTTGGTGTTTGTTGTTTGGATGTGCTTCTTATTCTGGGTGATGCTGGTGGTTGAGTGATGTCAGGACTTGCATACAAGTGATTACCTTTGTTGGCGTTCTCACTTGTATACTACTCTCTAGTGTCAGGCATTCTCTAGTAATTGTAGAATTTTGGAGTCAGTGCTCCCTCCCTAAAGCCCCGGGGCTTGTTGCCTGACCAGGGAATGAATATTTTACGGCTAGTTTGTTATGGCATTAAATGATATTAAAACATATATACACGAATGAGAAACAGAATGTATACCTTTGAGAAATGGCAACTTAAATATTATGCGAATACTACCTAGTGTATTGAATTATACACATAAACATATACAGCTATAACATAACCCAAGCATTCCAACCGAAAATATGGTACAATATGTTAGCATGACGAATAGAGAAAACCAAGAATGATATCCACCAATTAATAACCAAACTAAGTGGAGCACAAATTGGAGAATAATGCTAGAGCAGGGTCCCCGTTGGAGGTAATGCAATGAGGACAGAACAGACTAAGAAATATGGAGGGAAAAGGGAAAAAGAGAAAGGGAGGATAGAAGAGAAATATAGAATGATTCTGCAAAGTTAAATATAGGGAGATAAAGATTTGTATGTATTAGAGTTTAGTGCTATAGGAAAGGAGCATCAGAGAAAGCAAAGAATTATAGAGGAAGTAGTAGTACAAATGAAAAAATTTTTAAATTAAAACAGAGCTAAGTATATAGAAAAATATAGAAAAACAAAGTAAAAACAATAAAAACAAACAAAACCCCCACAGAACCTTAAAAGGCCAATGGGGAACCAGAAGTTTATACCAAAATAAAACAGGTAGTTTAAAAGAAAAAAAAATATGTAAACTTGAATATGTTCAGTCTTACTGATAAGATTAGTAGCTTCTATAGAATTCAATGGAGGAAATAAACACACCCATACTCACACACACCCCAAAAAAAAAAAAAAAGACCAGAGAGTGCACTGAGTGGGTTTGGAAAAAAGGGGAAAAAAACCAGTTGAAACAAAACAATACAATACAAAAAAAAGCAATAAAAAAGAATAAGAAATAAAATGAAATTTTAAAAATTCAGCAGTAACTCCAGCTTCAGACAAAACGTGAAAATAGTGTTTATGTTTTTCTGTCTCTTGCTGACTATTCAGGAATTATCAGTCTTTTTCTTGCCTCTGGCAGTGGTTGGATCTGAAGACCTCTTTGACTGCTTGTTTAATTTGGCCTATTCCAGAACTAAAGGCCTGCCCATGTTGGCCCTGAGAGTTTCTTAATCCAAATCCCTTGCTGGGTGGAGCTAAGTTCCCTCCCTGTAGCTTGACCAGCAGCCCTGCAGTTTGCCCAGCAGCCAAACTACCGTAGGAAAATGGCGTCTGTCTCACAGAGGATTTATTCCCACACGCCTATGGGACCTGCAGTCCCCGACCCTTGCTAACAAGCCCATTCCAACCGAAAATATGGTACAATATGTTAGCATGACGAATAGAGAAAACCAAGAATGATATCCACCAATTAATAACCAAACTAAGTGGAGCACAAATTGGAGAATAATGCTAGAGCAGGGTCCCCGTTGGAGGTAATGCAATGAGGACAGAACAGACTAAGAAATATGGAGGGAAAAGGGAAAAAGAGAAAGGGAGGATAGAAGAGAAATATAGAATGATTCTGCAAAGTTAAATATAGGGAGATAAGATTTGTATGTATTAGAGTTTAGTGCTATAGGAAAGGAGCATCAGAGAAAGCAAAGAATTATAGAGGTAGTAGTAGTACAAATGAAAAATTTTAAAAATTAAAACAGCGCTAAGTATATAGAAAAAAATAGAAAAACAAAGCAAAAACAATAAAAACAAACAAAACCCCCACAGAACCTTAAAAGGCCAATGGGGAACCAGAAGTTTATACCAAAATAAAACAGGTAGTTTAAAAGAAAAAAAAATATGTAAACTTGAATATGTTCAGTCTTACTGATAAGATTAGTAGCTTCTATAGAATTCAATGGAGGAAATAAACACACCCATACTCACACACACCCCAAAAAAAAAAAAAAAGACCAGAGAGTGCACTGAGTGGGTTTGGAAAAAAGGGGAAAAAAACCAGTTGAAACAAAACAATACAATACAAAAAAAAGCAATAAAAAAGAATAAGAAATAAAATGAAATTTTAAAAATTCAGCAGTAACTCCAGCTTCAGACAAAACGTGAAAATAGTGTTTATGTTTTTCTGTCTCTTGCTGACTATTCAGGAATTATCAGTCTTTTTCTTGCCTCTGGCAGTGGTTGGATCTGAAGACCTCTTTGACTGCTTGTTTAATTTGGCCTATTCCAGAACTAAAGGCCTGCCCATGTTGGCCCTGAGAGTTTCTTAATCCAAATCCCTTGCTGGGTGGAGCTAAGTTCCCTCCCTGTAGCTTGACCAGCAGCCCTGCAGTTTGCCCAGCAGCCAAACTACCGTAGGAAAATGGCGTCTGTCTCACAGAGGATTTATTCCCACACGCTCTATGGGAAGCACTTCCGCAGTGACCCCGACCCTGCTGCAGGCCACCGTCGACCCCCGCCACCGCGGGAGACGTCAGGTTACTCAGAGGTGAGTCTGGCTCAGTCTTGTGCAGGATCGCTATTCCCCTCTCCCAGATCACAGTGCGCAGAGTTTCCAGTCCTCCTTGGGGGTTCTGTGATCGGGTTAATGGTAACCTCCTCCAAAGGAAACTGAGTGCCGTCCTTCTGAGGCCTGCTCAAGGGCACTTCTAGCTCAGGGGGGCACTTGGACCCTCCAAAGCAGGTCTGGCTCAGTCCCTTGTGGGCGTCACTGCTCCTTTCCCAGGTCTTGATCTGCAACAGGCTTTGAGGCTTTGGCCCGCCCAGCCTCTCTGGCGGGTATGAGGTTTTACTTTTAAAAGTGCGATTGCGCCCTTCCTACCATCTTGATGCGACTTCTCCTTTGTTCTTCGATGTGGGGTATCCTCTCTGTGATCAGATCCAGCCTCTTCCTGTCGATGGTCTTTCAGGAACTCCTTCCGTTCTCTTTCTTTTAAGGAGATAACTTTGTTCTGACGTTAAAGGAAAGTATGAACTTTTATAGGACATTTGTTTCTTATAGTGCCTAACTTACAAATGGGTTAGATGACAAATTTCAAGGTATCTAATGCAGAACAGTTTTCTCCACCAGATTTGTGTAGATGAGCTTTAATTACTTGATGATGACACCAAGGAAAGTAAGAAAGCACCTGTGAGTTTATGATAATCTCGTCTATTAATTTGTGTTTGACTGTTAGATGTAGGATTGTATGAGTATTGACTGTTTCTCTGAGGTGTTAATAGAATGGATCAACATGTTTATAATAATGTTTTAATTTATGAATGTCCATTGGAAAGCTTCAAAGTTTTAAGAAGTATTAAAATGGCAGAAGAATGAATTAAGTGTAATTATAGAAGAAATGGTAGTGAAACAAACCTTGGGAGAAGAAATACACTATTGCATGAAATGAAACTTTATAACAAAGATAGTCAGGAAATGCTAAAAGAAGGAAATACTGCAGTGAGAAAGAGGAGTAAAACCTTGTAACACTAAGGAAATATATAACTATTTGAATAGAATCAATATAGGAGTCTAATACAGCTGCATGTAAGTACAACCATATATTGGGTACAGCACTTAAAATCAGGAAAAGAATATGAAAATATTTATTCTATTTTTAACAATATTATAATACAACTTTTAAATTTAACATAAAAATTATTAAGTTTAGCTGAAGGTAAATGAAAAACTGAAAGTAGCAATTGTTTAAACAAGATAGTTTATTTCTCTATGTAAAAGATCTTACTAGGTTGTTTTTGCAGTGACGGCAGGCAAACTGACAAAGGGTCTAAATTGTTCATATATTTTCATAAATATTGTGTGCTCAGTTGCTTCAGTTGTGTCTGACTCTTTGCAACCCCATGGGGTAGTTCATCAGACTGATCTGTCCATGGGATTCTCCAGACAAGAATACTGGAGTTGGTTACCATTTCCTCCTCCAGGGATCTTCCCGACCCAGGAGTTGAACCTGGGTCTCCTGCATTGCAGGCAGATTCTTTACAAACTGAGTTACTTCAGTAACTTCAACAGCTGCATATTTGGATATTTATTAAGAATGAATATCGCATAATAGAAAGCAACTGCCACGGCAGCACAATTGTAGTCTCTCCCCAAGGTACCAGACATTGAGTCCTATTTTAAACTCTATAAATATTTTTTCTAACCTATTTCTCGTTCCTCTGTCTTGACTTTTGTGGGCTTAATATTTCTACTTATGATGACAGCTAGCCACATTATAGTTTGCACGTTCCACGAACAAGTTGATGTTATAGGGATGGGATAGAATGGGAGTCTGGCTGGTGCAAGGCACTAGGCTCTTGAGGTGAACTGCTTTATTTTAAACCTCTTAGTTCCTGCAGATAAAGCCTAGAAAGGATACCTTTATGGACTGATTTCCTGGAGAGCCCCAAATGTGACAGAAATGAAGGTCCACCGGTGCAGCCAGATGTCAATTTTGCTGGTGCACCTGACTGGCATCCATGAGTTGGATAAAGAAGACATGAGTCTTCCAACACAGTACCCTGTTGCAAAAACATCACTGCTAGGATGCCTGTGCTTTTTAAACTCAGACTGGGAAGCAGAACTGCAGTGGCTCTTTTGTGATTACTGCTGGCCACATTCCAAGCGTATGCTGGCTCCACGAGCAACCTACCGTCTATATTTAGTGACAGAACACTTCTTTAGAAGACCCTAGATAGCATGGGACATTGGATGTGATAGACATGCCTAACTCTGCCTATTTTGAGACAAGAGTAGGGTTGGATTTCTCCTCTGGGGCTGTAGCAGTCTCAGTGTGTGCTTCTGTGAAAGTCCCTTGCTGGTAGTCTCTACATGGATGAGAAATCCAGCCCAACCCTCATGAGACTTTGACAGCTGGCTCCAGTCACTGTGGTCATCCTGGGGGCCCTTGTTGTTGGCACTGCGGTTCTGCTGATGAGCATCAGGTGGAAGGTGGGCACAAGGAAGGCAGGAATCAAGGACTAAGGAATTGAATACACACTCCAGCATGTGGCTGTAGTGGGGAGAGTCAGAGGGCACTGTTGAGAACAACTTCAGGTTGAGACTTGATTCCTGACTCAAGGCAGGTATTGCACCTTCTTCCCTGCCATCCCCTTCTTGTCTCCCATTTCTCTCTGTTCTAACAGCTCTTGTCTTGGGGCCACTTTTCTTTCTGGTTTTATGTTCCAGCCTCTCTTGAAGACCTGTGTATAGTATTCCTTCTTAACCTTAGTTCAGGGATAAGAAATCTGATGCTATGAAGTCAGACACAATAATGTCATCTTCGATTATTTTAAAGTAAAAGGTTAAGAGTATATTCTAGAATCATTTAAAAGTGATGGAATGCCTTCTGAAGGCTTAGATGAGTTTAGGTGAGGAACAGCTGTATCTCATTATGAAGAAAAAAAGTATTATCTTCATTTTGAATCACCTACTGACTGACTGATCTACTCCTTACTGATGAGAAGAAAATTTGGCTTTATTTGAGCTTGCTTAAGGACCAAATCATTGTCTGTTACACCACTGACACATATGCTTCTAACTTAAAAGGGAATTTTATTTTAGTTACCTAAACACATTTTCTTTTTTTTTTTTTTTTTTAGAAAAGACTGTCCAGAAACTGTCAGTATTTATTCTTCAGTTCTCCTCTGTTATAGTTGATGTTAGTAATGTTTTATAATGTAAAAATGGAGAGAGTTTGAATTTGTGTCAGAATTATGCCAATAAAAAGAAAACCTATATATTTTTTGTGTCCTGTCATAAGTTATACATAAGAGGAAGATGAATTAGATAGAACTTCAAATACTAATTAGATAATTACATTAGTCATGGTATTATCACACCAGGGTACACACCTTAAAATCACAGTAACTTAATATGAACTTCAGAAATGTTCCGATTTTATAGCCCAAGGCCTTCCCCACAAATGATTTTAAATTTTGGCCTCTTTCATTGGTTTTCTATGTATTTACTTTCATCCATCTATATTTTCTGGCCTGTGTGGCCTCTCTTAGCAGTGGCCTCTTGTTGCAGAACACTGGCTCTGGGCACATGCACTCCAGATTTATTGCATGGAGCCCAAGGACTAAGGAATTGAATACACACTCCAGCATGTGGCTGTAGTGGGGAGAGTCAGAGGGCACTGTTGAGAACAACTTCAGGTTGAGACTTGATTCCTGACTCAAGGCAGGTATTGCACCTTCTTCCCTGCCATCCCCTTCTTGTCTCCCATTTCTCTCTGTTCTAACAGCTCTTGTCTTGGGGCCACTTTTCTTTCTGGTTTTATGTTCCAGCCTCTCTTGAAGACCTGTGTATAGTATTCCTTCTTAACCTTAGTTCAGGGATAAGAAATCTGATGCTATGAAGTCAGACACAATAATGTCATCTTCGATTATTTTAAAGTAAAAGGTTAAGAGTATATTCTAGAATCATTTAAAAGTGATGGAATGCCTTCTGAAGGCTTAGATGAGTTTAGGTGAGGAACAGCTGTATCTCATTATGAAGAAAAAAAGTATTATCTTCATTTTGAATCACCTACTGACTGACTGATCTACTCCTTACTGATGAGAAGAAAATTTGGCTTTATTTGAGCTTGCTTAAGGACCAAATCATTGTCTGTTACACCACTGACACATATGCTTCTAACTTAAAAGGGAATTTTATTTTAGTTACCTAAACACATTTTCTTTTTTTTTTTTTTTTTTAGAAAAGACTGTCCAGAAACTGTCAGTATTTATTCTTCAGTTCTCCTCTGTTATAGTTGATGTTAGTAATGTTTTATAATGTAAAAATGGAGAGAGTTTGAATTTGTGTCAGAATTATGCCAATAAAAAGAAAACCTATATATTTTTTGTGTCCTGTCATAAGTTATACATAAGAGGAAGATGAATTAGATAGAACTTCAAATACTAATTAGATAATTACATTAGTCATGGTATTATCACACCAGGGTACACACCTTAAAATCACAGTAACTTAATATGAACTTCAGAAATGTTCCGATTTTATAGCCCAAGGCCTTCCCCACAAATGATTTTAAATTTTGGCCTCTTTCATTGGTTTTCTATGTATTTACTTTCATCCATCTATATTTTCTGGCCTGTGTGGGCCTCTCTTAGCAGTGGCCTCTTGTTGCAGAACACTGGCTCTGGGCACATGCACTCCAGAGTGCTGGCTTGTAATTGGACACACTGGCCCAGCCACTCAACGGCATGCGGGATTCTCCCGGGCCACTGATCAAACTGGTGCCGTTTGCACTGCAAGGTGAACTCTACCCACTGGACCACCAGGGAAACCCAATTTTATTTTTATACCGTAATCATTGTTGATCCATTTTAGAGATTGGACTGGATTACCTTTGAGCTTAAGGTTCATAGTAATATTTTATCATCTTGTGCATATCTTAAACTGACGTTTGGAACTGGTCCGGACTGTCTCATAATCAGTTTAGTGCCTTAAGCTGCTTAGCTTATTTGAGAACGGTTGTAAGAAAGTTCTAAACATAAACTTGTATACCTTGCAGTTTTGTGTTTGTTTCATTGTTTTCTGTTTCTCTGTTTACCAACCATAGTAGGAAAATGAGCAAGTGAAGAGACTTTTTTCTCCTATTTGTTGAACTATGCCAACATTTTCATGAGAAAAAATATTAATGTTAAAATAAGTTCTGATTCTTCCTTGAGTCCGTCTAACTCCTAGGGTTTCCCTAGTGGCTCAGATCAGGAAAAGAATCTGCCTGCAATGCAGGAGACCCAGGTTTGATCCCTGGGTCAGGATGATCCTCTGGAGAAGGGAATAGCAATCCACTCCAGTATTCTTGTCTGGAGAATTCCATGGATTATTTACCATCAAAAAATTGTAAAACAATTTTCCACCAATTAAAAAATAAAGAAAATTTAAAAACAAAAGAATACTTGGGTTGCCATTTCCTTCTCCAGAGAATCTTCCCTACTCAGGGTTCAAACCCATGTCTCTTGCATTGGCAGGTACATTCTTTACTGCTGTGCCCCTAGGCAAGCGTAAAGAAAGATATATTGAGATATAAATTAGATTTCTTAAAGTTTCTTCTTTTGTTCACTTGAGTAAATTTGGATTGAGTGTGCTCATGCAATTTCTTACCCTATACACTAACTTTAATCATGTATAAAGCAGAACTTTTTAAAAAATACTTTCGTGATTTGTTCCTGAACTGTTGAAGATTTTATGTATGTATGGATGTGTATATACATATACACATATATATACACATCCATACATACATAAAGCTTTAATTGCTGATTATTTTTCTGGGCTTTGGTCCTAAGCCTTTGAAATAGGAAGACAAAAAGGATTTTCCTCCTGTTGAGGGCTTTTGATCTAGTACAGGATTCCTTAACCTAGAATTTTTTTTTTTTTTTAATTATCGTCCATCTTTATTCTTTGGCATGTGTGGGCCTCGCATTGCAGTGGCCTCTCTCAATGCAGAGCACTAGCTCTGGGCGCATGCTTTCCAGAGCACTGGCTTGTAATTGGACATACTGGCTCAACCGCTCCGCAGCGCGTGGGATCTTCCTGGGCCAGGGACCAAACTGGTGCCCCTTGCATTGCAGGGTGAACTCTTTACCCACTGGACCACCAGGGAAGCCTTAACCTAGAGTTTTTGATAAGCATGAATAAATGAACAGAGTGGTAACAAATTTGGAATTGATTTTAAAAGAGGTGCAGAGAGAAAACTGGTCTGGTGCATTTGAAAGGATTATTAATGACCTTGAAGACTAAATTTGTAGCAGTATGACATCACATAATTGATTAAATTTCATCCTTCAGCTCTGTAAACCAAGTATTGGAAATGTGAACTTGCTCTTCATTATAAGAAACAAAAATGTAGGCTGTGATTTGTGACAGGAACTCCTTTTATAAGTAGTAGCCCTTTGAGGGTTCTGAATTGCTTGAAACAATGCAAAGACTAATGTGACATGCAGAGTCTTAAAAAGCATGTATAGATCTTGTGTTATTTGCAGCATCATTGTGCTAGCATATGAATGTTTTCTACAGAAATTCTGCAGTATGTGAACACATTTTTAAGAAAGTTTAAAACTCCATATCTTATATTCAAACTCCAGTTTTCACTTATCAGTCAGATACTTGCCTTGATATGTTTCTTGCTCGCTTTTCTTTGTGAACTCATGTCTTATGACATTAAACTTGTTTTTTGTTTTTTTTTTTAATTTCTTGAGGGGGTGGGACGGGGTGGGAGGTGTGCAGGCGGGCCACTTCTATTGGTCTTTCATTTATTTATTTTCATCCGTCTTTGTTCTTTGGCCCGTGTAGGCCTCCCATTGCGGTGGCCTCTGTTGTCGTAGAGCGCCAGCTCTGGGCGCTTGCACTCCAGAGCTCCGGCTCCGTAATTGGACACATCGGTCCAGCCGCTCCGCGGCACGTGGTATCTTCCCAGGCCAGGGATCGAACCGGCGCCCCTTGCACTGCAAGGCGGTGTCCTTACCCACTGGACTACCAGGGAAACCCCTAAACTTGGTTTTGCTTAGGTCTTTTCTTCCTGTCCATTTTAAGTAGGTCTGACAAATGTTAATCTGTATTTTTACTGAGATCCTGTAATTTAACTGTGAAGAATGTGATTAACAGGATTATTCTGGGCAAATGATAGGACATCATTTGCATACAATATCCATAGATAAACTTTGCTTATGAAATACCAGTACTTGATAATTTAGTCATTTTGATTTCAGAAGATACATTATAGACAAACATCAAATACTTCGAAAGAGTTGTCACCAACTTTATGACAACATCACATGCATTAACATCAAGACAGGTGTGTTTTCAGTACAGTTATCTGTCTTAATAATCCATGTTATCTTATTGACCCATATATCTTAGATTTGTTTGCTATGATATTACTTCCTGGTTATTCAGAGCCAGCTAATTCATCCCTTTTCCACATACTGCATACAATAGTAGGTTATTTTTCAGTGATAATTAGCACTTGGAAAGATTTTTTTTAAAGAATGTCATTTTAAAAAGCCTTTTGAAACTATTTCCTTTATGAGCTATTTCTGATATTTACTCATTTAATAAATTGCAAATGAGATTGATCAACCCACAAGTAAAATGGAAGAGAAAAAAATAATTAGGATGACTTAAAAACTCCATTTTTCTGCTACTTGAGCATTAATTCCAGAATAACTTTGTATTACTAGTTGAAGCCAGCCTCAGCACAAAGCAGTTGAGAGTCCTGGCAAGAGATTGTAGAGATTTAGGACGCACTTTTCTAGCATAATTATTAATAGCACTCCCTTTCACCCTGTAAGTGTACCAGTTTGTATGGTACATTGTAATGACAATCCAGTGATTGGTAAAGACGTGAACTGAAGATACAGAAGTTAGAGGACTGAAGTTTTTTGATGAGGCTCAAAAGGTAACAGTGTGGGTATAAGAGGTTATGTATTAAATAGACAGAGCTTCCCAGGTGGTGCTAGTGGTAAAGAATCTATCTGCTAACTACAATGAAATATCACCTCACACCCGTCAGAATGGCCATCCACAAATCAACAGACAATAAATGCTGGAGAGGGTGCGGAGAAAAGGGAACACTCTTTGCATTGTTGGTGGGAGTGTAAATTGATAACAGTCTCTATGAAAGACAGTATGGAGATTTCTTAAAAAACTAAAAATAGAAGTACCATACGACCCAGCAATCCCACTCTGTGTATTAAAATTTTTTTTCTGGGCAAATGATAGGACATCATTTGCATACAATATCCATAGATAAACTTTGCTTATGAAATACCAGTACTTGATAATTTAGTCATTTTGATTTCAGAAGATACATTATAGACAAACATCAAATACTTCGAAAGAGTTGTCACCAACTTTATGACAACATCACATGCATTAACATCAAGACAGGTGTGTTTTCAGTACAGTTATCTGTCTTAATAATCCATGTTATCTTATTGACCCATATATCTTAGATTTGTTTGCTATGATATTACTTCCTGGTTATTCAGAGCCAGCTAATTCATCCCTTTTCCACATACTGCATACAATAGTAGGTTATTTTTCAGTGATAATTAGCACTTGGAAAGATTTTTTTTAAAGAATGTCTTTTTAAAAAAGCCTTTTGAAACTATTTCCTTTATGAGCTATTTCTGATATTTACTCATTTAATAAATTGCAAATGAGATTGATCAACCCACAAGTAAAATGGAAGAGAAAAAAATAATTAGGATGACTTAAAAACTCCATTTTTCTGCTACTTGAGCATTAATTCCAGAATAACTTTGTATTACTAGTTGAAGCCAGCCTCAGCACAAAGCAGTTGAGAGTCCTGGCAAGAGATTGTAGAGATTTAGGACGCACTTTTCTAGCATAATTATTAATAGCACTCCCTTTCACCCTGTAAGTGTACCAGTTTGTATGGTACATTGTAATGACAATCCAGTGATTGGTAAAGACGTGAACTGAAGATACAGAAGTTAGAGGACTGAAGTTTTTTGATGAGGCTCAAAAGGTAACAGTGTGGGTATAAGAGGTTATGTATTAAATAGACAGAGCTTCCCAGGTGGTGCTAGTGGTAAAGAATCTATCTGCTAACTACAATGAAATATCACCTCACACCCGTCAGAATGGCCATCCACAAATCAACAGACAATAAATGCTGGAGAGGGTGCGGAGAAAAGGGAACACTCTTTGCATTGTTGGTGGGAGTGTAAATTGATAACAGTCTCTATGAAAGACAGTATGGAGATTTCTTAAAAAACTAAAAATAGAAGTACCATACGACCCAGCAATCCCACTCTTAGGCTTATACCCTGATGAAATCAAATACGAAAGAAACACCTGTACCCCAATGTTCATTGTAGCTCTCTGTACAATAGCTAGAACATGGAAGCAACCTAGATGCCCATCGCCAAATGAATGGATACAAAAGCTCTGGTACATGTATACAATGGAATACTACTCAGCTGTAAAAAGAAATGCAGAAGAATCAGTTCTAATGAGGTGGCTGGATCTAGAACCTATCATAAAAAGTGAAGTCAGTCAGAAAGAGAAGGACAAGTACAATATACTAACACATATATATGGAATCTAGCAGGATGGTGACGATGGCACATGCAGTGAAGCAATGGAGAGACAGACATGGACAGTGGACATATGGACATTGTGGGGAATGAACAGTGGGTGGGAGGCATAAAGGACGTAACTTGAAGGCCTGTACTATCATAAGTGAAGAAAATAGCTATAGTCATTGGTCTGTGAGAAAAGGAGATCCTGCAGGGGTGCTGTGTGACAGGATGGTGGGGATATACATAATCTGGGAACATACATATCTGTAAACAACCAAACTCTGTAAAAGTTGAAAGTAAAATAAAAGATTTTTAAATAAAGGAATAAAGGAATGCGTTAAAAAAAAAAAAAAAAAAGAATCTACCTGCTAATGCAGGAGATGTAAGAGACATGGGTTCAATCCTTTGGTTAGGAAGATCCTGTGAAGGAGTGCACGGCAGCCCATTCCAGTATTCCTGGTAGAAAAATCCAGTGAATAGAGTTGGATGCAACTAAAGTGACTTAGCATGCACACATGCCAGGTAGTATGGAAATTTAATGATTTCATAGGAGGTAGATTTGATTTGGAGTAGATTGATTTGTAGAATGTTATTGGTAAAGACGTGAGCTGAAGATACAGAAGTTAGAGGACTGAAGTTTTTTGATGAGGCTCAAAAGGTAACAGTGTGGGTATAAGAGGTTATGTATTAAATAGACAGAGCTTCCCAGGTGGTGCTAGTGGTAAAGAATCTATCTGCTAACTACAATGAAATATCACCTCACACCCGTCAGAATGGCCATCCACAAATCAACAGACAATAAATGCTGGAGAGGGTGCGGAAAAAAGGGGAACACTCTTTGCATTGTTGGTGGGAGTGTAAATTGATAACAGTCTCTATGAAAGACAGTATGGAGATTTCTTAAAAAACTAAAAATAGAAGTACCATACGACCCAGCAATCCCACTCTTAGGCTTATACCCTGATGAAATCAAATACGAAAGAAACACCTGTACCCCAATGTTCATTGTAGCTCTCTGTACAATAGCTAGAACATGGAAGCAACCTAGATGCCCATCGCCAAATGAATGGATACAAAAGCTCTGGTACATGTATACAATGGAATACTACTCAGCTGTAAAAAGAAATGCAGAAGAATCAGTTCTAATGAGGTGGCTGGATCTAGAACCTATCATAAAAAGTGAAGTCAGTCAGAAAGAGAAGGACAAGTACAATATACTAACACATATATATGGAATCTAGCAGGATGGTGACGATGGCACATGCAGTGAAGCAATGGAGAGACAGACATGGACAGTGGACATATGGACATTGTGGGGAATGAACAGTGGGTGGGAGGCATAAAGGACGTAACTTGAAGGCCTGTACTATCATAAGTGAAGAAAATAGCTATAGTCATTGGTCTGTGAGAAAAGGAGATCCTGCAGGGGTGCTGTGTGACAGGATGGTGGGGATATACATAATCTGGGAACATACATATCTGTAAACAACCAAACTCTGTAAAAGTTGAAAGTAAAATAAAAGATTTTTAAATAAAGGAATAAAGGAATGCGTTAAAAAAAAAAAAAAAAAAGAATCTACCTGCTAATGCAGGAGATGTAAGAGACATGGGTTCAATCCTTTGGTTAGGAAGATCCTGTGAAGGAGTGCACGGCAGCCCATTCCAGTATTCCTGGTAGAAAAATCCAGTGAATAGAGTTGGATGCAACTAAAGTGACTTAGCATGCACACATGCCAGGTAGTATGGAAATTTAATGATTTCATAGGAGGAGTAGATTTGATTTGGAGTAGATTGATTTGTAGAATGTTATTGGAGAACTTGAATTTAAAATAGTGATGGTTTTTCAGATCAAATGAAGTAAAAATTATCTTACGATATCAAATATATCCTTATTAACGTTGTTGAAATGGCTCTGGGTGCCTTGTTTGGGTGGCAGGGAAGGCTCTGAACCAAGAAACAAAGATTCAGTTACTAGGGGTGGAGAGATAAGTGACTCTAGGGCCAATTAGTATACACAGAAAGAGTAGTAGTAGGAAGATAAGCAGGGGCCTTAAAGGCTGATGAGTTTTGTATGCTGATAGAGACACTGTGGCTTGAGTATGACATTAAAGACAGTTACCATAAAGGACAGAAACGAACTTTGTAGTATTGCAAGGCCATTAGGGAGAACAGCCAAGTTTCAATTTGCGTCAAGGATGTAGAGACAGATTTTGTGAATTGTTTAAATATGTAGAGGAATTTTACAGTGAACTATTGATTCTGTATATTTCAGAGGAAAAAGTGGTTGGAAGGAAAATTCAGAATGAATTAAGAGAAAGAAACCAAGAACTGTGTAGTATTCTAGAGCAGGAACAAAGTGTGATAACTATTTTTAATGTTTATGTGTGATACAGATTACATACTCATTTTAAGAGATTTACTGACTTCAGTTTTCAGAATAAACGTGGCTTAAGATGGTTTAAAAATTCAGTGCATGGCTCTTCAGTTATGTTTAGCTTTGATTGACCTAAAATTGACTGCATTTACTCAACAGTGGGTAAAATTCTGCAACAGAAAAAATGTTCATTATTTAGAGATAGCCTTGAGAAAGTCACTAATCATTTTTCGATTACAGTTTGCTTATCATTGATTGATACTCTGTATATCACACCTCTTATAAGAATAAATAGGCTAATTTATGTCAGTGTATTGTGATACAAAATGTTTTCGTCATACTTGATTTATGATAAAATTTGGAGCTCATCTTTCAGTGAGACAACGTAATTTTGATTCTGTATTTTGTGTTTGTATTTTGTATTTGTAGATATTGTAGTGAAATTTTAGAATATATCATGTTAAAATTTTGGTTGAAATTCTGGAGAAAGGTATAAAGAGTAGTATTCTGAGAGGTCACGTTTTGAGCCAAGGAAGACCTTGTCAGCATATATAATGTTTATTACCCCAATTAATTATGTTCTTTCAGAATGTGCATTAGAGAGTTTACCTGAATAAAATGCTGAGGTTAATTTCTAGTTGATTTCTTTTGATATCAGTATCTCTTATGGTAAGGGAGTGGTGTGAGTAAAGAAAGATGCATAGTTCAGAATAGTTACACTATTCTTTGACAGTAGTTCACGTAGAAGAGAACAATATTGAGATGTGATGAGTGTCTTTCTCATTATTTTGTTGTTTTATTACTGTTTAATTGCTGACAACTCTTTCCTTATTTCTCAAATTGTATGTTTAAACTTGGTGTTTCATGAAATACAAACATTTGAATCATTACTTTAACTTAAAAATCTGACATCATTAGAAAGTATTGGGCTAGTCAAATAGTTCTTTCAGGTGTTTGCATAAGATGATACAGAAAACCTGGAAAAACTCCTACTGTTTACTGAAATATGTAGAGGAATTTTACAGTGAACTATTGATTCTGTATATTTCAGAGGAAAAAGTGGTTGGAAGGAAAATTCAGAATGAATTAAGAGAAAGAAACCAAGAACTGTGTAGTATTCTAGAGCAGGAACAAAGTGTGATAACTATTTTTAATGTTTATGTGTGATACAGATTACATACTCATTTTAAGAGATTTACTGACTTCAGTTTTCAGAATAAACGTGGCTTAAGATGGTTTAAAAATTCAGTGCATGGCTCTTCAGTTATGTTTAGCTTTGATTGACCTAAAATTGACTGCATTTACTCAACAGTGGGTAAAATTCTGCAACAGAAAAAATGTTCATTATTTAGAGATAGCCTTGAGAAAGTCACTAATCATTTTTCGATTACAGTTTGCTTATCATTGATTGATACTCTGTATATCACACCTCTTATAAGAATAAATAGGCTAATTTATGTCAGTGTATTGTGATACAAAATGTTTTCGTCATACTTGATTTATGATAAAATTTGGAGCTCATCTTTCAGTGAGACAACGTAATTTTGATTCTGTATTTTGTGTTTGTATTTTGTATTTGTAGATATTGTAGTGAAATTTTAGAATATATCATGTTAAAATTTTGGTTGAAATTCTGGAGAAAGGTATAAAGAGTAGTATTCTGAGAGGTCACGTTTTGAGCCAAGGAAGACCTTGTCAGCATATATAATGTTTATTACCCCAATTAATTATGTTCTTTCAGAATGTGCATTAGAGAGTTTACCTGAATAAAATGCTGAGGTTAATTTCTAGTTGATTTCTTTTGATATCAGTATCTCTTATGGTAAGGGAGTGGTGTGAGTAAAGAAAGATGCATAGTTCAGAATAGTTACACTATTCTTTGACAGTAGTTCACGTAGAAGAGAACAATATTGAGATGTGATGAGTGTCTTTCTCATTATTTTGTTGTTTTATTACTGTTTAATTGCTGACAACTCTTTCCTTATTTCTCAAATTGTATGTTTAAACTTGGTGTTTCATGAAATACAAACATTTCGAATCATTACTTTAACTTAAAAATCTGACATCATTAGAAAGTATTGGGCTAGTCAAATAGTTCTTTCAGGTGTTTGCATAAGATGATACAGAAAACCTGGAAAAACTCCTACTGTTTACTGAAAAACAGATGGTCACAGTTAACTGTTATTTGAAGAACATCTGTTTAATGTGAAGAAAACTCCCTTAGCTTTCCTTAAAGTATATACAGCTTTCTTCCAGTCAAGTTTAATGCATGAACTTCTTTCATACCAGATACTAGCTGCAAACTGTAGATATGCTTATGTTCGTCCCAACTCCTCCTTCCTCCCTCCTCCCCCTGAAAAACCTTAAGATTAACTATTTTGAGTATCAGTGGCTATGACAAGGACTTTCTGTATCCACCATACCACCTTCCACAGTAAGATGCATATATTTAGCATTTACTAAATAGTTGAAAAATAATCACCTCACACCAGTCAGAATGACTGTCCTGAGAAAGTCTACCAATAGCAAGTGGTAGAGAATTTGGAGAAGAGAAACTGTTGTACACTGTTAGGCAGAATGTAGATTGGTGCACCCTGTGAGAAACAGTATGGAATTTCTTTTAAAAAAAAAAAAAAAACAACTAAAAATAGAACTACTATATGGTCCAAAAATTCTAGTTTTGGGTATATACCTGGAAAAAATGAAAACAGTAATTTGAAAAGATGCATGCCCCTTATTGTTCTCAGCAGCAGTGTTAACAATAGCCAATATGGATGGACCGAGAGAATATTATGCTAGTGAAATAAATCAGACAAAGAAAGATAATACTGTATTATATCAGGTAGATGTGGAATATAAACAATAATAGAAATGAATGTGTATATAAAACAAATAGACTCAAATATAGAAAACAAACTAGTGCTTACCAGGTAGGGAAGGGAAAGGTGAGACTATGGGATTAAGACATACAAACTGCTGTTCACAAAATAGATAAGAAGGGTATATTGTACACACAAGGAATTATAGCCTTTATCTCTTATGGTAAGGGAGTGGTGTGATAAAAAGTGTCTTTCTTCATTAAAAAATTTTTTTGGGGTTTTTTTTAAAACTGTTTAATTGCTGACAACTCTTTCCTTATTTCTCAAATTGTATGTTTAAACTTGGTGTTTCATGAAATACAAACATTTGAATCATTACTTTAACTTAAAAATCTGACATCATTAGAAAGTATTGGGCTAGTCAAATAGTTCTTTCAGGTGTTTGCATAAGATGATACAGAAAACCTGGAAAAACTCCTACTGTTTACTGAAAAACAGATGGTCACAGTTAACTGTTATTTGAAGAACATCTGTTTAATGTGAAGAAAACTCCCTTAGCTTTCCTTAAAGTATATACAGCTTTCTTCCAGTCAAGTTTAATGCATGAACTTCTTTCATACCAGATACTAGCTGCAAACTGTAGATATGCTTATGTTCGTCCCAACTCCTCCTTCCTCCCTCCTCCCCCTGAAAAACCTTAAGATTAACTATTTTGAGTATCAGTGGCTATGACAAGGACTTTCTGTATCCACCATACCACCTTCCACAGTAAGATGCATATATTTAGCATTTACTAAATAGTTGAAAAATAATCACCTCACACCAGTCAGAATGACTGTCCTGAGAAAGTCTACCAATAGCAAGTGGTAGAGAATTTGGAGAAGAGAAACTGTTGTACACTGTTAGGCAGAATGTAGATTGGTGCACCCTGTGAGAAACAGTATGGAATTTCTTTTAAAAAAAAAAAAAAAACAACTAAAAATAGAACTACTATATGGTCCAAAAATTCTAGTTTTGGGTATATACCTGGAAAAAATGAAAACAGTAATTTGAAAAGATGCATGCCCCTTATTGTTCTCAGCAGCAGTGTTAACAATAGCCAATATGGATGGACCGAGAGAATATTATGCTAGTGAAATAAATCAGACAAAGAAAGATAATACTGTATTATATCAGGTAGATGTGGAATATAAACAATAATAGAAATGAATGTGTATATAAAACAAATAGACTCAAATATAGAAAACAAACTAGTGCTTACCAGGTAGGGAAGGGAAAGGTGAGACTATGGGATTAAGACATACAAACTGCTGTTCACAAAATAGATAAGAAGGGTATATTGTACACACAAGGAATTATAGCCTTTATCTTGTAATTGCAACTTTTAATGAAGACATTTGTAAAATTTCTGAATCTCTATGCTGTATACTTGAAACTAATGTAATATTATATATCAGCTACATTTCAATAAAAATGTTTAAATACTACGAATGAATCTATATACAAAACAGAAACAGACTTACGGGCATAGAAAACAAATTTATAGTTACCCCCAAATTAGAGAAGTAGTAGGAACAGATTAGGAGGATGGGCCTAACAAGTGCAAACTAGTATACACTAAGCATGTATACAGCAAAAATTTACTGTATAACACAGGGAATTTTATGAGCTATCTTCCGATAGCTATAATGGAATATAACTGGAAAAGGAAAAGCTTTATCAGTATGCTATATACCTGAAACTAATAAGTATTTTTTCTAAAATATTTATTGTTTATTAATATTTTCTTTGAAAGTTTTAAAATTCATTTATGTATATAACTCAACAACCGTTCAAAATCTTTTTCTTTTTTTTTTAAACTTTTATTTTGCTTTTAACTTTTACAGAGTTTTGTATGTTCTCAGATTAGTCATGCATATGGGATTAGGGATTGATTTTGAAATGGCTAAAGTGCTTGAGAAGAACAAAGTACACTTAAGTGGTCAAGAAAATTATAAACATAAAGAGTAATAAGGGACACTGTCAACCAGTCACTCAGTCGTGTTCAATGCTTTGAGTCCCCATGATCAAGCCATGGATTTCTCCAGGCAAGAATACTGAAGTGGGTAGCCCTTCCCTTCGCCAGGAGATCTTCCCGACCCAGGAATCGAACCAGGGTCTCCTGCATTGCAGGTGGATTTTTTTTACCAGCTAAGCCCCTGCCAGTTAGTAGACTGTATGGCAAAACTCCAGAAAATATTAGTGTGGATGATTGGCTCAACAACTGGCAAATGGATCAACTGAACATAAACAGACCTCAATATATATAATACTTTGTTCAATACTGTATCCTACCTCTTTGTTTCTCTTCATAGTTCATACTTTATTAACAACCTGAAAAAAACGCAGAAGTTTATCTCCTGTAATACACCAAAGTCTAAATGTAGTAGGGGATTTTTCTAGTGATCCATTGGCTAGAATCTGCCTGTGAGTGCAGGGAACACTGGTTTGATCCTTGGTCCGGTAAGATTCCAAATACTGCAGGGCAGCTAAGCCTGTGTGCCACTACTACTGAGCCTGTGTGCTCTGGAACCCATGTTCCACAACAAGAGAACCCACCACCACAAGAAGCCTGTACAGAGCAATGAAGACCTAATGCAGCCAAAAATAAAAAAATAATAATTTTCTAAAATTTAGAGAATTAAATATGCACAATGATATCCTAAAACAATTGGGAAAACTTTATATGAAAAATAATTGGATTGAGACTTATAAAAGCAGACTTAAAATGTTTTACTGTTTAAGTATCTTTAGTATTTAACCTTTTACCATTATATAATATCTATTTTCTGCTCAGTGTTTCTAGTCTTTTTTTGTTTGTTTCTAATCTTAAATGCCAGTTTAATGTTTGTATTACCACTTCAGCATATCTGCTTTTGTTTGTTCACCTAGAATTTCTAATCCATATCTCTAATTTCTTCCTTTTATAAGCCAATTTTTTAAATGTATGTACATGATTTTTTAGAAAAATCCAAGATAACAGTGACTAGAATTGCAATTGGTCATGTCTTTAGCTACTAACTGCCAGTCCTGTTCCTCAGAATAGTATGTTTACTTCTTTTAGCATTCTCTAGATATTTATTCTACATAATTATTCACTGTTGTTTTTGACAGCATTTTAATAATTGAATATGATAAATAAAAGGTATTAAGTATAAACAAACCTTAGAAAGATATATGTGAAGTAGAGGGCAGTTACCGAAAAACATAAAGGGTCCCATGGCCATCTAAGTTAAGTATTTGGGTATTCAGTGGTTGGGTTATGTCATCAAAAGAATGAACTAGTGTGTGCTTTTGGAATGTAAAAATGATCAAGATACACATGGGCTGCTTTGACAGTAGACTCAAATGTTGCCCTTGATGGCCCCTACCTCCTGTTATTCATGTTCTTGATCCATCCCATTGCCTGTGCTGAGACCTGTGACTTGCTTCTAATCACGACTTATAACCAAGGTGATGAGAGGACAATTCTCTGATAACATTGTGATAGACGTTGTCTTGCTAGGAGATTTGCTCTAAGGATTCTGATTGTTAGAATCTGCCTGTGAGTGCAGGGAACACTGGTTTGATCCTTGGTCCGGTAAGATTCCAAATACTGCAGGGCAGCTAAGCCTGTGTGCCACTACTACTGAGCCTGTGTGCTCTGGAACCCATGTTCCACAACAAGAGAACCCACCACCACAAGAAGCCTGTACAGAGCAATGAAGACCTAATGCAGCCAAAAATAAAAAAATAATAATTTTCTAAAATTTAGAGAATTAAATATGCACAATGATATCCTAAAACAATTGGGAAAACTTTATATGAAAAATAATTGGATTGAGACTTATAAAAGCAGACTTAAAATGTTTTACTGTTTAAGTATCTTTAGTATTTAACCTTTTACCATTATATAATATCTATTTTCTGCTCAGTGTTTCTAGTCTTTTTTTGTTTGTTTCTAATCTTAAATGCCAGTTTAATGTTTGTATTACCACTTCAGCATATCTGCTTTTGTTTGTTCACCTAGAATTTCTAATCCATATCTCTAATTTCTTCCTTTTATAAGCCAATTTTTTAAATGTATGTACATGATTTTTTAGAAAAATCCAAGATAACAGTGACTAGAATTGCAATTGGTCATGTCTTTAGCTACTAACTGCCAGTCCTGTTCCTCAGAATAGTATGTTTACTTCTTTTAGCATTCTCTAGATATTTATTCTACATAATTATTCACTGTTGTTTTTGACAGCATTTTAATAATTGAATATGATAAATAAAAGGTATTAAGTATAAACAAACCTTAGAAAGATATATGTGAAGTAGAGGGCAGTTACCGAAAAACATAAAGGGTCCCATGGCCATCTAAGTTAAGTATTTGGGTATTCAGTGGTTGGGTTATGTCATCAAAAGAATGAACTAGTGTGTGCTTTTTGGAATGTAAAAATGATCAAGATACACATGGGCTGCTTTGACAGTAGACTCAAATGTTGCCCTTGATGGCCCCTACCTCCTGGTATTCATGTTCTTGATCCATCCCATTGCCTGTGCTGAGACCTGTGACTTGCTTCTAATCACGAATTATAACCAAGGTGATGAGAGGACAATTCTCTGATAACATTGTGTGATACAGGACGTTGTCTTGCTAGGAGATTTGCTCTAAGGATTCTGATTGTTAGATTGACAAAGTGATTGATCATGTTGAGGAAGTCCATGTGGTAAGGAGCTGTGGGTAACTTTTTGGCCCTGAAATTTGTGTCCAGCCAATAGCCAGAAGGTTAAAGCCTTCAAATCTTCAACCAACTACAAGGAAATAAATGGTCCCAACATAAGTGAGCCTAGTAGTATATTCTTTCCCATTTTTACCCCCAAATGAGAATGTAGCATAGCAAATGCCTTGATTACCTGTGAAATCCTATGTAGAAGATTCAGGTAAGTTGTATGTAGAGTCCTGATTATCAAAGATTGTGAAATGTAGATAACCAAGACACTTTATGACAAAGCTCAGAAAAATTAACATAGTTCTGAGGTAGCACTGTGAAAATTATACTTTCCAGTCTGTTCCAGATTAAAGTAACTTACTTTGACTGGTCCTTGTAAACAGGGAAAAAAGACATTAGCCAGCAAAGTCGCAGGATACAAAGTCAACACACAGAAATCACTGGCATTCCTATACACAAACAATGAAAAATCAGAAAATGAAATCAAAGAGGCAGTCCCCTTCACCATTGCAACCAAAAGAATCCAATATCTAGGAATAAACCTACCCAAAGAAACAAGAGAACTGTACACAGAAAATTACAAGACACTCATGAAAGAAATTAAAGAAGACTTAAACAGATGGAGAGATATTCCATGTTCCTGGGTCGGAAGAATCAATATTGTGAAAATGACCATACTACCAAATATCATCTACAGATTCAATGCAATACCTATTCAACTTCCATTGACATTTTTCACAGAACTAGACCAAAGGATCACACAGTTCATATGGAAACACAAAAGACCTCGAATAGCCAAAGCAATCCTGAGAAAGAAAACAAGATACACATGGGCTGTTGACATGGCTCAAGACTCAAATGTTGCCCTTGATGGCCCCTACCTCCTGGTATTCATGTTCTTGATCCATCCCATTGCCTGTGCTGAGACCTGTGACTTGCTTCTAATCACGAATTATAACCAAGGTGATGAGAGGACAATTCTCTGATAACATTGTGTGATACAGGACGTTGTCTTGCTAGGAGATTTGCTCTAAGGATTCTGATTGTTAGATTGACAAAGTGATTGATCATGTTGAGGAAGTCCATGTGGTAAGGAGCTGTGGGTAACTTTTTGGCCCTGAAATTTGTGTCCAGCCAATAGCCAGAAGGTTAAAGCCTTCAAATCTTCAACCAACTACAAGGAAATAAATGGTCCCAACATAAGTGAGCCTAGTAGTATATTCTTTCCCATTTTACCCCAAATGAGAATGTAGCATAGCAAATGCCTTGATTACCTGTGAAATCCTATGTAGAAGATTCAGGTAAGTTGTATGTAGAGTCCTGATTATCAAAGATTGTGAAATGTAGATAACCAAGACACTTTATGACAAAGCTCAGAAAAATTAACATAGTTCTGAGGTAGCACTGTGAAAATTATACTTTCCAGTCTGTTCCAGATTAAAGTAACTTACTTTGACTGGTCCTTGTAAACAGGGAAAAAAGACATTAGCCAGCAAAGTCGCAGGATACAAAGTCAACACACAGAAATCACTGGCATTCCTATACACAAACAATGAAAAATCAGAAAATGAAATCAAAGAGGCAGTCCCCTTCACCATTGCAACCAAAAGAATCCAATATCTAGGAATAAACCTACCCAAAGAAACAAGAGAACTGTACACAGAAAATTACAAGACACTCATGAAAGAAATTAAAGAAGACTTAAACAGATGGAGAGATATTCCATGTTCCTGGGTCGGAAGAATCAATATTGTGAAAATGACCATACTACCAAATATCATCTACAGATTCAATGCAATACCTATTCAACTTCCATTGACATTTTTCACAGAACTAGACCAAAGGATCACACAGTTCATATGGAAACACAAAAGACCTCGAATAGCCAAAGCAATCCTGAGAAAGAAAAACGGAGCTGGAGGGATCAGCCTCCCTAACTTCAGACTCTACTACAAAGCAACAGTCCTCAAGACAGTATGGTACTGGCATAAAAACAGAACTATAGACCAATGGAACAAGATCAAGAACCCAGAGATAAACCCACGCACCTATGGGTACCTTATTTTTGATAAAGGAGGAGAAACTATAAAATGGGACAAAGACAGCCTCTTCAACAAGTGGTGCTGGGAGAATTGGACAGCTACATGCAAAAAAATGAAATTGAAACATTCCCTGACACCATACACTAAGATCAACTCAAAATGGATTAAAGACCTAAATGTAAGACCAGAAACCATCAAACTCTTAGAGGAGAATATAGGCAAAACCCTCAAGGACATCAATCAAAGCACAATCTTCTCTGACCCACCAACTAAAATAGCAGAACTGAAAAGAAAAATAAACATATGGGACTTCATGAAACTTAAAAGCTTTTGTACAGCTAAAGAAATTACAAAAAAGCTCAACAGACACCCCACAGAGTGGGAGAAAATCATAGCAAATGAAACAACAGACAAAGAATTAATCTCCAAAATCTACAAGCAACTCAGACAACTCAGCACAGGGAAAACGAACAACCCAATCAAAAAATGGGAAAAAGACCTAAAGAGACGCCTCTCCAAAGAGGACATACAGATGGCCCAAAAGCACATGAAACGATGCTCAACCTTGCTTATTATTAGAGAAATGCAAATTAAAACTACAATGAGATATCACCTCACACCCGTCAGAATGGCCATCTTCAAAAAATCTGCAGACAATAAATGCTGGAGAGGGTGCGGAGAAAAGGGAACCCTCTTGCATTGCTGGTGGGAATGTAAATTGATACAGCCTCTATGGAAGACAGTCTGGAGATTTCTTAAAAAACTAAAAATAGAAGCACCCTATGACCCAGCAATCCCACTATTAGGCTTATATCCTGATGAAATCAAAACGGAAAGAAGCACCTGTACCCCAATGTTCATTGCAGCTCTCTATACAATAGCCAAAACATGGAAGCAACCTAGATGTCCATCGACGAATGAATGGATGCAGAAGCTCTGGTACATATATACAATGGAATACTACTCAGCTGTTAAAAGAAATGCAGAAGACTCAATCCTAATGAAGTGGCTGGCTCTAGAACCTATCATAAAAAGTGAAGTAAGTCAAAAAGAGAAAGACAAATACAGTATACTAACACACATATATGGAATCTAGTAGGACGGTCTTGATATCACACACAGGGAACTCATGAAAAAAAAAAAGACAGAGCATAGACATAGGGACATCGTGGCGAAGAAATAGGGAGGGGGAAGCATGGAGGAAGTAACAAGGAAACCTATAGTGTTATGTGTGGAAAAGATAGCTAATGTCACAGTGCTAAGGGAATAGGAGTGCTTACAATGGCTTGGGGCAAAGGTCTGGAGGGGTGGGATGGGGGGATCTGGGTGGGTGGGGACCATGGATATGCATATGACTGATCTGGGAACATACATGTATGCGAACAACAAAACTCTGTAAAACCTTTAAAATAAAGAATAAAAAAAAAAAAAAAAGACATTAGCCAGGTTGTGTGTGTGCTCAATTGTGTCCACCTTTTTGTGACCACATGGATGTGGCTTGCCAGGCTCTTCTGCCCAAGGCATTTCCTGGCAGGAATACTGGATTGGGTTGCCATTTCCTCCTCCAGGAGATCTCTCTGTCCTGGGTATCGAACCTGTGTCTCCTGCATTGGCAAGCCACATTTTTACCATTGAGCCATGTGGGTAGCCCATTAGGTTAGTCGCTGCTTATCAGTTGTCAGGGTGTTCAGGTGCCATGACAGTCACCACCTGATTAAGTTTATGATGAACCATAGTTATTCTCTTGGATCCATTTGTCTTCAGTGTTGGACAGTCTGATGAGTTCAATAGAGATAAGATAGATTTCTTCAACTCTTTCTCTTTGAAGTCTTTGATTAAATTCTGTAATGCTCCCAGGACTGTAGTATTGCTTCTAGTTTATTATCTTGGTAAGGAAAGGAAGTTGCATGAACTTTTATTTAGACATTCCTATCCTAATGCCTCTTATTCCATGGGTCAGGAAGTTAATGTGGGTTTTTCCCAGTAGCCAAGTGTGGCTTTTCAAGTAGATATTCAGGAGCTAAGGAGATAATCAAAGGATGAGTTCCTGGACCATTTGAGCTCATTCTTCGACTGGAGTTAACAGCTCTATGTATCACCTGACCCATGTATCAATCCTAATGAAGTGGCTGGCTCTAGAACCTATCATAAAAAGTGAAGTAAGTCAAAAAGAGAAAGACAAATACAGTATACTAACACACATATATGGAATCTAGTAGGACGGTCTTGATATCACACACAGGGAACTCATGAAAAAAAAAAAGACAGAGCATAGACATAGGGACATCGTGGCGAAGAAATAGGGAGGGGGAAGCATGGAGGAAGTAACAAGGAAACCTATAGTGTTATGTGTGGAAAAGATAGCTAATGTCACAGTGCTAAGGGAATAGGAGTGCTTACAATGGCTTGGGGCAAAGGTCTGGAGGGGTGGGATGGGGGGATCTGGGTGGGTGGGGACCATGGATATGCATATGACTGATCTGGGAACATACATGTATGCGAACAACAAAACTCTGTAAAACCTTTAAAATAAAGAATAAAAAAAAAAAAAAAAGACATTAGCCAGGTTGTGTGTGTGCTCAATTGTGTCCACCTTTTTGTGACCACATGGATGTGGCTTGCCAGGCTCTTCTGCCCAAGGCATTTCCTGGCAGGAATACTGGATTGGGTTGCCATTTCCTCCTCCAGGAGATCTCTCTGTCCTGGGTATCGAACCTGTGTCTCCTGCATTGGCAAGCCACATTTTTACCATTGAGCCATGTGGGTAGCCCATTAGGTTAGTCGCTGCTTATCAGTTGTCAGGGTGTTCAGGTGCCATGACAGTCACCACCTGATTAAGTTTATGATGAACCATAGTTATTCTCTTGGATCCATTTGTCTTCAGTGTTGGACAGTCTGATGAGTTCAATAGAGATAAGATAGATTTCTTCAACTCTTTCTCTTTGAAGTCTTTGATTAAATTCTGTAATGCTCCCAGGACTGTAGTATTGCTTCTAGTTTATTATCTTGGTAAGGAAAGGAAGTTGCATGAACTTTTATTTAGACATTCCTATCCTAATGCCTCTTATTCCATGGGTCAGGAAGTTAATGTGGGTTTTTTTCCCAGTAGCCAAGTGTGGCTTTTTCAAGTAGATATTCAGGAGCTAAGGAGATAATCAAAGGATGAGTTCCTGGACCATTTGAGCTCATTCTTCGACTGGAGTTAACAGCTCTATGTATCACCTGACCCATGTATCATGTATTACCATAAGCGTCTTATTTAAGTTGTGAACCACAGAGCAATTAAGGACAGTTTAGATACAGTGTTTATTAATAACAGTGACTATTTCCTTTTTACAGTATATAATACCTCTAATTAATGGCTATAAGTCTCCGGTGAAGGATAAGAGGAAGGTGTGTGGTGTGACTTAGCAGTAGTTGTTCAGGGTTCATTTTCAAGGGACCTGGTTTCCACTTTATTCAGCCGACTTTACATCTGTGAGCTATCCCAAATGTGGCAACTGGTGAGAAGGCTCTAACTCTCCGCTGTGTGTTGGTGACACACACTTCTGGCTACCGGACCTAGCTTTTCCTGTTACATAAATTTAAATTAAGCATGTGCTGCTCGCCTCTTTCGTTCCTAGGGGCACTATAAACATCTAGCTGCTGCCAAATCATTCTGATGGTGGGTACATCACTGCTGCCCTTTCCAGGTAATGGGCCCGCCTTGTCTTTGATGCTTTATATAGCCACTTGGGCTCTTACCTTGGCACTCATCATTTCCACTGAAGCCTGGAAGCTCTTCTTGACCACAACCCACATATTCATACCAGGCTTACAAAGGAGGATAATCACAGACCTTTGTAAGGATGGTAAATGTAGTTCTTCACGAACTGCTTTCTAGTTTCTGTTCTGTTACATAGTTGAGGGATGCCAGTATGCAATTCTCATATGATCAATCCAATTCAACTCCCTAAAATGGTATTTTCTTTCCTCCTTCCATCCATATCAGTGCCAAAAAGCTCTGATATCTTGATCTTTAAATCCAGCTTCTAGTGCTGTAACTAGATAATTAATAATGATAGTATTGCTTCTAGTTTATTATCTTGGTAAGGAAAGGAAGTTGCATGAACTTTTATTTAGACATTCCTATCCTAATGCCTCTTATTCCATGGGTCAGGAAGTTAATGTGGGTTTTTCCCAGTAGCCAAGTGTGGCTTTTCAAGTAGATATTCAGGAGCTAAGGAGATAATCAAAGGATGAGTTCCTGGACCATTTGAGCTCATTCTTCGACTGGAGTTAACAGCTCTATGTATCACCTGACCCATGTATCATGTATTACCATAAGCGTCTTATTTAAGTTGTGAACCACAGAGCAATTAAGGACAGTTTAGATACAGTGTTTATTAATAACAGTGACTATTTCCTTTTTACAGTATATAATACCTCTAATTAATGGCTATAAGTCTCCGGTGAAGGATAAGAGGAAGGTGTGTGGTGTGACTTAGCAGTAGTTGTTCAGGGTTCATTTTCAAGGGACCTGGTTTCCACTTTATTCAGCCGACTTTACATCTGTGAGCTATCCCAAATGTGGCAACTGGTGAGAAGGCTCTAACTCTCCGCTGTGTGTTGGTGACACACACTTCTGGCTACCGGACCTAGCTTTTCCTGTTACATAAATTTAAATTAAGCATGTGCTGCTCGCCTCTTTCGTTCCTAGGGGCACTATAAACATCTAGCTGCTGCCAAATCATTCTGATGGTGGGTACATCACTGCTGCCCTTTCCAGGTAATGGGCCCGCCTTGTCTTTGATGCTTTATATAGCCACTTGGGCTCTTACCTTGGCACTCATCATTTCCACTGAAGCCTGGAAGCTCTTCTTGACCACAACCCACATATTCATACCAGGCTTACAAAGGAGGATAATCACAGACCTTTGTAAGGATGGTAAATGTAGTTCTTCACGAACTGCTTTCTAGTTTCTGTTCTGTTACATAGTTGAGGGATGCCAGTATGCAATTCTCATATGATCAATCCAATTCAACTCCCTAAAATGGTATTTTCTTTCCTCCTTCCATCCATATCAGTGCCAAAAAGCTCTGATATCTTGATCTTTAAATCCAGCTTCTAGTGCTGTAACTAGATAATTAATAATGATAGTAGTTTTCAGTTACATGAGCTAATGTACCAAATCTGCTATCTCTATTAAAAAAAAAAAGTGCACCCATGTTATTAATTTGTCCTGATGTGGTATTACATTTTAGCCTCTTTGGTCAAATACCTCAGGAATCCACTGCACACGTCGTTCTCTAGTTATTTCTGGGTATGTAAGCTATTTTCTCTTGGGTCATTGTATGTACCTGTCCACCTGGAACGTGCTGAGATTTGACCCTAGTTATGGATCTAATGGCCAGAGGATTTGGCTGTGGTGGATCTTTAGGAGAATGAGCATACCTCTTCAAGTCATTTTTCTACATGAGATTATCAGATTTTCAAGCCAAAGAAGGCTAGTCTTCTTAGACACTGGAAAATGAGAGATTTCCACCTGTATGGGAGGCTCCTAGTTACAAGTGTAGCACTAGGGGAGTAGGGAAGGGGTCAGAATTGTTAGTTTCACCCGAGACCAACTGGGGCTTCCCAGGGGCTCAGTGTTAAAAGAATCTGCCTGCTAATGTAGAAGAGATTAGAGGTGCTGGTTTGATCCCTGGGCCAGGGAAGGTCCCCTGGAGGAGGGCATGACAACCCACTGCAGTATTCTTGACTGGAGAATCCCATGGACAGAGGAACTTGGAAGGCTACAGTCCATAGAGTCACAAAGAGTCGTACACAGCTGAAGCAGCTTAGCACAAAACCAACTAGATGTTCCATTCAAATTTCAGGATCTTAGTCTTTGCCTATCAGGGTTTTAATTTTCAAATGAGAAAGTTGATGAGACTGAATTTAACTGTTTTGGTAACTCAGAAACCTACACAATTAAAGTATTAGCTTGACTGTCAGCACTATTAGCTCCGTACATACTAAGAAGAAGAGATTCTTCTGGAGGAATCATGAAAGTCCTCTAGTCCTCACAATGTGACTTAAGCTGAGAGTTAATGGACTTTTTCATTTTCTGTGTGCTAGTTGTCATCATTATTGCCATAATGGCACATATCTTGTGCTATTCTAAGTCACTTCAGTCGAGTCAGACTCTTTGTGACCCAATGGACTGTAGGCGACCAGGCTCCTCTGTCCATGGGATTCTCCAGGCAAGAATACTAGAGTGGGCTGCCATGCCCTCCTCCAGGGAGAGCTTCCCAACCTGAGTGTCCTGCATTGTAGGCAAATTTCTCACCACTGAGCCATCAGGGAAACCATATATCATACATACATACATACATACATATATACACACATACACACACACACACATATATTTGAGACCTTACGGACTGTAGCTCACCATACTGCAGAGAAGCTCGCCAGGCTTCTCAGTCCATGGGATTCTCCAGGCAATATTACTTCATCCCATTTCCTTGGCAAAGAGCTCAGCCCTGTGCTTAATCCCAAGGGCATGACCAAACCAGTCTGTAAGTCTCGTCCTTACTGGTTTGTCATTTGCAGTCACTCCCAGGACTAATTCTCTACTAATCTGGATTCAATTAGGAGTTGGAAACTACAGAGTAATTTGAATTGGTAGCACTGGGGTGGGGGCAGAATTGTTAGTTTCACCCGAGACCAACTGGGGCTTCCCAGGGCTCAGTGTTAAAAGAATCTGCCTGCTAATGTAGAAGAGATTAGAGGTGCTGGTTTGATCCCTGGGCCAGGGAAGGTCCCTGGAGGAGGGCATGACAACCCACTGCAGTATTCTTGACTGGAGAATCCCATGGACAGAGGAACTTGGAAGGCTACAGTCCATAGAGTCACAAAGAGTCGTACACAGCTGAAGCAGCTTAGCACAAAACCAACTAGATGTTCCATTCAAATTTCAGGATCTTAGTCTTTGCCTATCAGGGTTTTAATTTTCAAATGAGAAAGTTGATGAGACTGAATTTAACTGTTTTGGTAACTCAGAAACCTACACAATTAAAGTATTAGCTTGACTGTCAGCACTATTAGCTCCGTACATACTAAGAAGAAGAGATTCTTCTGGAGGAATCATGAAAGTCCTCTAGTCCTCACAATGTGACTTAAGCTGAGAGTTAATGGACTTTTTCATTTTCTGTGTGCTAGTTGTCATCATTATTGCCATAATGGCACATATCTTGTGCTATTCTAAGTCACTTCAGTCGAGTCAGACTCTTTGTGACCCAATGGACTGTAGGCGACCAGGCTCCTCTGTCCATGGGATTCTCCAGGCAAGAATACTAGAGTGGGCTGCCATGCCCTCCTCCAGGGAGAGCTTCCCAACCTGAGTGTCCTGCATTGTAGGCAAATTTCTCACCACTGAGCCATCAGGGAAACCATATATCATACATACATACATACATACATATATACACACATACACACACACACATATATTTGAGACCTTACGGACTGTAGCTCACCATACTGCAGAGAAGCTCGCCAGGCTTCTCAGTCCATGGGATTCTCCAGGCAATATTACTTCATCCCATTTCCTTGGCAAAGAGCTCAGCCCTGTGCTTAATCCCAAGGGCATGACCAAACCAGTCTGTAAGTCTCGTCCTTACTGGTTTGTCATTTGCAGTCACTCCCAGGACTAATTCTCTACTAATCTGGATTCAATTAGGAGTTGGAAACTACAGAGTAATTTGAATTGGTAAAATGTGTTACGCTTAATTGCTAAACTGTGATAGAAGAGTAACTATAAAGATGTAAAGGTAACAGTAAATCTTACAGAACTGAAGGAGATTTCTCAAGGAAAGACAGCCTTGGAAGAGGGTTCTCTGGGTGGGAGTTAAGACCTTATTAGAGAAAGTTACAGCCTGTTAAATAACAGAGGAGTTCACTGGATTGCCTTAATCAGAGCTGGGTCATAGTTCTGGGCAACAGTAAATAGTGCTCTGGAGTACAGTTGTATTAAGCATAGTGGACTGTTGTACGTGAAAGATGGGGCACTGCTGCCAGCTTGAGGCCTGAAGCATGCCAGTTGTCTGTATCAGTTGGGCTGCATCAGAAGGGTAACTACTAATTCCAGGCTGGTGTACAAGTTTGCCAAAGGACTGCACACTTGTCATGAGCCTGGGACAAACACCACTTGATTTCCTTTTATACAATTACTGCTATTGGACTATGCAGCAAGAGCAAGAAAAACTAGACTCTGACATTTGAAAAGGAAGAGAGGCCCCTTTCCTCCCACAGTGTTCTTCAGAGCCCTATGCTAATAAAGGTTAGATAGTGCTTACTGTGAAAGAGAAGTCTTCATTATTATAGAGCAGATAACTGATGGGTAACTTTGGAGCTGAGACACAAGTAAACTGGTAACTTATGAAGATTTTCTTAAATGTCTGGTGTTGGCAGCTATTTGCTTTCTTAAGAGAGGCAGAATGGATGCTCTGTGTAGAAGTGGTGTTTGTATAGGTTTTCTGATACCAGATTGTATATTGACTTTACCCTTTTCCTCATGAATTCCATTTCTGAATTTTTGTTTTGTGTTGAGATTTTTTTCCCCATTGAACTTGGAGGATGTTAAATTCATTCTTTATAGTGATTATTCATAAATTGGTCCAATGAATATAAATTTGATAGTTTTTGTTGAACTTCCAAAAAGTGTTTTTAGGTTTTAAGTTTCCCATCTGTTTCATATATATATATATATATATGATTTTTTTTTTCGTTCTAGATTTCTGAGTCTTTTAGACATGTTATTTTGCTTTGACTTCTTAAGGCTCTTTTCATTTTGAGTAGTCAAATCCAATCATTGGGATCCCTGCATTGGCAGAAATTCATGTAGAGTGGGTGTTGCCATGGTCTCCATCCCTTTGAGTATCACGCTAACAGATTGTTAGTTGGATAGTCTTTTCCCAGCTTTAGGAGTAGGAGGCAACTCACCTTAAAGTTAGTGAACTCTTCTGCAGTTCTCTGAGGCCAAGAATATAAAACATTCCATTAAAAGAACTGATATTAATAAGTATCATTTTAATGTTATTCATACCATTTTACTTAGATACCACTATTATAGTACTCAGCTTCAGACCTAGTTAGGTTATCACGTTAAATTGAAAAGTATACTTGTTGCAAGTAGTTTCTATTTCAAAAGCTGAATAATGCAAAATAAAACAAGATTAGTGTCAAGTAAAATTATGATGGAAATTTATTTTTCTGAAAAATGACATTGAAATGATATTACAGTATGTGATTTCACTCCTAACTTAGGAATAAAATCTGCCCTGTCACACAAAGTGCCCAACACCATTTACCTGAGCTTAAGAACAAATTTCTCTAAGTATAGGCAATAATATAGTTGTGTAAAAGGACAGTGATGAAATGATCAGATTGGCCAGAAAATGCAGTTAGTTAAAACACAAAACCCAACGAGAAAAACAGCCCTTAGAGAACTCTGAAAAACCAAGAACATTTCAGCTTATATCAGGGTAAAATAACTGAATATGTTTGTTGAGTAGTTTGAGACAGAATGGATGCTCTGTGTAGAAGTGGTGTTTGTATAGGTTTTCTGATACCAGATTGTATATTGACTTTACCCTTTTCCTCATGAATTCCATTTCTGAATTTTTGTTTTGTGTTGAGATTTTTTTCCCCATTGAACTTGGAGGATGTTAAATTCATTCTTTATAGTGATTATTCATAAATTGGTCCAATGAATATAAATTTGATAGTTTTTGTTGAACTTCCAAAAAGTGTTTTTAGGTTTTAAGTTTCCCATCTGTTTCATATATATATATATATATATGATTTTTTTTTTCGTTCTAGATTTCTGAGTCTTTTAGACATGTTATTTTGCTTTGACTTCTTAAGGCTCTTTTCATTTTGAGTAGTCAAATCCAATCATTGGGATCCCTGCATTGGCAGAAATTCATGTAGAGTGGGTGTTGCCATGGTCTCCATCCCTTTGAGTATCACGCTAACAGATTGTTAGTTGGATAGTCTTTTCCCAGCTTTAGGAGTAGGAGGCAACTCACCTTAAAGTTAGTGAACTCTTCTGCAGTTCTCTGAGGCCAAGAATATAAAAACATTCCATTAAAAGAACTGATATTAATAAGTATCATTTTAATGTTATTCATACCATTTTACTTAGATACCACTATTATAGTACTCAGCTTCAGACCTAGTTAGGTTATCACGTTAAATTGAAAAGTATACTTGTTGCAAGTAGTTTCTATTTCAAAAGCTGAATAATGCAAAATAAAACAAGATTAGTGTCAAGTAAAATTATGATGGAAATTTATTTTTCTGAAAAATGACATTGAAATGATATTACAGTATGTGATTTCACTCCTAACTTAGGAATAAAATCTGCCCTGTCACACAAAGTGCCCAACACCATTTACCTGAGCTTAAGAACAAATTTCTCTAAGTATAGGCAATAATATAGTTGTGTAAAAGGACAGTGATGAAATGATCAGATTGGCCAGAAAATGCAGTTAGTTAAAACACAAAACCCAACGAGAAAAACAGCCCTTAGAGAACTCTGAAAAACCAAGAACATTTCAGCTTATATCAGGGTAAAATAACTGTCTAGTTTTCATAGAATAATAAAAAGCTCTTTTTAGTCTACTTATGTAGTATTTATTTTTTGTTTGCATTCATAGAAAATATGTATATGGTATTACTAATACCTATATTGATAAAAATCATCTAAATATTAATTTTTTATGTAATGATTTTTAGTTGGGAAGAGGTAGGACCCTTTATTCATTTAAGATTCCTAATTAAAGTCTTCAGTTTATGAAGTAACTATATTGCCATCTGTATCTCTGAAGTAAATGAATCTACTCTTAAGCCACAGTATAGAATACTCATTCTCTGTGACCTAGTCTGCTTACCCAAGGTCCCATTGAGTGGCTTGCCACAGAAGTATATTTATCTAATAGAATTTGAAGAATGTGCATTCAGTGTACAGTGAAGGTATCCATGTTTAATTGATTATCTTTTAAGTTTACTTTGTAAGAAGCTTAGAGGCAGATTTAAAACTCATTTTTAACTATGATATCGATTATTCTGTTGCATATTGTTTCTGTTTCTTGTTCTTATCATTGACATTTTCTCTTTAGTTTTTTTCTCAATATTTAAAATATTACACTTATAACTGCTAAAAATTTCTTACTGTCCTATATTTGTAGAATGATAAAATCATATAGCAAATCTCATTGTTTTTCTTATTTGACTGTTGTCTGTGATTCATGTGCTGCTTATGGTTTTCTCTTTGAGGATCTGTAGCTAACTTCTCAGAGATTATCATTATAGTTAAGTCTTAAATTTAAACTTTTTGTAATGAATTTAGGACAAGCCTGTCAGTGTCACAGTTTGAATTTTTGCAACTCTTTTCCTTTACTACTATAAATACATGTGTGTGATAGCATTTAAGAGTAGAATCATAGAGTTCTCCTTTCACTTACTATGTCACAAAGAACTTTCTGTGTCATTACTGCTAACATACTAGTATAGCTCATTTGTATGGTTATTTTTTATTCTGTACACATATAACATAATTTAGTGAAACTTTCTTTTTTTGCCATTTTTTAAATTGAAGGATAATAGCTTTACAGAGTTCTGGTTTTTTTTTTTTTTTTTTAAGATTTATTTATTTATTTTGGGCGGGGGTCAGGTTGGGGAGGGAGGGGAGCAGGCGGGCCACTTCTATTGGTCTTTCATTTCTGTTTTCATCCATCTTTGTTCTCTGGCCAGTGTGGGCCTCCCATCGCGGTGGCGTCCGTTGTCGCAGAGCGCCAGCTCTGGGCGCATGCGCTCCAGAGCTCCGGCTCGGTGATTGGACACTATCAGTCCAGCCGCTCCGTTGCACGTGGGATCTTCCCAGGCCAGTGATCGAACCGGCGCCCCTTGCACTGCAAGGCGGTGTCCTTACCCACTGGACCACCAGGGGAAGCCCCAGAGTTCTGTTTTTACTGCTAGACATCAACATGAATACTCATTCTCTGTGACCTAGTCTGCTTACCCAAGGTCCCATTGAGTGGCTTGCCACAGAAGTATATTTATCTAATAGAATTTGAAGAATGTGCATTCAGTGTACAGTGAAGGTATCCATGTTTAATTGATTATCTTTTAAGTTTACTTTGTAAGAAGCTTAGAGGCAGATTTAAAACTCATTTTTAACTATGATATCGATTATTCTGTTGCATATTGTTTCTGTTTCTTGTTCTTATCATTGACATTTTCTCTTTAGTTTTTTTCTCAATATTTAAAATATTACACTTATAACTGCTAAAAATTTCTTACTGTCCTATATTTGTAGAATGATAAAATCATATAGCAAATCTCATTGTTTTTCTTATTTGACTGTTGTCTGTGATTCATGTGCTGCTTATGGTTTTCTCTTTGAGGATCTGTAGCTAACTTCTCAGAGATTATCATTATAGTTAAGTCTTAAATTTAAACTTTTTGTAATGAATTTAGGACAAGCCTGTCAGTGTCACAGTTTGAATTTTTGCAACTCTTTTCCTTTACTACTATAAATACATGTGTGTGATAGCATTTAAGAGTAGAATCATAGAGTTCTCCTTTCACTTACTATGTCACAAAGAACTTTCTGTGTCATTACTGCTAACATACTAGTATAGCTCATTTGTATGGTTATTTTTTATTCTGTACACATATAACATAATTTAGTGAAACTTTCTTTTTTTGCCATTTTTTAAATTGAAGGATAATAGCTTTACAGAGTTCTGGTTTTTTTTTTTTTTTTTAAGATTTATTTATTTATTTTGGGCGGGGGTCAGGTTGGGGAGGGAGGGGAGCAGGCGGGCCACTTCTATTGGTCTTTCATTTCTGTTTTCATCCATCTTTGTTCTCTGGCCAGTGTGGGCCTCCCATCGCGGTGGCGTCCGTTGTCGCAGAGCGCCAGCTCTGGGCGCATGCGCTCCAGAGCTCCGGCTCGGTGATTGGACACTATCAGTCCAGCCGCTCCGTTGCACGTGGGATCTTCCCAGGCCAGTGATCGAACCGGCGCCCCTTGCACTGCAAGGCGGTGTCCTTACCCACTGGACCACCAGGGGAAGCCCCAGAGTTCTGTTTTTTACTGCTAGACATCAACATGAATAGAAATCTTCTTCTTTATAAACATTTTAGATTATACTTTTGCCCCAGTAAACAGAACTTACAGTGTCCATGCAGGTGAATATTTTTTTCTATGTAGGAAGAAAGCAGTACATAAATATTTATAGCCAGAGGGCAGGTTTTGGCAGAGATGACTAGCCACTTACCAAAAATTTATGTTTCCTTTTTCTTAGTGGGTGAAGTTCCAGGAGGGTACTAGTCAAAACAGACTTCATATTTCTGCTCCTCTTTGATTTCAATGTGGCTGATTTACATGGGCTTGCTAATAAAGTATTAGACAAAATGATATATACTACTGCCAAATCCAGATTATAAAACTGTGCCATGCTTTTTTGGACTTTCCTCTTCCATTAGCTGGATGTAGCTTTTCAGGGTCCACCTTAGAAGCCTCTAAGAGGATAATCAAGCCTCTGTCACTTTAGCTCCCAGGATGATTGTGAGACTCTAACTTGGATTTCAGATGTTCTAAGGCTGTGACCTTCTCATTGAGAGATTGTGGGCATGTATTAGAAATATTTTTTTCTTGTAATTTTATGTGTTTATTTATGTATTTATTTTATATGGAACGCTTCACGAATTTGCGTGTCATCCTTGCGCAGGGACCATGCTAATCTTCTCTGTATCGTTCCAATTTTAATATGTGTGCTGCCGAAGCGAGCACTCGTAATTTTAGAGTAATATCTTTCTCTGCTCCTTAATTGAGGACAACCAACATTTAAATGTAATGTGTGTTTCTTAAGATGGGAGTTTAAACATTGATTTAGAACTTTCTTTTAATATAAAGTATGTGAAGCTATAAATTTCCCTCTAAGCACTGTTTTATCTGCATTCTACAAATTTTGATATGTTGTATTTTCATTATTTTCATTTCAAAATATTTTCTGATTACCAAAACATTTCAAGATATTTTGTTGTTACTGATGTCTAATTTAAATCCATAATAATGTGAGAATTTGCCCTGTGTTTTTTATCCTTAAAAACTTACAGAGACTGGGTTTTTGGTCTTTTGGTGAATGTTCAGTGTGTACCTAAAATGAGTGTGTATTCTGTAATTGTTGCTGTTGTGATTATACATGTTGCTTAGATCATATTTATTAGCAGTGCTATTCAATTCTATATGTTTACTAATTTTTATTATGAGTGTTTGCTGCTTCTTTCAATTACCAATAGAGATGTGAAAAAAATATCATCTATGGTTATCAATTTGCATAAATTTCCTTGTGAACTGTGTATGTTTTCAGCCTGAATCGTCTGCTTTTCGAGAGTAGTATTTGTTAGTCTGTTCGCTTGGTGGTCTTTTAGTTTCTTTTGTCAAGTTTTTTTATGTTGCTTTTATTTGAAGGTATCTGTGGGCAGATAGAAAATTCTAGATGAGCAAATTTTTCTTTTTACTTCCACCTTTATTGAGATACACCACATATATATATATATACGTATATATAAAATATGTGTATTATATACATGCATATTTGTATACAATGGAATACTAATTCATCCAAGAGAAAGAAGGAAATCCTGCCATTTGCAACTGCTTATATGAACCTTGGGGCTGTTATACTAGGTGAAGTACGTCAAGAATAAGAAAAATACTGTGTGATAACTCTTATATGTAGAATATTTTTTAAAAACAACAAGCACTGATGTTGTTCCCATATTTATGTATTTATTTTATATGGAACGCTTCACGAATTTGCGTGTCATCCTTGCGCAGGGACCATGCTAATCTTCTCTGTATCGTTCCAATTTTAATATGTGTGCTGCCGAAGCGAGCACTCGTAATTTTAGAGTAATATCTTTCTCTGCTCCTTAATTGAGGACAACCAACATTTAAATGTAATGTGTGTTTCTTAAGATGGGAGTTTAAACATTGATTTAGAACTTTCTTTTAATATAAAGTATGTGAAGCTATAAATTTCCCTCTAAGCACTGTTTTATCTGCATTCTACAAATTTTGATATGTTGTATTTTCATTATTTTCATTTCAAAATATTTTCTGATTACCAAAACATTTCAAGATATTTTGTTGTTACTGATGTCTAATTTAAATCCATAATAATGTGAGAATTTGCCCTGTGTTTTTTATCCTTAAAAACTTACAGAGACTGGGTTTTTGGTCTTTTGGTGAATGTTCAGTGTGTACCTAAAATGAGTGTGTATTCTGTAATTGTTGCTGTTGTGATTATACATGTTGCTTAGATCATATTTATTAGCAGTGCTATTCAATTCTATATGTTTACTAATTTTTATTATGAGTGTTTGCTGCTTCTTTCAATTACCAATAGAGATGTGAAAAAAATATCATCTATGGTTATCAATTTGCATAAATTTCCTTGTGAACTGTGTATGTTTTCAGCCTGAATCGTCTGCTTTTCGAGAGTAGTATTTGTTAGTCTGTTCGCTTGGTGGTCTTTTAGTTTCTTTTGTCAAGTTTTTTTATGTTGCTTTTATTTGAAGATATCTTTTTGGCAGATAGAAAATTCTAGATGAGCAAATTTTTCTTTTTACTTCCACCTTTATTGAGATACACCACATATATATATATATACGTATATATAAAATATGTGTATTATATACATGCATATTTGTATACAATGGAATACTAATTCATCCAAGAGAAAGAAGGAAATCCTGCCATTTGCAACTGCTTATATGAACCTTGGGGCTGTTATACTAGGTGAAGTACGTCAAGAATAAGAAAAATACTGTGTGATAACTCTTATATGTAGAATATTTTTTAAAAACAACAAGCACTGATGTTGTTCCCATATTTTTGCCATTGTGAGTGCAATGAATATGAGATTACAGATGTAGCAATAAAATCCTGGTTTTAATTCCTTTGCATGTATATTTAGAAGTGGAATTTCTGGATCATATGGTGGTTATGGTTTTTAATTTTATGCTGAACATCTTTACTGTTTTATGTAATGTCTCTACCAGTTGGCATTCCCATTAACAGTGTACATGCTCACCAACACTTACCTTTTTGATAATAACCATTCCAAACTGGTGTGACATTAATATCTCATTGTAGTTTTGATTTGCATTGTGATGTTGACCGTCTTTGCATATATTCCTTGGCCATTGGAATGTCTTCTGTGTAAAGCTTACTTAAATTCTCTGCCAACTTTTAAATTAGATTATTTCTATTAAAGTTAGTGATTTGTTAAATTTGATTTAATATAGAAGTGCAGTTTTACGTTGCATAGAAATACAACTGGTTTCTGTATGTTGATTTTGTTTCCTGCAACTTTGTTGATTTGTTCTAGCAGTTTTTTCATGTAGTCTTGAATATTTTCTATATGGAAGGTCATATTATCTGCAAAAAATATGTTTTGGCTCTTTTCTATTTGGATATCTTTTATGTACCTTTTTAAGTACGTTTTATTTTTCTTGACTGATTGCTGGGGCGAAGAATTTTGAATAGGAGTGCTGATGAGAGTGCAATTTTAAACTTTTATTCTGTTAATTGATGTGTATAACATTTATTTCTGCATCTTGAACCATTCTTACATCACAGGAATAACCTGCTCAGTCATGATATATGATACTTTTAATATATTACTGAGTTTGATTTGCTAATATTGTTGAGGATTTTTGTATCTGTATTAATCAGGAAAATATTGGGCTTTTCTTGTGGTATTTTTTTGCTGGTTTTTGTTATGAGTTTAATATTGGCGTCATAAAATGTGTTTGGACGGCCTCCACCCTTTTCTGTTTTTTGAGAGTTTGAGAAGCACTGACTTTAATTTTAGAATGTTAGAAGGAATACGTCAAGAATAAGAAAAATACTGTGTGATAACTCTTATATGTAGAATATTTTTTAAAAACAACAAGCACTGATGTTGTTCCCATATTTTTGCCATTGTGAGTGCAATGAATATGAGATTACAGATGTAGCAATAAAATCCTGGTTTTAATTCCTTTGCATGTATATTTAGAAGTGGAATTTCTGGATCATATGGTGGTTATGGTTTTTAATTTTATGCTGAACATCTTTACTGTTTTATGTAATGTCTCTACCAGTTGGCATTCCCATTAACAGTGTACATGCTCACCAACACTTACCTTTTTGATAATAACCATTCCAAACTGGTGTGACATTAATATCTCATTGTAGTTTTGATTTGCATTGTGATGTTGACCGTCTTTGCATATATTCCTTGGCCATTGGAATGTCTTCTGTGTAAAGCTTACTTAAATTCTCTGCCAACTTTTAAATTAGATTATTTCTATTAAAGTTAGTGATTTGTTAAATTTGATTTAATATAGAAGTGCAGTTTTACGTTGCATAGAAATACAACTGGTTTCTGTATGTTGATTTTGTTTCCTGCAACTTTGTTGATTTGTTCTAGCAGTTTTTTCATGTAGTCTTGAATATTTTCTATATGGAAGGTCATATTATCTGCAAAAAATATGTTTTGGCTCTTTTCTATTTGGATATCTTTTATGTACCTTTTTAAGTACGTTTTATTTTTCTTGACTGATTGCTGGGGCGAAGAATTTTGAATAGGAGTGCTGATGAGAGTGCAATTTTAAACTTTTATTCTGTTAATTGATGTGTATAACATTTATTTCTGCATCTTGAACCATTCTTACATCACAGGAATAACCTGCTCAGTCATGATATATGATACTTTTAATATATTACTGAGTTTGATTTGCTAATATTGTTGAGGATTTTTGTATCTGTATTAATCAGGAAAATATTGGGCTTTTCTTGTGGTATTTTTTTGCTGGTTTTTGTTATGAGTTTAATATTGGCGTCATAAAATGTGTTTGGACGGCCTCCACCCTTTTCTGTTTTTTGAGAGTTTGAGAAGCACTGACTTTAATTTTAGAATGTTAGAATCACCAGTGAAGCCTTCTGTTCTTGGACTTTTTTTGTGTGTGTGTGTGAGGTTTTCATTACTGATTCAGTCTCCTTGTAAGTAATTGGTCAGTTCAGACTTTTCATTTCATTATGAGGTAGTCTTAGTAGGCTATGTGTTTCTAGGAATCTACTCATTTATTTGAACCAGGTTTTATTTATTTATTTAACTACTTGGTCCCACTCTGCCAGCATGTGGGATCTTCGTTCCCTTGCCAGGGATGGAAACCATACTCCCCGCTTTGGAAGACAGAATCTTAAACGCTGGACCTCTGGGGAAGCCCCAGAATTTAGTCATGTTTTCCTAGGTGCTTTAATTTGTTGGCTTATGAATTGTTCATAGTAGCCTTTCATCATCCTTGCACTTTTGTGGAATCAACTGTAATACCTCTTTCATTTCTGAGTTTGAGTCTTCTTTTTTTCTTAGTGAGTTTGGATAAAGGTTTGTCAGTTTTGTTTACTTTTTCATAGAACCAGCTGTTAATTTCTTGAATCTTCATTATATTTTAACTTGAGTCTTTTTTTTATTATTATTTTTGGGAGGCGGGGGGGTTGGGGAGGGAGGGGGGCGGGCGGGCCACTTCTATTGGTCTTTCATTTATGTATTTCCATCCATCTTTGTTCTTCTTTGGCCTGCGTGGGCCTCCCATTGCGGTGGCCTCTGTTGTCGCAGAGCACCGGCTCTGGGCACATACGCTCCAGAGCTCCAGCTCTGTAATTGGACACATCAGTCCAGCCGCTCCACAGCATGTGGGATCTTCCAAGGCCAGGGATCGAACCGGCGCCCCTTGCACTGCAAGGTAGTGTCCTTACCCACTGGACCACCAGGGAAGCCCTAACTTGAGTCTTTGTTATATTTTCTTCTCTACTAAGTTTGCGATTAGTTTCTTCTTTCTTTCTTCAGGTTTCTTGAAGTACAAATTTAGGTTGTTTGATATTTTTCTTGTCTCTTGAAATAGGTGTTTTTTTGCAATGAACTTCCTTCTTAGAATTGCCTTCACTATACCATAAATTTTGGTATGTTATATTTCCATTTTCATTTTTCCCAAGAGAAGGAAAAAGCAATAATGAGGAACTACAAAATTAACCTGAAAGCAATTAATAAAATGACAATACACACATCAGTTCAGTTCAGTTGCTCAGTTGTGTCCGACTTTGTGACCCCATGTACTGCGGCATGCCAGTCTTCCCTGTCCTTCTCCATCTCCTTGAACCAGCTGAAAGTCATGTCCACTGAGTTGGTGATGCCATCCAACCATCTCATCCTCTGGAGTCCCCTTCTGCCTTCCATTTTTCACAGCACAGACCTATCAATAATTACGTGAAATGTAAATTCACTAAGTTCTCTAATCAGAAAATACAGAATGACTGAGTGGGTAAATAATTAAGAAATGCATTTTGTATTGAATTCTCTAGTACATTCATTGTATTCTTTAGTTTCAAATTTTGTTTAGTTCTTTTGTTTTCTGTTTCTTTAAAAACTCATTTGTTCTTTTTTTTTTCTCCTGATACATTGAATTTTTTTTTTCTGTTTTTCGGCTACATTTATTGGTCCTTCATTTATTGGTCCTTCATTTATTTATTTTCATCCATCTTAATTCTTTGGCCTGTGTGGGCCTCCTATCGCAGTGGCCTCTCTTGTTGCAGAGTACCAGCTCTGGGTGCATGCGCTCCAGAGCACTGGCTCATAATTGGACACAGAGGTCCAGCCACAGACTGCTCCGCCGCATATGGGATCTTCCCGTGCCAGGGATCGAATTGGCACCCCTTGCACTGCAAGGCGGATTCTTTACCCACTGGACCACCAGGAAAGCCCTAAATTTTTTTAATCTTTGCTCTTCTGTAGCTCTCTGACCATCTGCAGAATAGTTTTGATTCTCTTTTCAGGAAGTTCCTGGACCTTTGTTTCACTGGGCCAGTTATTGTAGACTTATTATATTCTTTGGTAGAGATAGGTTTCCCTAATTCTTCATAGCCCCAGTTGCGTTGTTTTCATGCCTGTGCATTTGACGAAGCGTTTACCTCTTCCGGGTTTTATAGACTGTATTTGTTAAGGGCAGTCTTTTCAGTTCTAGATGAGAGTGCACTGGATCTGTGACCCTGGGTATAGTGATGGCGGGAGACATATGGTGGGGAAAAAAGCATTTCCATAATGAGGAACTACAAAATTAACCTGAAAGCAATTAATAAAATGACAATACACACATCAGTTCAGTTCAGTTGCTCAGTTGTGTCCGACTTTGTGACCCCATGTACTGCGGCATGCCAGTCTTCCCTGTCCTTCTCCATCTCCTTGAACCAGCTGAAAGTCATGTCCACTGAGTTGGTGATGCCATCCAACCATCTCATCCTCTGGAGTCCCCTTCTGCCTTCCATTTTTCACAGCACAGACCTATCAATAATTACGTGAAATGTAAATTCACTAAGTTCTCTAATCAGAAAATACAGAATGACTGAGTGGGTAAATAATTAAGAAATGCATTTTGTATTGAATTCTCTAGTACATTCATTGTATTCTTTAGTTTCAAATTTTGTTTAGTTCTTTTGTTTTCTGTTTCTTTAAAAACTCATTTGTTCTTATTTTTTTTTTCTCCTGATACATTGAATTTTTTTTTTCTGTTTTTCGGCTACATTTATTGGTCCTTCATTTATTGGTCCTTCATTTATTTATTTTCATCCATCTTAATTCTTTGGCCTGTGTGGGCCTCCTATCGCAGTGGCCTCTCTTGTTGCAGAGTACCAGCTCTGGGTGCATGCGCTCCAGAGCACTGGCTCATAATTGGACACAGAGGTCCAGCCACAGACTGCTCCGCCGCATATGGGATCTTCCCGTGCCAGGGATCGAATTGGCACCCCTTGCACTGCAAGGCGGATTCTTTACCCACTGGACCACCAGGAAAGCCCTAAATTTTTTTAATCTTTGCTCTTCTGTAGCTCTCTGACCATCTGCAGAATAGTTTTGATTCTCTTTTTCAGGAAGTTCCTGGACCTTTGTTTCACTGGGCCAGTTATTGTAGACTTATTATATTCTTTGGTAGAGATAGGTTTCCCTAATTCTTCATAGCCCCAGTTGCGTTGTTTTCATGCCTGTGCATTTGACGAAGCGTTTACCTCTTCCGGGTTTTATAGACTGTATTTGTTAAGGGCAGTCTTTTCAGTTCTAGATGAGAGTGCACTGGATCTGTGACCCTGGGTATAGTGATGGAGGGTGACAAATGGTGGGGACATGTGGCAGCTTGGATCCCTGTGGGCATGAGATGTCTTTAGCTCAGGCCACTGGGGTACACACCATTGACAACTGTGTGGTTCTAGCTAAGCACTGGGGGATCTACAGTAGTCCTAAGCAGTACCTCTAGATTTATCAGTTAGGGCCCAAAGCAGGCTGTTGTAGAGGCCAGTTGCAGGCGCACTTGCAGTGATGAGGGCCACTGCAGGCTGCAAGGATTGGTGCTGACTTTTGTCTCATTGGCTGAACTGGAGTCTCTGGCCATCAGTGTCATCTCCTGAAGTTGCACACTCCACTTAAGCACACTGCTTTGAAGGCCGGTGCTGAGTGTTGGGCTAGGTTGTGCAGTGCACAGCTTGGGATGGCTAAGTACAGGTGATGCATTGGTACTGGCCAGTGACAGAAGGCAAGACCTGATCTGGGCCCACAGGAAGCTCTGGGGTGCCTGGGTCATAGATGCTGTCGTTGGTGGCTGCCTACCCCTCCCTTCCCCTCACGTATGCTCACTGCTTTGGAGGTCAGTGATGGATGCCAGGCTAATAGTGCACAATTGGAGAGGCAATCCCTGAGCAGGAACGCAGTGGTGGGTTTAGTGTGGGGAGGTGGTCGTAGACTGGTAGTTTGCATTTGTGCAGTTGCAGCAGCCCCATTTGACTGCAAGTGTGGCTCCTGGCTTCTTGGTGCATATAGATTCAGGGAGCTGGAGTCTTAAATGCTCACAACTATAGAGAGCTATAATGTATTATATTCCCTCCCCCATGTGTGTGTAGGTGTTTATTTCTTTATGTATTTATAAAATATAAAAAATATTTATTTAAAAAATAGCCAGTATAGTGGTTACAGTATAGGCTGGGTATTGGCAGGGAGAGAATGCAGAGAGGGACTCAGGCAATTGGCATCAGTGAGCACAAACACAAGTACCTGTGGGGAAAAGCTCACAGGTCTGTAGGAGTCTGCTACAAAGGTTGTGCTGGCCTTTGGCTTCCTCGGTGAAATTTGCTGATTTGTCTAAAGAACAGGTCTCTTGTGAACTGTGATCCCCCTGGCTGCTTATCTGTTAATTGTACAGCTTCTGGTTTTACTCCTTGTTCCTAGCCAAGTCAGTAACATCTCAGGTTGTTGGGCTTGGGGTGAAACCAAATCTGGACCTCTGTGGGGCTCACTCCATACTTTACATCCTGGCAAGAAGAGTTCTTTTTAACTGGGAAAATTTTCTTATTAGCTCTGAAGAGTGCCAGGTTGGAGGATGGGATGATACAGACAAAAACCTTCCTTTTTTTCTGATGTAGGTGTTTGTAGTTTTGCTGTTCTTAAAATTTCTTAAGTGGACTATAGAGATCTTCTGGATCTGAGTTTGTTCTTGGATAGCTGTTTAGTTGTTGGTTTATTTGTTTTTTAAGATTTGGTTATTTATTTATGACTGGACTAGGTCTTCCTTGCTGCATGATTTCTGTAGTTGTAGGGGGTATTGGTACTGGCCAGTGACAGAAGGCAAGACCTGATCTGGGCCCACAGGAAGCTCTGGGGTGCCTGGGTCATAGATGCTGTCGTTGGTGGCTGCCTACCCTCCCTTCCCTCACGTATGCTCACTGCTTTGGAGGTCAGTGATGGATGCCAGGCTAATAGTGCACAATTGGAGAGGCAATCCCTGAGCAGGAACGCAGTGGTGGGTTTAGTGTGGGGAGGTGGTCGTAGACTGGTAGTTTGCATTTGTGCAGTTGCAGCAGCCCCATTTGACTGCAAGTGTGGCTCCTGGCTTCTTGGTGCATATAGATTCAGGGAGCTGGAGTCTTAAATGCTCACAACTATAGAGAGCTATAATGTATTATATTCCCTCCCCCATGTGTGTGTAGGTGTTTATTTCTTTATGTATTTATAAAATATAAAAAATATTTATTTAAAAAATAGCCAGTATAGTGGTTACAGTATAGGCTGGGTATTGGCAGGGAGAGAATGCAGAGAGGGACTCAGGCAATTGGCATCAGTGAGCACAAACACAAGTACCTGTGGGGAAAAGCTCACAGGTCTGTAGGAGTCTGCTACAAAGGTTGTGCTGGCCTTTGGCTTCCTCGGTGAAATTTGCTGATTTGTCTAAAGAACAGGTCTCTTGTGAACTGTGATCCCCCTGGCTGCTTATCTGTTAATTGTACAGCTTCTGGTTTTACTCCTTGTTCCTAGCCAAGTCAGTAACATCTCAGGTTGTTGGGCTTGGGGTGAAACCAAATCTGGACCTCTGTGGGGCTCACTCCATACTTTACATCCTGGCAAGAAGAGTTCTTTTTAACTGGGAAAATTTTCTTATTAGCTCTGAAGAGTGCCAGGTTGGAGGATGGGATGATACAGACAAAAACCTTCCTTTTTTTCTGATGTAGGTGTTTGTAGTTTTGCTGTTCTTAAAATTTCTTAAGTGGACTATAGAGATCTTCTGGATCTGAGTTTGTTCTTGGATAGCTGTTTAGTTGTTGGTTTATTTGTTTTTTAAGATTTGGTTATTTATTTATGACTGGACTAGGTCTTCCTTGCTGCATGATTTCTGTAGTTGTAGTATGCTCCTTGTCTTTGGGGTGTGTGGGCTTCTCACTGCAGTGGCTACTCTTGGAGCATGGACTCTATAGAGTGAGCAGGCTTCAGATGCTGTTGCATTTGAACTTAGCTCCCTCATGGCATGTGGGATTTTCACGGTGTGAGAAACACACCCACCAGCCCAAACTCAAAGAATGTACTTGGAGATATGAGGTGCTGGGGAAAGTGAGACTTTAATGATGGTCTTGTAAGATCAGGTGTCTGTTGGACAGGCACACCCAGAGTCATTAAACAGAGCAAATTATCCTAGCACACAAGTACCTACCCCAGTTCCTCATTGTCTGAGTATAGTGGGGTGAACAAATCTTCTCAGATGTCACCTAGGTTTGTTCCCTTCCTCTTTATGGGCTGGCCCCTCCCTGACATCTTATTTCCTCCTTTCTGGCAAACTTGTTCACCAGTAGGTATGAATTGGTGTTTTAGTTCACCAATAAGATGGGCCTGCACCAATAAGATGAGCCTGCACAAAACCCTATTCCCATTCTCCCAGATTTTGAATTCACCAATAGAATGAACCTGTATGAAAATCTGAGACATCCTGCCCTGCCTTTGTTTGCTCAGACTTTCCAGCTTTGTAAGCTTTATGACTATCGGCTATTCTATCGGCAAGCTGTTTACTCAAAGCTAGCTATTCTTGAAAGTGGATCCCGGGCTTCCCCTGGTGGTCCAGTGGGTAAGGACACCGCCTTGCAGTGCAAGGGGCGCCCGTTCGATCCTTGGCCTGGGAAGATCCCACGTGCTGCGGAGCGGCCGGACCGATGTGTCCAATTACCGAGCTGGAGCTCTGGAGCCCATGCGCCTAGAGCCGGTGCTTTGCGACGACAGTGGCCACCGCGATGGGAGGCCTACACGGGCCAAGGAACAAAGACGGATGAAAATAGAAAAATGAAAGACCAATAGAAGTGGCCCGCCCGCTCCCCTCCCTCCCCAACCCGACCTCCGCCCAAAAATAAATAAATAAATAAATCTTTAAAAAAAAAAAGAAAGTGAATCCCTTTAAGTTTTTTGTTTATTACAACAGATCGGGGAATGAACCTGTACTGAATCTTTATTGCAACTTGCGAGCTTCTCTTGCTGCTGGTCACAAACTCTACAGCATGTGGGCTAAATAATTGCAACATGTGGGCTTAGTTGCCCCAGAACGTATGGAATCTTAGTTCCTCGACCAGGGATGGAAGCTATGTCCCCTGCTTTGGCAGGCAAATTCATAACCACTGGACCACCAGAGAAGCCCATTCACTGGATTTTATGGGATGATGGAGAAGCTGGGTTTTGTCCCCAGTGGAGAGGCAGTCATTTTTCTTTCTTTAAATATGTCATTCTTTTATCCACTGGATTTCATTATTTCCAATAAGAAGTGTGCCAGATCTTATCCTTTTTGTCTCGCATGTGTGTCCTGTGGATGCTTTAGTTCTTTTTGCACCTTTATTAAAGGTTCCCAGCTCTTTAGTTTTGATGTACCTTTTGAAGGTTTTCACTTTGCCTTCCTTTCCCCCTGTTAGCCAAGGCCCTGTATTTTATGACAGGTTGTGCCACCCAGCTGCCTATGCCCATACTTGGTTTAATATTCCAGTCTTAATCATTGTCAGTCTGCCTTTTTGATTTTGAATTCACCAATAGAATGAACCTGTATGAAAATCTGAGACATCCTGCCCTGCCTTTGTTTGCTCAGACTTTCCAGCTTTGTAAGCTTTATGACTATCGGCTATTCTATCGGCAAGCTGTTTACTCAAAGCTAGCTATTCTTGAAAGTGGATCCCGGGCTTCCCCTGGTGGTCCAGTGGGTAAGGACACCGCCTTGCAGTGCAAGGGGCGCCCGTTCGATCCTTGGCCTGGGAAGATCCCACGTGCTGCGGAGCGGCCGGACCGATGTGTCCAATTACCGAGCTGGAGCTCTGGAGCCCATGCGCCTAGAGCCGGTGCTTTGCGACGACAGTGGCCACCGCGATGGGAGGCCTACACGGGCCAAGGAACAAAGACGGATGAAAATAGAAAAATGAAAGACCAATAGAAGTGGCCCGCCCGCTCCCCTCCCTCCCCAACCCGACCTCCGCCCAAAAATAAATAAATAAATAAATCTTTAAAAAAAAAAAGAAAGTGAATCCCTTTAAGTTTTTTGTTTATTACAACAGATCGGGGAATGAACCTGTACTGAATCTTTATTGCAACTTGCGAGCTTCTCTTGCTGCTGGTCACAAACTCTACAGCATGTGGGCTAAATAATTGCAACATGTGGGCTTAGTTGCCCCAGAACGTATGGAATCTTAGTTCCTCGACCAGGGATGGAAGCTATGTCCCCTGCTTTGGCAGGCAAATTCATAACCACTGGACCACCAGAGAAGCCCATTCACTGGATTTTATGGGATGATGGAGAAGCTGGGTTTTGTCCCCAGTGGAGAGGCAGTCATTTTTCTTTCTTTAAATATGTCATTCTTTTATCCACTGGATTTCATTATTTCCAATAAGAAGTGTGCCAGATCTTATCCTTTTTGTCTCGCATGTGTGTCCTGTGGATGCTTTAGTTCTTTTTGCACCTTTATTAAAGGTTCCCAGCTCTTTAGTTTTGATGTACCTTTTGAAGGTTTTCACTTTGCCTTCCTTTCCCCCTGTTAGCCAAGGCCCTGTATTTTATGACAGGTTGTGCCACCCAGCTGCCTATGCCCATACTTGGTAATACCTCTAACAGTCATCAGTCTCTGCCAGTCTTAAGGGCTTATCTCTCTGAAATTGTTCAAATTCTTTTGCCCTACACTTCTTTGGCATCTTTTAAAATGTATAGCTTTGTTTCCTTCCAGATGAATAATAGTTATATCAGCATCAATATTAAATGAACTACTTTTTTCCATCTTAAAGTTATAATTTAATTTATTTGTAAAAAAAAAAATCACCTCTGTTATTCCTTAAGTTTTAAATATTCCTAGATCTGGTTCTGTGCTCTGTTGTCTTACGTTGCTTTCCTAGTCCTACCTTACTTTCCATCTATATAGTTTTCAGTATTTTTGCATTTTTTTAATATTGCTAATAATGCAAGTCCCTCCTCATTAGTCTTACTTACTCAGAATGTTTTGAGCTCTTCATATATACCAGGTGGGATTATAAATTTGTATTTTTATTATACTTTCTGAGCTAGGAAAAATTTAGTCACAGAACTGAGTGCCTTCACAATGCCAGGTCCCATGTAGAAGTGGGCCCTCTCCTCTTTTTTGTGTGCCATACTCTGTTACCTGGGTCACAGAGTTTTTCTGCTTTACTCCTGAGGCTCAAAGTCACTGTTGACCTGCTTTATCCGTTCTTAGGACTCACCACCATTCTTAGCCAACATACCCAAACACATTATGTAACAGAGTTGAACTTTCAGCAGATACTGAGCCATTCTTTCTTTTCTTTTACCCTATCCTACCATCCAAGAAAAGAAATGCAACAAGGTAAAATGGTTGTTTAAGGAGGCCTTACAGATAGCTGAGAAAATAAGAGAAGCTGGGTTTTGTCCCCAGTGGAGAGGCAGTCATTTTTCTTTCTTTAAATATGTCATTCTTTTATCCACTGGATTTCATTATTTCCAATAAGAAGTGTGCCAGATCTTATCCTTTTTGTCTCGCATGTGTGTCCTGTGGATGCTTTAGTTCTTTTTGCACCTTTATTAAAGGTTCCCAGCTCTTTAGTTTTGATGTACCTTTTGAAGGTTTTCACTTTGCCTTCCTTTCCCCCTGTTAGCCAAGGCCCTGTATTTTATGACAGGTTGTGCCACCCAGCTGCCTATGCCCATACTTGGTAATACCTCTAACAGTCATCAGTCTCTGCCAGTCTTAAGGGCTTATCTCTCTGAAATTGTTCAAATTCTTTTGCCCTACACTTCTTTGGCATCTTTTAAAATGTATAGCTTTGTTTCCTTCCAGATGAATAATAGTTATATCAGCATCAATATTAAATGAACTACTTTTTTCCATCTTAAAGTTATAATTTAATTTATTTGTAAAAAAAAAAATCACCTCTGTTATTCCTTAAGTTTTAAATATTCCTAGATCTGGTTCTGTGCTCTGTTGTCTTACGTTGCTTTCCTAGTCCTACCTTACTTTCCATCTATATAGTTTTCAGTATTTTTGCATTTTTTTAATATTGCTAATAATGCAAGTCCCTCCTCATTAGTCTTACTTACTCAGAATGTTTTGAGCTCTTCATATATACCAGGTGGGATTATAAATTTGTATTTTTATTATACTTTCTGAGCTAGGAAAAATTTAGTCACAGAACTGAGTGCCTTCACAATGCCAGGTCCCATGTAGAAGTGGGCCCTCTCCTCTTTTTTGTGTGCCATACTCTGTTACCTGGGTCACAGAGTTTTTCTGCTTTACTCCTGAGGCTCAAAGTCACTGTTGACCTGCTTTATCCGTTCTTAGGACTCACCACCATTCTTAGCCAACATACCCAAACACATTATGTAACAGAGTTGAACTTTCAGCAGATACTGAGCCATTCTTTCTTTTTCTTTTTACCCTATCCTACCATCCAAGAAAAAGAAATGCAACAAGGTAAAATGGTTGTTTAAGGAGGCCTTACAGATAGCTGAGAAAATAAGAGAAGTGAAAAGCAAAGGAGAAAGGGAAAGATACGCCTGACTGTATACAGAGTTCCAAAGACTAGCAAGAAGAAAAAGAAGGCCTTTTTAAGTGAATAATGCAAAAAAATAGAGGAAAACAATAGAATGAGAAAGACTACAAATTTCAAGAAAATTGGAGTTAACCACGGGAACATTTCTTGCAAAAATGGGCACAATAAGGGACAGAAACAGTATGGACCTAACATAAGCAGAAGATATAAAGCAGAGGTATAAAGCAAGAATACACAGAAGAACTGTACAAAACAGGTTTAATGATCAGAATAACCACGATGGTGTGATCACTCACCTAGAGCCAGACATCCTAGAGTGAAGTCAAGTAGGACTCAGGAAGCATTACTACAAGCAAAACTAGTGGAGGCAATAGAATTCCAGTTGAGCTATTTAAAATCCGAAAAGATAATGCTGTTGAAGTGCTGAACCAAATATGTTAGCAAATTTGGAAAACTCAGAACTAGCCACAAGACTGGAAAAGGTAACTTTACTTTTCAGTCCCAGAGAAGGGCAATGCCAAAGAATGTTCAGACTACCATGCAATGGCACTCATTTCAAATGCTTGCAAGGTGTAATGGTTAGAATCCTTAAAGTTAGGTTTCAGTCATATGTGAACTGAGAACTTCCAGATGTACAAGCAGAGTTTAGAAAAGGCAGAGGAACCAGAGATCAAATTAACAGGGTCATAGAAAACCAAGGGATTACTCAGAATGTTTTGAGCTCTTAAAACGGGGAAATTTTGTATTTTATTATATTTTGAGCTAGGAAAAATTTAGTCACAGAACTGAGTGCCTTCACAATGCCAGGTCCCATGTAGAAGTGGGCCCTCTCCTCTTTTTTGTGTGCCATACTCTGTTACCTGGGTCACAGAGTTTTTCTGCTTTACTCCTGAGGCTCAAAGTCACTGTTGACCTGCTTTATCCGTTCTTAGGACTCACCACCATTCTTAGCCAACATACCCAAACACATTATGTAACAGAGTTGAACTTTCAGCAGATACTGAGCCATTCTTTCTTTTCTTTTACCCTATCCTACCATCCAAGAAAAAGAAATGCAACAAGGTAAAATGGTTGTTTAAGGAGGCCTTACAGATAGCTGAGAAAATAAGAGAAGTGAAAAGCAAAGGAGAAAGGGAAAGATACGCCTGACTGTATACAGAGTTCCAAAGACTAGCAAGAAGAAAAAGAAGGCCTTTTTAAGTGAATAATGCAAAAAAATAGAGGAAAACAATAGAATGAGAAAGACTACAAATTTCAAGAAAATTGGAGTTAACCACGGGAACATTTCTTGCAAAAATGGGCACAATAAGGGACAGAAACAGTATGGACCTAACATAAGCAGAAGATATAAAGCAGAGGTATAAAGCAAGAATACACAGAAGAACTGTACAAAACAGGTTTAATGATCAGAATAACCACGATGGTGTGATCACTCACCTAGAGCCAGACATCCTAGAGTGAAGTCAAGTAGGACTCAGGAAGCATTACTACAAGCAAAACTAGTGGAGGCAATAGAATTCCAGTTGAGCTATTTAAAATCCGAAAAGATAATGCTGTTGAAGTGCTGAACCAAATATGTTAGCAAATTTGGAAAACTCAGAACTAGCCACAAGACTGGAAAAGGTAACTTTACTTTTCAGTCCCAGAGAAGGGCAATGCCAAAGAATGTTCAGACTACCATGCAATGGCACTCATTTCAAATGCTTGCAAGGTGTAATGGTTAGAATCCTTAAAGTTAGGTTTCAGTCATATGTGAACTGAGAACTTCCAGATGTACAAGCAGAGTTTAGAAAAGGCAGAGGAACCAGAGATCAAATTAACAACATCTGTTGGATCATAGAAAAACCAAGGGGATTCCAGAAAAACATCTACTTCTGCTTCATTGACTATGCTAAAGTCTTTGACTCTGTGGATTACAACAAACTGGAAAATTCTTAAAGAAATGGAAGTACCAGTCCACCTTACTTGCCTCCTCAGAAACCTGTATGCATGTCAAGAAGCAGCTGTTACAACTGCACATGGAACATTGGACTGGTTTCAAATTAAAGAATTAGTCAAGGCTGTGTATTGTCATTCTGCTTATTTAACTTATATGCAGAGTGCATCATGTGAAATGCTGGTCTAGACGAAGCTCAGGCTGGAGTCAAGATTGCTGAGGAAAATATCAATTACCTCAGATATGCAGATGAGACCACCCTAATGGCAGAAAGCAAAGAGGAACTAAACAGGCTCCTGATGGAGGTGAAAGAGGAGAGTGAAAAAGCTGGCTTAAAACTCAACATTCAGAAAATAAAGATCATGACATCCAGTCGCATCACTTCATGACAAATATATGAGGATAGAAATGGAAACTGTGACAGACTTTATTTTCTTGTGCTCCAGAATCACTGAGGATGGTTACTGCAGCCATGAAATTTAAAGTCACTTGCTCCTTGGAAGAAAAGCTATGAGAAACCTAGACAGCATGTTCATATTAAAAAGCAGAGGCGTCACTTTTCCAACAGATGCTTGTCTAGTCAAAGCTATGGTTGCTCATAGTCATGCATGGATGTGAGAGTTGGATCACAAAGAAGGCTGACAATCAAAGAATTGATGCTTTTGAACTGTGGTACTGGAGAAGACTCTTGAGAGTCACATGGACAGCGTGGAGTTCAAATCGGTCAATCCTAAAGGACCATCAGTCCTGAATATTCATTGGAAGGACTGATGCTGAAGCTGATCCTTTGGCCATCTGATGAGAAGAGCGGACTCATTTGAAAAGATCATTTTGCTGGGAAAATCTGAAGGCAGAACGAGAAGAGGGTGGCAGAGGATGAGGTGGTTGGATGGCCTCATCAACTCAATGAACATTAATTTGAGGAAACTCCCAGAGATAGTGAAGGGCAAGGACGCTTGGTGCGCTTCAGTCCGTGGGGTCGCAAATGGTCAGGTGCGATTGAATGACTGAACAACAACCATCACAATTGTACTTGCTTTGTACTTTTAAAACAAAATCTCTCAGTTGCTGATGTGATGGGAGAGAATGTTATATACATCAGTATTTAATTCTTTAAAAGTCTTCCCTTTGCACATAGGAAGTATGATTGTTCCTCAGTAGAAGAGATAACTAAAGAGAAAGGAGTATGCTCGATCCAAATGGGTTAAAATAAAAGAGCTGACAGCAAAAAAGCACCTAGAATTGATGAGGATGTGATGTACCCAATATCAATAGCATGCATTGCTGGAGGAAGTATAATTTCATATACCTGTTTTGGAAAATTGTATGGCATTGTATACTAATCCTCAATATATACATTTTCTGTTTATGAATAAACCTGCTGTGTACAGCAGAAAAAATGTTTATGTCAAATGATGTATATAATTATATTCATAATAGTTTGTTTTGCAATAGCCCTAAAATGTAAATGATTTTCATGTACATCATTAGTAAAATGGATTATAAAATGTAGTATATTAATTCAGTGAAATGCTGTCCAGCAGTGCAAAATAAGAATTACTGATAACACATAGTAACAGGGCTGAACCTCACTGATAAAACTTTGAAAGAAATCAAACACAATAGTGTTTACATGAATCTCAAAATAATCTACTGGTTCAGAATAATTAAAGTATTTGCTTTGTGAATGATTACTAACTCGAAGGGAACTTGCAGTAGCATGTTTCAGCTCTGGAAATGTTTTTTATATTTAAATTTTGGTTATGGTTATTATATATAAATACCAAAAGGCTGACATGATGAGACGGAGCGGACTCAGTGGAGTTCAAATCGGTCAATCCTAAAGGACCATCAGTCCTGAATATTCATTGGAAGGACTGATGCTGAAGCTGATCCTTTGGCCATCTGATGAGAAGAGCGGACTCATTTGAAAAGATCATTTTGCTGGGAAAATCTGAAGGCAGAGAGAAGTGGGTGGCAGAGGATGAGGTGGTTGGATGGCCTCATCAACTCAATGAACATTAATTTGAGGAAACTCCCAGAGATAGTGAAGGGCAAGGGCGGCTTAGTGCGCTTCAGTCCGTGGGGTCGCAAATGGTCAGGTGCGATTGAATGACTGAACAACAACCATCACAATTGTACTTGCTTTGTACTTTTAAAACAAAATCTCTCAGTTGCTGATGTGATGGGAGAGAATGTTATATACATCAGTATTTAATTCTTTAAAAGTCTTCCCTTTGCACATAGGAAGTATGATTGTTCCTCAGTAGAAGAGATAACTAAAGAGAAAGGAGTATGCTCGATCCAAATGGGTTAAAATAAAAGAGCTGACAGCAAAAAAGCACCTAGAATTGATGAGGATGTGATGTACCCAATATCAATAGCATGCATTGCTGGAGGAAGTATAATTTCATATACCTGTTTTGGAAAATTGTATGGCATTGTATACTAATCCTCAATATATACATTTTCTGTTTATGAATAAACCTGCTGTGTACAGCAGAAAAAATGTTTATGTCAAATGATGTATATAATTATATTCATAATAGTTTGTTTTGCAATAGCCCTAAAATGTAAATGATTTTCATGTACATCATTAGTAAAATGGATTATAAAATGTAGTATATTAATTCAGTGAAATGCTGTCCAGCAGTGCAAAATAAGAATTACTGATAACACATAGTAACAGGGCTGAACCTCACTGATAAAACTTTGAAAGAAATCAAACACAATAGTGTTTACATGAATCTCAAAAATAATCTACTGGTTCAGAATAATTAAAGTATTTGCTTTGTGAATGATTACTAACTCGAAGGGAACTTGCAGTAGCATGTTTCAGCTCTGGAAATGTTTTTTATATTTAAATTTTGGTTATGGTTATAGTTATACAGGTGTATATATATGTAAACTTCCATCAAGCAGTATCCTAAATTTATGTATTCATTATATATAATTATACTTATGTATAAAAATAAAAGTTTATTTTAAACTTAAATTATTTTTATGTATTTTCTTCGCTTCTCCTCACCCCCAGGAAAATCCCAACCATTATGCCTGGTAATGTGCTAAGGGGAATTACATAAAATTTATCTAACAACTTGGAAAGACTATTGATACAGCACAAAGCATTTTTAGTATGAAACTTATTTAGGTCATTTTCTTTATTCTAAAAATCTTATTATAATATTCTTCACTAAAATTTATTTATTTCTTGAATTGTTCTTAGATGATTTTAGTTGAGAAGAACCTTCTCAATCTCTTTGTATTTCATGTATATTGCCAGTGTTAAAATTTCATTTATCTTTAAGCCACGTTAGTAGAACCTCAGTGGAAAAGGGCAGTTGTCTTTATTGATATTTCTGTAATTTTTGCATAAACTAAAATCTTTAAAATATATGTTGAATGATGAGGGATACATTCTTGCCTCATTCAACTTCTTAGAGTTGAAAGTGTTAGAATTTCAACAAGAAATATGTTTTAGTCTTTATCTTCATGTTATCTACCAACATATCACATAACGCTAGTTTTTCTAGACATTTATTTATTATGCTTGGCTACATGGTTTTTATCAGATGCCTTTTGAGATCTGGTATTATAATCATTCATTTTTCTTCTTTACATTGTTGACAAATTGAATAGAGTTCTTAATACTGAGTCATCCTTCTACTCCTGGGGGAATATGTATTTTGTTATTATATATTGTGTTAATTTTATATCATATATATAATTTTGTATATATTATATATGAAGTAGTTTTAGTTAAGTAGTTTTCTTGTTTAAATAGAATTATTTGAAAAGTCACTTGCTATAATAATTTTGTCATTTCAATATTTTTTTTCCCCACAGTCGGTGGTCGATGACTGGATTGAATCATATAAACAAGACAGGGACATCGCACTTCTGGACTTAATCAACTTTTTTATCCAGTGTTCAGGATGTCGAGGTACAGAATGTTGAAAATGATGTGCATTGAGACTGTCAGTGCAGCCGTTTCAAATTTACTTTACCTTGTGTTAATCATTTTATAATTCATCCTGGAGTTAGCTGCTAATCTTTTGTGTTAAGATAGTTTTTCTGTTTATTTATTTTTGCCGCATTGCATGGCTTGTGGGATCTTAGTTCCATGACCAGGGATTGAACCCAGATCCTGGGCAGTGAGAGCACAGAGTCTTCACCACTGGACCACCAGGGCATTCCCCTTAAGATAGTTTTTATTTAAAGGTATTTCTCTTTTTCCTAGTTCAGTTTTACTCAGAACAGATTTCTGAATTTTTAATATTTTGAAGGAAATCTGAAATTAAGAAATTTATGAATTGGCTTTTTAGATCATAAGATTTTATAATTAGTATTCCCTGATATTATTTGAATATCTGTGCTGTGTATTGTGAACTGTGCCAGCTGCTGACATTTATTACTTTGAATCCTTATGTTGTAGAGGGAGTGCTTGAAACTTAAATAATTCAAGGTCACATAAATATGAGTATCTTAAGTTTACTATCATTTGGAATCCATAGACAGTATTTAAAAGTGGAGTTATTTTTATCATATTAGCGGATAACTGCTAGATACCTTTCTTCTCTAGAATAAGTATTAACAGGTTAAATTATACTATATGGGGGGAAATCTGTTGGTAAACATCATTCTTTGCTTATCAGTACAGAAACGTCATGTTTTATTGAGATCCTTATCAAACTGACTTTTGAAAGCTTTCTAATTTCTTATTTTTTTCTTTTTCTTTTTAGTAGAAGAGAGCTAATGGTATTTATTTATTTATTTGTTTATGACTATTCTGGGTTTTCACTGCTGCCACAGGCTCTTCTCTAGTTGCAGGGAGTGGGGGCCATTCTCTAGTTGAGGTGAGCAGGCTTCTTGTTGTAGTGACTTCTCTTGTTGTAGCACTCAGGCTCTAGGGCTCACGGGCTTAGTTGTGGCATATGGGCTCAATAGTTGCAACTCCAAGGCTGTAGAGCACAGGCTCCATAGTTGTGGCTCAAGGGCTTAGTTGTGGCTCCGAAGGGCCCTTTGAAAATTTTTAACCAGTGTTCAGGATGTCGAGGTACAGAATGTTGAAAATGATGTGCATTGAGACTGTCAGTGCACTTTCAAATTTACTTTACCTTGTGTTAATCATTTTATAATTCATCCTGGAGTTAGCTGCTAATCTTTTGTGTTAAGATAGTTTTTCTGTTTATTTATTTTTGCCGCATTGCATGGCTTGTGGGATCTTAGTTCCATGACCAGGGATTGAACCCAGATCCTGGGCAGTGAGAGCACAGAGTCTTCACCACTGGACCACCAGGGCATTCCCCTTAAGATAGTTTTTATTTAAAGGTATTTCTCTTTTTCCTAGTTCAGTTTTACTCAGAACAGATTTCTGAATTTTTAATATTTTGAAGGAAATCTGAAATTAAGAAATTTATGAATTGGCTTTTTAGATCATAAGATTTTATAATTAGTATTCCCTGATATTATTTGAATATCTGTGCTGTGTATTGTGAACTGTGCCAGCTGCTGACATTTATTACTTTGAATCCTTATGTTGTAGAGGGAGTGCTTGAAACTTAAATAATTCAAGGTCACATAAATATGAGTATCTTAAGTTTACTATCATTTGGAATCCATAGACAGTATTTAAAAGTGGAGTTATTTTTATCATATTAGCGGATAACTGCTAGATACCTTTCTTCTCTAGAATAAGTATTAACAGGTTAAATTATACTATATGGGGGGAAATCTGTTGGTAAACATCATTCTTTGCTTATCAGTACAGAAACGTCATGTTTTATTGAGATCCTTATCAAACTGACTTTTGAAAGCTTTCTAATTTCTTATTTTTTTCTTTTTCTTTTTAGTAGAAGAGAGCTAATGGTATTTATTTATTTATTTGTTTATGACTATTCTGGGTTTTCACTGCTGCCACAGGCTCTTCTCTAGTTGCAGGGAGTGGGGGCCATTCTCTAGTTGAGGTGAGCAGGCTTCTTGTTGTAGTGACTTCTCTTGTTGTAGCACTCAGGCTCTAGGGCTCACGGGCTTAGTTGTGGCATATGGGCTCAATAGTTGCAACTCCAAGGCTGTAGAGCACAGGCTCCATAGTTGTGGCTCAAGGGCTTAGTTGCTCCGCAGCATGTGGGGTCTTCCCGGATCAGGGACCGAACTCATGTCTCCTTAATTGGCAGGTGAACTCTTTACCACTGAGCTACCAGGGAAGCCTGGCTTTCTTATTTCTGACCAAGTTACTACTTACCATATTAACATTAGTTTATCAAATATTTACAAAGTACCTATGTTATACTAAACACTGTTTAAGACAGTCTAATTTCTACTTTATTATTTTTTTTAATGCCTTTTCTACTTTGAGTTTATTTGCTCTTATATTTATTTGGCCATGCCGTATGGCATGGGAGATCTTAATTCCCTAACTGGGAGTACAACCTGTGCAGTGAAAGCACAGAGTCTTTAAATTGGCCTGCCAAGAAAGTCCTTGTTGAATTTTTTTTTTAATCGGTTTTTCATTTATTCTTCTTCTTTTTTTTTTTTTTTAATCCATCTTTGTTCTTTTGGCCTTTGTGGGCCTCCCATTGCAGTGGCCTCTTTTGCTGCAGAGCACCGTCTCTGAGCACATGCACTCCAGAGCTCCGGCTCGGTAGTTGGACACACCAGTTCAGCCGCTCTGCAACATGTGGGATCTTCCTAGGCCAGGGATTGAACCGGCACCCCTTGAACTGCAAGGCGGTGCCCTTACCCCCAGGACCACCAGGGAAGCCCCCTTGTTGAATTTTTAAAGAAGGATTTTTTTGCGAAGAAAAAGAGGGAAATTACCAGTAGTTCATAAAGTAGTCAATGGCAGGAGAGTAGAAGTTGGTTACATTTAATGACTGTTCTATATGTGGCAAGCTGTGTGCTTTACATACATTAGCTCTTTTAATATTGGTTTGATTCTTCTATCAGTCAGATGTGATTTTTATTCAATAGTTCAATAAACTGCAGATTCAAGGTTTTGGTTAGTTTTTACACATCATGCACTTTGTAAGTGCAACATTGATGAATTAGATTCAGAATTAGATTGTCACAGTCTAGAATCTACATGTCTAACAAGTGTAGGAGTAGCAACAAAGAGCTTCTCGTCCAACATAGGCTCTGTGTTTCTGTATATGTGTGAATATGGGAATATTTGTAAGAAAGTGCTTTTCTCAGAGGAAGAAATGCTACACTGGAACTGAGGTATTGAGTAACAGCAAGCAAATTAAGGCAGAGGAGAAAGGCCAAAGTTAACAATTTGTGTGAAAATTCCAGAAGAGAAGAAAATACAGCACACTCTAGGACATAAAGAGAATTTGTGGCTGAAACCTGGAGCATAGAGAGAGATAGGTGAGGATTGGAAAGATATTCATATGTTTGAAGGAAAGTGAATTTGTTAATTTTACTGTCTTAAAGTGGGAAAGGCAGGCACTGAGTCATGATGCTTTCCATATGTGGTCTCGTCTAATCTATGTTAAGTGTCCCATTAGAATGAGTTTTGATTTTAAAATTACTAGTAGTCTTAAAATTTTCTTTTTTTTTTGTAATTCATCCCTATGGTCATACCCTCCATCCCCAAGAGACATGTAAAGCAAAAAGCCTTTACTTCCTTACCTTCCCATCTGTCTCCACAGAGCAATTGTTCTTAGTTGCTTTGTTATATATCCATCTGTCTGTCTCTATGAGTAGGAAATACATGCTCTTTTCTTCCCTCCCTGTCTTACACAAAAGATACTGGTGTATAGAGAACTTTCTTAGTTTCCTTCCTTCCCTACTCTTTCCTCCTCTCCACTTTCCTCGTCCTTTCCTCCCTGCCCTCGCTTTTCTCATTTTCCTCCCTTCCCCTTCTGTATCTTCCTCTTCCTTCGTTGCTTCTGTTCCTTCCACTCCTTCCCGCCTGTACACTCCTCCCTTACCTCTGCCATGTTTTCCAACATCACAGTATTTCTTTGTATGTATGAACAACAATTCATTTAACTAGTCTATTTACAGCCCGTTGCATTGTCCATAGTCATTTGCTCTTACAATGAATAATTTCATGTGTATTTTCTTTGCCTTGTGGAAGAATGTCTGTAGGCTGTTATATTTTTAATTATATTAGATGTTGACAAATTTCCTACTGTGGAAATTATATCCATTTTTTTACTCCTGTCAGTTGTATTTTTAAAGAGTAGCAACAAAGAGCTTCTCGTCCAACATAGGCTCTGTGTTTCTGTATATGTGTGAATATGGGAATATTTGTAAGAAAGTGCTTTTCTCAGAGGAAGAAATGCTACACTGGAACTGAGGTATTGAGTAACAGCAAGCAAATTAAGGCAGAGGAGAAAGGCCAAAGTTAACAATTTGTGTGAAAATTCCAGAAGAGAAGAAAATACAGCACACTCTAGGACATAAAGAGAATTTGTGGCTGAAACCTGGAGCATAGAGAGAGATAGGTGAGGATTGGAAAGATATTCATATGTTTGAAGGAAAGTGAATTTGTTAATTTTACTGTCTTAAAGTGGGAAAGGCAGGCACTGAGTCATGATGCTTTCCATATGTGGTCTCGTCTAATCTATGTTAAGTGTCCCATTAGAATGAGTTTTGATTTTAAAATTACTAGTAGTCTTAAAATTTTCTTTTTCTTTTGTAATTCATCCCTATGGTCATACCCTCCATCCCCAAGAGACATGTAAAGCAAAAAGCCTTTACTTCCTTACCTTCCCATCTGTCTCCACAGAGCAATTGTTCTTAGTTGCTTTGTTATATATCCATCTGTCTGTCTCTATGAGTAGGAAATACATGCTCTTTTCTTCCCTCCCTGTCTTACACAAAAGATACTGGTGTATAGAGAACTTTCTTAGTTTCCTTCCTTCCCTACTCTTTCCTCCTCTCCACTTTCCTCGTCCTTTCCTCCCTGCCCTCGCTTTTCTCATTTTCCTCCCTTCCCCTTCTGTATCTTCCTCTTCCTTCGTTGCTTCTGTTCCTTCCACTCCTTCCCGCCTGTACACTCCTCCCTTACCTCTGCCATGTTTTCCAACATCACAGTATTTCTTTGTATGTATGAACAACAATTCATTTAACTAGTCTATTTACAGCCCGTTGCATTGTCCATAGTCATTTGCTCTTACAATGAATAATTTCATGTGTATTTTCTTTGCCTTGTGGAAGAATGTCTGTAGGCTGTTATATTTTTAATTATATTAGATGTTGACAAATTTCCTACTGTGGAAATTATATCCATTTTTTTACTCCTGTCAGTAATATATGAAAATATCTGTTTCTTATTGTTTTTTTCAACAGTATTTTTATCACATTTTTGTATTGGTCTTATGAATTATTTAAAAATATTTCAGCATGTTTTTTTTAATTGATGTGAAATTCACTTAAGCAGGTAGTCATTTTAAAGTGGATGGATAAGTAGTTTTTAACACAAACAATGTCGTACAACCTCTTCTCTCTAGTATCAAAACTTTTTTATCAACCCAGAAGAATACCTAATATTTATTAAGTAATTACTCCACATTACCATCTTCCCTGCAGTCTTTCGCAACCACTAATCCTCTTTCTCCTCCTATGGATTTGCCTGTTCTGATCATTTTATGTAAAAGGAGTTTTACAATATGTGACCTTTTGTGTCTTATCTCTTTCATTTAGCATAATATCTTTGAGGTTTTTCCAAGTAGCATATGTTGATAATCTGTTTCATTGTATGTATATATTACAATTTATCCATTCTTCCGTTGATGGACACTTGGATATTCACTTTTTGGCTGTTGTGAATATTGCTACTATGAACATTCATGGTCAAATGTCTGTTTGAGTCTAAAGTTTTTCAGTTCTTCAGTGTAAATACCTAGGAGTGAAATGGCTGGATCACATGGTAATGCTATTTTAACTTTTTGAGGAACTGCCAAACTGTTTGCACAACAGCTGCACTATTTTAAATTATAGAAATGTATGAAGACTCTTATTTCTCCACATCCTCAGAACCACTTTTACTTTGCCCTTTTAAAATTTTAATATCCTAGGTGATATGAAGTGGTATTTTATTATAATTTTGATTTGTATTTTCTTTATCACCAATGATCTTGGGTATATTTTCATGTTTTTGGCATTTTGTAAATCTTTTTTATATTAATTTTTTAATTGAAGGATAATTGCTTTACAGAATTTTCTTGTTTTCTGCCAAATGTATATCATTTTGAAGAAATGTATATTTGAGTGCTGTGCTTATTTTTGAAATTAGATAGTATTTTTTTTTTTGCTGTGAGTTATTAGAGTTTTCGTATATTCTGGATATTAAATCATTATTAGATATATAATGTGGAATTGTTATAACTTACAGTTACAGGCTTCCCACTCTGTAAGTTGTCTTTTTACCTTACTAACATGTCCGTTGATGAACAAAAGTTTAAAATCTTTATGAAGTACAGTTTATCCTATTTTTTTTTTCAGTTTCCTTGCTCTTATTGTGTCAAACCTAAGATTCCATTGCTAATTCTAAGAGCATGAAGGTTTATCTCCATATTTTCTACTAATAGTTTTAGCTTTTATATATAGATCATTAATCCATGGGTTTTTTTTTTTTTTTTTTTTTAAAGATTTATTTATTTATTTACTTTGGGCGGGGGTTGGGTTGGGGAGGGAGGGGAGCGGGCGGGCCACTTCTATTGGTCTTTCATTTCTCTATTTTCATTCGTCTTCGTTCCTTGGCTCCTATGGGCCTCCCATCGCGGTGGCATCCGTCGTCGCAGAGCACTGGCTCTGGGCACATGCGCTCCAGAGTTCCAGCTCGGTAATTGGACACATCAGTCCAGCCGCTCCGCGGCACGTGGGATCTTCCCAGGCCAGGGCTCGAACCGGCGCCCCTTGCACTGCAAGGCGGTGTCCTTACACACTGGACCACCAGGGGAAGCCCCATGGGTATTTTTTCTATTTGGATGATGTTAATTTGTATTTCTTTTATGAGTGTGACATAAGAGCCATTTCTATTTCTTTTTCCTGAATTATCTGTTCTTATACCTTTAACTTTTTGAGGAACTGCCAAACTGTTTGCACAACAGCTGCACTATTTTAAATTATAGAAATGTATGAAGACTCTTATTTCTCCACATCCTCAGAACCACTTTTACTTTGCCCTTTTAAAATTTTAATATCCTAGGTGATATGAAGTGGTATTTTATTATAATTTTGATTTGTATTTTCTTTATCACCAATGATCTTGGGTATATTTTCATGTTTTTGGCATTTTGTAAATCTTTTTTATATTAATTTTTTAATTGAAGGATAATTGCTTTACAGAATTTTCTTGTTTTCTGCCAAATGTATATCATTTTGAAGAAATGTATATTTGAGTGCTGTGCTTATTTTTGAAATTAGATAGTATTTTTTTTTTTGCTGTGAGTTATTAGAGTTTTCGTATATTCTGGATATTAAATCATTATTAGATATATAATGTGGAATTGTTATAACTTACAGTTACAGGCTTCCCACTCTGTAAGTTGTCTTTTTACCTTACTAACATGTCCGTTGATGAACAAAAGTTTAAAATCTTTATGAAGTACAGTTTATCCTATTTTTTTTTTCAGTTTCCTTGCTCTTATTGTGTCAAACCTAAGATTCCATTGCTAATTCTAAGAGCATGAAGGTTTATCTCCATATTTTCTACTAATAGTTTTAGCTTTTATATATAGATCATTAATCCATGGGTTTTTTTTTTTTTTTTTTTTTAAAGATTTATTTATTTATTTACTTTGGGGGGGGTTGGGTTGGGGAGGGAGGGGAGCGGGCGGGCCACTTCTATTGGTCTTTCATTTCTCTATTTTCATTCGTCTTCGTTCCTTGGCTCCTATGGGCCTCCCATCGCGGTGGCATCCGTCGTCGCAGAGCACTGGCTCTGGGCACATGCGCTCCAGAGTTCCAGCTCGGTAATTGGACACATCAGTCCAGCCGCTCCGCGGCACGTGGGATCTTCCCAGGCCAGGGCTCGAACCGGCGCCCCTTGCACTGCAAGGCGGTGTCCTTACACACTGGACCACCAGGGGAAGCCCCATGGGTATTTTTTCTATTTGGATGATGTTAATTTGTATTTCTTTTATGAGTGTGACATAAGAGCCATTTCTATTTCTTTTTCCTGAATTATCTGTTCTTATACCTTGCTCCTTTTCCTTCTTTTCTTTTCAACTATTTTCAGAGTTCCTGAAAAGGCATATGACAAAATAGATTTTAAAATGTGTTGGAAAATCAGACAGAAGAATATCTTCTTTACATGTTTCAGAGAGAAAGCTCACTGTCTCTCACATTAGTACAATATAATAAAATCTAAAATAGAGTCAAAGTACAAGAAAATAAAATTGTAGGCCAGGAAATTGAAAAAAAAATAAAATAGAGTCAAGTACCTGTGAATCTGTAGTAAGCAGATATTAAAACAAATGAAAGAAGAGAACTGTAAAATGCAGCTACATCAATATGCCATTTTTCATTTGTCAGACTGATAAGTGTTAAAAGTTATAATAATGTTCTGTTATTTAGGCTGTGCAGAAACAAACACCCTGACATTGTTTGTTGGAAGAAAAATGGGTACTTTTCTCATAGACAGACATTATCTACCAAAATATCTTTTGACCTAGCCATTCTGTTTCTGGAATTTTGCCATGAAAGTATACTTCCATTATTACAAAATTAAATGCACAAGGTTATTCAGTACTGTATTATTTTTAGTTGTAAAATATTGAAGACAGCCTAAATGTTTGATATATAGGATAGTGATTGAATACACTTCTACAGCTGAATTCAGTGAAACTTTTTGGCATTGCAAAAAATTATTAGAAAGACTGTGTAGGCTAATGCAGGGAAGTTTTCAGGATACATCTTTTAAGTACAAAATGTAAAACAGTGTCTAAATCAAGTCAGTTTTTTTTAGAGGAAAGAAGGGAAAAAATAGAATATACATATATATCTAGTCACTTGACCCCCTCACCAAGAAAACAAAGGAAAGATAAGAAACAGAATAATGACTGGCTACCTGTAGAGTATTTGTGCATGTAAATAAAGTGGAAAGCTTAGAGGAAATTGGGGTGAAGGGATGATATTTATTGGAATATACTTTGTGAACATTGGGGTCCTGTTTTGAGAAAAAAGGAGGAAAAACCGCGCCTTGCACCAATAAAGGAGCCATTTTTCTATTTGGATGATGTTAATTTGTATTTCTTTTATGAGTGTGACATAAGAGCCATTTCTATTTCTTTTTCCTGAATTATCTGTTCTTATACCTTGCTCCTTTTCCTTCTTTTCTTTTCAACTATTTTCAGAGTTCCTGAAAAGGCATATGACAAAATAGATTTTAAAATGTGTTGGAAAATCAGACAGAAGAATATCTTCTTTACATGTTTCAGAGAGAAAGCTCACTGTCTCTCACATTAGTACAATATAATAAAATCTAAAATAGAGTCAAAGTACAAGAAAATAAAATTGTAGGCCAGGAAATTGAAAAAAAAAAATAAAATAGAGTCAAGTACCTGTGAATCTGTAGTAAGCAGATATTAAAACAAATGAAAGAAGAGAACTGTAAAATGCAGCTACATCAATATGCCATTTTTCATTTGTCAGACTGATAAGTGTTAAAAGTTATAATAATGTTCTGTTATTTAGGCTGTGCAGAAACAAACACCCTGACATTGTTTGTTGGAAGAAAAATGGGTACTTTTCTCATAGACAGACATTATCTACCAAAATATCTTTTGACCTAGCCATTCTGTTTCTGGAATTTTGCCATGAAAGTATACTTCCATTATTACAAAATTAAATGCACAAGGTTATTCAGTACTGTATTATTTTTAGTTGTAAAATATTGAAGACAGCCTAAATGTTTGATATATAGGATAGTGATTGAATACACTTCTACAGCTGAATTCAGTGAAACTTTTTGGCATTGCAAAAAATTATTAGAAAGACTGTGTAGGCTAATGCAGGGAAGTTTTCAGGATACATCTTTTAAGTACAAAATGTAAAACAGTGTCTAAATCAAGTCAGTTTTTTTTAGAGGAAAGAAGGGAAAAAATAGAATATACATATATATCTAGTCACTTGACCCCCTCACCAAGAAAACAAAGGAAAGATAAGAAACAGAATAATGACTGGCTACCTGTAGAGTATTTGTGCATGTAAATAAAGTGGAAAGCTTAGAGGAAATTGGGGTGAAGGGATGATATTTATTGGAATATACTTTGTGAACATTCTTGACTGTGGGAGTTATCTTCATGTTCCACATACTTCGAGAAAAAAAAGAAAAATCAATAAAGATGGAGGGAAAAATCCAAGAATTGGATGCTCTCAGAATAGATAAACCATGTCATGCCATAGTATAAATAACATATACTGAAGACTATAAAAAGTACCAACTAAAGTTTGAACTTAGTGCTTGTATCCCAAAACTAGTTGAAGAAAGTGAAAAACCTAATATTTGTCCCCTCAAACTGTTTCCTTGAAAATATATATTATGGGTAAAATGGTGCTTTATCTGTTCAAACTTGATAAACATCATCATAAACAAATGATGAAAGCAAACAGTGCAAACACAGTTATAGAATCAACTGATAGCATGTGCTTCTTGGTAAGCAGTTATAAAAACTCAGCCTCGGTTTTGTAGTATTCTTGCCTATAGTTCAGTCTAAATCTACTCATGAGAGAAAAGCAGTCCAACTCAAGTTCAGATATGTTTTTCATAATAACTATCCTGTACTCAGAAATGTCTATATCATGAAATAGAAATGACTCAGAAAACTTACAGATTACAGACCAGAGGAGCTGGATGCAGTACGCAGTCATAGAATTTTCTTTTGATATAAATAACATTATTGAGACAAATACTGAATTCCAAAATCAGTTCTGTGGATTAGAACATACATCTTATATTGTTAATTTCAGCATTCTGATCATTGTACTATAATTGTATTAGATTTTTGTTTATTTTTGGAAAATATCTGCAGGAGTATTGGTGAATAAAGGGATATGCAAAGAATGAAAGAAGGATAAAACAAAAGTAAAATTTTTACCTCTGAGAATTTGGTGATGTATTTTTATAATCCTATGTACTTCTCTTACAACTTTTCTGTAAAGTTTGAAAAGTGAAAAATGAAAGGAAGAAAAATCATTTTAACCCCAAATCCAGCATCATGCTCAAGAGAAGCTAGTAGAATAATTTGAAGTCAAACAAGGCAGTGATGCCTTTTCTTCTAACTGCTATTTAATATTTGCAATATAAGACAGCATGTTTGAAGAGTAAAGTGAAGTATGTATGATCACTATTTGAGAGTAGTATGGAAAGTTCAGAAATATTCAGGAGAAATAGTTTAGAAAACTAATAAAAGCAGTATAATTCTGAACGAGAGAGATCAAATGGCAGAGTATGAGGTCACCAAGCTCCCTTCCCCCAGTGAACACCTCAGAAATACATGTGAAGCTACTGTCACTGAAACAAACTAGACTGATAGAATGGCCTTTCTGTAATCAAGACTGTAAAGACTGCAATGAAATAGTCACACAGAGTTGGTAGTAAGAGAGGAGAAATGATTAGGTCTGGACTTGCACCCCTTGCGAGGAGAGGATATCACAAGCTCAAGGAACCTTCCTGGGGTGTGAGATGATTGAGCTTCATATTGGGCAGCGCAGATTCGGGGTTTAGTACCAGGCAGATGAGTCTTCTTAGCTGGTTTGAAACCCAGTAAAGACTTTACACAGGGTTATATGAAACCAAAACTCTACCTGTGATGGTTGCACACAAACACTTGCTTCACCTCAGGAACAAGGTGAAGGAAACAGATTTAAAATGACCTGAGACTCTGACTGATTTCCTGCAGCTGTCCCATTGTACACTCTAGCTTGCACTGGGTGTTTGCTCCAGCCTGCTTCTTCTGATACTGCACTCTTCCGGGGTGCATTGCCAAGCAGGGTGAGGACTTGGAAATTTGGAACTTGCTCTGGATGGACCAAGGGCAGTCTAAGACTGGGTGAGTTCTACCAAACATAGGAAGAATAGCTACTGCCTGTCCTTTTCAAACTTTTCCAGTAAGTTGAAGAGGAAGAAACATTCCTAATTAATTCTGCAAGACCACTATAAAACAGACAATGAATACCTCACCCCATAAACTAGTATCTCTGATGAATATAGCTGCAGAAAGCCTCAAGAAAATATTAGTAAACCAAACTCAGCAATCAACAAAAAGATCATATATCATGATCAGAATTCAAAAGGATCATACACCATGATTAAATTGACTTAATAAAGGGATGCAAGGATGGTTTAGCATTCATAAATCAACACACCACATTCATAAAAAGAATAAAAATCACAATTATTTCAGTAGACAGAATTCACCATTTATTCATTCCTGATAAAAGCTCTCATCAGACTTGGTATAGAGGAAATATTTCAGCATAATAAAGTCTGTTTATGATAGACTGACAGCTGTTAGGTTAGTGCAAAAGTAACAGCAGTTTCAGAGCCTGAATTTTAAATTATAACTAGGCTCAAATACATCTTCATTAAACAAAAGAGGAACCATTACAGTCAACCCATTTTTGCCAATGATAAATAAGTTTGTTTATTCCTGTAGTAAAAAAATCCATGCTTTGGGATTCAGTGAACTCATGGAAAGCATTTTCTGCATCCTGCTGACTGTGGAACCACTTTGCCTGCAAAAAGATGTCAAGATGCCTGAAGGAGAGGTAGTCAATTTTCCAGAGATTAGGTGAATATGGCAGATTAGACAGAACGTCATGGCCCAGTTTGTTTAACTCTTGAAATGTTGGTTATGTGACTTGTCGTTGGGTGATGATGTCCTAGAGAAGAATTGGGCCCTTTCTGTTAAACAGTGCTTGCTGCAAGCATTTATAGTTTTTGGTGCATCCCATCAATTAGCTGAGCATACTTCTCAGATGTAATCATTTCTCCAGGAAAGCTGTAGTGGATCAGACTGGCAGCAGATGACCAAACAATAATTATGACACTTTTTTGGGTGCAAGTTTGACTTTGGGAAGTGCTTTGGAGCTTCTTGGTTCAGCCACTGAGCTTGGTCATTGCTGGTTGTCGTATAAAATTGACTTTTCATCGCACATCACAGTCTGTTTGAGAAATGGTTTGTTGTTGTTGTATAAAATAAGAGAAGATAACACTTCTAAATGATAATTATTTATTTATTTATTTATTTATTTATTTATTTATTTATTTTTGGTCTGCTCATGAGGTACCTGCTTACTGAGCTTTTTCATCTTTCCAGTTGCTTCACATGCCAGTTGACTGTATACAGAAAGATCCACATTGACTTCCTGGGCAACTTCTCATGTAGGTTTAAGATATCAGCTTCAGTGGTGCTCAGCTGGTCGTTGTCAGTTTCTGATGGCTGGCCATTATGCTTCTCATTGTCAAGGCTCTCATCCATTTTGCAAAATTTCTTGAACCCACAGTGTACTGTATGTTCATTAGCAGTGAATATACTGGGCCAGATGTTGCAAGTTTATGATCTTGTTAATGTTGCAAGTTGTCTCAGCAAATCTATGACCCATTTTGAACATGAATAACAAAATAGCTCAAATTTGCTTTTTTTCTAACATCATTTCCATATGAAATAAATACCTGAGTAAAAATTCATTAACAAAAAACTCATAATGTAAAATGTGCATTAGAATGATGTATAACATAACCATGTTTATTTAAGAATGTATTCCAGTATCAAATAGCAATGGTCACCAATGTAAAAACTCAATTACTTTTTCACCAACCTAATAAAATCACACTCAGTAAGGGAAACCTGAAAGCTTTTTTTCTATAGTCAAATAAAAAAGCCAAGTATGCCCACTGTCACCACTTCAGGTTTGAAGGGAAGAAATGAAATTGTCACTATTTACAGACAATAAGATACAGATGATATGATACCATGTATAGAAAATATCATATACTGAAGTCTCCACCAAAATAGTATCAGAAGTAATAAATGAATAGTAGCATTACAGGATACAAGTATAACATACAGAAATGTAATGTTTTACTAAAAATTAGTAATAGACTATCAAAGAAAACAAAACTCCATTTAAAATCTTACTGAAAACAACAAAATACTTTAGAATACCTTTCGCCAAGGAGGTGCAAGATCTATACCCTAAAACTTATGAAATACTTTTGAAGGAAATTGAAATGGAATGATATTATGTGTTCATGGATTGCAAGAATTAATATTGTTAAAATGCCCATACGATACCCAGTGTAATCTACATATTTAATACAATCCCTATCAAAATACCCATGACATTTTTTTTTATGGAACTATTCTAAGGTATATATGGAACTACAAAAGACCTTTAATAGCTGAAGCAATCTTGATTTAAACATTAAAGGTGGAGGAATCTTGCTCCCTGATTTCAGACTATGCTACAAAGCTCTGATAATCAAAACAGTATGGTATTCTGGTACAAAGCCAGACACACAGATAAATCATTGAAATGGAATAGAGAGCCCAGAAATAAACCATCCCACATGTGGTCAGTTACTCTGCAACAAAGGAGCCAGGAATATATAATAGGAAAAAGACAGTCTCTCCAAAATGTAGTGCTGTGAAAACTGGAAAGCAGCATGTAAAACAGTCAAACTAAACTACTGTGTTTCAACTCAAAATGGATTAAACACTACAGTGTGAAGACCTGAAACCCAAAACTTCTGAAAGAAATCACAGTCTTTTCTTTGACATCAGTTTTAGTGATTTTTTGTTTTTTTGGACATTCCTATTCTGGCAAAGAAAGCAAAGGCAAAAAGAAATGGGACTATGTCAAATAGAAAAACTGTTGAACAACAAAAGTGTGCAGTAAAATGAAAAGATGCATACTGAATGGGAGAACTATATGTCAACACTATATTCAGCCAGGGATTATTTAAGAACTCATAAAATTTAATATCAAAGAAACTATCAATCCAATTAAAAATGGACAGAGGACCTGAGTAGGCATGTTTCCAAAGAAGGCTTACCACTTCAGTTTTAAAGGAAAGAAATGAAATTGTCACTATTTACAGACAATAAGATACAGATGATATGATACCATGTATAGAAAATATCATATACTGAAGTCTCCACCAAAATAGTATCAGAAGTAATAAATGAATAGTAGCATTACAGGATACAAGTATAACATACAGAAATGTAATGTTTTACTAAAAATTAGTAATAGACTATCAAAGAAAACAAAACTCCATTTAAAATCTTACTGAAAACAACAAAATACTTTAGAATACCTTTCGCCAAGGAGGTGCAAGATCTATACCCTAAAACTTATGAAATACTTTTGAAGGAAATTGAAATGGAATGATATTATGTGTTCATGGATTGCAAGAATTAATATTGTTAAAATGCCCATACGATACCCAGTGTAATCTACATATTTAATACAATCCCTATCAAAATACCCATGACATTTTTTTTTATGGAACTATTCTAAGGTATATATGGAACTACAAAAGACCTTTAATAGCTGAAGCAATCTTGATTTAAACATTAAAGGTGGAGGAATCTTGCTCCCTGATTTCAGACTATGCTACAAAGCTCTGATAATCAAAACAGTATGGTATTCTGGTACAAAGCCAGACACACAGATAAATCATTGAAATGGAATAGAGAGCCCAGAAATAAACCATCCCACATGTGGTCAGTTACTCTGCAACAAAGGAGCCAGGAATATATAATAGGAAAAAGACAGTCTCTCCAAAATGTAGTGCTGTGAAAACTGGAAAGCAGCATGTAAAACAGTCAAACTAAACTACTGTGTTTCAACTCAAAATGGATTAAACACTACAGTGTGAAGACCTGAAACCCAAAACTTCTGAAAGAAATCACAGTCTTTTCTTTGACATCAGTTTTAGTGATTTTTTGTTTTTTTGGACATTCCTATTCTGGCAAAGAAAGCAAAGGCAAAAAGAAATGGGACTATGTCAAATAGAAAAACTGTTGAACAACAAAAGTGTGCAGTAAAATGAAAAGATGCATACTGAATGGGAGAACTATATGTCAACACTATATTCAGCCAGGGATTATTTAAGAACTCATAAAATTTAATATCAAAGAAACTATCAATCCAATTAAAAATGGACAGAGGACCTGAGTAGGCATGTTTCCAAAGAAGGCTTATGAATCGCCAACAGCCAAATGAAAAGATGCTCAACGTCACTAATCATCATAGAAATGCAAATCAAATCCATGTGAAATGTCAGCTGTCAGAATGGCTGTCATCAAAAGACCCATGGAGCTTTTGCAGAAAGCTACAACTAGACCTATTATATGACTCAGCAATTCTACTCCTGGTTAAATGTCTCAAGAAATTAAAACATTAATTGAAAAGATACATGTACTTCATTGTTCATAGTAGCATCATTTACGATGGCTAATATATGGAATCAGCCTAAGTGTCCAGTAGCATATGAATGGATAACGTGTGGTTTATACAAACAATGGAATATTACTGACTCATAAGGAAGAATAAAACTTTGACATTTGCAGTAACATCGATCCAAGATTTATTTTGTTTAGTGAAATCATTCAGATTGAGACAGAAAAATATACTGTTACCACTTATATGTGGACTCTGAAAATAAATAAATAAATAAATGTAACAAGGCAAACAAACCCATAGAGAATAAACTTGTGTTTACCAGTGGAAGAAGAATGGGGAGAGACAAAATAGGGATAGAAATTTAGAGATACAAGATACAATGTATAAAATAAATAAGATACAATAATATATTGTACTATCCAAGGCATATAGCTAATATTTTATAACTTTAGATCCATGAAATATTACATCACTGTGCTGTGCACCTGCAAGTAATATATTATTGTAAAAAAGTGGCACGATAAGTTCGTAAGTTACTGTGATGGACATAATATAGAGATGCTAGTATGTTTTCTCTTTTCATTAGAATAGGTAGTTAGAAGCGATGGAATATGTAGATAATGTATATAGGAAATTATTTCAGATATACAGCTTCCTTTATAAATGTATACCTAGATAACTTATTGGTACATCAGGCGTTTAAATGAAAAAGCAACAAATAGTAGAAACTAATTATTTTAAACAGAACAAACAAATATTAGAAAGAAAGCAGTAGAAGAAAACATTAAAGAAATTTTTTCATTACCTTGTAGTGTAGACCTTTTTTAAATATGTCTCAAAATGAAGTTTAAGTCAGAATTTCCAGGTTGTAAAAAAAATATTGATGGACTAAACTACAGTTCAGACAATATTGGAGACATTTGCATGGTGAGCCTTTTATAGGATACATTTAGAAGACAAAAGACGATTGGAGAAATTTTTTTTTATTATTTATTGAGATAAGATTTGTATCTTATAAGGACTTATTGTGTTTCAAAGTGATTTCTGGTATCCACATCGTTGTTCTTTCATGCCAGCCCATTTTCCACAAACACTTCTTAAGAACCAAGGACAAAAAGAGAAAAAGAAATTGGCTAAAGTGGGATGAGAACCAGATAATGGAGGAAAGTTACAAAACTTGATTTTCTACTTTTTAGCTAGAAGGAACATCCCTACCAATGACAAGATAAATTGGAACACCATATTATGAGTAGAGTTTTACAGGCTTTTCTCTGTTGCATTCTCATATTAGTTTTCTAATCTTAATCATTGAGTGTAGGGTGTGGTGTTGGTTTCCTACATTAACTATTTTAAGTTGCATTAGCATCCCTCCTGTTGTTTTGGGGTGGGGGGCAGGTTGGGGAGGGAAGGGGTGGGCGGGCCACTTCTGTTGGTCTTTCATTTATCTATTTTTCATCTATCTTTGTTCTTTGGCCTGTGTGGGCCTCCCATCGCAGTGGCCTCTGTTGTCGCAGAGCACTGGCTCTGGGTACATGCACTCCAGAGCTCCAGCTTGGTAATTGGACATATCCGTTCAGCTGCTCCGCAGCACATGGGATCTTCCCAGGCCAGGGGTCGAACCGGCGCCCCTTGCACTGCAAGGCGGTGTCCTTACCCCCTGGACCACCAGGGAAGCCCCCCTCCTGTTTCTTGAACCTTGCTTAGACATCTGTATTCTCCTCTTTAAAATCTATTTAATTACCATCTTGGATGACATCTTTTTAATGCTGGAACCCCTAGTTAAAATGTACTACTGACTAATTCATTATGTGATAATTGGGTGTATTCAGTATCAAGTCAGAAAGATTGCAAAGGAGTTTATTCAAAACTATTCACTTAGTTTGTAATTTCATAAATTTCTTTGGAAATAAGTTTTGAGGAAACTAAGAATGCAAAGATAATATTTATGATAAAAAAAATAAAGATACATTATCCCTGTAATCAAAGTATTATCTTCTTTAAAACACAATTGGTAAAGGCAAATATATTTGGGTATATAATAAGACCAGTATATAACAGATTTCAGCAGTATATATCAGAGTAATTAATAATTTTCAGTGAAAGTGTGTTTTTTAGTTATGAAGGATGTATTTCTTACGTTTGTTTATTATGTGTTAGAAATTCCTTCTTAGTTGGTTGTAACAAGTAATGGTTCTATATTGCAGTACTTGTGCCTAATAGTACATTTCCAAATGGCTTTAAAACCTTCTAGGTGTGGGCTTCCCCTGGTGGCCAAGTGGGTAAGGACACCGCCTTGCAATGCAAGGGGCGCAGGTTCGATCCCTGACCTGGGAAGATCCCACGTGCCGCGGAACTGCTGGACCGATGTGTCCAATTACCAACCGAGCCAGAGCTCTGGAGTGCATGCGCCCAGAGCCAGCGCTCTGCAATGACAGACGCCACTGCGATGGGAGGCCCACAGGAGCCAAAGAACAAAGACGGATGAAAATGGAGAAATGAAAGACCAATAGAAGTGACCCGCCCGCTCCCCTTCCTCCCCAACCCGACCCCCACCCAAAATAAATAAATAAATCTTTAAAAAAAAAAAAAAAAAAAACCTTCTAGGTGGTTTGAATAGCTAGAGAATTGACCTCACCCAGAAACACTTGAGTCCCAAGAGTTTCCTGGATTTTGTATCTCATGGGCTGAGTAGTGTCTCAGGTAAATTTTTCATGGTACCAACAGGCCAGAAATATTACTTAATAGATTTTTTTTTTTAAGTATTATGTTGGTACAAAAGTAATTGTGTTTTCAGACTGTGGATTTTAAATCATTGTAACTAGGCTCAGACACACCTTTATTAATCAAAATAGGAACCATTACAGTCAACACATTGGGCCCTTTCTGTGCACCAGTGCTGGCTGCAGGCATTGCGGTTTTCGGTACATCTCATAAATTTGCTGAGTATACTTCTCTGATGGAATGGTTTCACTGGGATTCAGAAAGCTATAGTATATCAGACCAGCAGCAGACCACCAGTGACCATGACCTTCATTTGGTGCAAGTTTTGCTTTATATAGTGCTTTGAAATTTCTTCATCATCCAGCCACTGAATTGGTCATTACTGGTTGTCATATACAATCCACTTTTCCTTGCACTTCACAATCAGATTGAGAAATGGTTCGTTATTGCATGGAATAAGAGATGGTGACACTTCAAAAGGACAGTGTTTAGATTTTCGGTCCACTCATGAGGCAGCCACTTTTCTAGCCTTTTCACCTTTCCAGTTTGCTTCAAATGATAAATGACTGGAATGATCAACATTGAGTTCTTCTGTAATTTCTCAGGTAGTTGTAAGATCAGCTTTGATGATTTTTGTCAGTTGGTCATTGTCAGCTTCTAATGACCATCCACTGTGCTACTTATCTTCAGGGCTCTCGTCTACTTTGCAAAACATTTTAAATCCCCAGTGCACTCTACTTTCGTTAGCAGTTTCTGGGCCAAATGCCTTGTTGATGTTGCAGGTTGTCTCCACTTCTTTATCCATTTTGAACTCAGATAAAAGAAATTACTCAAATTTGCTTTTTGTGTAACATCCTTTCAATAGTCTAAAATAATTATAAACAGCAAGTAATAATTCATGAGCAAGAAAACATAAGGCAATAAATATGCATTAAAATGATATATAACATAACTATATTTATTAAAGGATATATTTATAATGCCAGTATAAATTGCAAAGTTCAGTAATGCAAAACTGCAATTACTTCTGCCCCAACCTAATATTTTAATTCCAAACAACTGAATTATGTCCTCACAGCGTAGTAACCACTTGTCAAAATGATAAACAGAATTTTGGATGAAAAATTAATATTTTATCCTATTTTATATAATCACAGTTACTTACTAACAAATATAGGTACAAGTTGAGCACTGTACAAGTACTTGAGCCTTCATTGTTCATATCTGGATGGAGGTGTGGCAGAGGCAGAGAACCATTGCTGTACATCAATGGGGGGATGAATTTGTATTTTTATAAAATCCAGTCTTATCAGTTCACAATCACTGTACATATTGCTTCATTTATTTAGGTCTTTTCTTCATTCAGCATTTTAGGTAGTTTTGTATATGAGTGAAAAATTCTTATAAATGTGTTACCAAAATTTTTATTTCTGAACATTGGGCATTAAAAAGATCATTATAAGTAGGGTGGTTTTTTTTTTCCTGAAAGTGGGCTTTAGCTTTTATAGGAGTTTGAGGTTTAAAAAAAAAAAATTAAGCGAAAATGATGAAAGTTTCCATATACTCTGTTCTCTTCCCCTCAGTTTCATCAGTTAGCATCTCATACATTTGTTAAAATTGATGAATATTGACACATGATTAACTGAAGTCACTAGTTTGCATTAGCATTTATCAACCCCCCAAAAATTATGTTACATTTTGTGAACTTGCTAAAAGGACAGTGTTTAGATTTTCGGTCCACTCATTTTCCCCACCTTTCCAGTTTGCTTCAAATGATAAATGACTGGAATGATCAACATTGAGTTCTTCTGTAATTTCTCAGGTAGTTGTAAGATCAGCTTTGATGATTTTTGTCAGTTGGTCATTGTCAGCTTCTAATGACCATCCACTGTGCTACTTATCTTCAGGGCTCTCGTCTACTTTGCAAAACATTTTAAATCCCCAGTGCACTCTACTTTCGTTAGCAGTTTCTGGGCCAAATGCCTTGTTGATGTTGCAGGTTGTCTCCACTTCTTTATCCATTTTGAACTCAGATAAAAGAAATTACTCAAATTTGCTTTTTGTGTAACATCCTTTCAATAGTCTAAAATAATTATAAACAGCAAGTAATAATTCATGAGCAAGAAAACATAAGGCAATAAATATGCATTAAAATGATATATAACATAACTATATTTATTAAAGGATATATTTATAATGCCAGTATAAATTGCAAAGTTCAGTAATGCAAAACTGCAATTACTTCTGCCCCAACCTAATATTTTAATTCCAAACAACTGAATTATGTCCTCACAGCGTAGTAACCACTTGTCAAAATGATAAACAGAATTTTGGATGAAAAATTAATATTTTATCCTATTTTATATAATCACAGTTACTTACTAACAAATATAGGTACAAGTTGAGCACTGTACAAGTACTTGAGCCTTCATTGTTCATATCTGGATGGAGGTGTGGCAGAGGCAGAGAACCATTGCTGTACATCAATGGGGGGATGAATTTGTATTTTTATAAAATCCAGTCTTATCAGTTCACAATCACTGTACATATTGCTTCATTTATTTAGGTCTTTTCTTCATTCAGCATTTTAGGTAGTTTTGTATATGAGTGAAAAATTCTTATAAATGTGTTACCAAAATTTTTATTTCTGAACATTGGGCATTAAAAAGATCATTATAAGTAGGGTGGTTTTTTTTTTCCTGAAAGTGGGCTTTAGCTTTTATAGGAGTTTGAGGTTTAAAAAAAAAAAATTAAGCGAAAATGATGAAAGTTTCCATATACTCTGTTCTCTTCCCCTCAGTTTCATCAGTTAGCATCTCATACATTTGTTAAAATTGATGAATATTGACACATGATTAACTGAAGTCACTAGTTTGCATTAGCATTTATCAACCCCCCAAAAATTATGTTACATTTTGTGAACTTGCTAAGGCCTTACGTCTAGAACAGAGCCTCTCAGATAGCTCTAAGGGACTACTCAAAAGAAGTAAGGGAGGAACCAGGATATATAGGAGTCTTTGCACCAAAACCAAGTAGTCAGAACATCAAAATATTAATACTTCATTTTAATTGGAAGATAATTGCTTTGCAGTCTTGTGGCAAATGAGCTATAAATATATATACCCTTGTTCTGGAATCTCATTCCCATCCCCCTGCATCTCACCAGTCTAGGTCATCACAGAAGATGGGCTGGCCTCCAAGTGTTATAAAACAGCTTCCCTCTAGCCACCTATTTTACACACAGTAGTGTATATATGTCAGTGCTACTGTTTAGTTCATTCCACCTTTTCCTTCTACTGCCATGTCCACAAGTCTGTTGTCTACGACTGTGTTTCTATGCCTACTCTGCAGATGGATTTGTTGGTACTGTTTATCTAGATTCTGTATATATGAATTAATGCACAGTATTTATTTTTCTCTTTCTGACTTGCTTCAGTTTGTATAACAGGCTCTAGGTTCATTCATCTCTGTTCAACTGACTCACATTTGTTTCTTTTTTCTCTTTTTTAAAAATTGTATTTATTTAAAATGAAACAAAGACGAATATTTTTAACAATAAAAGGTACACTTCGCAAAGAAGATAGACATCATAGACCATTAGACACCTTAACAACAAAGAAACAGTGGAACATATAGCTAAATTCAGAATAAGCTCTGAGAATATTTTGTCTAGTACAGAAAAAAAAGGAGAGTCTAAAATGATATTATTAATAATTTAAGTATAATAGATTTATATTTAGTTTATATTAATCACATCCCACATAAAGATTTAAAATTTTATATCTCATATGTTCTTTTTTTATGGTATTATTGACTTCTAATTAGGATGCAGATTTGGCAAATTGTTAAAGACACAAAAGAGGGTGGTCATATGTTCTTTTTTTTTTTTTGAATTCTTTATTTTAAAGGTTTTACAGAGTTTTGTTGTTCACAGACATGTATGCTCCCAGATCAGTCATATGCATATCCATGGTCCCCACCCACCACCCCCCAGGTCCCCCCCATATGTTCTTATTATGTGTCCATAGGACTTTTAGAAAAACTGGTAAAAAGATAATCATTTCTAAATTTCAAAAAGTAGAATTCTTTTTTTTTGTTTGTTATTCACTTATGCATGTGTGTACATTGTTTTTGAAATTATTTTCCATTATAGGTAATTACAAGATTTGACTAGAGTTCCCTGTGCTGTACAGTAAACCTTTGTTGCCTGAAAAGTAAAAGATCCTCATACCCTTCAGTTGTTTTTAAACATGGCTGCTCATTAGAAACATATCTAGAGCTCTGGCAAAAAAAAAAAGCAATACCTGGGCATTTGTATTTCAAAAATTCGAGAATAAGTCTGATATATGTACAGATTTTTAAAATGATTACAGATTTATCTAGTAAATGCTACTGTTTAGTTCATTCCACCTTTTCCTTCTACTGCCATGTCCACAAGTCTGTTGTCTACGACTGTGTTTCTATGCCTACTCTGCAGATGGATTTGTTGGTACTGTTTATCTAGATTCTGTATATATGAATTAATGCACAGTATTTATTTTTCTCTTTCTGACTTGCTTCAGTTTGTATAACAGGCTCTAGGTTCATTCATCTCTGTTCAACTGACTCACATTTGTTTCTTTTTTCTCTTTTTTAAAAATTGTATTTATTTAAAATGAAACAAAGACGAATATTTTTAACAATAAAAGGTACACTTCGCAAAGAAGATAGACATCATAGACCATTAGACACCTTAACAACAAAGAAACAGTGGAACATATAGCTAAATTCAGAATAAGCTCTGAGAATATTTTGTCTAGTACAAAAAAAAAATGGGAGTCTAAAATGATATTATTAATAATTTAAGTATAATAGATTTATATTTAGTTTATATTAATCACATCCCACATAAAGATTTAAAATTTTATATCTCATATGTTCTTTTTTTATGGTATTATTGACTTCTAATTAGGATGCAGATTTGGCAAATTGTTAAAGACACAAAAGAGGGTGGTCATATGTTCTTTTTTTTTTTTTGAATTCTTTATTTTAAAGGTTTTACAGAGTTTTGTTGTTCACAGACATGTATGCTCCCAGATCAGTCATATGCATATCCATGGTCCCCACCCACCACCCCCCAGGTCCCCCCCATATGTTCTTATTATGTGTCCATAGGACTTTTAGAAAAACTGGTAAAAAGATAATCATTTCTAAATTTCAAAAAGTAGAATTCTTTTTTTTTGTTTGTTATTCACTTATGCATGTGTGTACATTGTTTTTGAAATTATTTTCCATTATAGGTAATTACAAGATTTGACTAGAGTTCCCTGTGCTGTACAGTAAACCTTTGTTGCCTGAAAAGTAAAAGATCCTCATACCCTTCAGTTGTTTTTAAACATGGCTGCTCATTAGAAACATATCTAGAGCTCTGGCAAAAAAAAAAAGCAATACCTGGGCATTTGTATTTTTCAAAAAATTCGAGAATAAGTCTGATATATGTACAGATTTTTAAAAATGATTACAGATTTATCTAGTAAATGCTAGTTTTGGTGATACAGAATTCTGTAATTTTTCTGTTGATCAATCATGATACAGTGGTATTGAGTAATAGTTATATATTCACAATAGTAAAAGATGTTTATCAGTTTTCATAATCAGTACTCAAACAATAGAAGATTTTTATAATTGCAAGCCATATTAGGACCATGATTAACCTAATAATATAAAATAATTACGTACAATTTGGGGGAATCAGAGTTCTTATAGGTATTTCATAAACATTTCTGGCCTCTTCTCAGTCTTTGCCTCCATTCTTTTTCCAAGATCCTGAATCATCTTCACAATCATTATTCTGAATTTTTTTCTGCCTATTTTCACTTCCTTTAGTTGTTTTTCTTGGGTTTTATCTTTTCCCTTCATCTGGGACATAACTTTCTGCTTTTTCATGCTGATTAATTTTCTGTAACGTGACTTTGTTTTAGTTGCTGTGGGATTGTGCTTTTCTTGCGTTTTCTGTCTGCCTACTATTGAGCTTGCTGAGTTATAGTGTAGTTTTTTTCCTGGTATTTTAGGGACACTCCATACTGTTCTCCATAGTGGCTCTATCAATTTGCATTGCCACCAGCAGTGCAAGAAGGTTGCTTTTATTCCCCATTCTCTATAGCATTTGCTGTTTTTAGATTTTTTGACGATGGCTTTTCTGACTGGTGTGAGGTGGTACCTCATTGTAGTTTTTTTTTGCCTTTCTCTAATAATGAACAGTGCATGTATTTATTGGCCATCTGTGTATCTTTTTTTTTTTTTTTTGAAAAATGTTTGTTTAGGTCTGCCTTTTATGTGATTGGGTTTTTTTTAATGATATTGAGGTATATGGGCTGCTTGTATATTTTGGAAATTAATTCTTTGTTTGTTGCTTCATTTGTAGTTATTTTCTCCCATTCTTAAGGCTGAGTTCTTTATACTTCACCTTCTTTATACTTGCCTTTGCTGTGCAAAAGCTTTTAAGTTTAATTAGGTCCCATTTGTTTATTTTTGTTTTAATTCCCTTATCTCTAGAAGGTGATTCAATCAGAAACTTGCTGGGATTTGTATCAAAGAGTGTTCTGCCTGTTTTTCATAATTTATAGTTACTGAACTTATATGTAAGTCTTTAATCCATTTTGAATATATTTTTGTGTATGGTATTGTTAAGTATTATAATTTCATTCTTTTATGTAGCTGTCCAGTTTTCCCAGCATCACTTATAGAGGAAAAGAAGAGCCTATTTTTTCTCTGTTGCATATTCTTCCTTCCTTTGTCAGATATTGAGGTTCCCATCAGTGCATGAGTTAATCTCTGGGATTTCTTGTTCCATTAGTCTTTATTTCTGCTTTTGTGCCGGTACCACAAAAACTGTCTTGATTACTATTCCTTGGTAGTATAGCTTGAAGTAAGGAAAATTGATTCCTCCAGTTCCATTTTCCCTCTCAAGATTGCTTTGACTCTTTGGAGTCTTTGGTGTTTCCATAGAAATTTTGATGTGTTTTCACCTAGTTCTGTGTAAAATGTCACTGGTAATTTGATAGGTATTGCATTGAATCTGTAGATTGCTTTGTGTAGTATAGCATTTTAACATTATTGATTCTTCCTATCCAAGAACATGGTATTTATCTGCATGTTTATGTCTTTGATTTTTTTTTCATCAGTGTCTTATAGTTTTTTGCATACAGGTCTTTTGTATCTATAAATAGGTTTATTCCTATGTATTGTGTTGTTTTTCTTGCAGTGATGAATCAGACTGTTTACTTAATTTCTGTTTCTGATTTTTCGTAAGGTCACAGGAATCAAAGAAATTTCTTTTTAATTTTGTATCCTGTCACTATACTGGATTCAGCCCTTGTTGTTCAATTTCTGACAAATGCTCTTGGCAAGTGCCGATTCATAGTTGACAGTGTTGAAATGGAGGCTTTTGGGGCTGCTTGTATATTTTGGAAATTAATTCTTTGTTTGTTGCTTCATTTGTAGTTATTTTCTCCCATTCTTAAGGCTGAGTTCTTTATACTTCACCTTCTTTATACTTGCCTTTGCTGTGCAAAAGCTTTTAAGTTTAATTAGGTCCCATTTGTTTATTTTTGTTTTAATTCCCTTATCTCTAGAAGGTGATTCAATCAGAAACTTGCTGGGATTTGTATCAAAGAGTGTTCTGCCTGTTTTTCATAATTTATAGTTACTGAACTTATATGTAAGTCTTTAATCCATTTTGAATATATTTTTGTGTATGGTATTGTTAAGTATTATAATTTCATTCTTTTATGTAGCTGTCCAGTTTTCCCAGCATCACTTATAGAGGAAAAGAAGAGCCTATTTTTTCTCTGTTGCATATTCTTCCTTCCTTTGTCAGATATTGAGGTTCCCATCAGTGCATGAGTTAATCTCTGGGATTTCTTGTTCCATTAGTCTTTATTTCTGCTTTTGTGCCGGTACCACAAAAACTGTCTTGATTACTATTCCTTGGTAGTATAGCTTGAAGTAAGGAAAATTGATTCCTCCAGTTCCATTTTCCCTCTCAAGATTGCTTTGACTCTTTGGAGTCTTTGGTGTTTCCATAGAAATTTTGATGTGTTTTCACCTAGTTCTGTGTAAAATGTCACTGGTAATTTGATAGGTATTGCATTGAATCTGTAGATTGCTTTGTGTAGTATAGCATTTTAACATTATTGATTCTTCCTATCCAAGAACATGGTATTTATCTGCATGTTTATGTCTTTGATTTTTTTTTTTTCATCAGTGTCTTATAGTTTTTTGCATACAGGTCTTTTGTATCTATAAATAGGTTTATTCCTATGTATTGTGTTGTTTTTCTTGCAGTGATGAATCAGACTGTTTACTTAATTTCTGTTTCTGATTTTTCGTAAGGTCACAGGAATCAAAGAAATTTCTTTTTAATTTTGTATCCTGTCACTATACTGGATTCAGCCCTTGTTGTTCAATTTCTGACAAATGCTCTTGGCAAGTGCCGATTCATAGTTGACAGTGTTGAAATGGAGGCTTTTGGGAGAGCTCTCACTGATCAGTTTTCTATGAGGTTGCGAGTTCTCTGATGGTCCAGTGTCCTGGCCTTGGGCTTCCCACCTCTGAGGTTCAGGCCTGACCCTGGCTGGAGCACCAGGCCTGTGCAAGTCACATGGCAATGAAGAGAAGAGAAAAATGAAACAGCAAACAAAGAAACCAGACAGACAGAGCTACTAGACAAATGATAAAAGCAAGTTTAGACAGATAAAAACATGCAAAGAAACTTGCTCACAGAAAGAGAAAAAAGTAGAAAAAGGAAAACAAGAAAGAGAGTAATCACACCAATAAAGACATTGATAGATGAAACAAACACCAAAAACTAAACTAGGCAAAACACAAACTGGGAGCAAAACAATTACAGAAAGGAAACTGAAAAAAGGCAAACAAAACATAAAACATATATAGAAATATGATCAAAAGAAAAAATGATGTAGGGCTTCCCTGGTGGTCCAGTGGGCAAGGACACTGCCTTGCAGTACAAGGGGTGCCGGTTCGATCCCTGGCCTGGGAAGATCCCACGTGCCGTGGAGCGGCTGGACCAATGTGTCCAATTACCAAGTCAGAGCTCTAGAGTGCATGCGCCCAGAACTGGTGCTCTTTTGAATCATGTTTTTCTCCAGATGCATGCTTAGGAGTGGGATTGCTGGATCATATGGTAGGTCTGTTTTTAGTTTCTTAAGGAACCTCCATACCATTCTGCATAGTGACTATACCAATTTACATTCCCACCAACACTGTAGGAGGGTTCTTTTTTCTGCATTGTCTCCAGCATTCATTGCAGATTTTTGGAGGATAGCAGTTCTCACTGGTATAAGGTGGTATCTCACTAAAATTTTGATTTGTGTTTCTCTAATAACTAGAAATATTGAGCATCTTTTTGTGTACCTGTTACTGTTCTGTCTTTTTTGGAGAAAGAAATGTCTGCTTGGGTCTTCTGCCCATTTTTTGATTGGGTTCCTTGGTTTGTTTCATACTGAGCCACATGAGCTGTTTAGTGAATTTTGGAGGCTTAATCCTGATACTTGCATCTAATGCAGATATTTTCTCCCATTCTGTGGGTTATGTTTCTGTTCTGTTTATGGTTTCCTTTGCTGTGCAAAAGCATTTGAGTTTGATGAGGTCCCATTTGTTTGTTTTCCCTACTCTAGGAAATGACTTTGCTGTGAAAAGCATTTGAGTTTGATGAGGTCCCATTTGTTTGTTTTCCCCAATACTCTAGGAAATGACTTGGAAACAATACTGCTGTGATTTATATCAATGAGTGTTCTGCCTCTATTTTCCTCTTTTATACGCTCTGGTCTTAGAGAATATTCTGATTTTATTCTTTTACATGTAGCTTTACAGTTTTCTCAGAAACATGCAAAGAAACTTGCTCACAGAAAGAGAAAAAAGTAGAAAAAGGAAAACAAGAAAGAGAGTAATCACACCAATAAAGACATTGATAGATGAAACAAACACCAAAAACTAAACTAGGCAAAACACAAACTGGGAGCAAAACAATTACAGAAAGGAAACTGAAAAAAGGCAAACAAAACATAAAACATATATAGAAATATGATCAAAAGAAAAAATGATGTAGGGCTTCCCTGGTGGTCCAGTGGGCAAGGACACTGCCTTGCAGTACAAGGGGTGCCGGTTCGATCCCTGGCCTGGGAAGATCCCACGTGCCGTGGAGCGGCTGGACCAATGTGTCCAATTACCAAGTCAGAGCTCTAGAGTGCATGCGCCCAGAACTGGTGCTCTTTTGAATCATGTTTTTCTCCAGATGCATGCTTAGGAGTGGGATTGCTGGATCATATGGTAGGTCTGTTTTTAGTTTCTTAAGGAACCTCCATACCATTCTGCATAGTGACTATACCAATTTACATTCCCACCAACACTGTAGGAGGGTTCTTTTTTCTGCATTGTCTCCAGCATTCATTGCAGATTTTTGGAGGATAGCAGTTCTCACTGGTATAAGGTGGTATCTCACTAAAATTTTGATTTGTGTTTCTCTAATAACTAGAAATATTGAGCATCTTTTTGTGTACCTGTTACTGTTCTGTCTTTTTTGGAGAAAGAAATGTCTGCTTGGGTCTTCTGCCCATTTTTTGATTGGGTTCCTTGGTTTGTTTCATACTGAGCCACATGAGCTGTTTAGTGAATTTTGGAGGCTTAATCCCTGATACTTGCATCTAATGCAGATATTTTCTCCCATTCTGTGGGTTATGTTTCTGTTCTGTTTATGGTTTCCTTTGCTGTGCAAAAGCATTTGAGTTTGATGAGGTCCCATTTGTTTGTTTTCCCCAATACTCTAGGAAATGACTTGGAAACAATACTGCTGTGATTTATATCAATGAGTGTTCTGCCTCTATTTTCCTCTTTTATACGCTCTGGTCTTAGAGAATATTCTGATTTTATTCTTTTACATGTAGCTTTACAGTTTTCTCAGCATCATTTACTAAAGAGACTGTTTTCTCTGCTGAGTCTTCTCATTTGCTTTGTCATAGATTAGGTGACCATAGGTGTGTGAAGTTACTCTCGTCTTTCTGTCCTGTTCCATTGATTTATATTTCTGTTACGTGCTAGTACCATACTGTTTTGATGACTTTAGCTTTTTAGTGTAGCCTTGCGGTAGGGCAGCTGATTCCTGCAAGTCCCCTTTTCTTTATCAAGATTGCTCTTTTTGAGGATCTTTTGTGTCTCCATACAAATTTAAGACTGTTTTTTGTTCTATTAATAGTTCTGTGAAAAAATCCCATTGATATTTTGATAGGAATGGCATGGAATCTATAGACTGACTTCAGTCATTTTGACAATATTTGAATCTTCTAATCCAAGAACATTGTATATATTTCCATGTGTCTGTGTCATCTAAATTTCTGTCTTCATTGTCTTATAGTTTTCTACATACAGGTCTTTTGTCTCCTTAGGAAGTTTATTTATGAGTATTTTATTCTTTTTGATGTGATGGTAAATGAAATTGTTTTCTTCATTATTTAAAGAAAATTTATAAAGCAAATTGTATTCCTTTATTGATTATAGCATTTATTTTTGGCTGTGCTGGGTCTCCAATGCTGTGCCTGGATTTTCTCTATTTCGAATGAGTGGAGGCTATCCTTCATTGCAGTGGCGAGCCTTCTCATTGCAGTGGGTTCTCTTGTTGTAGAGCATTGACTCTAGGTGCATAGGCCTCTGTAGCTGCAGTACAAGGTTTGATAGCTGTGGCATGTAGACCCTAGGGGGCATGGGCTTTAGTAGTTACTGTTCATGGACTTCAGTAACTGCTGTGCTTGGTCAATCTAGAACCCAGGCGTAGTAGTTGTAGTGCACGACTTAGTTGCCCCTCAGTATACGTGATCTTCCCAAACAAGGACCCAGACCCATGTCCCCTACATTGGTAGGTAGATTCTGAACCACTGGACCATCAGAGAAGTCCTGTATTCTTTCTTTAGTTTATCTTGGGTTGTTAGCATATAGAAATGAAACATATTTCTGTGTATTAATTTTGTCTGCTACAGCTTTAACAAATTCATTGATGAACTCTAGTAGATTTCTGGTAGCATCTCTTTTTTTTTTTTGAGGGGGGCAGGCGGGCCACTTCTATTGGTCTTTCATTTATCTATTTTTCATTCATCTTTGTTCTTTGGCCCATGTGGGCCTCTCATCGCAGTGGCCTCTGTTGTCTCAGAGCACCGGCTCTGGGTGCATGCGCTCCAGAGCTCCGGCTCGGTAATTGGACACATTGGTCAGCCGCTCTGCGGCATGTGGGATCTTCCCAGGCCAGGGATCAAACCGGCGCCCCTTGCACTGCAAGGTGGTGTCCTTACCCACTGGACCACCAGGGAAGCCCCCTTCTGGTAGCATCTTTAGGATTTTCTGTGTATAGTATCATTTCATTTGCAAACTGTTACATTTTTATATAATTTTATTTATTCATTTAATCACTTATTTATTTTTGCGTGTGTTGGATCCTCATGCAGGCTTTTTCTAGTTGGGTTGAGCAAGTGCTATTCCAGTTATGGGGCACAGGCTTCTCTCCCTTGTGGAGCTCAGTCTCTATAGAGTAGAGTTTAAAAAAAAAAAAAAAAAATCAGGCTTCAGTAATTCTGTCACTTAGCTTCAGTGTTTGTGAAACATGGGCTTAGTTGTCCCATGGCACGGGGAATCTCCTGAGAAAAGGGATCAAATTCTTGTTCCCTGCGTTGGCAGATGAATTCTTAAACACTGGACCACCAGGAAGTTCAGACAGTTACAGTTTTTTTAAGTCTTTCTCAATCTGAATTCTGTTTATTTATTTATTTTTCTCTGATTCTCATGGATAGGACTTCCAAAACTATATTGAATTAATGTGAAGAGAGTGTACATCCTTTCTTGTTTCTGATATTAGATGAAATGTTTTCAGATTTTCACTGTTGAGCATGATGTTAGCAGTAGGTTTATCATGTATGATCTTTACTATGTTGAAACATGATCTCCCTATGTCCATTTTGTGGAGAGTTTTAATCATAAATATTGTTGTGCAGTTGCTTGGTCACGCCCGACTCTCTGATTCCATGGACCACAGGACGCCAAGCTTCCCAGTCCTTGACCATTTCTTGGAGTTTGCTCAAATGCATGTTTATTGAGTCAGTGATGCCATGTGACCTTCTGGTCCTGTCATTTGCTTCTACTCTTGACTTCAATCTTTCCCAGCATCAGGGTTTTTTCTAAGTTGCCTTTCCATGTCAGGTGGCCAAAGTATTGGAGCTTCAGCTTCAGCATCAATCCTTCCAATGAATATTCAGATTTGAATTGGTCTGTGAGTTTCTCTTTTTGTATGTTATCTTTGTCTTGCTTAGGTATCAGGGCAATCATGGCCTCATAGAATGATTTTGGGCATATAACTTCCTCTGTAATTTTTTTTTAAAATCATTTCTGAAAGATAGATGTTAACTGTTCTCTAAATGTTTGATAAAATTTGCTTGTGAAGTCATCAAGTTCTGTTATAGTATCATTTCATTTGCAAACTGTTACATTTTTATATAATTTTATTTATTCATTTAATCACTTATTTATTTTGCGTGTGTTGGATCCTCATGCAGGCTTTTTCTAGTTGGGTTGAGCAAGTGCTATTCCAGTTATGGGGCACAGGCTTCTCTCCCTTGTGGAGCTCAGTCTCTATAGAGTAGAGTTTAAAAAAAAAAAAAAAAAATCAGGCTTCAGTAATTCTGTCACTTAGCTTCAGTGTTTGTGAAACATGGGCTTAGTTGTCCCATGGCACGGGGAATCTCCTGAGAAAAGGGATCAAATTCTTGTTCCCTGCGTTGGCAGATGAATTCTTAAACACTGGACCACCAGGAAGTTCAGACAGTTACAGTTTTTTTAAGTCTTTCTCAATCTGAATTCTGTTTATTTATTTATTTTTCTCTGATTCTCATGGATAGGACTTCCAAAACTATATTGAATTAATGTGAAGAGAGTGTACATCCTTTCTTGTTTCTGATATTAGATGAAATGTTTTCAGATTTTCACTGTTGAGCATGATGTTAGCAGTAGGTTTATCATGTATGATCTTTACTATGTTGAAACATGATCTCCCTATGTCCATTTTGTGGAGAGTTTTAATCATAAATATTGTTGTGCAGTTGCTTGGTCACGCCCGACTCTCTGATTCCATGGACCACAGGACGCCAAGCTTCCCAGTCCTTGACCATTTCTTGGAGTTTGCTCAAATGCATGTTTATTGAGTCAGTGATGCCATGTGACCTTCTGGTCCTGTCATTTGCTTCTACTCTTGACTTCAATCTTTCCCAGCATCAGGGTTTTTTCTAAGTTGCCTTTCCATGTCAGGTGGCCAAAGTATTGGAGCTTCAGCTTCAGCATCAATCCTTCCAATGAATATTCAGATTTGAATTGGTCTGTGAGTTTCTCTTTTTGTATGTTATCTTTGTCTTGCTTAGGTATCAGGGCAATCATGGCCTCATAGAATGATTTTGGGCATATAACTTCCTCTGTAATTTTTTTTTAAAATCATTTCTGAAAGATAGATGTTAACTGTTCTCTAAATGTTTGATAAAATTTGCTTGTGAAGTCATCAAGTTCTGGATTTTTTTTTCCATTTGGAATTTTTTAAAATCACAGTTTCAATTTCAGTTCTTGTGATTGCTTATTATTATTTCCTATTTTTTCATGATTCAGTCTTTGTAGACTGTATCCTTTAGAATTTGTCCATTTCTGCCATTTTGTTCATTTTCTTGGCATAGTTGCTTGTAGTAGTCCCATATGATCCTTTGTATTTCTGCTGTGTCTGCTGTAACATCTTATTTTACACTCCCAATTTTATTGATTTGAACCCTCCTCTTTTGATGAGTCTGCTAAAGCTTTATTAATTTTCTTCTTTTAATGAATCAGCTTTGTTTTATTGATCTTTTCTTTTTATCATTCCTGTTTCATCTTTTTATCATTCCTGTTTCATTTTGCTATGATCTTTATGATTTCTTTCCTTCTACTAACGTAGATTTTAGTTTTTCTTATCTATTTGCTTTAGATATAACGTTAGGTTATTTATTTGTGATATTTCTTACTTCATGTGGTAAGGTTGTTTTCCCTCTAAGAACTGCTTGTATGGTATCCCATAGGTTTTAGATATTTGTGTTTTCCTTATCATTTGTCTCTAGGTATTTTTAAAATTTTCCTCTTTGGTTCTTCTTAGCTCCATGTTTGCTGTGCTTTATTCAGTTGTGTTGGACGCTTTATAACCCCATGAACTGAAGGACAGTGGGCTGCTCTGCCCATGGAATTTTCTAGGCAAGAATACTACAGTCAGTACCGTTTGTTACATACATATATGTGTGTGTATATAAGTGTATATATATGTAAACATGTTTCCATACAATATACGTTATCCATTCAAGGGAATCATCCTGACTCAGGGATCTAACCCACATCTCTTTTTTTTTTTCTTTTTTGTTTTAATTTTTATTTTACTTTTTACTTTTACAGAGATTTGTTGTTTATAGATATGTATGATCCCAGATTAGTCGTATGTATATCCCCCATCCAACCCCTCCAGGCCGTCTCACAGCGCCCCTGCAGGATCGCCTTTTCTCACAGTGCAATGATGATAACTATTTTTTTCACACATGATAGTATAGATTTTCATGCTACTTCCTTTACACCTCCCACCCACTGTTCATTCCCCACTATGTTCATATGTCTGCTCTTCATGTCTGTTTTTTCATCTCTTCACTGCATATGTTATCATTACCATCCTACTAAATTCCATATGTATGTGTTAGTATATTGTACTTGTCCTTCTCTTTTTGACTTACTTCACTTTTTAGGATAGGTTCTAGATCCGGCCACCTCATTAGGACTGATTCTTCTGCATTTCTTTTTACAGCTGTGTAGTATTCCATTGTATATATGTACCAGTTTTGTATCCATTCATTCGTCGATGGGCATCTAGGTTGCTTCCATGTTCTAGCTATTGTATAGAGAGCTGCAGTGAACATTGGGGTGCAGGTGCCTCTTTCAGTTTTTGTTTTATCAGGGTATAAGCCTAATAGTGTAACCCATGTCTCTTGCATCTCCTACATTGGCAAGTAGATTTTTTACCACTAGTGCCATCTGGGATCCATGTTTAGTAGCATATGTTTTAGCTTACATGTGTTTGTGTTACTAATTTTTTAAAATTTTTTTATTTGTTAACACAAAAAGTATTTTGTATTGTGGTATAGCCAATTAACAATGTTGTGATAGCTTTAGGTGAACAGTGAAGGTACTTGGCCATACATACATATGTATACATTCTCCCCCAAACCCTACTCCCATTCAAGCTATCACATAATATTGAGCAGAGTTCCATGTGTATACAATAGATTCTCATTGGTTATCCATCCTAAACAGAGCAGTTTGTACATAAACTTCCCAAAGTCCTTAACTGTCCCCTCCTCCCCGCCCCCCGCAACCATGAGTTCGTTTTCTAAGTCTGTGAGTCTCTTTCTGTTTTATAGATAAGTTCACTTGTATCATTCCTTTTTTGAATCCACAAAGAAGAGATGTCATGTATTTCTACTTCTCTGTCGGACTTATTTCACTCAGTATGACACTCTCTGGGTCCATCTGTGTTGCTGCTAATGGCCTTATTCTATTCTTTTTAATGACAGTGATATTCCATTATATCCACATTTTATTGATCCATTCCTCTGTCAATGAACACTTAGGTTATTTCCATATCTTGGCTGTTTTAAACAGTGCTTCAATGAACATTGGAACACAGGTATCTCTTTGGGTCATGTTTTTCTCTGGATACACGCTCGGGAGAGGGATGACGGGGTAATATGGTGGCTCTGTGTTTAGTTTCTTAAGGAATCTCCATACAGTTCTCCATAGTGGTGTACCAATTTACATTCCCACCAACAGTGCAGGAGCGTTCCCATCTCTCCATACCCTCTCTAGCATTTGTTTGTGGAGTTTTTTTGATCATAGCCATTTTGACTGGGTGTGAGGTGGTGCCTGTGGTTTTATTTTGTATTTCTCTAATAACTAGGGATTTTAACCATCTTTTCATGTGCCCGTTGGCCATCTGTATGTGCTCTAGAGAAATGTCAGTTCAGGTCCTCTGCCCATTTTTTGAGTGGGCTGTTTGTTTTGATGCTGTTGAGTGTCCTAAGCTGTTTGTAAATTCTGGAGACTAATTCTTTGTTAGTCACATCCCTTGTAAATATTTTCTTTCACTCTGTGGGTTGTCTTTTTGTCTTGCCTATTGGTTCCTTTGGTTTTTGAAAAATTTTGAGTTCAAGCTGGTTGCAATTGTTTATTTTTGCTTTTATTGCAATTATTCTGGGAGACGGGTAAGAGTTCTATTGTGTCTAGTCTAAGATATAGATCTCTAATACATTTTGAGCTTATTTGTATCTCTGGAGTTAGGAATGATCTAATTTCATTCTTTTACATGTGGCTGTCCAGTTTTCCCAGCACCATTTGTCGAAGGGACTGTCTTTCCAGCATTGTGTAGTCTTGCCTCCTTTGTGGTAGATTAATTGACTGACGGTGCATGAGCTTATTTCTGGTTTTTCTATCCTGTTCCATTGATCTGTATTTCTACTTTTGTGTCACTACCACACTGTCTTGATGACTGTAGGTTTGTGGTATAGTCTGAAGTCAGGGAGCCTGATTACTCCAGCCCCATTTTTCTTTTTGAAGACTGCTTTGGCTATTTGGGATCTTTTATGTCTCCATACAGATTTTGAGTTTTTTATTCTAGATCTGTAAAAAATACCATTGGTAATATGGTAGGGATTGCATTGAATCTGTAGATTGCTTTGGGTAATATTGTCATTTTGACAGTGTTGATTCTTGCAGTCCATTAAGATAGTGTATCTTTCCATCTGTCTTTGTCTTCTTTGATTTGTTTCATTAGCACTTTATAGTTTTTGGAGTACAGGTCTTTCGTTTCCCTAGGTAGGTTTATTTCTTGGTATTTTACTCTTTTTGATGCAATGGTAAATAAAGTTCCTCTTAAATTTCTCTTTTTGATCTTTCATTATTAGTGTATAGAAATGCAACAGATTTCTGTGTATTAATTTTGTAACCTGCAACTTTACTAATTTCATTGAGTTCTAGTAGTTCTCAGGTAGCATCTTTAGGATCTTGTATATATAGTATGTCTTCTATATATAGTGATAGTTTAAATTCTTCTTTTCCAACTTGCATTCCCTTCTTTTTCTTTTCTTATTGTTGTAACTAAGACTTCCAAAACTAGGCTGAATAAAATTGGTGAGGGTGAGGGCTTCCCTGGTGTCTCAGTGCTGAAGAGTTCACCTGCCAATGTGGGAGACACAGATTCAGTCCCTGATCCAGGAGGATCCCACATGCTACAGAGCAGCTAAGCCCATGTGCCGCAACAGTTGAAGCCCGTGTGCCCTAGAGCCGAGTTCCACAACAAGAGATGTCACCCCAACAAGAAGCCTGCTCACCTCAACTAGAGAGTAGCTCCCACTCCCTGCAACTAGAGAAGAGCTTTCTTTCAGCAGCAGTGAAAACCCAGAATAGCAAAAACTAAATAAATAAAATTTTAAAAATTAATTAATTAATAAAGGAAATGGTGAGGGTGGATATCCTTGTCTTGTGCCTGATCTTAAAGGGAATGCTTTCAACTTTTCATCATTGGGTATGATGTTAGCTGTGGGTTTGTCATATATAACCTTTATCATGTTGAGGAATGTACCCTCCATGTCCACTTTCTGGAGAGTTTTTATCATAAATGGGTGCTGAAGTTTTTCCTTTTCTGCATCTGTTGAGATGATCATATGGTTTTCATTCTTCAATTTGTTGATATGGTTTAGTACGTTGATGTACTCCTCGCATCCCAGGAATGAATCCCACTTGATCGTGGTGTGTGATGTTTTTAATGTTATTGTTGGATACGGATTGCTAGTATTTTGTTGAAGATTTTTGCATCTTTGTTCATTAGTAATACTGGCCTGTGGATTTCTTTTTTTCTGATATCTTTGTCTGGTTTTGTTATCAAGATGATGGTGGTTTCATATAAAGTGTTGCAAACTTTTCCTTCTTCTGGGACTTTTTGGAACAGTTTCAGAAAGATAGGTGTTAACTCTTAAGTGTTTGATAAAATTTACCTGTGAAGCCATCAGATCCTGGACTTTTGTGTATTGGTAGGTTTTGAATCATGGTTTCAATTTGAGTGCTTGTAATTGATCTGTTCATATTTTCTATTTCTTCCTGGTTCAAGGGAGGAAGACTGTACCTTTCTAAGAAATTCTTCTTTTCCAACTTGCATTCCCTTCTTTCTTTTCTTATTGTTGTAACTAAGACTTCCAAAACTAGGCTGAATAAAATTGGTGAGGGTGAGGGCTTCCCTGGTGTCTCAGTGCTGAAGAGTTCACCTGCCAATGTGGGAGACACAGATTCAGTCCCTGATCCAGGAGGATCCCACATGCTACAGAGCAGCTAAGCCCATGTGCCGCAACAGTTGAAGCCCGTGTGCCCTAGAGCCGAGTTCCACAACAAGAGATGTCACCCCAACAAGAAGCCTGCTCACCTCAACTAGAGAGTAGCTCCCACTCCCTGCAACTAGAGAAGAGCTTTCTTTCAGCAGCAGTGAAAACCCAGAATAGCAAAAACTAAATAAATAAAATTTTAAAAATTAATTAATTAATAAAGGAAATGGTGAGGGTGGATATCCTTGTCTTGTGCCTGATCTTAAAGGGAATGCTTTCATCTTTTTATCATTGAGTATGATGTTAGCTGTGGGTTTGTCATATATAACCTTTATCATGTTGAGGAATGTACCCTCCATGTCCACTTTCTGGAGAGTTTTTATCATAAATGGGTGCTGAAGTTTTTCCTTTTCTGCATCTGTTGAGATGATCATATGGTTTTCATTCTTCAATTTGTTGATATGGTTTAGTACGTTGATGTACTCCTCGCATCCCAGGAATGAATCCCACTTGATCGTGGTGTGTGATGTTTTTAATGTTATTGTTGGATACGGATTGCTAGTATTTTGTTGAAGATTTTTGCATCTTTGTTCATTAGTAATACTGGCCTGTGGATTTCTTTTTTTCTGATATCTTTGTCTGGTTTTGTTATCAAGATGATGGTGGTTTCATATAAAGTGTTGCAAACTTTTCCTTCTTCTGGGACTTTTTGGAACAGTTTCAGAAAGATAGGTGTTAACTCTTAAGTGTTTGATAAAATTTACCTGTGAAGCCATCAGATCCTGGACTTTTGTGTATTGGTAGGTTTTGAATCATGGTTTCAATTTGAGTGCTTGTAATTGATCTGTTCATATTTTCTATTTCTTCCTGGTTCAAGGGAGGAAGACTGTACCTTTCTAAGAAATTGTCTGTTTCTTCAAGCTTGTCTATTTTATTGACATTCAGTTATTCATAGTGGTCTCTTATGCTTCTTGGTATTTCTATGGAGTCAGTTGTCATTTCTTTTTCATTTCTGATTTGAGTGATTTGAGTCCTTTTCCTTTTTTTCTTGATGAATCTGGGCTAAAGGTTTATCAATCTTGTTTATCTTTTTAAAGAACCAGCTTTTAGTTTCATTGGTCTTTGCTTTTAGTTTCATTGCCTCTTATTTCATTGATTTCTGCACTGATATCTATGACCTCCTTCCTTTACTAACCTTAGGTTTTGTTTGTTCTTCTTCCTCTAGTTATTTTAGGTATAAGATTAGGTTGTTTTTTTGAGATTTTTCTTGTTTCTTGAGGTAAGATTGTATTGTGGTTAGCTTCTTTCTTAGAACTGCTTTTGATGCATCCCATACGTTTTGGACTGTTGTGCTTTCACTTTTATTTGTCTTTAGGCCTTTTTTTTTATTTCTTTTTTGATTTTTTCAGAGATCCATTGGCTATTTAAAATTAGCATATTTTTTAACCGCCACATGTTTGTGTTTCTTAGAGGTTTTTTCTTATAGTTCATTTCTGATCTCTTAGCGTTGTGATCAGAAAAGATGCTTGATGTTATTCTGGTTTTCTTATATTTGCCAAGGCTCGCCTTGTGGCCCAGCATGTGGTCAGTCCTGAAGAATGTTCCATGGACACTTGAGAAAAATGTGTAGTCTGCTGCTTTTGGATGGAATGCTTTGTAAATATCAGTTAATTAAGTCCAGCTCGTCATTCAAGACCTGGATTTCTTTTATTGATTTTCTGTCTGGATGATCTGTTCATTGATGAAGATGGAATATTAAAGTCCCCCACTATTATTGTGTTTTTGTCAGTCTCTTCTTTTACATTTTCAGAAAGATAGGTGTTAACTCTTAAGTGTTTGATAAAATTTACCTGTGAAGCCATCAGATCCTGGACTTTTGTGTATTGGTAGGTTTTGAATCATGGTTTCAATTTGAGTGCTTGTAATTGATCTGTTCATATTTTCTATTTCTTCCTGGTTCAAGGGAGGAAGACTGTACCTTTCTAAGAAATTGTCTGTTTCTTCAAGCTTGTCTATTTTATTGACATTCAGTTATTCATAGTGGTCTCTTATGCTTCTTGGTATTTCTATGGAGTCAGTTGTCATTTCTTTTTCATTTCTGATTTGAGTGATTTGAGTCCTTTTCCTTTTTTTCTTGATGAATCTGGGCTAAAGGTTTATCAATCTTGTTTATCTTTTTAAAGAACCAGCTTTTAGTTTCATTGGTCTTTGCTTTTAGTTTCATTGCCTCTTATTTCATTGATTTCTGCACTGATATCTATGACCTCCTTCCTTTACTAACCTTAGGTTTTGTTTGTTCTTCTTCCTCTAGTTATTTTAGGTATAAGATTAGGTTGTTTTTTTGAGATTTTTCTTGTTTCTTGAGGTAAGATTGTATTGTGGTTAGCTTCTTTCTTAGAACTGCTTTTGATGCATCCCATACGTTTTGGACTGTTGTGCTTTCACTTTTATTTGTCTTTAGGCCTTTTTTTTTATTTCTTTTTTGATTTTTTCAGAGATCCATTGGCTATTTAAAATTAGCATATTTTTTAACCGCCACATGTTTGTGTTTCTTAGAGGTTTTTTCTTATAGTTCATTTCTGATCTCTTAGCGTTGTGATCAGAAAAGATGCTTGATGTTATTCTGGTTTTCTTATATTTGCCAAGGCTCGCCTTGTGGCCCAGCATGTGGTCAGTCCTGAAGAATGTTCCATGGACACTTGAGAAAAATGTGTAGTCTGCTGCTTTTGGATGGAATGCTTTGTAAATATCAGTTAATTAAGTCCAGCTCGTCATTCAAGACCTGGATTTCTTTTATTGATTTTCTGTCTGGATGATCTGTTCATTGATGAAGATGGAATATTAAAGTCCCCCACTATTATTGTGTTTTTGTCAGTCTCTTCTTTTACATTTTTTAGTGTTTGCTTTACATGTTGAGATACTCCTATGTTGGGTGCATATGTATTTAATATTGTCATATCTTCTTCTTGGATTGAACCCTTGATCATTATGTAGTATTCTTCTTTGTCTCTTACAACAGTCTTTGTTTTGCTTTAAAGTATATTTTGTCTGATATGAGTATTGCTGCTCCAGCTTTCTTATGATTTCCATTTGCATGAAATACCTTCTTTCATCGCCTTACTTTCAATCTGTAAGTGTCACTTGGTATGCAGTGGGTTTCTTGTAGACCACATATACATGGGTCTTTTTTGTTGTTGTTTGTTTTCTTCTGTTTTTATGGGTCTTATTTTTATATCTACTTAGCCGGTCTGTGTCTTTCGGTTGGTATGTTTAATCCATTTATATTTAAGTTATTTATTGATATGTATGACCCTGTTGTTTTGGGTTTATTTTTAGGAGGTATTTTTCTTCTTTTGTGTTTCCTGCCTAGAGAAGTTCCTTTAATTTTTGTTGTAAAATTGGTCTAGTAGTGCTGAATTCTCTTAACTTTTGCTTGTCTGTAAAGCTTGTGATTTCTCCATCAAATCTTAGAGTATTGCTGGGTAGAGTATTTTTGCTTGTAGGGTCTTCCTTTCCTTACTTGGAATATATCGTGCCATTCTCTTCTGTCTTGTAGAGTTTCTGTTGGGAAATCAGCATATTTTTTAACCGCCACATGTTTGTGTTTCTTAGAGGTTTTTTCTTATAGTTCATTTCTGATCTCTTAGCGTTGTGATCAGAAAAGATGCTTGATGTTATTCTGGTTTTCTTATATTTGCCAAGGCTCGCCTTGTGGCCCAGCATGTGGTCAGTCCTGAAGAATGTTCCATGGACACTTGAGAAAAATGTGTAGTCTGCTGCTTTTGGATGGAATGCTTTGTAAATATCAGTTAATTAAGTCCAGCTCGTCATTCAAGACCTGGATTTCTTTTATTGATTTTCTGTCTGGATGATCTGTTCATTGATGAAGATGGAATATTAAAGTCCCCCACTATTATTGTGTTTTTGTCAGTCTCTTCTTTTACATTTTTTAGTGTTTGCTTTACATGTTGAGATACTCCTATGTTGGGTGCATATGTATTTAATATTGTCATATCTTCTTCTTGGATTGAACCCTTGATCATTATGTAGTATTCTTCTTTGTCTCTTACAACAGTCTTTGTTTTGCTTTAAAGTATATTTTGTCTGATATGAGTATTGCTGCTCCAGCTTTCTTATGATTTCCATTTGCATGAAATACCTTCTTTCATCGCCTTACTTTCAATCTGTAAGTGTCACTTGGTATGCAGTGGGTTTCTTGTAGACCACATATACATGGGTCTTTTTTGTTGTTGTTTGTTTTCTTCTGTTTTTATGGGTCTTATTTTTATATCTACTTAGCCGGTCTGTGTCTTTCGGTTGGTATGTTTAATCCATTTATATTTAAGTTATTTATTGATATGTATGACCCTGTTGTTTTGGGTTTATTTTTAGGAGGTATTTTTCTTCTTTTGTGTTTCCTGCCTAGAGAAGTTCCTTTAATTTTTGTTGTAAAATTGGTCTAGTAGTGCTGAATTCTCTTAACTTTTGCTTGTCTGTAAAGCTTGTGATTTCTCCATCAAATCTTAGAGTATTGCTGGGTAGAGTATTTTTGCTTGTAGGGTCTTCCCTTTCCTTACTTGGAATATATCGTGCCATTCTCTTCTGTCTTGTAGAGTTTCTGTTGGGAAATCAGCTGATAACCTTATGCATTTTCCTTTGAATATTATTTGTCATTTTTCCGTGGTTGCTTTTAAGAATTTATCTTTGTCTTTAATTTTTGTCCGTTTGATTACCTTCTAGTGCATTGTTCATCTCTGTTTGTTTGATTTTTAGTTCTTCTAGGTCCTTGGAAAACATTTCATGCATCTTCTCCATTCTGCTTCTGATATCCTGCATCATCTTTGCTATCATTCCTCTGAATTCTTTTTCTGGGAGGTTGCCTACTCTACTTCATTTAGTTGTTTTTGTAAGGTTTTATCTTGTTTCTTCATCTGGGATATAATCCTGTATCTTTTCATTTTGAGCACCTTTCTTTGATTGTGGTATTATTTGCAGAGGCTGATGGGATGATAGTTCTTATTTCTTCTGTCTGCCTTCTAGTGAAGATAAAAGCTTTTGCAAGCACTTTCCTGTTGCAAGGGGCTCTCTGTTGGGTAAAGTGGGTTTTACTCTGGTGGGCAGGGCCTTGCTCATTAAAACTCCATTTATCTGCTGTTGGGTGGGGATATGCTCCCTCCCTGTTAGTTCTTTGGCCTGAGCCAACTCAGTTCTGTAGACTTCTATAGTTGGACTCATGGTGACCTCCATGAGGGCCTATGCCACAATGCAGCTCCCAGTCTTGATGCTTTCAGTTCTCCTGTCCCTGTGGCAGGCCACTGCCAACTCACACTTAGACAGGAGACTGTCAAACCCTCACAGGTACATCTGGCTCAGTCTTTTGTGGCGTCACTGCTCCTTTCCCCTGGGTCCTGGGTCTTCCATGAGTCGCTCCCGCAGTCCTGTGGAAACTCTGATATCAAATCCTGCTGACCTTCAAAGTCAGATTCCCTGTGGATTCCCAGTGCTTGGATCATATCCCCAGGCTGGGTAGCCTGGTATGGGGCCTAGAACTTTCACAGCAGTGTGAGAACTTCTTTGGTGATATTGTTTCCAGATTTCTCCATCAAATCTTAGAGTATTGCTGGGTAGAGTATTTTTGCTTGTAGGGTCTTCCTTTCCTTACTTGGAATATATCGTGCCATTCTCTTCTGTCTTGTAGAGTTTCTGTTGGGAAATCAGCTGATAACCTTATGCATTTTCCTTTGAATATTATTTGTCATTTTTCCGTGGTTGCTTTTAAGAATTTATCTTTGTCTTTAATTTTTGTCCGTTTGATTACCTTCTAGTGCATTGTTCATCTCTGTTTGTTTGATTTTTAGTTCTTCTAGGTCCTTGGAAAACATTTCATGCATCTTCTCCATTCTGCTTCTGATATCCTGCATCATCTTTGCTATCATTCCTCTGAATTCTTTTTCTGGGAGGTTGCCTACTCTACTTCATTTAGTTGTTTTTGTAAGGTTTTATCTTGTTTCTTCATCTGGGATATAATCCTGTATCTTTTCATTTTGAGCACCTTTCTTTGATTGTGGTATTATTTGCAGAGGCTGATGGGATGATAGTTCTTATTTCTTCTGTCTGCCTTCTAGTGAAGATAAAAGCTTTTGCAAGCACTTTCCTGTTGCAAGGGGCTCTCTGTTGGGTAAAGTGGGTTTTACTCTGGTGGGCAGGGCCTTGCTCATTAAAACTCCATTTATCTGCTGTTGGGTGGGGATATGCTCCCTCCCTGTTAGTTCTTTGGCCTGAGCCAACTCAGTTCTGTAGACTTCTATAGTTGGACTCATGGTGACCTCCATGAGGGCCTATGCCACAATGCAGCTCCCAGTCTTGATGCTTTCAGTTCTCCTGTCCCTGTGGCAGGCCACTGCCAACTCACACTTAGACAGGAGACTGTCAAACCCTCACAGGTACATCTGGCTCAGTCTTTTGTGGCGTCACTGCTCCTTTCCCCTGGGTCCTGGGTCTTCCATGAGTCGCTCCCGCAGTCCTGTGGAAACTCTGATATCAAATCCTGCTGACCTTCAAAGTCAGATTCCCTGTGGATTCCCAGTGCTTGGATCATATCCCCAGGCTGGGTAGCCTGGTGTGGGGGCCTAGAACTTTCACAGCAGTGTGAGAACTTCTTTGGTGATATTGTTCTCCAGATTGTGAGTCACCCACCCTGCAGACATAGGATTTTATTTTATGGTAATTGTTCCCCTCCTACCATTTTGATGTAGGTTCTCCATTGTCTTTGGATGTGGAGTATCATTGTTTTGGTGGTTCCTGTGTCTTCCTGTTGATGCTTTTTTAGCAATTTTGGTGCTCTGACAGAAGATGAGCGTACATCCTTCAACTGCTGTTTGTTTGTTTGTTTCTTTTAATAGCTTTTTGTTAGCGTTGATTTGTAATTTCATGAGCATTGTGGTTAGAAAGGTACTTAATATAATTTCAGTTTTCTTAAATTTACCAAGGCCCACTTTGTGCATGAGTATGTGAAATATTCCATGAACACTTGATAAGAATGTAAAGAATTTGTATTCTGTAGCTTTTTTGATAGAATGCTTCATAAATACCAGTGAAGACAGTCTGATCTAACAGGTCATTTTAGGCTTTTATTTTCTTTTTTATGTTCTGTTTTGATGATCTGTACATTGATGTAAGTGGGATGTTAACATTGTGCTAATGTCAGTTTTTCCTTTTATGGCTCACAATATTTGTATTACATACTGGGGTATTCCTATGCTGGGTGCATATATACTTACAATTGTTATATCTACTTCTTGGATTGATCCCTTGATCGTTATATAGTCTTTGTTTTCATTTCTTCTGATAGTCTTTATTTTAAAATCTATGTTATCTGATAAGAGTGTTGATGTTGCAGCTTTCTTTTCATTTTCAGTGAATTTTTTTTTTCTATCCCTCACTTTCAATCTGTATGTGTCTCTAGATTTGAAGTGTATCTTTTGTAGACAGCATATATGCAAGTTTTAATTTTGTATCTACTCAGCCTGTCTGTATCTTTTGGTGGAAGTATTTAATCCATTTACACTTAAGGTAGTTATCTTTATGTATGTTCCTATTGCCATTTTCTTGATTGTTTTGGATTTGTTTTTTATGTCTTTTTGTTTCCTTCCTCTTTTGTTCTCTTCTGATTTGATGAGTTACTTTGGTGTTGTCTTTGGATTGTGTGTATGTATGTTCATGTGTGTTTATTATAGAGCTTCTATTTGTTGTTACTATGAGGATATGTTTTAGGGTTTTTTATTTTTTTAATTTTTATTTGACTTTTTACTTTTACAGAGTTTTGTTGTTTACAGATATGTATGATCCCAGATTAGTCATATGTATATCACCCTCATCCTACCCCTCCAGGCCATTGCACAGTGTCCCTGCAGGATCCCCTTTTCTCACAGTAGGTGTTTTTTTTAATGTGTACCATTTTAAAAAATATTATTGAATTTACAGAGTTATTTCTGTTTTATGTTTTGTGGTTTTATGGCCATGAGACATGTGGTATCTTCACTCCATGGTCAGAGAGATACAACCCGCACGCTCTGCATTGGGCGGCAAAGTCTTAATAATTATTGAACCTCTGGGGAAGCCCCAAAGGAAGGAGTGGGGGATTTTTTGATTATTTTGGCCCCACTGCTCAGCATGAGGGATCCTAGCTCCTCAACCAAGGATCACACCCAGCTCTCCTGCATTAGGATCATGGAGTCTTAACCACTGAATGGCGATGGAAATTCCTATGAGGTTTGGATATACCATTCTTTATATGAACGAGAGTATTTGTTTAAATGTCAGTTTTTCCTTTTATGGCTCACAATATTTGTATTACATACTGGGGTATTCCTATGCTGGGTGCATATATACTTACAATTGTTATATCTACTTCTTGGATTGATCCCTTGATCGTTATATAGTCTTTGTTTTCATTTCTTCTGATAGTCTTTATTTTAAAATCTATGTTATCTGATAAGAGTGTTGATGTTGCAGCTTTCTTTTCATTTTCAGTGAATTTTTTTTTTCTATCCCTCACTTTCAATCTGTATGTGTCTCTAGATTTGAAGTGTATCTTTTGTAGACAGCATATATGCAAGTTTTAATTTTGTATCTACTCAGCCTGTCTGTATCTTTTGGTGGAAGTATTTAATCCATTTACACTTAAGGTAGTTATCTTTATGTATGTTCCTATTGCCATTTTCTTGATTGTTTTGGATTTGTTTTTTATGTCTTTTTGTTTCCTTCCTCTTTTGTTCTCTTCTGATTTGATGAGTTACTTTGGTGTTGTCTTTGGATTGTGTGTATGTATGTTCATGTGTGTTTATTATAGAGCTTCTATTTGTTGTTACTATGAGGATATGTTTTAGGGTTTTTTCTTTCAATAATTATTTTTATTTGACTTTTTACTTTTACAGAGTTTTGTTGTTTACAGATATGTATGATCCCAGATTAGTCATATGTATATCACCCTCATCCTACCCCTCCAGGCCATTGCACAGTGTCCCTGCAGGATCCCCTTTTCTCACAGTAGGTGTTTTTTTTAATGTGTACCATTTTAAAAAATATTATTGAATTTACAGAGTTATTTCTGTTTTATGTTTTGTGGTTTTATGGCCATGAGACATGTGGTATCTTCACTCCATGGTCAGAGAGATACAACCCGCACGCTCTGCATTGGGCGGCAAAGTCTTAATAATTATTGAACCTCTGGGGAAGCCCCAAAGGAAGGAGTGGGGGATTTTTTGATTATTTTGGCCCCACTGCTCAGCATGAGGGATCCTAGCTCCTCAACCAAGGATCACACCCAGCTCTCCTGCATTAGGATCATGGAGTCTTAACCACTGAATGGCGATGGAAATTCCTATGAGGTTTGGATATACCATTCTTTATATGAACGAGAGTATTTGTAAGTTGCTGCTTTTTAAATTCAGTTGCCTTTCTAATATCCTGCATTTATTGCTCTCCTCACAGTTGCTGGTTTTGGTATTCTATATGTTTACAGATGATTTCCTACTTTTATTTTATGTTTGGCCTTGCCAGTGAATTTTTCCATCATAGTTTTCTTATTTCTAGTAGTGGTCTCTTCTTTCACTTAAGAAAAGTTTTTGTAGTCTTTGTTGCAAAGGCAGTCTCATGATGCTGAATTCTCTTAGTTCTTGTTGTCTGTAAATTTTTTTTTTTTTAATTTTGGCCTCTTACGGACTTTTATTTATTTTCATCCATCTTTATTCTTTGGCCTGTGTGGGCCTCCCATTGCAGTGGCTTCTCTTGCTGCAGAGCATTGGCCTCTCTTGCAGCAGAGCACAAGCTCTGGTGCATGTGCTCCAGAGCGCTGGCTCATAATTGGACACACAGGTCCAACTGCGCCAGGGCACATACGATCTTCCCATGTCAGGGATCGAACCAATGCCCTCTGCACTGCAAGGCAGACTCTTTACCCACTAGACCACCAGGGAAGCCCTGTAAATTTTATTTTACTTTATTTATTTTTTTAATTTTTTGTGTAATCTGAATAAGAGCCTTGCAAGACAGGAAATTCTTGGTTGTAGTTTTTACCCATTCATCACTTTAAATATATTGTGCCATTCCCTTCTTATCTGCAGTGTTTCTGCTAAGAAATCAGCCGATACCCTTATGGCATTTCCCTTATATGTTATTCTTGCTTTCCTTATGTGTTTTTTTTTTTTTTCCTGTGTTTAATTTTTGTCTGTTTGATGGTTCTCTATATTTGTGTATTCATTTTTGTATTTATCTTGCCTAGGACCCGCTGCATTTCCTGGTACTTGGGTAACTGTTTCATTTCCCACATTAGGAAATTTTTCAGATATCTCTTCAAATACTTTTTTAGGTCTTTTCTCTCTCTTCTCCTGAGACTGTTATAATGCAAGTGTTAGTGCATTTAATGCTCAACGCCAGAAGCTCTCCTGCATTAGGATCATGGAGTCTTAACCACTGAATGGCGATGGAAATTCCTATGAGGTTTGGATATACCATTCTTTATATGAACGAGTATTTGTAAGTTGCTGCTTTTTAAATTCAGTTGCCTTTCTAATATCCTGCATTTATTGCTCTCCTCACAGTTGCTGGTTTTGGTATTCTATATGTTTACAGATGATTTCCTACTTTTATTTTATGTTTGGCCTTGCCAGTGAATTTTTCCATCATAGTTTTCTTATTTCTAGTAGTGGTCTCTTCTTTCACTTAAGAAAAGTTTTTGTAGTCTTTGTTGCAAAGGCAGTCTCATGATGCTGAATTCTCTTAGTTCTTGTTGTCTGTAAATTTTTTTTTTTTTAATTTTGGCCTCTTACGGACTTTTATTTATTTTCATCCATCTTTATTCTTTGGCCTGTGTGGGCCTCCCATTGCAGTGGCTTCTCTTGCTGCAGAGCATTGGCCTCTCTTGCAGCAGAGCACAAGCTCTGGTGCATGTGCTCCAGAGCGCTGGCTCATAATTGGACACACAGGTCCAACTGCGCCAGGGCACATACGATCTTCCCATGTCAGGGATCGAACCAATGCCCTCTGCACTGCAAGGCAGACTCTTTACCCACTAGACCACCAGGGAAGCCCTGTAAATTTTATTTTACTTTATTTATTTTTTTAATTTTTTGTGTAATCTGAATAAGAGCCTTGCAAGACAGGAAATTCTTGGTTGTAGTTTTTACCCATTCATCACTTTAAATATATTGTGCCATTCCCTTCTTATCTGCAGTGTTTCTGCTAAGAAATCAGCCGATACCCTTATGGCATTTCCCTTATATGTTATTCTTGCTTTCCTTATGTGTTTTTTTTTTTTTTCCTGTGTTTAATTTTTGTCTGTTTGATGGTTCTCTATATTTGTGTATTCATTTTTGTATTTATCTTGCCTAGGACCCGCTGCATTTCCTGGTACTTGGGTAACTGTTTCATTTCCCACATTAGGAAATTTTTCAGATATCTCTTCAAATACTTTTTTAGGTCTTTTCTCTCTCTCTTCTCCTGAGACTGTTATAATGCAAGTGTTAGTGCATTTAATATTGTCCCAGAGCTTCTGAGGCTGTTTACATTCTTTTTGCTTTATTCTGTTTTGCAGAAGTGATTTTTCACCATCCTGTCTTTCAACTCACTTACCTGTTGTTTTGCCCAATTATTCTGATACTGATTTCTTCTGTTTTATATTTTATTTCAGTTATTGTACTCTTCCTCTCTGTTTGTTCTGTAGTTCTTTTAGGTCTTTGTGAAATATTTCAGGCATCTCTGCCTCCACTTTTTTCTTAAGATCTTCCATCTTCTTCACTCTCATTACTCTGTATTCTTTCTCTGTAGATTGCCTGTTAGGACTTCACACAGTTGCTTTTCTGAGGTTTTATCATGTTTTTCATCTGGGGCATATTCCTCTACCATTTTATTTTGTCTAATTTTCTTTTTTACAGTTTCTGTTTCACAGGCTGCAGAATTGTAGGGTTTTTTTTTTTTTCTCCCCCCTTCTGTTATCTGCCCCTCTGTTGGTTGATGCCATCTACAGGCTTATGCAGGCTTCCTTGTGGGAGGGTTTATTCCTGCCCAGTGGTGGATGGAGCTAGGTCTTTTATTCCTCTTATGGGCAGTGCTCAGGAAGACCTCAGCAGCCTGTCTGCTGTTAGGTGGGGCTTTGTCCCTGTACAGCTGGTTGTTTGACCTGAGGCCTGCCAGAACTGGAGCCTTCAGGCTGTTGGGTTAGGCTAGGTCTTCAGGAAGAAATGATGGCTTCTAAGAGGAATCATATCACTGGGTATTTGCCAAAACTGCCAGTATGTATATCCCAGCAGTGAGCAGCAGCCATTGCCCTATGCTGCCTCTGTAAAATATCTTCCAGTTCTCTCAGGTAGGTGTAGTCCAGATTCTTATGACATCACTGCTTTTTTTCCCTGTGTCCTGGTGTGTGTGAGAACTTGTGTGCGCTCTCCAAGAGTAGAGTTTCTGTTTTCTCCATTCCTATGGAATTTCTGTATTCTAACCCCACTGACCTTCCACGCCAGATTCTTTGAAGGCTCTTCATTTTGCTGCCAGGCCCCAAAGTTTGGAATTTTTACCTGGGCACAGAACTTTCACTACCATGGGAGAACTTCTGTGGTATAATTATTTACCCATTTGTGAGTTGTCCATCTGGCATGTATGGGCTTTGATTTTATTTAGAGTCCATCCCTCCTACTGTAATGAGTACATTTTCTGGTAGTTTCCAGCATGCTCCCCACCTCTGCTGACCTCCACCACCACAGTTAGTCAGTATTTAGTTGTGATTTTGGTGTTTTTTGTCAGAAAGAGTGAGCTTATGTCCGTTTACTCCACCAACTTTCCAGACAACATCAGTCATCTTAAATTTATTAAAACTTGTTTTGTGGCCTAACATATGACCTAAGAAAATGTTTCCTGCGTACTAGAGAAAACCGTTGATTTTGAATGGTATGTTCCATAAATACATTAGGTCCGTCTGTTCTAGTATTTCATTTAAGGCAGTTGTTTTATTCTTGATTTTCTGTGTGAATGATCTATTAGTTTAACTAAGGTATTAAAGTCTTCTGTTATTGTATTGCTTTCTCTTTCTCCCTGTGTTTCTTTTATTTGCTCTATCTCTTTCATGCATAGGTATTTTCAAGTGTTATCTTTTTTGTTGGATGACTCTTTTATAGTTATTTTACCCATTTTAATTTATTTTTTTATTATACCTATACCATTAATTGTCTCTTACATAAGTCTGTTTTGTGTGGTGTATGAATGTCTATCCCAACTTTATTTTAGTTTTTATTTATGGAGTAGTGTTTTCATTCCTTTACTTCAGTCTGTGTGTCTTTACACCTAAAAAGTGTGTCTCATATTGGCAGCACATAGAAGGGACTTGTTTTTTAATTTACTCAGCTACTCTATGTCTTTTGTGTTCTTTTTTAATGGCTGCAATAGGTCTTTGTTGCTTTGTGTGCGCTTTCTCCAGTTGCCGTCTGTGGGGGTGCTCAGGCTCTTCATTGTGGTAGCTTCTCATGTTGTAGAGCACAGGCTCTAGGTATGCAAGCTTCAGTAGTTGCGCCTCAGGAGCTCTAGAGCATGGGCTCAGTAGCTGTGGCACATGGGCTTTAGTTGCTCATGGCAGGTGGATTCTTAGCACTGAGCCAACAGGGAAGTCCTACACCCTGTCTTCTGATTGGAGAATGTAGTCCAGTTACATTTAAAGGAGTTATTGATAAGTGTTTGCTTATTTCTTTTTTTTTTTTCTTGTTTCCTAGCTGCTCTTGTAGTTACTCTGTTCAGTTCTTCTTCTCTGCCTCTCCATTGTAGTTTGATAACGCTCTCAAGTAGTAGGTATTTATTTCTAATCTGTTATAGTAGGCTTTTACTTTGGGTTACCATGAGATTTATAATGGCATTTTATTTCATCCTATTTTAAAACTCAACATTTTTACCTCTCCCCATACTCCATGTTTTATATTTTAGATGTTACCTTTAACATTTTTAAAAATCTTATATATCTGTTCACTAGTTATTTGCATGCAAGTTGTTAATTCACTACTATATATTTACTTTTCAGTGAGATTTATTATTTCATATGAGTTTTGATAACCAAGTAGTGCCTTTAACATTTTTTGTAGATTAATTTAATGGTGACAGATTCCTCTAGCTTTTACTTTTCTGGAAACTCCCTCTCCTCCAGTTCTGAATGTGAACTCTTCCGCTGTATATTTTGTTACTGTTTTTTTTGTTGTTGTTGTTTAAGCTCTTTGAATATATCGTGCATTACCCTCAGGCCTGAAAAGTTCTTACTGAAAAGTATATTCACAGTTTCATGGGAGGTCCTTGTATACAGCCAGTTACTTTTCTTTGTTTTTTTTTTTTTTTTTTTTTTTTATTCACTTTTCAATTGGAGGATAATTGCTCTACAGAACTTTGTTAGTTTCTGCCAAGCATCAACATAAATCAGCCATAGGTATACATATGTCCCCTCCCTCACCTATTGTTTTTTTTTTATAATTATTTATTATCTTTTGTAGGGTGGAGTAGGGAGGGAGGGGGACGGGCGGGCCACTTCTGTTGGTCTTTCATTTCTCTATTTTCATCCGTCTTTGTTCTTTGGCTCTTGTGGGCCTCCCATCGCGGTGGCCTCTGTTGTCGCAGAGCACCTGCCCTGGGCACATGCGCTCCAGAGCTCTGGCTCGCTTGGTAATTGGACACATCGGTCCAGTCACTCCGTGGCACGTGGAATCTTCCCAGGCCAGGGATCGAACCGGCGCCCCTTGCATTGCAAGGCGGTATCCTTACCCACTGGACCACCATGGAAGCCCTCTCCTATTGTTTTTAACATTATTGTTTTGTGCTTAGCTTTTATTATTTTATAATGTACCTTACTTTGAGCCATTTTAAGTTCATCTTGTTTGGTACTTGCTGGGCTTCCTGGATTTGAATGTCTGTTTTTTGTCCCTGTCTTGCCTTCATCTACTGGGAGATCTAAAATGTGAATCTTGGGGCTTCCTTGGTGGTCCAGTGGGTAAGGATACCGCCTTGCAGTGCAAGGGGTGCCGGTTCAATCCCTGGCCTGGGAAGATCCCTCGTGCCACGGAGTGGCTGGACCAATGTGTCCAATTACCGAGCCGGAGCTCTGGAGTGCATGCACCCAGAGCCAGTGCTCTGTGAAAACAGGGACTGCCGCGATGGGAGGCCCACACGGGCAAAAGAACAAAGATGGATGAAAATGAACAAATGAAAGACCAATAAAAGTGGCCCGCCCATCCCACTCCCTCCCCACCCCACCCCACCAAAAAAAAATAAAAAAAAAAAATGTAAATCTTAGTATGTTTGGTTATCATCCCAAGTTGCTTAAGCTGTTTTCATTCTTTTTTCTTTCAGATGCTGTGATTAAGTTCCAGTGTTTTGGTTTTGAGTTGATTGATTCTTTTTCAGTTTTATTTAGTCTTTCCTTATACCAGTCTAGTGTACTTTTCAATTCGGTTATTCTGTCCTTCATATCTGTAGGTTGTATTGGTACCTTTTTGGGATTTCTATCTCTTTGTTGCAGTTCTCACTGTACTTATCCAATATTCTTACCATTTCATTGAATATCTTTGTGAGTTTTACTCTATTTCATTAAGGTGTTTTTGCCCCTGGTGTTATGGGCAATTCTGGTGTTGTGTTGTTATTTCATTTGGAACATATTACTGTGTTTTTTCCTTTGCTCAGCTCTATATTGGTTGCCATACAGTGGGTGAAACAACCACCCCTCCCAGTTATGAAGGAATGGCCTCATGTTGGAGATGAACATTTTTGTTCAGCCTTGCCCTAACTACTTGTCATCTCTTAGATCTCTGCTTATTGTCTAAGCAGCCTGATATATTTTTAATACCTCTCAGTAGTTAAGGATGTGCCAAGATCTGTCACTGGCTCAAAGTGGAAGATTTCACCACCTAGATTCAGACTGACTAGAAGCTGACCATCAGCTAGCTATTTTTAAAAATACGTAGATATTGGGCTTCCCTGGTGGTCCAGTGGATAGAGAGTCAACCTTGCAGTGCAGGGGGCACTGGTTCAATCCTTGGCCTGGGAAAATCCCATGTACCATGGAACAAACTGGTGTGTCCAATTACAAGCCAGCATTCTGGAGCACATGCGCCAGAGCCAGTCCTCTGCACTGAGAGAGGCCACTGCAAAGGGAAGCCCACACATACCAAAGAATTTAAAAAAAAAAGTTGATGAAAATGAATATAAATAAAAGTGGCATGATGTGAAAAAGAAAAAAAAAATGTAGATATTATATATGCAATCCTAAAAGGCTGTTGGTTACCACTGGTTAGCAGAACCAGGCAATCTGGAAGTTTATCTTGGGCAGTGATCGCAAAAATCAGGGCTTCAGAGTGTATAACTTATTTGTAGAAGATAAAGGCAATTTGAATCACAGCAAAAGGAGAGCATCAAAATGACATCCATAGTCTTTGTTCCTTGAGAGCTGCTCCATATGCCACTAAAAGTAGTGTAAAAAATCTTTAAAGAAGACTATAATGTACAAATAACAATTACTAGCAAAATAAAATCAGATGCTTAAAAGCCATAATTTTTAAAATGAACAGAAGCTTGCTACTGATGTTTTTTAAGGAAGAAATTCCTTTTGCTGCCATAATGACGGTTCTAGAGTTTACCTATTTACTTATTTTCCAACTGTTCATTCTTTTCCAACTGAGTCACACATTTCTATTGAACCTGCTTCGTCATAGCAGTTAACTCTGAACTGCTACATCAAACAATCCTTCCTTAGTAATAACCTAACTCTATTTAAGGCATGTTTATTATATTGGTTCCTATAGCAGTATACTTTTTTTTGACTTAATTTTCCAACTCCCAGTTATGAAGGAATGGCCTCATGTTGGAGATGAACATTTTTGTTCAGCCTTGCCCTAACTACTTGTCATCTCTTAGATCTCTGCTTATTGTCTAAGCAGCCTGATATATTTTAATACCTCTCAGTAGTTAAGGATGTGCCAAGATCTGTCACTGGCTCAAAGTGGAAGATTTCACCACCTAGATTCAGACTGACTAGAAGCTGACCATCAGCTAGCTATTTTTAAAAATACGTAGATATTGGGCTTCCCTGGTGGTCCAGTGGATAGAGAGTCAACCTTGCAGTGCAGGGGGCACTGGTTCAATCCTTGGCCTGGGAAAATCCCATGTACCATGGAACAAACTGGTGTGTCCAATTACAAGCCAGCATTCTGGAGCACATGCGCCCAGAGCCAGTGCTCTGCAGTGAGAGAGGCCACTGCAAAGGGAAGCCCACACATACCAAAGAATTTAAAAAAAAAAAAAAAGTTGATGAAAATGAATATAAATAAAAGTGGCATGATGTGAAAAAGAAAAAAAAAATGTAGATATTATATATGCAATCCTAAAAGGCTGTTGGTTACCACTGGTTAGCAGAACCAGGCAATCTGGAAGTTTATCTTGGGCAGTGATCGCAAAAATCAGGGCTTCAGAGTGTATAACTTATTTGTAGAAGATAAAGGCAATTTGAATCACAGCAAAAGGAGAGCATCAAAATGACATCCATAGTCTTTGTTCCTTGAGAGCTGCTCCATATGCCACTAAAAGTAGTGTAAAAAATCTTTAAAGAAGACTATAATGTACAAATAACAATTACTAGCAAAATAAAATCAGATGCTTAAAAGCCATAATTTTTAAAATGAACAGAAGCTTGCTACTGATGTTTTTTAAGGAAGAAATTCCTTTTGCTGCCATAATGACGGTTCTAGAGTTTACCTATTTACTTATTTTCCAACTGTTCATTCTTTTCCAACTGAGTCACACATTTCTATTGAACCTGCTTCGTCATAGCAGTTAACTCTGAACTGCTACATCAAACAATCCTTCCTTAGTAATAACCTAACTCTATTTAAGGCATGTTTATTATATTGGTTCCTATAGCAGTATACATTTGTAATATATTCTGATGATTCGTCGTGATTTTTTAAATTTACTGTTAGGCACTTATTGAGTAGATACAAGTAATTTCTAAAGCTCCATTCAAGTATTCTTCTTAGTCCACATTAAATGCCTTCAGTCATTCCCAGCATCAGGGTCTTTTCCAGTGAGTCATCTCATTGATGCCATCCAGCCATCTCATCCTCTGTTGCACCCTTCTTCTCTTGCCTTCAGTCATTCCCAGCATCAGGAGTCTTTTCCCGTGAGTTGTCTCTTCACTTCAGGTGGCCACAGTGTTAGAGCTTCAACTTCAGCATCAGTCCTTTCACTTAAGCATACTATGAATTAACTCTTGGTACAACATACATTTTATCTATGGGAATTTATTTCAGACTGACAGAATATTTCATGACCCAAACAAGATTAAATATAAACAATTTTGTTCCAGTGATTTTCATAATGTCTAACAGAAAGTTATTTGAGGTTACTTATAATTATCAGTTTAGCACAGTTCTTGTTTGTTTCAGTTTTTAAAAAACTCTGGAAATAAAGACTGTTTTGTAGGACATAAACAACCTGTTTTCAACACTGTTGAGTACTGTCTACGTTACTGTTTTTCACATAAAAAATTGGAATCACAATAAAAAGTTCCTCATTTTGTTTTGGAAATTGCATATTGGGGAAAAACTCTTTAAAAACATTTTTCCATTTCATTTACTTTCCAACCTAGACTGTCATCTCTACAGTTGCATATTTGGAACGCTTATTGAAAATGAGTGAGAGCTATGTATTAGTACATAAAACGTGCATTAAAATGGTTCTGATATAAAGATAGGGCAAATATAATTTTTCTCATTTTATAGGTTAGTAAAAATTAAGTTAAATAACTGCTAGATGCACCACTGTGCTTGTTGTTAGGACTCTGATTCTAGGTCATGCTTTGAGTTTAATGACTGTCCTGATGCTCAATGCTTTTCGCATAGAGTCCAGTACATCTCAGAGCCTCTTCCTGACTTCATTGCTAATTGTGACTTGAGTTGGAGCTGATAATCCCTGGCAAGGGGCCTTTTGGAGGTTATAAAGTAATTCCTACTGTTCATTGAGTGTTATTCTTGTAATTTTTTATTTGAACATTTTACATTTATGCAGTTTAAACTGAACCTCATTTAATTACTGGGCTTCCCAGGTGTCTAAGTGGTAAAGAATCCACCTACCAATGCAGGAGACTCTGGTTTGATCTCTGGGTTGGAAAGATCTCCTGGTTCAGGAATTGGCAATCCACTCCAGTATTCTTGCCTGGGAAATCCTATGGACAGAAGAGTATGGTAGACTACAGCCCATGGGGTTGCCAAAGAGTCTCAGACACGATTTGTCATCTGGCACACACAACTGAAACTGAACCTCATTTAATTATTATGCCAGAATTCTTTGTATCTAAGCTGGTTTTGAACCTTGTTTCACTTTTCTCTAAATTGTTATTTTTAACAGGTTTTCAATATAAACCACTCATTCTTATAAGCGTGATAATATTTACATAACTGTATTTGAGATTAAAGTAAGGTAAAGGTATGAGTAATGAGATGAGAAAGGAGTTAACTTTTTCTTTGATCCTTAGAAGTTTTTGTCATCTTCAAAGAGAATAGATTTAACTGAAAGTGTTGTTAAATTAAGGTATATAAATTTAATTTTATAAGAAAATATTTTGGTGATTAAAAAAATACTAGGGAGTGCCTTGACGGGAGATAACATTCTTTAACTTGGGTGTTTTGGGACTAAGGCAGCCAGCTGGGATCTTCCCAACCCAGGGATCGAACCAGAGTCTCCTACATTGCAGGTGGATCCTACCATCTGAGCTGTCAGGGAAACCATATATATGGTTAGCATCAGTCAATCTTTACGACCCTCCCTGCTGTGTAAATTCATTGTTTTATCGCTTTGTCTTTTGCTCTTCAGTACTCTTCTCAACATTTTTTTTATATGTATCTAATTCATAGAATATCAGGATTATTTTTAAATGTTAAAAGAATTTTTAAATTCATAAAACAAGGGATTCTTCTAAAATGGAAATTTAGGGAAGAAAGAAAAACCCAAACACTTTTATACAAAACTTTTCAAATAGTAGTCAGCTAAATTTAATTTTTAACATGGATAGAAAACGATTAACTATAAAATCTTTTGTTCCATAGGTACTGTGAGAATAGAGATGTTTCGAAATATGCAGAATGCAGAAATCATCAGAAAAATGACTGAAGAATTTGATGAGGTATGGCATTTCACTATTTATGCAAATTGTCTGCTTGCACTTATAAATGATGAATATGTTGATTATTTTAAGTTTTGTTTTGGCTTGGTGCTTAGTATAAGAGAAGATATACTATTTTCCCATTTATGTGATAGCCCATGCTATTAATTCCAGACTTAATTTGGGAATTTTATTACATTGCATAGAGATAGTAGCATTGAATAATGACTGATGGTTGATAGTGATTGGAAAATTAATGGTATAATGTAGAAGTTGTTTCTTGACATTCATTCTGGAAGACCATTTAAAATTCTTGAATTCATAAATGCACCTCCAACAGTTTTTTATTCTCTGAAATGCTAGTCCTCTTAAATGCTTTAAAGAAAAGACGGTTTGCAGGTCAAGGAAGTGTCAGCAGGCTGCCTTAGAGATTGTCAAAGCACATTGTATTATGTACAGTTTTTAGAAATCCTAATGGAGAAATAGCTCCTTAATTCAGAATTCCCATAATTATTTTTCATGTGTCTCTGCCACTAACATCTGTCTCTCACCCCACCCGCCACACCTTTTCCATTTCCTGTGTGTGTATATAAAACTTAAACTTCCATTTAAAACACTCTAAGATAATCTGATTTCAATTTAGAATACAAGTTTTCTTTGTTAGTCTTCACAAATTAATCTTGCATGATTTTCCATTTTCACTTCAATATTCAGTCAAGAGTTTTACACAATCATAAATTTTGAGACATTTCAGCAGTGCTATTTCTTTATAGTGAACTCAGTTCATGTCTTGTTATAGGCCAGAAGCGTTCCGAGTTTTAACATTCTGCCTTTGATATTATTAAGATATCTATTTTATAATAAGTGACCTTTTCTTTGACCTTTAGCAGTAACAACAAAGATTGGTTTTCTTCTAGATCCACTCTTTTAGTAAGATGGGTTTAGGTTTTTTATTAGTAGTAGCAGTAGTATTTATTTTTAATTGAATAAAGTACTACAAATACCTATCAAAGTAAAAAATTCAAGCATAGGCTCTTCAATGTGTCTTTCTCATCAGGTGTTCACCTTTAGCAGCAGTATCAAAATGTTTCATGGTATCTTTATAGAAGCATTATGTCAGTGGCTTTTAGACTATATAATCACATTTTATGGGAGGAAGCAAAGAATCTTGAATTATCATCTATGCAAATAATACTCCAAAATCACTTGTCTTGATTTTTTGTAAACCAAAAAGGTCTGAAATCCAAAATCTGGTCTCAACTAATGTGAGGCTATTTATAGTCAGTTTTTGTTTATCTCAGTCAGTTTGAAAGTGAAAAAAAACTTTATATAAATATATATATACATTGCTGTTAAATATTAGTGTTCTTGACTACAGGGTGCTACCCCAGATTCTATTAGGATATGGTGAAATATAAGGTTACGTTCACTTCTAAAATTCAAAAACCCTAGATTCTGAAACATCTGGGGGAATATTGTTCAGTAAAAGATAATTTTTTATTGTTGTTTCTACGTGAGTTTTTATGTTAGAAATAAAAGTTAAAGCCAGATAACATAAAGGTTAAGGTGCAAGTAGTAGGTTTGCTCACCGGTTACTATACTATTGTGCTAATTTTAAAATCCAGGTCAAGGAAGTGTCAGCAGGCTGCCTTAGAGATAAGCTTTTCCTTAAATTCAGAATTCCCATAATTATTTTTCATGTGTCTCTGCCACTAACATCTGTCTCTCACCCCACCCGCCACACCTTTTCCATTTCCTGTGTGTGTATATAAAACTTAAACTTCCATTTAAAACACTCTAAGATAATCTGATTTCAATTTAGAATACAAGTTTTCTTTGTTAGTCTTCACAAATTAATCTTGCATGATTTTCCATTTTCACTTCAATATTCAGTCAAGAGTTTTACACAATCATAAATTTTGAGACATTTCAGCAGTGCTATTTCTTTATAGTGAACTCAGTTCATGTCTTGTTATAGGCCAGAAGCGTTCCGAGTTTTAACATTCTGCCTTTGATATTATTAAGATATCTATTTTATAATAAGTGACCTTTTCTTTGACCTTTAGCAGTAACAACAAAGATTGGTTTTCTTCTAGATCCACTCTTTTAGTAAGATGGGTTTAGGTTTTTTATTAGTAGTAGCAGTAGTATTTATTTTTAATTGAATAAAGTACTACAAATACCTATCAAAGTAAAAAATTCAAGCATAGGCTCTTCAATGTGTCTTTCTCATCAGGTGTTCACCTTTAGCAGCAGTATCAAAATGTTTCATGGTATCTTTATAGAAGCATTATGTCAGTGGCTTTTAGACTATATAATCACATTTTATGGGAGGAAGCAAAGAATCTTGAATTATCATCTATGCAAATAATACTCCAAAATCACTTGTCTTGATTTTTTGTAAACCAAAAAGGTCTGAAATCCAAAATCTGGTCTCAACTAATGTGAGGCTATTTATAGTCAGTTTTTGTTTATCTCAGTCAGTTTGAAAGTGAAAAAAAACTTTATATAAATATATATATACATTGCTGTTAAATATTAGTGTTCTTGACTACAGGGTGCTACCCCAGATTCTATTAGGATATGGTGAAATATAAGGTTACGTTCACTTCTAAAATTCAAAAACCCTAGATTCTGAAACATCTGGGGGAATATTGTTCAGTAAAAGATAATTTTTTATTGTTGTTTCTACGTGAGTTTTTATGTTAGAAATAAAAGTTAAAGCCAGATAACATAAAGGTTAAGGTGCAAGTAGTAGGTTTGCTCACCGGTTACTATACTATTGTGCTCAGCCTGCAATCAGGTGATTCAGATTGTAGAGTTAAAAGTAGTATGTGTACATCTTGGACCTTCCCAGCACTAAAACGTGATGGAATGATTATTAACAGTTTAAGACAGTAGTTCCTAAAACATTGCTGCAAATGAATATCTCATTGAGATACTGACATCAGGGTCCCTTACTCATTCACCAAACATTTGATTAACTTACAAGGCCTGTGACCTGGATATAGGGATTTTTTTTTTAAAGTTCACCAGGTGATTCTAATGTAGGACTATTGAGAACTGTTGTCCTAAGGCAAGTAAAAAGAGGAAGCCAAGATTTACGTTATAAGAACCCTTCATATATGAAAACAGAATGAGGGTGAAACAAAAATGAATACAGTGTAACAAGTGAATGTTATTCAAATTGCATTCATTTCATATTCTTAGACATTTTGTCCAAATATTTTAAGATTATTGACCTAATCAAAGACTTTTAAAAATCAGCATTGTTTAAACAGTGTGATGGTGGTTTAGTCGCTAAGTTGTGTCCAACTCTTGTGACCACTCCTCTGTCCATGGGCTTCTCCAGAGAGAATACTGGAGTGTGTTGCCACTTCCTTCTCCAGGGGATCTTCCCGACTTTGGAATCAAACCTGGGTCTCCTGCATTGCAGGCAGATTCTTTACAAACTGAGCTACAAGGGATGTCCTTAAACAGTGTATCTAACATAGTTTTGATTTTTATTAGAATATATTAATTTAAAGCAGAATTAGATATCTTCTAGGGCTACGTAAAAGTAAATAAATATAAACGTAATTGATGAATAGAAATTTTAATAAATATATTATTTCAGTTTTAAGTGTCTATATAAAACTGTTAATTAGATGGCTTAAAATTAGCTGTCATAAATAGGATGCTTACTCACTTTGTTTGAAATTTTATTGTATAACCAATTTGAAAAATAAAAATTCGAACTCAAAATAAATGAATAAATGAATATATTAAAATTCCAGAGATGGTATGAGTAAATAAGGTGTACCAAACCTATTTGAGATTGATAACTGTCTGCAAGTATGACAAGATTCATTGAAGCAAGAACAAATGGAAATTCTATTTGAAAAGTGGTATAGTGTTTTGGAGGGAGCCTGTGTATTTGCAAAAGTCATTGATGACACAGAGTTATAGAACTTAAGAGCCCAGTACATAATAAATATAAATGGGACTGAATCACATATTGTTCACTGTATTGGATTCAATGAAATTTTAATTCAGATGCAGATATAAAAATTTTTACCTTCAATTAGTTACCAAGGTATTGATCTTTTGCTACTGTATATATATATACTGAATGGGTCATTTAGTTCCTTGTGAGTATAAGGAGCTTAGTTTTTAAATTTTGATTTGTGATAATATTCTGAGGTACCTGATGACAAGAGCCGTTAGGTGCCAAGACGCCAGAAAAATGCCAAGTATAAGGAAAAGGCACTAAAATTCTGTTGAATGAATGACTGGATGTGTCATATTAGAGCAGAGTAAGGATGAAATCAGGTATAAGTCATTTGAATTGAAAGTGTTTAAGTTGGGAAAGGAGATCCAAGAGTATTTACTGCCTGAAAAAAAGAGTATGCTATAGCTCTTTTCATTATTACAAACTAATTATAACCGGTTATTACATGACCTTTTTTGAAAGCCCGACAAGTCTCCACCTGGCCAAAAATCCTTTGAAATTGTAATATCAGCCTGATTTAGAAATATGTTAATTCCAAGTCTGTAGTTCTTCAAAGTCATGGTTCCTGGTGGAGTCAGTTGTCATGAGGTAAAGCAAAATGTAATTGCATTTCTTCTGCAGATTATTAGAATCAAATCTCTCTATATAAATTCTTAGATATGGTATCTTAAAGATCACTTTGTATAGTTTTTATATATTTAAGTAAGACATCTGTTTAGAGGAACCTTTGTAACACAACACATTTAATACTCAGCTGATCCTTGGACAACATGGGTATAGCTACTCTAATCCCTCTGCAGTTGAAAATCGTCACTTTTGACTTTCCCGAAACTTAACTACTGATACCTTACTGTTGACTGAGAACCTTACTAATAACATTAGTAGTTGCTTAACACATATTTTGTATTTTATGTATATTATATGCTCTGTGCTTATAATAAATAACCTAGAGAAAAGAAAATGTTTTTAAAAATCATAAAAAGGGGAAAGTAAGCTTACAGCATTGTGTACTATATCATTACTATAAGTTTTTGTCATCTGTTTATAAAGTGAATTGTTTGTTAGTACCTGTATCAGTATTGCCTTATACAAAGCACCATAGGTGTTATATATATTAGTAGCAATAGATAGCAAAAATGAAAAGATGATGTGAATAATCCATATTGATTTACAGCTATGATGATTTATGCATAATAATGAAGAAGCCAGGAATACGATTGCTGAAGCAATCATACTAGCCTAGCGTAACTGATAAAATTGTTTCACGGTAGCCTTGCCTTTACACCAATGAATGAATTGTTATAAAAAAATTTTATAGCATACAGTATTACTGTCATATTTATAAGATAATTTTGGAAACTTTTTTTACTTGTGATGATAGGATGATATGCAGTTTCTCTAGCTGTATGAAGAAGAGACTGTGTCATACTGCACAGTAATGTAATTCTTTGAAAGCAGAGAGAACAGTTTATATTAAATATCACTCACCTTATGCTTGTCTTGCACACAGAACTCTACACGATGAACACTTAAGCAATGATGGTAACACAAAAATGTCTCATACAATTCTTTCCTTACACTACTGTATTCTTACTTGGATACACTCATACACTTGTACAACAGATATGTTTATTAAGTATGACATGGTGGTTATTTACTGTTCTTAAATGGAAGTGAATCATCATAAAGTTCTCTTTCCTCATCGTCATCACATTGAGTAGGCTTTAGGAAGAGGAGGGTTCGTCTTGCTGTCGCAGATGTGGAGGAGGTGGAAGGATAGACAGAATAGACAGGCATATTTGGTGTAATTTTATGGAAATACAACATAATTTCTGTCTGAATTTTGCTTTTTGATCTCTATGAAAATGTTTCTATATAGTACCAAACCTTCTTCCACCATTGGATTTAGTTTCAGTGCCCCCTATCATTAAAGGATCTACGTTGTAAAAGAGGTTAAAACCAGTGCTTTGTAAGCAGCACTCTTTACCATATGGTCTAATGTTATTTGTTTTCCAGCACTGTTTCTTCTGTGTCTTCTTCCTCGTTATTTATTTTTCTCAGAGCTTATAATAAATAACCTAGAGAAAAGAAAATGTTTTTAAAAATCATAAAAAGGGGAAAGTAAGCTTACAGCATTGTGTACTATATCATTACTATAAGTTTTTGTCATCTGTTTATAAAGTGAATTGTTTGTTAGTACCTGTATCAGTATTGCCTTATACAAAGCACCATAGGTGTTATATATATTAGTAGCAATAGATAGCAAAAATGAAAAGATGATGTGAATAATCCATATTGATTTACAGCTATGATGATTTATGCATAATAATGAAGAAGCCAGGAATACGATTGCTGAAGCAATCATACTAGCCTAGCGTAACTGATAAAATTGTTTCACGGTAGCCTTGCCTTTACACCAATGAATGAATTGTTATAAAAAAATTTTATAGCATACAGTATTACTGTCATATTTATAAGATAATTTTGGAAACTTTTTTTACTTGTGATGATAGGATGATATGCAGTTTCTCTAGCTGTATGAAGAAGAGACTGTGTCATACTGCACAGTAATGTAATTCTTTGAAAGCAGAGAGAACAGTTTATATTAAATATCACTCACCTTATGCTTGTCTTGCACACAGAACTCTACACGATGAACACTTAAGCAATGATGGTAACACAAAAATGTCTCATACAATTCTTTCCTTACACTACTGTATTCTTACTTGGATACACTCATACACTTGTACAACAGATATGTTTATTAAGTATGACATGGTGGTTATTTACTGTTCTTAAATGGAAGTGAATCATCATAAAGTTCTCTTTCCTCATCGTCATCACATTGAGTAGGCTTTAGGAAGAGGAGGGGTTCGTCTTGCTGTCGCAGATGTGGAGGAGGTGGAAGGATAGACAGAATAGACAGGCATATTTGGTGTAATTTTATGGAAATACAACATAATTTCTGTCTGAATTTTGCTTTTTGATCTCTATGAAAATGTTTCTATATAGTACCAAACCTTCTTCCACCATTGGATTTAGTTTCAGTGCCCCCTATCATTAAAGGATCTACGTTGTAAAAGAGGTTAAAACCAGTGCTTTGTAAGCAGCACTCTTTACCATATGGTCTAATGTTATTTGTTTTCCAGCACTGTTTCTTCTGTGTCTTCTTCCTCGTTGAACAGCACTGGTTAGGAAGCATTCGTCTTTGTCAGGCCATCTTCTCAAAATTCCTTTGATGTGCTGTTTAGGTCTTGAAATTTCTCCAAGATTCATATCTTAAAATACTTTATCACCCCCTGTCTTTTATGCCATATTCACAGGGTCTTTCTTTTTTTTTTTTTTTTTTGACTTTAAAAAGAGCAATTTATTTTCCTATTAATAACAGATATATTTGGGTTTATATTTATCAAGTATTTGTGGTCTCTTCAAAAAGACCTGATTTCACAGGGTCTTTCTTGATTCCCTGATCTTCTCTCTCCCAAGTCCTCCAAAGTATTGGACAGTATATGGGCAAAATTTATCTCCAGTGCTAATTTATTATTTCGGGCCTCATAGCTTATGGCTTTTTCTGTAGCAACAGTGGCATCTTCAGTGACATAGTTCTTCCAGACTTTTATGATATTCTGTTTTCCATACCACAGAAACAATCCTTTCCATAGTTTACTATGTGTAATGAACTTTATAAGCCCTTATGTGAACATTTCATGCAAGGATCAGGCATGGTAAAGGACAGAAATGATAAAGACCTAACAGAACCAGAAGAAATTTAAAGAGGTGGCAAGCATACACAGAAAAACTATACAAAAAAGATCATGCTGACCCAGATAATCATGATGATGTGGTCACTCACTTAGAGCCAGACATTCTGGAATGTGAGGTTAAGTAGGCCTTAGGAAATAATTACTATGAACAAAGCTTAAGTGGAGATGACAGAATTCCAGCTGAGCTATATAAAATTCTAAGTGCTACACTCAGTATGTCAGCAAACTTGGAAAACGTAGCAGTGGCCACAGGACTGGAAATGGTCAGTTTTCATTCTAATCCCAAAAAAGGCATGCCAGAGAATTTTCAAACTACCATACAGTTGTGTTCATTGCACATGCTAGCAAGATAATGCTCAAAATCCTCCAAGCTAGGCTTCAGCAGTATGTGAACCAAGAACTTCCAAATGTACAGGGCTGGGTTTCAAAGAGGCAGGGGAACCAGAGATCGAATTGCAAACCAGAGATCAAATTGCCAACATTCATTGGATCATAGAGAAAGCAAAGGAATTCCAGAAAAAAATCTACTTCATGACTATGCAAAAGTCTTTGACTGTGTGGATCATAACAAACTGAAAATCTCTTCAAGAAATGGGAGTACTAAACCACCTTACCTGTGTCCTAAGAAACCTGTATTCAAGTCAAAAAGTAACAGTTAGAATCGAACATGAAACAACTGACTGATTCAAAACTAGGAAGGAGTACAACCAAGACTATATATATTGTCACCCTACTCGTTTAACTTATATGCAGAGTGAATGCATGCATGCTACGTTGCTTCATTTATGTCCAACTCTGTGCATCCCTATGGACTGTAGTCTGTCAGGCTTCTCTGTCCAGGGGATTCTCCAGGCAAAAATACTGGAGTAGGTTGCCATTTTCTTCTGTGGGGAATCTTCCCGACCCAGGGATCTAACCGAGTCTCTTATCTATGTGCGTTGTCAGGTGGGTTCTTTACTGCTAACACCACCAGGAAAGCATGTATATGCAGAATGCATCATGTGAAATGCCAGGCTGAAATCAAGACTGCTGGAAGAAATAACAACCCCAGATATGCAGATGATACCACTTCAATGGTAGAAAGTGAAGAGAAACTGCAGAGCCTGATGAGGATGAAAAAGGAGAATGAAAAAGCTGACCTGAAACTTGGCATTCACAGACTAAGAGCATGGCATCTGGTCCCATCACTTCTTGGTAAATAGATGGAGAAAAAGTAGAAACAGTGACAGCTTTTATTTTCTTAGACTCCAAAATCACAGTGGACAGTGACTTCAGCCAGGAATTGAAAGACCCTTGCTCCTTGAAAGAAAAGCTGTTACAAACCCAAACACCATATTAAAAAGCCAAGGCATCACTTTGCCAACAAAGGTCCATATAGTCAGAACCATGGTTTATTTCCAGTAGTCATGTATGGATGTGAGAGTTTGACTACAAAAAAGGCTGAGTGCCAAAGAATTGATGCTTTTGAATTGTGTTGTTGGAGAAGACTCTTGAGAGTCTTTTAGAATGCAAGGAATTAATCCTAAAGGAAATCAGCTCTGAATGTTCATTGGAAGGACTTACGCTGAAGCTCCAATACTTTGGCCACTTGATGTGACAAGCCAGCTCATTGGAAAAGACCCTGATGCTAGGAAAGATTGAAGTCAAAAGAAGAAGAGGGCAACAGAGGATGAGATAATTAGAAAGCATTATGAAGTCATTGGAAATGAATTTGAGCAAACTCCAGGAGATAGTGAAGGATAGATGAACCATGCGGTTCCAAAGAGTTGGACATGACTTAACAATTGAACAGCAACAAATGTGACTTCCTGATCTAGAGGCTGAATTAGAGATATTTTATTTGGGAATAGTTTGATCACTTTTGACACCTTTATTGTTGAATTTATAGGGTTCTGGGTGAACAGGGGAATTGTTCATTATGAAAAGAATTTTAAAACTCAGTCCCTCACCAGCAAGGTACTTTGTAGTTTCAGGGACGAAGTTTAGGTGGAATCAGTCCAGAAAATGGGTTCTCATTGTCTATACATTTTTATTGGACAACCAAAAGACTGGTAGCCAGTGTTTATCTTTTCCCTTCAAGGATTGGGAGTTTGTAGCTCTGTAGATAAGAGGAGTCTTGCTCATAAACCTAACTTCCATGTGTACCAAAAGTAGAGTTAATGTATTCTTTTTGCCTTAAGTCCTGGCGCTCACTTCTCTTCCTTACTAATGTACTTTATAATGTTTTTCCTGAAAAAAAGTTTTTTTTTCTAAAGGGGCACTTTGAAATGCATTATACACTTGTTCAGGCAGACTTACTTATCACTGAGCATGTGCAAGTGTAAACTTTGTCTCTTCTCCTCTTGGTCTGTCAGTTGTCAGTTAATTTTCAGGCCCTCTCTGTAAGATCCACTCTGGAAGGGAAAAAAGGTTTTCTTTTCAGCGGTGGTCTTGACTAGGACAGGATGTTTGGAACTTTCTTGCTCGCTCCAGAGACAGAAACTATAACTGATATCACCAGTCCGTCAAAACTGAGCTCCTCTCCTGCCGTCAAGATATCTAGGAACACATCCAACCATGAACAGCAAGGGATCCACTGTACTGTAGAGCAGTTGCTGGCACTGCTGACGCAGAGTAAGGTTCTGTGGCTTTTCCCAGTTCCTGCAAGTGCTGCATCCTGAGCTGGCTAGAGAAAACAACAAATAGAAAACAGCCTCACTTCCTCCGTTTTTATATAGCCATAAATAAAAAGACTGAAACCTACCAAAAACATATTCTACATCCAAAGCTAGCATTTGGAAAAGACCCTGATGCTAGAAAGAAGAAGAGGGCAACAGAGGATGAGATAATTAGAAAGCATTATGAAGTCATTGGAAATGAATTTGAGCAAACTCCAGGAGATAGTGAAGGATAGATGAACCATGCGGTTCCAAAGAGTTGGACATGACTTAACAATTGAACAGCAACAAATGTGACTTCCTGATCTAGAGGCTGAATTAGAGATATTTTATTTGGGAATAGTTTGATCACTTTTGACACCTTTATTGTTGAATTTATAGGGTTCTGGGTGAACAGGGGAATTGTTCATTATGAAAAGAATTTTAAAACTCAGTCCCTCACCAGCAAGGTACTTTGTAGTTTCAGGGACGAAGTTTAGGTGGAATCAGTCCAGAAAATGGGTTCTCATTGTCTATACATTTTTATTGTACAACCAAAAGACTGGTAGCCAGTGTTTATCTTTTCCCTTCAAGGATTGGGAGTTTGTAGCTCTGTAGATAAGAGGAGTCTTGCTCATAAACCTAACTTCCATGTGTACCAAAAGTAGAGTTAATGTATTCTTTTTGCCTTAAGTCCTGGCGCTCACTTCTCTTCCTTACTAATGTACTTTATAATGTTTTTCCTGAAAAAAATTTTTTTTTTCTAAAGGGGCACTTTGAAATGCATTATACACTTGTTCAGGCAGACTTACTTATCACTGAGCATGTGCAAGTGTAAACTTTGTCTCTTCTCCTCTTGGTCTGTCAGTTGTCAGTTAATTTTCAGGCCCTCTCTGTAAGATCCACTCTGGAAGGGAAAAAAGGTTTTCTTTTCAGCGGTGGTCTTGACTAGGACAGGATGTTTGGAACTTTCTTGCTCGCTCCAGAGACAGAAACTATAACTGATATCACCAGTCCGTCAAAACTGAGCTCCTCTCCTGCCGTCAAGATATCTAGGAACACATCCAACCATGAACAGCAAGGGATCCACTGTACTGTAGAGCAGTTGCTGGCACTGCTGACGCAGAGTAAGGTTCTGTGGCTTTTCCCAGTTCCTGCAAGTGCTGCATCCTGAGCTGGCTAGGAGAGAAAACAACATGACAGAGTAGAAAACAGCCTCACTTCCTCCCATGAGAACATCAAAATTAAAACTTCTATATAGCCATAAATAAAAAAGACTGAAACCTACCAAAAACATATTCTACATCCAAAGACAAAAAGAATCACGAGATGGTAGGAGTTTATTCATGATATAATCAAATCCCATACGTGCTGAGTGAGTGACCCAGAAACTGGAAAATCATTCTGTAATGGAAATTCTCCCACAGGAGCTCTGAACCTGACATTAGGCTCCCCAGCCTGTGGGTCTGGCATTAAGAGGAAGAGTGTCCAGAGCATTTCTTTGTCTTGTAAGTTCTGTATCTTTTGATCACGGGAGTTCCATAGGGGCAAACAGAGACTGTAGTCTTGGATGATGCACGTGAGGTTGTGTGAGCACCAGGAGCCAGGGCAGAAGCAGTGACTTCATGGGAGCCTGGGCCAAACCTACCTGCTGCTTTTGGAGGGCTTCCTGGGAGAGAGAAGGTGACTTCTGCTGGGACATAAAAGTTGGTGGTGAACAATATCCATAAGAAATCATCTGAAGGCTGACATTTTGCTGTTGATTGTACTGGCTCTTCATTGCTCTGTAAAGGCTTTCTCTAGATGTGCTGGGTTACGTTTTGGTTACAGTGTGCAGTTGCAATGAAAACATTACAACTCAAAATCAGTGGAATTGGAAAAAGCAATTCTGTGAGGGAAGTTTATAGCAATACAACCTAACCTCAGGAAACAAGAACAGTCTCAGATAAACATCCTAACTATACACCAAAGCAGTGAGATTAAGAAGATCAAACAAAACCCAAGTTAGTAGAAGGAAAGAGAATATGGAGGTCAAAGTAGAAATAAATGTAACTTAGACTAAAAAAGCAATAAAAAGGGTCAATGAAACTAAAAGTGAATTCCAGCAGTATAAGCAGTGCCTGGCCTCTCCCGTCAAGATATCTAGGAACACATCCAACCATGAACAGCAAGGGATCCACTGTACTGTAGAGCAGTTGCTGGCACTGCTGACGCAGAGTAAGGTTCTGTGGCTTTTCCCAGTTCCTGCAAGTGCTGCATCCTGAGCTGGCTAGGAGAGAAAACAACATGACAGAGTAGAAAACAGCCTCACTTCCTCCCATGAGAACATCAAAATTAAAACTTCTATATAGCCATAAATAAAAAAGACTGAAACCTACCAAAAACATATTCTACATCCAAAGACAAAAAGAATCACGAGATGGTAGGAGTTTATTCATGATATAATCAAATCCCATACGTGCTGAGTGAGTGACCCAGAAACTGGAAAATCATTCTGTAATGGAAATTCTCCCACAGGAGCTCTGAACCTGACATTAGGCCCCCCAGCCTGTGGGTCTGGCATTAAGAGGAAGAGTGTCCAGAGCATTTCTTTGTCTTGTAAGTTCTGTATCTTTTGATCACGGGAGTTCCATAGGGGCAAACAGAGACTGTAGTCTTGGATGATGCACGTGAGGTTGTGTGAGCACCAGGAGCCAGGGCAGAAGCAGTGACTTCATGGGAGCCTGGGCCAAACCTACCTGCTGCTTTTGGAGGGCTTCCTGGGAGAGAGAAGGTGACTTCTGCTGGGACATAAAAGTTGGTGGTGAACAATATCCATAAGAAATCATCTGAAGGCTGACATTTTGCTGTTGATTGTACTGGCTCTTCATTGCTCTGTAAAGGCTTTCTCTAGATGTGCTGGGTTACGTTTTGGTTACAGTGTGCAGTTGCAATGAAAACATTACAACTCAAAATCAGTGGAATTGGAAAAAGCAATTCTGTGAGGGAAGTTTATAGCAATACAACCTAACCTCAGGAAACAAGAACAGTCTCAGATAAACATCCTAACTATACACCAAAGCAGTGAGATTAAGAAGATCAAACAAAACCCAAGTTAGTAGAAGGAAAGAGAATATGGAGGTCAAAGTAGAAATAAATGTAACTTAGACTAAAAAAGCAATAAAAAGGGTCAATGAAACTAAAAGTGAATTCCTTGAAAGACTGAAAGACTTTAAAAAGCTAAAACTTTTGCCAGACTCATCAGAAAAAAAGGGAAAGGGCCCAAATCAATAAAATTAGAAATTAAAAAGAAGTTATAACTGGAACCATAAAAATGCAAAATATTGTAAGAGACTGTAAGCAACTATATACCAATAAAATGGACAGTCTAGGAAAGGTAGATAAATTCTTAGAAATACACAATCTCCTAAACCTGAACCAGGAAGAAACAGAAAATAAGAATAGGACAGTCCTAAATACTGAAACTGAATGTGAGATTAAAAAACTCCCAACAAACGAGTACAGAACCAGATAACTTCACAGACAGATTATATCAGATATTTAGAAGAAAGTTAGAACGCCTATCCTTATGAAACTATTTCTAAAAATTACAGAGGAAAGAACACTTCCAAGATCATTCCATGAAGCCAACATCAACCTGATACCACACTATATGCCAAAAAAATACTTTGCAGGCCAGTATCACTGATGCACATAGACTCAAAGTTCCTCATGAAAATACAAGCGAACTGAGTGTGTTATAAAGATCATACACTGTGATCAGATGGGATTTTTACTAGAGATGCAAGGATTTTCTATATCTGCAAATCAGTCCATGTGATATACCACATTAGCAAGTTGAAAAATAAAAACCATATGGTGATCTTAATAGACACAGAAAAAACTTTTGATAAAATTCCGCATCTATTTGTGATAAAAGAAAACTTTCCAAAAAGTGGACATAGATCATACCTCAGTATAATAGAGGCCATATATGAATAAATGGCATAGTTACCATCATACTCAGTGGTAAAAAGCTGAAAGAACTTCCTCTAAGATCAGTAACAAGATAAGGTTTTCTGCTCTCTCCACATTAGTTTAGGAAGTCCTAGCCAAGGAATCAAGAGAAATAAAAGGAATCTAAATTGATAAAGAAGATGTAAATCTGTCATTGTTTGCAGAAGACATGATACTACAGGTAGAAAATCCTAAAGATGGTACTAGAAATCTACTGAAGCTTATCAATGCATTTGGTAAAGTTGTAGTATATAAAATTAATACACAAAAATCTTTTATGTTTCTATATACTAACAATGGAAATTCAGAAAGAGAAATTAAAGAACAACCCCATTTACCTTTGCATCAAAAAATATATACCTAGGAGTAATCCTGGTAAAGGAGGTAAGTGATCTGTATGCCAAAAACTGTAAAATTCTTTTGAAAGAAATTAAAGATGATACAAGTAGATGGAAAGATATTTGTATACTATTTTTTTGGGTTGGAGAAGTCAACATTGTCAAAATGACTATTCACCCAAGGCAGTCTACAGACTCAGTACAATTCTTATTAAATTACAAATGGCATTTTTCATAGAGCTAGAAAAAGGAATGTTCAGATTATACTACAAAGCTGCAGTCATCTAAACAGACAAAGACAGACAGACATATAGAACATGATACAAAACTTAGAAATCTCCAGTTAATCTCCAACCAACAAAGGATCTGAGAATACACAATGGAGCCAAAAAAAAAAAATTCTCTTAAGTAAGTGGTACTGGCAAACATAAAATCTACCTGTAAAAAATAAATTTAGAACATTGTTTAACACCATATACAAAACCAAACTCAAAATGCATTAAGACCAAGCATAAGACCAGATAGTATAAAACTCCTGTATGGAAACATAGGCAGAACATTCTTGTATATAAATCGTTAGAGTATCTTTTTGGATCCAGCTCCTAGAGTTGTGGAAATAAAAACAAATTTTAAAATGGGACCTAATTAAACTTAAAAGCTTTTGCATAGCAAAGGAATCCATAAAGGAGAAAAAGGTCATCTGTAGAATTGGAGACTATATTTGCAAATGATACAACTGAAAAAGGATTAATCTCTGAAATATACAGAGTTCATGCAACTCAGTGTTGAAAAATGAACCAATTCAGTAAACAGGTTGAAGAGATAAAAGAAACATACAGATAGCCTAGAGACACACGAAAAGATGTTCAGCATTGCTGGTTATTAAAGAGAAATGCAAATCAAAACTATAATAAGATACTACCTCACACCAGTCAGAATGATCAACGTGAAAAAGTCTATAAATATTAAATGCTAGGGAAGGTATGGAGAAAAGGGAGTGCTCCTGCATTGCTGTGATAATGTAAATTGAGACAGCCACTATGGAGAACATTATGGAGGTTCCTTAAAATACTAAAAATAGAGTTACCATATGATCCCTGTAACCCCAGTCCTGGGCTTTTAATAAAAAAAAAAATCCTGACAAAAATGATTGGAAAAGATGCACACACCACAAGGTGCACAGCAGCACTATTTATAATAGCCAAGACATGGAAGCCTGGATAAAGAAGATTGGTGTATGTGTATGTGTGTTTGTAATGGAACATTATTCAGGCATTAAAAGAAGAAAAGAATGAAATGTCACTTGCATGGTTGGACCTAGAATATAATACTGAATGATGTACGTCAGACAGAGACACAGTATCATATCATATATCACTCATGTGAAATTTAATAAAAATGATACAAATGAACTTATGTACAAAACAAATATGCTCATAGACATAGAAAGCAAATTTGTGGTTTACTAACAGACACAAGGGTGATGGATAAATTAGGGATTTGGTTCCAGAATATACACAGTACTGTATATAAAATAGATATTCAACAGGTACTTCTTGTATAGTACAGGGAACTAGACTCAGTATCTTGTAATAACCTATACACCTGAAACTAACATAGTAAATCATCTATGTTTCATTAAATTTTTTTTTTAATTTTAGGCAAATATTCTTTTTTCTCAGTGATTGTCTCAGTGAAGACTTGGAAGTTGCTTGCTGCCTTCTGGCCAGCAGAATTTTCTTTGCCTGTTATCTTGATCTTTTTCTAATCCAGACCCTTTTTCTAAAAAACCATCCTTTTCTGGCATTAAATTCTCCAACTTTAGATCCTTCACCTTGATTTTGCTTTTTATGTTTTCATATAATGACTGCGTTTTCTCCACTTATTAGAAGCCATAGGTATGCTTTTCTGAAGCAGTCCTATATGAACATAAGAGTTACATTCAATATGAAATAAAAAGATACATCACAAAAAGTGCAAGGTTTTCATGCCTGCTGGTGTAGCTTCAGTGATGATTTCATGAATTTCCTTTTCTTTTTAAAATGGTTCTTATGCTAGACTCATGAATTTTGAAGTGGCGGGCAGCCACAGCTGCAGACCTCAGTCTCTGGTACATATTAGGCACCGTCTTTCTCTCCACTTTGGGGGAGCACTTCCAGCATTACTAGTAGCTCTTCATGAGGGTACCATGATATTATTTAAGAGTTCCTGTATTGCACTCAATATGTTACATATGCAAGAACCACAAGAGGTTACTTTTTACTTTAATTATGTGGTTTACTGAAGAAACAAAGTGTTCACGTGGAAATGATTAGTGACACACAGCCAGGACTCACTAAAATAGCAACAGGAAGTAGTTACAGAGTTGTGACAGTAATACAGTATGTACTATAATTGTATGCAGTTATGTTTTAATATTGCATCTTTACGTTTGTTTACATTTCTCCCAACTGCAAATGGCGCCATGTGACAGTCTGTAAGTGTTTGTGTGGGTAAGTTTTGATATATTTTAACTTTTTATGCTAAATTTATATATATTTTACAGTAGTGTTAAAATAATTGGTATCACATTATTTAAAGCATTTATGACAGTTTCAATTTTTGTAAGTTTTTGGTTCACAAGCTATGTGATTCGCAAGTTACTTTTCAAGTTTTCACTTATCTACAAAAAAAATTTCCTCGTTCATTTAAATTTAAAATACTTTGTGTGGATTTGCACATTTCAAACCTGTGTTGTTCACGGGTCAGCTGTATTCACCTAGTGCCTTTCATTCTTGTGTGTGTTATTTTGTATTGCTCTGCTCATAAATCTAAATGTTGTTTATTGTGCTCTTTTATAGTGATTATTACTTGTAGTTTTTTTCTTTTCATTTCTAATCACACGTGCTTCTGTGAATTTGTTTATTTAAACTTAAGATAGAACTTTTCATTTGCTTATTCATTTGAACAGTTATTGATCAAATTAGTAAAAATATAAAATGTAGAAATGTTTAAATAGTACACACTGGTAAAATATGAACAAATGGCAAAATACAGAGGAAAACTGAATTTAAAGTCTCTAAATTTCTTTGATTGTACATCAGTAAAACATTTTTTAGCCCAACTTCCTAGTAATAAAAACTTATGAAAAGGCTAACTTTATATAAGAAATTATTCTGCCCATATCTCCCCACAGTTTTCTCAAAAGGCAAGAGTTCTTATCTTATAAGGAAATTGCTTAAAAAGTAGCTGCCTGGTAATTATTGCAGACTTTCTTAGTTCTGTTGAATTAAATTTATTTCCTAAATACCTAAGGAATAAAAATAGAAAGTTTCTCCCCTTTTGTCCTTATGTCAGTAGACTGTGTACTTACTGTTTATTATATTTGGTGTTTGTTGAAGCATTTATTTGTTTATTTATAGAGCTAAATGCATGTGCTACTAGGTTAGTTTCTAATGATAGATGTCATTAGCTCATCATCGTGGCTCTAATTTAAGGAGAGCTTGTGCAGGAACTGCCAGTGCCTCCTTGTTTCCTGTTGCTATTCACTTGTGATTACAGATACTTGTTTTGTGTCTGTTTCCTCTAGAAATCTGTGCATTTCTGTTTTGTAAAGTGTTTAAATAGTAAAAATCATAAATCCATTGCAGTGATTTTGAGTAATTCATGAACAAGCTTGTGAAGAGTTCCATTTCGCATGTCAATTCTTTAGAATTGACATATTCAACATGTTCAACAAGAACATATTCTTGTTCTCCTAAGCCACCTCAGACTCTATCTGTGACACAGAACTGTCTTGATACATGGCCTCTGTGAGGGCATATCAGTGTTATTCATTATCTTAAATATTTATAATGTTTCATTAAAGAAATATTTATCAAATTATTTATTTTAGGTTAAAAGGTTTTTTCAATACAGTGCCTTTCATTCTTGTGTGTGTTATTTTGTATTGCTCTGCTCATAAATCTAAATGTTGTTTATTGTGCTCTTTTTTAGTGATTATTACTTGTAGTTTTTTCTTTTCATTTCTAATCACACGTGCTTCTGTGAATTTGTTTATTTAAACTTAAGATAGAACTTTTCATTTGCTTATTCATTTGAACAGTTATTGATCAAATTAGTAAAAATATAAAATGTAGAAATGTTTAAATAGTACACACTGGTAAAATATGAACAAATGGCAAAATACAGAGGAAAACTGAATTTAAAGTCTCTAAATTTCTTTGATTGTACATCAGTAAAACATTTTTTAGCCCAACTTCCTAGTAATAAAAACTTATGAAAAGGCTAACTTTATATAAGAAATTATTCTGCCCATATCTCCCCACAGTTTTCTCAAAAGGCAAGAGTTCTTATCTTATAAGGAAATTGCTTAAAAAGTAGCTGCCTGGTAATTATTGCAGACTTTCTTAGTTCTGTTGAATTAAATTTATTTCCTAAATACCTAAGGAATAAAAATAGAAAGTTTCTCCCCTTTTGTCCTTATGTCAGTAGACTGTGTACTTACTGTTTATTATATTTGGTGTTTGTTGAAGCATTTATTTGTTTATTTATAGAGCTAAATGCATGTGCTACTAGGTTAGTTTCTAATGATAGATGTCATTAGCTCATCATCGTGGCTCTAATTTAAGGAGAGCTTGTGCAGGAACTGCCAGTGCCTCCTTGTTTCCTGTTGCTATTCACTTGTGATTACAGATACTTGTTTTGTGTCTGTTTCCTCTAGAAATCTGTGCATTTCTGTTTTGTAAAGTGTTTAAATAGTAAAAATCATAAATCCATTGCAGTGATTTTGAGTAATTCATGAACAAGCTTGTGAAGAGTTCCATTTCGCATGTCAATTCTTTAGAATTGACATATTCAACATGTTCAACAAGAACATATTCTTGTTCTCCTAAGCCACCTCAGACTCTATCTGTGACACAGAACTGTCTTGATACATGGCCTCTGTGAGGGCATATCAGTGTTATTCATTATCTTAAATATTTATAATGTTTCATTAAAGAAATATTTATCAAATTATTTATTTTTAGGTAAAAGTAAAGAGAAGTTATATATTCTTGCAATACACTGCTCAGTTCATGTTGTCTGTGTCACTGTGGAGACTACTCCAAGTTGAAGAAGGTAAACAGAATATTAAAGAAAGGAAGCAAAGTTAGATATGAGAAATGCCAAGACAAAGGAATAATCATGTAGGAAACTAATAAAGACTCAAGAAATTGTACCCTGTTTGTAATGTGAAAAGGTTTGAGACAGGAAATAATATTACAGTTATGAACCTTGCATGGTAATATATCGAAGACAGGAGGAAACATGTTAAAAAATAATAATAACATACAGATATCATACTTATTATATACTGTGCATGAGGTAGATCTTCTATATTATTATCTCCTTTTCACAGATAATAATATTGAGGTTTAAGAGTTAATAAGAGGGTTAACAGACTTTGAGGTCCCACAGCTAGTAAATGGCAAAGTCAGGAACTGAACCCAGTTCATCTAGCTCCTAAGTTTATACTGGTAGCCACTACCATGTTCTGCCTAGTATGTGACTCTTACGGGTATACTCCAAAACAGCTGGGAATGGGTGCAAGTAACAGTTCACTCTTTGCACTCACACCTTCAGTCATATAATAAGGTTCTAGTGGTTTTTATTACCTGTGTTTTAGGACTAGCTGAGTAAGCTGTGGAATTAAGCTAGTACTTATTAAAGGACCAGTTATAGTCTGTTGATTAATATTAAATCTTTAATTTGGATTGAGTTTTATGAGACATTGTCATTATGAGAAATGGTTAATGAGATAGTCGTAAAGCAAAGTATGACTCAACAATAATATTTGTATCAGTGGGAACTAGAATAACCACCTGTCTGGATTAGCCATAATCAGCTGTATATTCAGCTTATTCCTTCGTGGTAATTTCAAGCATTGTGTCCTTCAGTTTTAAAATATACCTACAGAAACATAACATAATTGATTTGTGACATAAATGATGCACATTTATTTTAGTGATAGCTTATTATTTTAACAAATATTAAATGAAATGTTTGAACTTTCAAACTTATTTGGTATTCATTTATTTCTGTATTTGTTCACTATAAATTTATTAGTGAACAAATATGAAAATAAATAAATACCATACAAATAAGTTAAATTTATTGGACACTTACTATATGTCCAACTTTTGGTCAGGAACTAGACAGAGATCAACAAGGTTATAGCCCTAGGCAGTGAATTTATGTTCCAAATAATGAAGCTTTGTAACCTAAAATAATGATACACTGACAAGTTCAGTAGTTAAGAAATATAAGACCCATGGATGAGTTTCTTATCTGAGGTGTGAGTGTGTCACAGATTATTTAACCATAAAGTTAGATTTCCAAAGATAAATAGAAGTTTAGTGATGAAACCAGGAAGAAGCTTATAAAGAAGATGGAGTTTAGCGTGTCCAGGAGTGGTGAGATGCAAAGCTACAGAGAGTGACAAGAGCCTTGTGCAGTAGTCACGGAGACTGGGTTTGATACCAGTCAGTAGGTCAGGTCCACAGTGTTGTCCTCCTAAGCACATGAGACAGTGTCCTAGGTAAATGCTAGATACAGAGAGGAGTAAGATTATAATTAACATTTTTGTTGCATTGAGTTATAAAGTTATTCTTTCCAAATGTATTTTAATATTGTATTTCCTGATACTTCCAAAGTCTGAGCGTTGCCAAAATTGAAAGAGTTAGTTCTGGCTTAATTAGCAGAGGTCTGATAGTAAAATTTATATTATGTGTTTTAGTTGAGTAAGCTGTGGAATTAAGCTAGTACTTATTAAAGGACCAGTTATAGTCTGTTGATTAATATTAAATCTTTAATTTGGATTGAGTTTTATGAGACATTGTCATTATGAGAAATGGTTAATGAGATAGTCGTAAAGCAAAGTATGACTCAACAATAATATTTGTATCAGTGGGAACTAGAATAACCACCTGTCTGGATTAGCCATAATCAGCTGTATATTCAGCTTATTCCTTCGTGGTAATTTCAAGCATTGTGTCCTTCAGTTTTAAAATATACCTACAGAAACATAACATAATTGATTTGTGACATAAATGATGCACATTTATTTTAGTGATAGCTTATTATTTTAACAAATATTAAATGAAATGTTTGAACTTTCAAACTTATTTGGTATTCATTTATTTCTGTATTTGTTCACTATAAATTTATTAGTGAACAAATATGAAAATAAATAAATACCATACAAATAAGTTAAATTTATTGGACACTTACTATATGTCCAACTTTTGGTCAGGAACTAGACAGAGATCAACAAGGTTATAGCCCTAGGCAGTGAATTTATGTTCCAAATAATGAAGCTTTGTAACCTAAAAATAATAATACACTGACAAGTTCAGTAGTTAAGAAATATAAGACCCATGGATGAGTTTCTTATCTGAGGTGTGAGTGTGTCACAGATTATTTAACCATAAAGTTAGATTTCCAAAGATAAATAGAAGTTTAGTGATGAAACCAGGAAGAAGCTTATAAAGAAGATGGAGTTTAGCGTGTCCAGGAGTGGTGAGATGCAAAGCTACAGAGAGTGACAAGAGCCTTGTGCAGTAGTCTACGGAGACTGGGTTTGATACCAGTCAGTAGGTCAGGTCCACAGTGTTGTCCTCCTAAGCACATGAGACAGTGTCCTAGGTAAATGCTAGATACAGAGAGGAGTAAGATTATAATTAACATTTTTGTTGCATTGAGTTATAAAGTTATTCTTTCCAAATGTATTTTAATATTGTATTTCCTGATACTTCCAAAGTCTGAGCGTTTGCCAAAATTGAAAGAGTTAGTTCTGGCTTAATTAGCAGAGGTCTGATAGTAAAGAGCAGTTTTTCTTTTGTGCATCATGGCATACAGCCAAAATAATCTATCCTCTAAATAATTTTTATAGTTTTCTTTGTTTTTAAATACACAGTGGAATTTATAAACAGAAGTTCAAAGGATATATTTAAATGATAAAATATTAATGATAATATTTAATGGTAAAATGTAAGTCACTCAGTTTTGTTTCACAAAAATGTGTTCTACTGGATCTTTCCAAAGATCAGAAGTATATCCTTTTCTTTGTTCCCTTGACACACAGTTGTTATACATTCTGACATTCTGAGGAATAATTAAAATGAAAAACTCTACTTATTACTGTGATGTGTAACTTCCCTGTTAAGCACAGACACTGACATTGTAATAATTTAGATAATGATATCCCAGAATTTGGGATTTCTTCTAGTGATTTCAGGAGCTCGGAGATGTTAATGTGGATAGTTTCACTTTTTAGTGCCCCCGTCTACAAAAAGTGTATGTCACTTGATATATACAAAAGAATGTCTGGCACATGTAAGATACGTAAATCTCCCACCCTTGGCTTATGCACTGAAATATTACTAATACTAAAATATTATTAAAATGCTTCTCGTCAGAAGTAATCAATATCTTGAAGTTTGTAAGCATTTTTCCCTTACGTACCCATTAATCATTTACTACTCTTCATGAAATGTTTGTGAAGATGCATGGATGGGAGCAGAAGCCAGACCTTTGGTAGCACCTCACTTAAATAATTGATGTCAGTGAAGCAGGACATATTTTAAAGGAGTCCCATTCTTGCTTTGATTTCACATGTTTTTCCTCATTTCTGTCTGTGCCTAAAGAAACTCAGTTATCAAGATTAATGATTAAGGAAAATATTGATAGGGATCATCTAGATATGTTTACCATTGGTTTAGACCCATTTTGACAGTATCATTTTTGTGTTAGTTCATTTATTTTACCAGGAAATGTCTGACTGTCTATTAACCATTCCAAGCATGGAAGATACAGCACTGAATAAAACAAACAAAATTCCCAATGGAATTCACATTTTCGTTCAGGGGAAAGGCTAATGAATAACATAGGCAAAAGAGTATGACAATTGATTATAAATGCTATACAGAATAATAAAGCAGAGAAGAGTGAAGAAATTAGGATTATTTTAAATAGGGTGGTCAGGAAAACCTTGTAAGTTTGTAACTTAAAATAAAGGCTTGAAGGAGGTAATGGAGCATCCAGGCATCTGTCTGGGGAAAGAAGAAATGACAAGGGCAAATAGCCCCTTGATAGAAGCATAGCTAGGCTGTTAGACAACAGAGAAGTAAAGCACACTGACTTACATATTGTCTTTGATTGCTGTGTTCTCAGGACTTTTGAAACATGAAATAGTTCCTGTTTTGTTATCTGCATACATTGACTTGTAGGTGGCAACCTAGTTGTCTTGAAAAAGTATCTCACATTTTTATTTAATTTTTCTCCCTTCATGGTATCATTTAACTTATTCCTATAACTCCTGTATTTTGTAAGTGAGAGTCAAGTCTAATGACTTCATTAAATTACTTTTACACTTTCTGGCAAGATAATTTCATAGGTGATACTGTATACTTCATATTTGGTCACAGTAGGTAGCTCATAATGTCAGGTTGCCTACTTATCACGTATGCTAATTGAGCACTGGTTTAAGGTAGTAACTATTGAATCTTTTTGTGGAACTGCTTTCTCCTTTTCAAGTCTTACATTATTTGACACTATTCACATTCTGTTTATGTCAACTTGCTATTTAATGGTTTAGTGTCCATTGACAACATGTTCCTGAAATTTTGTATTTATTTTTAATGTAGATACCAGTGTGGTATGATGTCTAGAAATAAGATATTCTCTATCAGTCATTTATGAATTAAAGGGTATTAGATTCTTCTTACAGGATGTACTAATTAGGCCTCCTTAAAAGTGTTATGCCTTCTGAAGGAGTCAGATAAAGACTTCTTTTTTTCTTGTTGTGAGTAAACCCATCCAGGAGAATATACCAGAAACAGAAGTCATTTTTGTCCATCAGTCACTTACTTAAGTAGATTGATTTATGTAATTTTTGAATATTTGTCACATCCCTCCCATTTTATCTGTCTCTACTGTTACCATCTTAAACTGTCTTCCCCTCACACTTTTGTTTTGGGATTGACTACGGTCACCTTTGCTCCATTTCCTTCACCTTTTCCTCTGTTTTTCACATTGGAATGAGAAGTATTTTTAAAAACTCATAGCTGTTGATGCATGTCCCTCAGTAACCACCTGTTTTCTCCAGAATAAGCTTTAGCTTCCTTGCCCTTCTTTGATCCAGCCCCATCTTTCTTCTTGGTTACATGATCTGCTATAGAGCAGCTCTGTAATCCCATTTTTTTACTTCTGCTTATAGGAAGCCTTCACTATTGCTACTGCCTTTTCTAGGGCTGTTGGCCCTGTTTTCCCTCTCAACAGTTGCTTCTACAGAGTACTACATACCCTTATCAAGTTACTGGCATTGTATTTAATTCTTCTACAGGTTTTTTTAATGGGTCCATCTTATCAATTAAATTACTTTTAAAACTTATCTAACTCCTGTATTTTGTAAGTGAGAGTCAAGTCTAATAATTAAATTACTTTTACACTTTCTGGCAAGATAATTTCATAGGTGATACTGTATACTTCATATTTGGTCACAGTAGGTAGCTCATAATGTCAGGTTGCCTACTTATCACGTATGCTAATTGAGCACTGGTTTAAGGTAGTAACTATTGAATCTTTTTGTGGAACTGCTTTCTCCTTTTCAAGTCTTACATTATTTGACACTATTCACATTCTGTTTATGTCAACTTGCTATTTAATGGTTTAGTGTCCATTGACAACATGTTCCTGAAATTTTGTATTTATTTTTAATGTAGATACCAGTGTGGTATGATGTCTAGAAATAAGATATTCTCTATCAGTCATTTATGAATTAAAGGGTATTAGATTCTTCTTACAGGATGTACTAATTAGGCCTCCTTAAAAGTGTTATGCCTTCTGAAGGAGTCAGATAAAGACTTCTTTTTTTCTTGTTGTGAGTAAACCCATCCAGGAGAATATACCAGAAACAGAAGTCATTTTTGTCCATCAGTCACTTACTTAAGTAGATTGATTTATGTAATTTTTGAATATTTGTCACATCCCTCCCATTTTATCTGTCTCTACTGTTACCATCTTAAACTGTCTTCCCCTCACACTTTTGTTTTGGGATTGACTACGGTCACCTTTGCTCCATTTCCTTCACCTTTTCCTCTGTTTTTCACATTGGAATGAGAAGTATTTTTAAAAACTCATAGCTGTTGATGCATGTCCCTCAGTAACCACCTGTTTTCTCCAGAATAAGCTTTAGCTTCCTTGCCCTTCTTTGATCCAGCCCCATCTTTCTTCTTGGTTACATGATCTGCTATAGAGCAGCTCTGTAATCCCATTTTTTTACTTCTGCTTATAGGAAGCCTTCACTATTGCTACTGCCTTTTCTAGGGCTGTTGGCCCTGTTTTCCCTCTCAACAGTTGCTTCTACAGAGTACTACATACCCTTATCAAGTTACTGGCATTGTATTTAATTCTTCTACAGGTTTTTTTAATGGGTCCATCTTATCAATTAAATTAGAATTTCTTTAGGGTAATTGAGAAATGAGGAGAAGTTGGTTAAAGAGTATAAATTTCCACTTATAAGATGAATAAGTTCTGATGATCTAATGTACAGCAGTAGTGCGGATTACATACTTGAAACTTGCTAAGAGAGTCAGTCTTAGGTCTTATGTCACACACACAGAAAGTTATATGCTAGGATGGCAGTGGTGGTAATTGTTTTGATATCAACATGCTTGTATACCTTAAATTTACACAGTGTCAGTAATATCTCAGTAAAGCTGGGGAAAAATATAAAGTAGAAATTCTTCAAAGAAAATCCTTGTTCTGCATATCTTTGTATGCCTGAGGACTTGATATAGTGCCAGACCATAATTGCTGCTCAGTAATTGTGTGTACACGCCCACACCCATTGGTGTTTCCAGAACTTCCAAACTAGACTTTTTCATTGTTTTTTTTCTCCATTTGGCAACAGAAACAGTGTTCCTCCTGTGGAAGAGTATTCACTAGACAACTCTTAAGATTACTGGAGTAACCAGGTGAAACTCTATTGTCAAGCAGAGAATACATGGATTTTATAAATCCAGAACTGGAGTCATGTAACTCTATGATCTAGGACAGGTTCTTTAGAACTTACTTTTCTCATCTTTATACGTACTATAGGATTTTTTTTTCTCCTACCCTTCTCCTAGCTGTTGTGGGTCTTTGCTGTGCCATGGTGGTGAATCAGTTTGCTGACCCTGAGCCCTCAGATTTAGGCTTCTGGCTTTTAGGGAAGAAAGGTCTAGAGAAGTGATTTGTACTTCTTACCTTTCCTCCAGTAGTTGAGAGTCATCCTCCATAGTCCTGCATCAAGAGAGGTTCTGTCTTTTCTGCTGTCTCAGACTTTAATTTCCTGGTTGAAACCTCTGGTCACCTGATGAAAGAGCTTTGGAGTGAGTGTAAATTCCTTGTCATATCACATTGACAAGTTGGCCCACATTTGGTCTTTGACAGCTTGTTAGCATTTTGCCTGTTTCTTCTTACCTCTTTTTATATCATGACATCTTTTCTTTCTAGGTTCTGCAACATGTGGTAGAGTTTGTGTGTCTTGTCTTTTCTTGGAAAGCTTATTCTTTGAAATTCAAGGTACTTTAGCTCAAGATGGAATTAAGAAAATCTATGGGTTTTTTTCTATGTTGATTAAGCTTATTTTCATTGTTTGTAGCCTTTGATATTCTAAGTGGAGGCCAGACCTTTTTGATACTCTTTGACTTTGCTTTTAGTGTTGTGTCTTTTTAATACAAAAACTACTTTTATGTCGATTGAATTTTTAAAATTAGTTTGTTGGTTCTTTATGACTTCTGACTTTTTAATGTTTTTGGAAAAAAGACTTATTACCCACTCTGAGAATATTCTCCCATATTTTATTCTATTTTTTTTTTTGGTTGAGTATTTTTAAGTATTTTGATTTCATTAGGAATTTTAATTTGGTATTAGGTACAATGCTATCAAAGGTTTTTCTAATGAAAAGCCAGTTGTACCAGAATCATTTACTGAATTATCATTCCCCCACTGCTCATGATTCTACTATATCAGGAATGGGTTCGTTTGTAATAGATGATCTGACCAGTAGTGGATTAAATTTATAAGAGTTTGTCTCACAGAAAATAAATATGGAAGTAGACAAAACATGGTTAGTACTACACCTCAACAAAACAAAAACCTATACATTTTCCATCTTTCTCTCAAGCATTCTTTATCCATGTCCCCTCATGGTTGCAGAATGGCTGCTGTGTGTCAATACCAAATCCAGTGAAAAAGGAAAAGGCAAAAGGTTGAAGAGGTCAGACTAATCTTTGTCCTTTTTTTTTTTTTTTTAATTTTTCCACAAGCCCTATCTAGCATATTATATTCTAGGATACTAATATATCTCCTATCAGTGACCAGCCTTTCCTTCAGTTCTTAAAGAAAGAAAGTATTGTAGATATGTGCAAGCTCATGTTAATTGTAACATTAGTTAAAATAGCCAGATACAGAAACAACCTAAGTGTCCATCAGTGGATGAATGGGTAAAGAAAGTGTGGTATGTATACACACACACACACACACACACACACACACAAGATTATTCGGTGGTTGAAGAAAAAAAAAAATCTTGCCATTTGTGACACTATGAATGGACCTTGAGGTCATTACCCTAAGTGAAATAAGTTGGAGAAGGACAGATACCATATGATCTCACTTATATGTGAAAAAAACAATAACAACAACACATAACCCTGAGCTCATAGGTACAGAGAACCTGTTAGTGATTGCCTTGGGTGGAGGTAGTGCACATTGTGTACAGGGGTTCAAAAGATGCAAACTTAAGTGAATACTAGGGGTATACAGCATGGTGACTATGGTCATTCATATTTATTACATATTGACAAGTTGCTGAGAGCAGATCTTAACAGTTCTTATCACAAGAAAAACAAAAAAAAATTTAAACTGTATGGTGACATATTAATCACACTTACTATAATTATTTAGTAATATATACTTATACATGGAACTACTGTTATATATGAATTATACCTCAAAAATGTCTGAAAAGAAATATATATATAAGTTCTCTAGAGTTTTTATGTTTGTTTTATGCTACATTTGAATCTTTGATGTATACTTATTTTTTTATTTAGGTTCTCCTAAATGCTGATTTTTTTCTGGATTCCTTTCTTCTGTTAGACCTGAGTAGATTATTTAGTCCATGTTTCCTTGGGGTCCAGGTCTGGTTGAGCTAAATGGCTGAATTTCACAGTTGGTACAAAGCAAAAGAAGCTGTACTGTGGTACACTTTTGTGAAATAGAAGCAGCAGGCAGCCTTCATAGATACCTTTGAGAAGTATCTTATCTCTTCATCCAGCTACCCTCTCCAATCTGTGTTCCCACACCCCCAGTCAAAAGAGTTGGGAAAATTCAGTTGGCCCTTTCAGTTCCTCATTGGTCTTCTATAGGCTTTTGTATCCCATGTAACTCATGTAACACCAAAATTAACTTTCTTTGTGGGGTATTTGACCAAGTGCCAAGCTTTTCCCTACTTTTTGTTCCAGGCACTTGAGAGTCTTTGCTGTTCTAAATATCACAATATTCTTTCCTGGGACACCAGTTCAAGACCTGGTGTAACCTGGTCAAGACCTTATTTGCAGTGAATTTTCCTAGCAGCAGTTTGGCCTAGAAAAGACAAATAGCCACAAATTAAGAATATTCAGGTAACTTAAAAGAATTTCTCACTCTGCTTTGTGGATTTCCATTTCTCCATCAAAATGTTTTAGGCTAGAGTGGGAAACTTCTGCTGGATTCATTTGTCATTTTCATGTTTTAACAGGATGACACGATCTGGTAATACTAAGAGCCCATGCTGGATTTTTTTGCTTTGAAAAGTTACTCCATAAACTATAGAATCAAATGAAAGTTCATAGTAAAGGGAATTAAAGAAGAAATGAGGTTTATGAAAGTGAATACTAGGGGTATACAGCATGGTGACTATGGTCATTCATATTTATTACATATTGACAAGTTGCTGAGAGCAGATCTTAACAGTTCTTATCACAAGAAAAACAAAAAAAAATTTAAACTGTATGGTGACATATTAATCACACTTACTATAATTATTTAGTAATATATACTTATACATGGAACTACTGTTATATATGAATTATACCTCAAAAATGTCTGAAAAGAAATATATATATAAGTTCTCTAGAGTTTTTATGTTTGTTTTATGCTACATTTGAATCTTTGATGTATACTTATTTTTTTATTTAGGTTCTCCTAAATGCTGATTTTTTTCTGGATTCCTTTCTTCTGTTAGACCTGAGTAGATTATTTAGTCCATGTTTCCTTGGGGTCCAGGTCTGGTTGAGCTAAATGGCTGAATTTCACAGTTGGTACAAAGCAAAAGAAGCTGTACTGTGGTACACTTTTGTGAAATAGAAGCAGCAGGCAGCCTTCATAGATACCTTTGAGAAGTATCTTATCTCTTCATCCAGCTACCCTCTCCAATCTGTGTTCCCACACCCCCAGTCAAAAGAGTTGGGAAAATTCAGTTGGCCCTTTCAGTTCCTCATTGGTCTTCTATAGGCTTTTGTATCCCATGTAACTCATGTAACACCAAAATTAACTTTCTTTGTGGGGTATTTGACCAAGTGCCAAGCTTTTCCCTACTTTTTGTTCCAGGCACTTGAGAGTCTTTGCTGTTCTAAATATCACAATATTCTTTCCTGGGACACCAGTTCAAGACCTGGTGTAACCTGGTCAAGACCTTATTTGCAGTGAATTTTCCTAGCAGCAGTTTGGCCTAGAAAAGACAAATAGCCACAAATTAAGAATATTCAGGTAACTTAAAAGAATTTCTCACTCTGCTTTGTGGATTTCCATTTCTCCATCAAAATGTTTTAGGCTAGAGTGGGAAACTTCTGCTGGATTCATTTGTCATTTTCATGTTTTAACAGGATGACACGATCTGGTAATACTAAGAGCCCATGCTGGATTTTTTTGCTTTGAAAAGTTACTCCATAAACTATAGAATCAAATGAAAGTTCATAGTAGAATTAGATTGGGGTTGAAATTTCAGATGTGAAAAAAGTTGGTTATACCCTGAAATTCTTGATTATTTAGAAGTGTCTTATTTAAAATCAATGAAAGGTGTTATGTGTCACAGATATCATGATTGATCTGAATTCAGTAGCAAATATCATTTCTTAAAATTATCTCAACTAGTACTCCAGTACAACAAAATAAGAAGTATTATTTTGAATGAATGGCTTAGAACAATGAGTTAAATATTGGTTGTAAATAATAATTTTGAACAGAACAGTAATCATTTAATTGTGGCAGATAAAAACAAGCCAAAAAGAGAAAGCCATCATGTACCTCTTGATTTCTGTCCACATATTCTTTGAGGGAAAAAAATGTTCCTTTTCTAGTAGGAGGAAAAAAGACTGATCAAAGTTGATGGCATATATCATATTTAATATGTTCATTTTTTTTTAATCCCTTTTAGGACAGTGGTGATTACCCCCTTACCATGCCTGGACCTCAGTGGAAAAAATTTCGTTCTAACTTTTGTGAATTTATTGGAGTGCTGATTCGACAATGTCAATATAGCATAATTTATGATGAGTATATGATGGACACAGTAATCTCCCTTTTGACTGGTTTGTCAGACTCCCAGGTCAGAGCTTTTAGACATACAAGTACCCTTGCTGGTAAGTAACCAAAGCTTTTTTCCTTTTCATTTAGTTCTGTTAAATCTATTCTAGTTAAGCTTTATTTAGATTAAATATTAATTTAGATTAATTATTTTACTCTTGAAAAATACAATTTTTCCTCAAAATTCACATGGTTTGTAGTCTCTGTTTAAGTAAAATGTGTGTTTATTTTGATAACTGTCATTTGATAGTCTTGAGAATAAAAATTAAAATTTTCTTATGAACTTTGCCAAATTTCTTTCTGAATGTGCAGTTACTCTCCTTCATTTTTATTTTGTAACCAAATAAGTTTTAGGAGTCCACAAGGCCATACTCTTCGATAAACCCAAATGATAGTCTAAATTCCAAATTCACAGGATTTTTTCTGACTTTATTACATTGCTTCATTGTTATACACAAATGTGTAAATGTTTGTATGTATATACATATATATTTTTTAAACAGTCCCATCTGATTATCATAGGTAATTGTGAACTAGCAGTCTTTATATTCCAAGTGCTATAAAACTTTAATGTCTCTAAAATCAAATCAATAAAGTCAATAAAATAAAGTCCTAAAGAACTGGTAGATTATAGGTTTCACTTTTGCTTTTAATTTAGAATTTATCTAGACAACTTCTGAACCAAGTATATTTATTTTCCCCTTGTTTTTCTCTAGCAAGATAGTTTTGTTAATTTAGCTGTTCTGAATTTTTCAACAATTTTAATCGTGTTTACCTAAAATGACTATTGTTTATCTGTTATATATATATGTGTGTATATATATATGAAGAAACTGTATATATACACATGTTTTCAAATATTCCCAGATTATATCTTTTTTAGTAGCAATAACTCTAGCTATATTTAATTACACATTACCACGACAAAAAATGAGATTTAATGTAATTAATTGCATTTTATCTTAAACTTAAATTTAAATTTCTCATGTAATTTATTAAATACACTGATTATTAAACTTCGGCATGCGTCAGAACCACCTCCAGGCCTTACGGTTTCAAGATTGTTTGGCCTTACACCCCAAGTTTAACAGATTTCTAGTTGATGCTGTTACTTTGGGGACTATACATTACAAACGCCTGATTTTAAATTTTGTCAGTTTTCTCATTTAACCTGTTGCCTGAAGCCAATGTGATACTTTTGTATAGAATCATCTGTATTTTTTCCACTTTTTTTAAAAATTCTTTTTCCCTTCCGTACTCAGTGTGGTTACTACATGTTATTAGTGTCTATTATTCCCTTTAGCTGCGATTTGATATGGAACAAACATGATACAGTTATTCTCTTTAGTGTCCATTTCCTCTTTCTTAGGTAAAAAGATGTTTTACTTAGTTTTATCTTTTTTAAAAAGGTAAAATCACACAATTTATTGTTGAAAAAATTTTCTGTATAGAACATCAAGTACATTTTATTATTCTGTGTGATGAGAGTAGCCTCTTCCTCATAATTAGGAAGAAAAAGAGATCTTGTACCCATTTGTAGCTTTTTGATAAAGTATAAATAAATATACTATTTATTACTTAAAAGTTACCTGATACTATTTTTTTTTCTAATTTCATGACTTCTAGTATTTTTTGCCCTTTACATTTACTTTATTCCTTTCTTTATATTTTCTCTCTACTTTTCATCTTACTTTCTTCTGTTTATGTACAGCAGTTACAGTTTATTTAGCTGTTTTTCATATACATAGTATCAGGAAAAATAGAAGGAGTTCAATGTTATATTTATACTTATTTTTCAAAAATTAACCTATTTTTCAAGTTATTGTCAAATCCAAAATATTACTGTAATTTCTTTCTTTCTGTGCATTAATGATCATATTTTCCAAAGCTCAGTTTCATAAAAAGTGAGACACCAGTCACCTGCCCTTCAACAAATCATGGAGAGAGATCTTGCTAAGAGCTTAAATTCCAGGCTGGATAATAATTTTCATCTTTTTAACAATTATTTTCTTTTCATCTTGTACCTCTTCTCTGATTCTCCTCCCTCCCCCCTTTATTTTTCTTTTATGGTATGTGTGTGAGGGATAGATTTAAAGATAATCATTTTTATTCACTTTGCAGGACGAGTCTTGGGGACTAGATAAAATGGGCAGGAACATTTAATCCTCTGCTTCAAAGACTATGTGCATGGACAGTTACAAGGCAGTTATGGCCAGATATGCTTATCGGCTTTGGAATAAAATGCTCCTTGACATTGCTTATATCTTAGCTGAGAAGAGAGACAATCAGGTTAGTTGTTTTGTAGGGTACAGACAAGATAAGTTTTAGAGCTTCATAAGTCATCAGAGTGGTTTTATCAGTAGTACTTTTTTAATCTGTTTACCAGTATCCCATTTTCTTATTACTAACTAATAATGTATCCCAGATGTCAGTGTTTGTGCATTGCATTTAATTGTATACTTTTGCCACATTTTTATTAAAATTTTTCAGCATTTTGCAGTTTTTCAGGTTTGTTTATTCTCCAAGTAGAAGTAGTCTCATTTTTCCTTTAGAGGTAAACCTTTATTTTTGTAATCGTTTTTACCATTAAATTGAGACAGACTGTTAACAGTTACATTTTACATTATATTTTCCTTATTTTTTTTTCTGTTCTTTTAATTGGAATTATAAAGCATACTCTCCAGTTTGAAGACAGTAGAACATAGTTTGTGGACTTCATTTACATAAGTAACATTTTGCCTTTATTATTTTGGTGGATTAACAATCTAAGATTGGGGCTTCCCTGGTGGTCCAGTGGGTAAAGAGTCCGCCTTGCAGTGCAAAGGGCACCAGTTCGATCCCTGGCCTGGGAAGATCCCACATGCTGAGGAGCAGCTGGGCTGGTGTGTCCAGTTGTGAGCCAGCACTCTGGAGCACAGAAACCCAGAGCTGGTGCTCTGTGGCAAAGAGAGGCCACTGCAGTGGAAGGCCCACACAGGCTGAAGAATAAAGATGGATGAAAAATGAATAAATAAATAAATAATCAATAAAAAGAGACCAGAATTTAAAAAAAAAAAAAAATCTGAGATTGGCCCTATTTTCTTGCCCCACTTTAATGAAATTTTCATGAAAAAGTGTTTTCCTTCTCCAGGTCAAAAATAAATAGGAATTCCCTTTGGTTTACCACTTTGTTCTTTGGTATTATAAAGATAATTGTACTCGCAAAGAATCTATTTTCAGATGTAGTTATATTATACTCAGACATTTGCTTTTATAATCTGTATCAATACTTTAGAAGTTGCCTTCAAATTTTGTTAGATACCAAAATAAAGAATGCTGGTTTACCTTTATTTTTTCCTTTTCTCTCACCTACATAATTTTCTGTGTTACAAATAGATTATTATTGCCTGCATCTCACTTCTACAGAGAAAATGCTTGTTTACACAAAGGGGGATTAAGAGTACAAAATTGTTATAATAGGATAGTGATTGTTTCCAGTCTATTTTTTTCTAAAGTGAATTATGGAAAAATTAGAAAATGTAGTTAAAATCATCATATGATAGGTGGCCTTGTTAGGCTAGAAGGTTATCACTAATTAACAATAATGGGTCACTCTCAGACTCTTGGGGAAGTAAACATTTTCTTATATCTCATTGTTTAACATATAGTGATATATGATTGATTTTTATATTGGCATCATTTGTTATTAGCACTTTTTACCAAGTCAGCATCTCTTGACTTTTTCTGAGGAAAGCTATATTAAATTTCTCTGTTTTCCGATAATAGACCAAAAATAATTTGCCTCAGTAAATTCATATCTTTTCTTTGCTTTTAGTTGCTTAAATCATATAATATAGAGTTCATAGAATAGATTCTGAACTCGACCATCTGAATATATATTCCTTTCTGCTTTTTACTAATTGGGTAATTTAGACAGGTCCTTAATTTATTTGGCCTCACTGTCTTCATATGCAAAATGGAAAAGATGGTGATAACTATCTTATTACAAGAAATTAGGAAAGTCTGAATAATGCCTGACATTTGATCAACTACCGCTATTATTTTGTAATGACAAGAAGAGCCAGTAGTGTTAGTGTTGTTTATCTTCATTCATGTTTTTACCCTCAGAATTTATTGAGCACCTACTATTTTAGTAATAGAAGACATTGCAAATAGGGAAATCAGAAACAAACAAGTAAATAAACAGATCTTTCAAAAATTGCTATTAACCTAACTAATAGCATGCAGTTTCATTTTATTTATCTTTTGGCTCTCCAGTGCCAAATTTTGTTTGTTAAATTCAGTAGATATTGTATGACTCTTAACCAGACTGGATATTTCTGATTTCTGTGGTTAGAACCTCAAAGTTTGAGGTCAGTTTGGCATCATCAAAGAGCAGGCTATGGAGTACAAATAATCTCTCCTTTCTTCATTTCTTTATATTTTATTGACCTTTTATTCATTAAAAAATGTTTTACTTTCTCATTTCTTTGTATTTTTACCATTGCTTTTTTTTTAACTTTAATACCTTTGTTTTTCTCATTCATCCACTCAATAAAACACTTTTTTTTAGCTTTCTAGGATTTGTGTATAGTAGATTTGTGATGCTCTACTAATTGCCCAGTAATTTATCAGACCTACAAGTGCCACTGTTTTTTTTTATTTTGCTTTTTTCTTTTACAGAGTTTTGTTGTTTAGAGAAATGTATGATCCCAGATTAGTCATATGTATATTCCCCTATCCCATCCCTCCAGGCCATCGCACAGTGCCCCTGCAGGATCCCCTTTTCTCACAGCGCAATGACTAGAGCTATTTTGTTCACATATGATAGTATAGATTTTCATGCTACTTCCTTTACGCCTCCCACCCACTGTTCATTCCCCACTATGTCCATATGTCTGTTCTCCATGTCTGTTTTTCTGTCGCTTCGCTGCATGTGTGTCCTACTAAATTCTATATATGTGTGGTAGTATACTGTACTTGTCTTTATCTTTTTGACTGACTTGACTTTTTATGATAGGTTCTAGATCCACCTACCTCATTAGGGCTGATTCTTCTGCATTTCTTCTTACAGCTGTGTAGTATTCCATTGTATATATGTACCAGAGCTTTTGTATCCATTCATTCATCGATGGGCATCTAGGTGGCTTCCATGTTCTAGCTCTTGTATAGGGAGCTGCAATGAACATTGGGGTACAGTTGTTTCTTTCAGTTTGATTTCATCAGGATATAAGCCCAAGAGTGGGATTGCTGGGTCGTATGGTGCTTCTATTTTTAGTTTTTTAAGAAATCTCCATACTGTCTTCCATAGCGGCTATATCAATTGACATTCCCACCAGCAATGCAAGAGGATTCCCTTTTCTCCACACCCTCTCCAGCATTTATTGTCTGTAGATTTTTTGATGACAGCCATTCTGACTGGTGTGAGGTGATATGTCATTGTAGTTTTGATTTGCATTTCTCTAATAATAAGCGAGGCTGAGCATCATTTCATGTACTTTTTGGCCATCTGTATGTCCTCTTTGGAGAGGTGTCTGTTTAGGTCCTTTTCCCATTTTTTGATTGGGTTGTTCATTTTTCCGGTGCTGAGTTGTCTGAGTTGCTTGTAGATTTTGGAGGTGAATTCTTTGTTGTTTCATTTGCTATGATTTTCTCCCATTCTGTGGGTTGTCTGTCCAGCTTTTTTATAGTTTCTTTTGCTGTACAACTTTTAAGTTTCTTTAGGTCCCACATGTTAATTTTTGGTTTTATTTCCACTATTCTATTAGGTGGGTCAGAGAAGATCTTGCTTTGATTGATGTCATTGGTTGTTTTGCCTGTATTCTTCTCTAAGAGTTTGATGGTTTCTGGTCTTACCTTTAGGTCTTTAATCCATTTTGAGTTTATCTTTGTGTATGGTGTCAGGTACAGGTACCACTGTATTTTGTAATTCTATACATTAAATATTATAAACATTTTACATGTAATAGTGTTTTGAATATAAGTATAGATATCTAGAGTAATGAAGAACCTTCATTTTCTTAGAATTATCTCTTTCTATCGTCAGGTATGAAAATTAGTTTTCTTTTGGGGGCTAGTTTTTGTAATGAAATTACGATTCTCCAAATTATTTTATAAGCCTGTCGGTTATGTATCAGTCAGCTTAGTGACCTTGGACAAGTTATTTAACTTCAGTGCCTCACTGTCCTCATTTGTATAGTATGATAAGAATAGTCCCATTTTATTAGGAGTATTGTATGACTTTAAATGAAATAATTTCTGTTAAATCTTTCATCTATACAAGTCATTCCATAAGTATCATAAGATGTTATAGCTATGAGAGAATGACAAAGCTTGGTTGGTTTGACTCTAAAGAGGGCGGAGAAACTGACAAAACTGTCGATTTTTCACTAATGCTTCCATATTACATGTGCAAACATTTTATGTACATAGAAAGTTACATATTCAACTTAAAGAGTTCAGAAAAAGAAAAGTTCAAAAATAAAAATCAGTCATAATCATACTACTTCTTAGTTTTTCCGTGATGTGTTGGTGTTTCCTTTTAGTTTTTTCCTCATCCTCATTTATGGAGGATTTATTTTTTTATTTTTAAACAAGTAATAAGATACTACCGTCAGTTTTTTGGTATGCGTTCTTTGTGCTTTTAATTTTTTATAATTATATTTAATATAGCTACCTCATTTTCTGAAGTGTAGATGTCTTTTAAGTAATTTAGTTTTTGACATTATTTGGATTCTTTTTTGTTGTTGTTGAATCCCCTATCTTTTACCGTGGCTCTTTTTTTTTTTTTTTTTTTTGATTCTTTCCCTTTTGGGTAGCATGTTTTTTGATAGCTTTTTGAGAAAAAGAGTATTGGACAATTATATATTTTGATTTTTACATAGCTGAAAAATACATTATATTCTTCTGTTTAATTGGCCCAATGTAGAATTCATCATTGAAGATTTTCTTCCAAATTTTTTGTCTTGTTTCCAAGTATTGCTATTGAGAATTATAATGCAGTTTTAGACTTCTGATTCTGATTCTGTATCTTGTCAGTGGAAGCTTGATTTTCTGAAATATCGTGGTGCTGTATTCTGATATGTATAATTTCCCATTCATTATTTGGAAACATTTTTGAATATATATTGCTTGGATGTTAGTATGTTGAATCAGCCCTGAGTTTCTTGTTATTTCTCTTTCAGTTCTCATTTCTTATTTTGTTCGCTTTTCTTATATATCTTCAACTTTATTGAGTATAATTTTCATTATCATTTATATATTCTGAGAGTTCTTTTGCATTTTCCGTGTCTTTTTTTAACATTAAATCATGGGTGTAACACTTTGTTTTATCTCTTTGACAGTGTTAATTACTCTGATTTTTTTTTTTTTTTTGGTGCCCTGCTCTGACATATTTCCTGATTCTATCAGTGTCTTTCATGGCAAACTTTCCTGAATTATCTGTTTGTTGACTGACTAGTGTCTGAGAGCTGATTGCCAGAAACAGAGAGAGAGAGAGAGTGTGTGTGTGTGTGCGCGCGCATGTGTGTGTGTTGTGTTTGAAGGGCAGTGGCAATGCTTTGACCTCTTTGGTGAGCATCAGTGTAGGGTGATCCCATAGTTACTTATTTTCATTGTGAACCCTGAAATGCTGGTGTCAGCTATTATCCCTGGAGAGTTTCTGATTCTTAGCAGAAGTATCTTTCAGGCTCCTTAAATCTGGTTGTGGTCTACCATTTGGGTGCTACACAGGGTGAAGGAGCACCCAGGGCACTCTGCACTTTACATTTATCCCTGCTGTGTAGCTGTTGAGTCCATATCTCTTGTTTGTGATGTTCAGGGAATAAACTTTCTGAACTTACAAGATGAGTGGATGTTGGAGGAGTTGCCTGACTGCCTTGGTTCAAGTAGAGGTTTAATTGCTTGTTATACAAACTTCAAAATGCCCCTGTTTTCAGACCTTATTTCTCTTCACCTTTTGTGAAAGCCAGTACTTCTCCAGTTTCTTAATTCTTCTGAGTTCTACAGAGAAAAATTTTTGTTTTTGCCTGTCTTTGTGTTTCTTTAAGCACAGTTGTCAAGCTTTTTTGGCCATTTGGTTTGATTCTTCAGTCTGCTTTTCATATATGCATGTTATGCAAATATGCATATTATGGTTTGGGGCTGCAAGTGTTTTCTGGATTTATTGGGGATGAAGATTGTTTTCTCATTATTTTGCTTGGGTTTTTAAAAGACAAAAGATTGAGTAAATATTTAAAAAGTGGAAGCTTGTTGTAAGCCTTTACTTTTTTCAAAAAAGTTTTTTATTTTTTATTTTTTAATTTTACTTATTTATTTATTTTTGGCTATTTTCTCAAATAAGTATTTTAGAGCTAAAGAAGAGGGCTTCCCTGGTGGTCCAGTGGGTAAGGACACTGCCTTGTAGTTCAGGGGGCGCCAGTTCGATTCCTGGCCTGGGAAGATCCCACATGCCACAGAGCAGCTGGACTGATGTGTCCAACTACCGAGCCAGAGCTCTGGAGGGCACGTGCCAGAGCCAGTGCTCTGTGGCGACAGAGGCCACTGCGATGGGAGGCCCACACAGGCCAATGAAAATAGATAAATGAAAGACCAATAAAAGTGGCCCCCCAAAAAGTAAAAAATATAAATAAAGAAGAAACATACAATGAAGTACTACTCAGTCTTAAAATATAATGAACTAGTACAGCATGGGTAGATCTAGAGATTATCATATTAAGTGAGGTAAGTGAGAAAGACAAATGCTATATGGTATCACTTATATGTAGAAATAACAATACATATGAACTTATTTATGAAGCATAAACAGACTCACAGATATAGAAAACAAATTTATGGTTCAGAATGGAGGCTGAAAATAAATTAGAAGTTTGGAATTTGCAGATAAAAACAACTACATATAATAAAACATAACAAATTTGTACAGAGAATTATATTCAACATCTTATAATAAACCATTATGAAAAAGAATATGCATATATATTTATACAAATATATACATATATATGTGTATGTGTATAACTGAACCACTTAGTTATACACCAGAAACTAACATTGTAAGTCAGCCATACTTTAATTTTTTTAAAAAGGAAATGTAATCATACCTGTCTTTAAAATTTAGTTTTTTACCATTATCAGCATATTTTTAAGGTTTATAGTAAGTTTTCAAAAGTATAGCACGTACCACTAACTATAAAGGCAGATTTTTAGTTTTCATTTTTACGTTTAAAAACACATAATAACAAGTTGTTGAATAGTGATTAAAATGGCAACTGACCATAATCTTAATTTCCACCATCCCATTTGCTATTAATCTTTTTTTTCCCAGATTTTCTTTTATATGTTCCCACTCCAATATTGTTTTTCCTCTATTGAGATGTTAAACTCTTTGATACTCTTTTTTTAGTGCTTTTGATCTCTTTCTTAACTTTGTGGGGCTTCCCTGGTGGCTCAGATGGTAAAGAATCCACCTGCAGTGTGAGATACCTGGGTTCGATCCCTGGGTTGGGAAGATCCCCTGGAGTAGGGAATGGCTACCCACTCCAGTACTTTTGCCTGGAAAACTCTGTGGTTCATCCATGAGGACTCAGAAGAGTTGAACACAGCTAAGTGACTTGACTTTGATGTCCTTACTTCCTCCACTTTCTTAGCTTAGATTCTGTTATACGGATTTACATGATCATGTCCTTCTCATGAAGGACCCTTAGCATTCTTTTCTCTCTGCCCTATATTATATGTTAGTGACTTAGTCATGTCTGACTCTTAGCGACCCAGTGGACTTAGAGTCTCTAAGACTTAGAGACTTAGAGAATTCCTCTGACCATGGAATTCTCCAGGCAAGAGTACTGGGGTATGCTGCCTCCTCCAGGGCATTTTCACCACATAGCGATTGAATCTGGGTCTCCCATGTCAAGGATAGATTCACTACCATCTGAGCCACTAAGGAAGCCCCCAAATCTCCATATTGCCACCTGCTCTACAACTATACAAGTGGAACTGCAAGTAACTTAGAAAAACACATAGTTACAATGATTGGACTTTTTACATTTTTCTCTCACGTGGACCTTTAATGCTACTTAGCCATCCTATTACAGAATTTTATGCCATGGATGTTCCTTTCTTGTGAGGTTGTTTTACACTTTCTCCTCAGACCTGTCACGGCTGCTATCCTCTTTTCATCACACTGGGCTGTGTCATCTTGCTGCCTTCATAGGGTCAGAATAGAATCCTTCAAGGATTAAACTTACTTGCCCACCTGCACCTGTGCACATATCCTCTTTATCTTACAACAGTGCTATATACCTAAGCTCTGTCCTTGCCCTTGTGCAGTGGATCCAGTCCCTGTTCACTAGCTCAAGAGCTTTACTCTTCAAGGGTGTTTTTTCTCTCTCTCCAGCTTCAATTCCCCCACACCCTTCATCATTGTATTAATATGCTGTAACAGCCCTTAACTTATAGAAACACTTTGTATCAGGGCTCTCCAGAAACCCAGAACGATTGGGAATTATACTTTATTTACTTGCTTACTTACTTATTTGCACACATACATATACCCATAAAGCTCTGTGTGTGTGTGTGTGTCAGTGTGTGTATATATATATGTTTGGGAAGAGGATGATTTATTTTGGGGGAATAACACAGTTTTGGAGCTGGCTATTTTAAAACCTGTAAGGCAGTCCTGCAGGCCAGAAACTTGGGCAGGCGTTGTACAGTCCTGAAGCAGGAAGTGCTTCTGAAAACTTCTGTTTTTGTTCTTAAGGCATTCAGCTGATTGGATGAGGCCACCACATTATTGAAGATAGTCTCCTTTGCTTATTATAGATGTTAATTTTGTCTATAAAATACCTTCGCAGTAGCACATAGATTACCATTTGATTAAATAACTGAATTCAATAGCCTAGCCAAGTTGATGCATAAGACTGACCATCACACCATCCATTGTTTCCACATGCTTCTTAGCTACAGTCCTATTTTTCTCCTTTATGTCAAATCTCAAAGAATTATTTCTGTTTACTGTCTCTACTCTACTCTTACTCTCTTTAAACCCACTCCAGTAAGGTTGTTATCTCTTCACTGCCTATGCTGTTGTTGAGATCAGCAATTACCTTCTTTAGTGTCCAAATCACTGGGTGGTTCCATTGTCATCTATCTCTTGAAAAACGTAGCTCCTTCTTTCTTAAAATACTGTTTTAGTAGATCTTAGAAAGCTAAACTGTAAATACTGAATTATCTCAGGATTCTAAGACCTTTTCATCTTTTCTATCTTTATTCATTCCTCAGTGAATAAAGTGAAAACATATTCCATATTTTTATTATTTCTGCTAAAAATTAATGATGGTGGAAGAGTAATGCTGTCATATGGTTTAAGATTCCAGATTTAAAAATGTTATATGGTGAAATGTCACTCTTCTACCCATGACTCTCAGGCAACAAATTCTCTTCTCTGAATACAGCTAGAGTTGCCTGTTTCTAAAATATCTTTCCAATGGTATTTTATGAATCTGATAGCATATACATATTCAATGAGAGGCAGGATTGTATAGTGGTTAAGAGCTTAGACTGTGGAGCAGGACAGCTATAATCAAATTCTATCTCTGCCAGCTACTGACTGTGTTATTGCCAGATCTCTTGGCTAATCTATGCCTCAGTTTTCTCTTACATAAAAAAGAAATAATAATAGTCCTTTACTTGATAAAGTTGTGAGGTACAAATGAGTAAGTGTGTGTAAAAAGCTTTAGAAGAGTGACTGACACAATAATAAATAATGCATTCCTTCTTTACGCAGAAATAATAGTATAATATACACACTGACAAGCATCTTGCTTTTTTTTCCCATCAAGAAGTATACTGGCAGACTTTTTAGCATACAGATCATACCTCCCTTTTTTTCCAGTGGCTTAATTGTTGTCCATTGAATCACTATACCATCCAGTTTAGTGCCTCAAAAAACCAATATTTTGATAATCATGTGTATCTGTTAACCATCTCTGCTTGTTGTTGTTTAGTCAGCTCTTTTTTGCAACCCCATGGACTGCAGCCCATCAGGCTCCTCTGTCCATGGTATCTCCCAGGCAGGAATACTAGAATGGATTGCCATTTCCTTCTCCTGGGGATCTTCCTGACCTTCTGCATTGGCAGGTGGGTTCTTTACCACTGAGCCACCTGGGAAGCCCCATCTCCACTTAGATACCTAATAAGCACAAAACTTTCTAATTACCCTTGCATTTTCTGTTCCTTTCATTTCCTGTGTCATCATATTCTTTCAGCTCTACCTTGGAAATATATTTTAAATCTGATTTTCTTTCTACCTCTTGCTGCCACTCTAATCAAAGCCAGCATTGCTTTACTGAATTGTTCAAAGCAAAAACTTGAGAATCATCATGGTAAGCTTTTGACATAATATGTTCATCTCTTTTTTAGTGTTCTCCTGTTTGGTCTTTCTTCTTCCACTTTGACTCCTCTATAAATGTCCACACAGCATTTAAAAAGATAAATCAGACTATTTCTCACCCACAGCAAAATTTCCTGTCAGTCATACCTGATTTAGATTTCATTCTCATGTCCTAACTAGACCCTAGTAAAACTTGTAACCTGGCCTTAGTTCACTGTGGAGCAGGACAGCTGATAATCAAAAGGGTATAGTGGTTAAGAGCTTAGACTGTGGAGCAGGACAGCTATAATCAAATTCTATCTCTGCCAGCTACTGACTGTGTTATTGCCAGATCTCTTGGCTAATCTATGCCTCAGTTTTCTCTTACATAAAAAAGAAATAATAATAGTCCTTTACTTGATAAAGTTGTGAGGTACAAATGAGTAAGTGTGTGTAAAAAGCTTTAGAAGAGTGACTGACACAATAATAAATAATGCATTCCTTCTTTACGCAGAAATAATAGTATAATATACACACTGACAAGCATCTTGCTTTTTTTTCCCATCAAGAAGTATACTGGCAGACTTTTTAGCATACAGATCATACCTCCCTTTTTTTCCAGTGGCTTAATTGTTGTCCATTGAATCACTATACCATCCAGTTTAGTGCCTCAAAAAACCAATATTTTGATAATCATGTGTATCTGTTAACCATCTCTGCTTGTTGTTGTTTAGTCAGCTCTTTTTTGCAACCCCATGGACTGCAGCCCATCAGGCTCCTCTGTCCATGGTATCTCCCAGGCAGGAATACTAGAATGGATTGCCATTTCCTTCTCCTGGGGATCTTCCTGACCTTCTGCATTGGCAGGTGGGTTCTTTACCACTGAGCCACCTGGGAAGCCCCATCTCCACTTAGATACCTAATAAGCACAAAACTTTCTAATTACCCTTGCATTTTCTGTTCCTTTCATTTCCTGTGTCATCATATTCTTTCAGCTCTACCTTGGAAATATATTTTAAATCTGATTTTCTTTCTACCTCTTGCTGCCACTCTAATCAAAGCCAGCATTGCTTTACTGAATTGTTCAAAGCAAAAACTTGAGAATCATCATGGTAAGCTTTTGACATAATATGTTCATCTCTTTTTTAGTGTTCTCCTGTTTGGTCTTTCTTCTTCCACTTTGACTCCTCTATAAATGTCCACACAGCATTTAAAAAGATAAATCAGACTATTTCTCACCCACAGCAAAATTTCCTGTCAGTCATACCTGATTTAGATTTCATTCTCATGTCCTAACTAGACCCTAGTAAAACTTGTAACCTGGCCTTTTGATTTTATCCTCAACCTTGTCTCCTATCTATTTCTGTGCTACAGCCACACTAAATTCCTTGCTCTTTTATGAACCGTTTCTGTCGTAACATTTGCATTTTTTTACTCCCTCTCCCTGGGGTACTATTCTGTTACATAATCATGCTCATTGCCTCACTGTGTGCTTAAATGTGAGTTCTGCAAAAGCCTAGCTTGAAGGATTTTGAGCATTAACTTGCTAGCATGTGAAATGAGCACAATGGTATTCTGTGCTTTTTACCATAGTTTATTTTTCTTAACCATATTTTATTTTTTATTTTTCTTTAACTTTAATTTTCTTTAATTTTTTATTTTTCTTTAATTTTGTTTAATTTTAAATTATCTGCTGATATATTGTCTTCTCCTAGAAAATTAAAATTATGGAAGCAGATAAACTGTCTCTTTCACTTTTCTACTTCTGATACTCAGAACAGTGCTCAGTACGGATGTGTAGGAGAGTGGGGAAGCACTAAATCAGTGTTTTGTGTGGTGGAAGACTAGCTGTTTAATTACAGTCATAGTGTCATTTTGTTAGTGGAGTCAGTAGATACAAGATGATCCTGTCAGATTGTTTCAAAAATTGCTAAAAAGGTTACATTCAAATATATACTTCTTTATAGCAACAAACATTTATTTTTCTCACTGATATGTTTATAGGTTGTTTAGGAAAGCTCTGTGGACTAAATTGGATTTAGCTGACTAGACTCTAGGTTTCAAGTGTGATTTGACTCTAAGCTACAGTTTGGGCTAGGTCTGCTCAGCATTTCTCTTTTGGAATCAGCACCTCCCCAGAGCAAGCTCTTCTTATGACTTTAGCAGAGCCACAAGAGACCAAAGCAGATAATTTAACAACAAATTAATACTTTTAGTGAACTGGTAAGAAGCCATTTGTGGTCAGCACATATTTGCAGAATACACTCGTAGCATAGCAGTAAAACAAGTTTGCCATTTTATAGCTAACAATTAAAATGTGAAGGCTAAATGAAGTAGTCTTTTAGGTAGACAAAAAGAAGGCACTTTCACAAAAAGAGAAGGACAAGTACAATATACTAACACATGTATATGGAATCTAGTAGGATGGTGATGATGGCACATGCAGTGAAGCGATGGAAGAACAGACATGGACAGTAAACACATGGACATTGTGCGGAATGAACAGTGGATGGGAGGCGTAAAGGAAGTAGCATGAAAACCTGTACTACCATATGTGAAGAAAATAGCTCTAGTCATTGCTCTGTGAGAAAAGGGGATCCTGCAGGGTGCTGTGTGACGGGTCTGGAGGGGTGGGATGGGGAGGATATGTATATGACTAATCTGGGAACATACATAATCTGTAAACGACAAAGCTCTGTAAAAGTTAAAAGTAAAATAAAAGTTAAAAAAAATAATATACAATACTATACTTAATAATTCAGTTAAAATAAATTATTTCTGTAATAAAAATTATCATGGTGTTTAACACTGCAAAAAAAAAAGAGGGCACTTTCAAAACTCATATCACAATCCAGGCTGAACTCCTGTAAGATTATTAATTTAAATTTTCTGTTAGTAATGCCAGTAAGACTTCATTAGTTCTCACTCTGTAAGGAAATGAGTCTTTTTCCAGGGGACTCTATCATCCCTATCACAGTCTCCATGTGGTACATATATTGTTAAGTTAGAAGTCTTACTCACTAGCTATATTTGCTTGTATGTTGGTATATAACATGAAAAGTTCAGTGATGTCTAAATTTTACAGATTCATAAAATATTAAATTAAAATTACCCAAAATATATTGATCATTTTGCATTTTTTCTCTTTTGGTATGTTAATATGTTTATATATATCTAGGGTGTGAGGAAGGTCATTACACAGTGACAGTTGGAATTTGGTGTCTGGGTTCACAAAGTGATAAAACAAAAAATTAAGTTTAAGAGAATTAGTATCTCAGCTTCTGCTGATGAATTCCTGCCAGCAGTGGTGTAAATTTAAATGTTTTCCAACTCTTTGATCTTCAATTCATGTTATTTTAGAGGTCTAGAAATGTAAACTAAATTAAGCTCCATTGGGTATGGCTTAGTATGCTTATGACAGGCTCCCTTAAAATAGCCCTTAAAGGCCACTGGGTTTGCTCTGCCATGGCCCACACTCTGTGTAGTGTGCTTTCTCTGAATCTGAATAAATCCCTTTCTTACCTATCAAAAAAAAACCCTTAAAAAAAATTTATCTTTGACTCGGGCAGTTTGAATGTCGCAGATCACTTCTGTCTTTGAGCTGTTCCCCTTTTTATACAGATTAATTATAAAAGTACTTTTAACTTTCAGAGATATTCTACTGGCAATATGTAAAATGCTTTTGTATCACGAGCCTGTACTTAGAAACACAAGATTTCTCAATTTATTATATTTAGATGTTATATCTCAGGAAAAGGGAAGCACTTTCATTAAAATGCATTTCTAACTTCTCACTAACTTAAATACGTCTTTTTTTTTTTTTTTAATTTTATTTACTTATCTTTTTTGGTGGATGGGGTGGGGAGGCAGGGGGATGGGCGGGCCACTTCTATTGGTCTTTCATTTCTCTATTTTCATCTACTTTGTTCTTTGGCCCGTGTGGGCCTCCCATCGCAGTGGCCTCTGTTGTCGCAGAGCGCTGGCTCTGGGCGCACGCACGCCAGAGCTCCGGCTCGGTAATTGGACACAACGGTGCAGCCGCTCCGCGGCACGTGGGATCTTCCCAAGCCAGGGATCGAACCGGCGCCCCTTGCACTGCAAGGCGGTGTCCTTACTCACTGGACCACCAGGGGAAGCCCTTAAATATATCTTTTGAAGAGTTTTGTCATATATTTTGTTTTGAGGGCAATATCAATTGGTTTAGATAGAGTTTCAGAATAACAAATTGTGCTATATAGATATAGCATTATGTAGATCTGTTTATGTGTAATTAAAGGCAAATTTTAGAAGTTTTAAAAGAAATGTATGCTCATATTTGATTTTGTATATGTCTGAATCTATTCTTCCAAAACTCATAACTAAGCATTCATATTACGAGATAAATAAACTAAAGGAATAAAAGAGATTATTTTTCCACTACGAACTCATCTATTCCTTTACCAGAATTCCCTATAGTCTCATCATCGCAATTTAAGGTCTAGAAATGTAAACTTTAAATTAAGGTTTCCCATTGGGTATGGCTTAGTATGCTTATGACAGGCTCCCTTAAAATAGCCCTTAAAGGCCACTGGGTTTGCTCTGCCATGGCCCACACTCTGTGTAGTGTGCTTTCTCTGAATCTGAATAAATCCCTTTCTTACCTATCAAAAAAAAACCCTTAAAAAAAATTTATCTTTGACTCGGGCAGTTTGAATGTCGCAGATCACTTCTGTCTTTGAGCTGTTCCCCTTTTTATACAGATTAATTATAAAAGTACTTTTAACTTTCAGAGATATTCTACTGGCAATATGTAAAATGCTTTTGTATCACGAGCCTGTACTTAGAAACACAAGATTTCTCAATTTATTATATTTAGATGTTATATCTCAGGAAAAGGGAAGCACTTTCATTAAAATGCATTTCTAACTTCTCACTAACTTAAATACGTCTTTTTTTTTTTTTTTAATTTTATTTACTTATCTTTTTTGGTGGATGGGGTGGGGAGGCAGGGGGATGGGCGGGCCACTTCTATTGGTCTTTCATTTCTCTATTTTCATCTACTTTGTTCTTTGGCCCGTGTGGGCCTCCCATCGCAGTGGCCTCTGTTGTCGCAGAGCGCTGGCTCTGGGCGCACGCACGCCAGAGCTCCGGCTCGGTAATTGGACACAACGGTGCAGCCGCTCCGCGGCACGTGGGATCTTCCCAAGCCAGGGATCGAACCGGCGCCCCTTGCACTGCAAGGCGGTGTCCTTACTCACTGGACCACCAGGGGAAGCCCTTAAATATATCTTTTGAAGAGTTTTGTCATATATTTTGTTTTGAGGGCAATATCAATTGGTTTAGATAGAGTTTCAGAATAACAAATTGTGCTATATAGATATAGCATTATGTAGATCTGTTTATGTGTAATTAAAGGCAAATTTTAGAAGTTTTAAAAGAAATGTATGCTCATATTTGATTTTGTATATGTCTGAATCTATTCTTCCAAAACTCATAACTAAGCATTCATATTACGAGATAAATAAACTAAAGGAATAAAAGAGATTATTTTTCCACTACGAACTCATCTATTCCTTTACCAGAATTCCCTATAGTCTCATCATCGCAATGGTGAGATTAAGTATGAACAGACACAAGATTCAGCTGTGTGTCATACTTGTTCCTCAGAGGATTTTAAACAGAGTTTGAAAATATTTAATTAGATTTACATATACAGATAAATGTTTAAAAGTATATTAATACTGTGACTGGGGAAAATAGAGCAATCAGAAATTCACAAAATATATTTTTGATTAATGAGTTTGGTAGGTTCAGTCTTTTTCAGGAATCAAAAGTTATGCCATGAGGAACACAGGGAAAGGACCATCTTTGGATATAAAAGTCCCGAATTGATTGTAAACAGCTAAGATCTTTGAGGCATCTAAGTACAGGTATTACGGAAGCAACTGTATACACAGAACTGGTAGCCAGGAGAGAGGTCTTGGTTAGTATCCTTGCCTGGAGAATTCCATGAACAGAGGAGCCTGGCCACAGAGTCACAAAGAGATGCACCCAACTGAAGCAACATAGCACACACACACATACTTAGATTTGTATATTTTTGAAGGTGAGGGAAAGGGGTTGTTGAAGATAACTACTTAAGTCCTTACTAGGATAACTTAAATCCTTTTACGATAACTAGAATGAGTCCCTTTTTGCAGGGAGTATTTGAGTTTGGGGGTTTGCTGTTATTTATGGCCACACCATGCAGCTTATAGGATCTTAGTTACACAACAAGGAATTGAACCACAAGGTCATGGCAGTGAAAATGCCAATTCCTAACCACTGGGAGAACCCCCAGGACAAGTCTGTTTTTACATAGAAATGTTAACTAGCCAGGTTTATAGGGACACTGAGGCGGAGAAAATTATTCAGACTAAAATAATGACTATTTCTATAAAATAATTTTTCTTTTTTCTTTTTAATTATACCTAGATTATAAACATAGAAGTTGACTAATTTCTTTTCTTCATCCATTTCTGTTATAAAATTGCAATTGTATGAAGTTTTGATTCACAGGTGAATATACTGTAATCTTCCTTTATTTCATAGCCATGAAGCTCATGACTGCTCATTACGAGATAAATAAACTAAAGGAATAAAAGAGATTATTTTTCCACTACGAACTCATCTATTCCTTTACCAGAATTCCCTATAGTCTCATCATCGCAATGGTGAGATTAAGTATGAACAGACACAAGATTCAGCTGTGTGTCATACTTGTTCCTCAGAGGATTTTAAACAGAGTTTGAAAATATTTAATTAGATTTACATATACAGATAAATGTTTAAAAGTATATTAATACTGTGACTGGGGAAAATAGAGCAATCAGAAATTCACAAAATATATTTTTGATTAATGAGTTTGGTAGGTTCAGTCTTTTTCAGGAATCAAAAGTTATGCCATGAGGAACACAGGGAAAGGACCATCTTTGGATATAAAAGTCCCGAATTGATTGTAAACAGCTAAGATCTTTGAGGCATCTAAGTACAGGTATTACGGAAGCAACTGTATACACAGAACTGGTAGCCAGGAGAGAGGTCTTGGTTAGTATCCTTGCCTGGAGAATTCCATGAACAGAGGAGCCTGGCCACAGAGTCACAAAGAGATGCACCCAACTGAAGCAACATAGCACACACAAAATACTTAGATTTGTATATTTTTGAAGGTGAGGGAAAGGGGTTGTTGAAGATAACTACTTAAGTCCTTACTAGGATAACTTAAATCCTTTTACGATAACTAGAATGAGTCCCTTTTTGCAGGGAGTATTTGAGTTTGGGGGTTTGCTGTTATTTATGGCCACACCATGCAGCTTATAGGATCTTAGTTACACAACAAGGAATTGAACCACAAGGTCATGGCAGTGAAAATGCCAATTCCTAACCACTGGGAGAACCCCCAGGACAAGTCTGTTTTTACATAGAAATGTTAACTAGCCAGGTTTATAGGGACACTGAGGCGGAGAAAATTATTCAGACTAAAATAATGACTATTTCTATAAAATAATTTTTCTTTTTTCTTTTTAATTATACCTAGATTATAAACATAGAAGTTGACTAATTTCTTTTCTTCATCCATTTCTGTTATAAAATTGCAATTGTATGAAGTTTTGATTCACAGGTGAATATACTGTAATCTTCCTTTATTTCATAGCCATGAAGCTCATGACTGCTCTGGTGAATGTTGCCTTAAACCTCAGTATTCATCAGGATAATACACAGAGACAATATGAAGCTGAGAGAAACAAAATGATTGGGAAAAGAGCCAATGAAAGATTGGAGTTACTACTTCAAAAACGCAAAGAGGTAAGTTTCACAGTAATGGAGATTCTTCAAGTTATTTTTTAAAGTTCAATTATTTGATCTCAAAGTTTTCAAATGAAACTGGCATTTGATTCCAGCTAATGATTATCCGAGTATAGTCTGATGGCAGAAAAGAATCACAAAACAACCCTACTTTAGAAATAAAGTAGTGTGGGATTTAGTTAGCTTAGAAAGATTATCAGGCTGTGGGCTCAGAAAGCATAATAAATACTCACGTCAGAACTAGGGGCCAACCAGCAAAGTTGGATTCCATGAGAACGCCAAAGACTATTCGTAAATGTGTGAGACATTTCTGTGAATGATAAGATTGGCCGCAAGTTTTCAGTGTCGTTTTCATATAGGTGTTGAAAGTGATTTTAAACTGGATTTGTAGTAGGCAACAAATTTTTATTCACCCAATCAGAACTAAGATTTTATATGTACAGTATTAGTCTATATTTTAACTTGAAAAAAAATAAGATCTCAGTGCAATAACACATTGCTATCAATAAATAATGGGTTATAACAAGTAGGAAGAAGGAACAAACTTCTGATTGATTAAATCATAATCTGTGCTCTATTGGAGGGCTAACGCTGATGCAGCAGGTACCACAAACTGATTTTTCTTTAGAAGAGAAATTTATTGTCTCATAGTTTTAAAGGCTGGAAGTGGAAAATAACTCTAATCTTCACACAGCCTTCTTATGTGTGGTCTCTGAATTTCTCCTTATTAAAAGGATGCATCAGTCATATTAGATTTGAGAACCATCCTACTCCACTATGAATCCGAGTTAACTAATTACATCTGCTAAACCCTGTTTCCAAATAAGATTTGAGGTTCTGGGAAGTAAGACTTCTGTATATGAAGTTTTGAGGAACACAATACAGCTCATGGTGCATTCCTTACTAGAAATAATTGTAAGTTTTGGAATTATGCTTTAGTAAATAAATCCTGCTAACCAAACTGTGTACCTCTTATGAATTATTTAGTTTTTTATATAATAAAGGTAGAAAAAGTAAAACTTCTGTTAAGTTTCAGTAATTTGAATGATTCCCAAACTTATTTTGGTAAAACTGGAAATAAATAACAAAAGAGAAAGTCTGAAGATATCTTATTGTAATGTTTGTATATGCACTAAAAGTAAATATTTTATTACATGAGAAATTAAAATAAGAGCTGTCACCTTGAATGTGATTTTTGTATCACTGATTTTATACCTTCTGAATAATAATTAAACTCAAATTTTAACTGATGAGTAGTAATGCCTAAAGTTTATCTCTTCTCTGTGCTGTTATTGCTGCATTTCATCACTACTGGCTAAATAAGATCCTTGCTGCTTTGTATTCCTCCTATATTGAGAATTTGACCTATACTCATTTTGGGGTTAGTCAGATGTAGAATAGTATTTGGACACTTTAGGTAGAATGGGAACTTTCTTTACAATGGCAAATACGATAATCAAGAATTGTCTGTTACTAAGAAAAGTAAAACCAAGCAGGGGACCTGGTTTGCGCCAGAGAGGTATAGAAATAGAGGCCTGTTTCTAAAGCAAATGATACTCTGTTGCAGTAATCTGGTTCCACTTAGCCATACCACTCTTTTTTAGTCATTGTGTAATACGTGTTGAGAGAGGTTCTAAGCCAGTGTAATAAAGCCGTAGAAATAATAAAAGGATGCTGGTGATTTCAGACATCTGTTGCACAATACATGAGAAGAAAGATTGCAGATTACCCAGAATAGGAATAATGAGGAATTTGAAACAATTAGAACTCTTTATTTTAAATAAAATTACAAGTATTTTAATTTATATTTATTTCTCATTTCAGCTACAAGAAAATCAGGATGAAATTGAAAATATGATGAACTCTATTTTTAAGGGTATATTTGTTCATAGATACCGGTAAGAGATTTTAAACATCATTTAGAAGATTTTTAACTTAATTTATTGCTTTTTTATAATCCTACTCAGTTATACAAACATAAACTCTTTAACTACTTATTTCATTAGCTGGAAAACAGCTTTGTACATGAAAGCTGAATGAATGTCATACTGTTAACTGGTCAAAATTGTACTACCTCTGTCACTGCCACATTCTTCCAGATTCAGAATATATACTATCAGAGACATATCCTATGTACTTGCATTTGTATTAATGTAATGTTAATTAATGAGATATTAAAATAAGAGCTGTCACCTTGAATGTGATTTTTGTATCACTGATTTTATACCTTCTGAATAATAATTAAACTCAAATTTTAACTGATGAGTAGTAATGCCTAAAGTTTATCTCTTCTCTGTGCTGTTATTGCTGCATTTCATCACTACTGGCTAAATAAGATCCTTGCTGCTTTGTATTCCTCCTATATTGAGAATTTGACCTATACTCATTTTGGGGTTAGTCAGATGTAGAATAGTATTTGGACACTTTAGGTAGAATGGGAACTTTCTTTACAATGGCAAATACGATAATCAAGAATTGTCTGTTACTAAGAAAAGTAAAACCAAGCAGGGGACCTGGTTTGCGCCAGAGAGGTATAGAAATAGAGGCCTGTTTCTAAAGCAAATGATACTCTGTTGCAGTAATCTGGTTCCACTTAGCCATACCACTCTTTTTTAGTCATTGTGTAATACGTGTTGAGAGAGGTTCTAAGCCAGTGTAATAAAGCCGTAGAAATAATAAAAGGATGCTGGTGATTTCAGACATCTGTTGCACAATACATGAGAAGAAAGATTGCAGATTACCCAGAATAGGAATAATGAGGAATTTGAAACAATTAGAACTCTTTATTTTAAATAAAATTACAAGTATTTTAATTTATATTTATTTCTCATTTCAGCTACAAGAAAATCAGGATGAAATTGAAAATATGATGAACTCTATTTTTAAGGGTATATTTGTTCATAGATACCGGTAAGAGATTTTAAACATCATTTAGAAGATTTTTAACTTAATTTATTGCTTTTTTATAATCCTACTCAGTTATACAAACATAAACTCTTTAACTACTTATTTCATTAGCTGGAAAACAGCTTTGTACATGAAAGCTGAATGAATGTCATACTGTTAACTGGTCAAAATTGTACTACCTCTGTCACTGCCACATTCTTCCAGATTCAGAATATATACTATCAGAGACATATCCTATGTACTTGCATTTGTATTAATGTAATGTTAATTAATGAGATATTAGCAAGTTAATGTGACCTTTATATAATTTCATTGTCTTCACTCTTGAAAAAATTAAATTCCCTGCTTTTATACACATCTTATTATATAATCAAATTAACCAACAATGTTTTAAAAATGCTTCTGTGAAGATGAAAGAAATGTGTGCAGAAAGGGACACCTCTGCAGATAGTGCACCACTTCTGTAACATCCTTCCTCTTTACTTTTTTTTTAAATTTATTATTTATTTATTTTGGGGGTGCGGGTTGGGGAGGGAGGGGGCGGGTGGGCCACTTCTATTGGTCTTTCATTTCTCTATTTTCATCCACTTTGTTCTTTGGCCCGTGTGGGCCTCCCATCACAGTGGCCTCTGTTGTCACAGAGCGCTGGCTCTGGGTGCACGCACGCCAGAGCTCCAACTCGGTAATTGGACAGAACGGTGCAGCCGCTCTGCGGCACGTGGGATCTTCCCAGGCTAGGAATCAAACTGGCGCCCCTTGCACTGCAAGGCGGTGTCCTTACCCACTGGACCACCAGGGAAACCCCTTCCTCTTTACTTTCAACTACACCTATGAAAATAGGAGCAGAGTATTCCTGAAGTATTTTTGTCTTGCTTCATTGCAAGTGTGTCATCTGTGAAACCTGTGAACTCTGTGTGTGTGTGTGTGTGTGTGCGTGGAGTGTGTGTGTGTGTGTTTGAATTTTTAAAATACAAACTTAACTATATAAGCATATTTGGTGGAGAATTAATGAATCATATACATGTGCTTGTTAGTTTCTGTTAATTAGAGTATGGATTCTCTGAATGGCATATTCTCTTCCATGTATATACTATGCCTATAATGAATTATCAGCAAATTAATTTTCAAAAAAGCAAGAATTTCTGTATACCTGCTATGCTATCATTTTTGGCTTCCCCAATAACTCAGTGGTTAAGGATTCATATGCAGTGATAGAGCTGTAAGATCTGGGCTTGTTCCCTGAGTTAGGAAGATCCCCAGGAGAAGGAATCAGTAACCCCCTCTAGTATTCTTGCCTGAAAAATCCCATGGACAGAGGAACCTGGTGGATACAGTCTAAAGGGTCAGAAACAGTCACATATGACTGAGCAACTAATCACATACATGCATATAATTAGCATAAAATAAGTTGTACATTTAAATGCATAGTTTGATGTTTTGACCCACAAACACATGCACCACGCACCCCTGTAGAAGTCACTGGCAAGATAGATCCTGTTAGAATTCTCATATCACTTTATAATTCCTCCCTTCCTGCCACGCTCCCCCTTCTCCATCCTTAAGCAATCATTAAGCACCTGATTTGTTCACATTTTCTAGAATTATATAGAAATGGAATTTACACATTGTATTCCTGATTTTTTTTCCTTGTCTTCATCTGATTTCTTTCACTAATAAGATTAAAGTCTTTGATCCTTAAGACTGAACTCTTAAGTTTTTCATGGATTTAACTTTGTTGAGTTCAGGAAATTACCTATCCCTACTTTTCTAAGACTGTATTAGGAATAGATGTTGAATTTGAAGTACTTTTGTCCATCTTCTGAAACCCTTTTGTGGATTTCTTTTTTAAGACTATTAATGTGGTGAGTTAAATTGGTTGATTTTTCATGTTAACTCAACCTTAATTTCTTAGGATAAAGTCCACATAACATGATATATTATTTTTCTTCAGTTAAATCTTTTTATCACTATAAATACAGATTTATTTTTTGAAATACCAGTGATTTACAATATCCTGTTAGTTTCAGGTACACAGCAACGTGATTCAGATAACACTAATTCATACAGACATACTACATCCCATACATAAAGATGAGTTCCATCCTGAGAGCAAGTTTTTGAGTCCAATTTGTTCCTAAGTCCAACTAGGTTAGCCTAAGCACCCAGCTAACACCATTGGTCCAGTACCATACTGTAATAACCTTACAATACTTTCACACAAATAATACATAAAAAACATGCAAAATAGAATGTTTTTAATCTTTACAGAACTGTAAACAGTGCAGTGTTACAGTACAATAGCTGACATACTGGGGTTGGTGTTGAGTGAATAAGTAAAAAAGAGCTACTTGACTGGATGAGGGAGAGAAGGTGGGAGATAGTAGGCCTGACGAATCATCAGCAATAAGAGACAGGGGCCAAGGTGCAATTTCGCTCACACCTGATGATGATGACGACACTGTTTCTGGTTCCTTGCTGGGTCCAGTGATGTCTGTGTAGTAGTTCTATTTTTCTCATCATAGATAGCACAGTACCAGTTCAGATTGCATTCTGAACTGCTGCTGCATGCTCTGTGTACCATTCTATGTGAACTTCCTATGCCTCACGAACAAATAGTACCTCCTCAAATAAAATCCCCTTCCCATTTCCAGTGTCATGAATCTCTTCAGTCTTTGGGTTACTTCTTCCTCTTCTTTGTTCTTTCTTTGAAGCTCCAGTTCCTGATACTTCTTAGCAGCACTTCCTGTATCACTGATGCTTTTACACTTGCTTCCTGACATCCTGGACTTGAAACAAGTACCCTATACTACTGTACTCTGTGCACTACTATAAAGTACAAAAAAGAGGGTCCACACATGGGAGAGTGTATGCCAGATGTGTGAACTAACTTACATGATTGAACATGCAAACATATGTTCAAGTCTTTGACATTTCACAGCTTCAAGGTTTGTGTGTAGAGCATTCACTGTATATGATTGTAAATCTTATTTTTTCCAGATTGTTTTGTCTGTTGTTTAGTCACTAAGTTCTATCCATCTCTTTGCAACCCCGTAAACTGCATTGCACCGGCCTTCCCTTCTAGCCCTTCACTATCTCCCGGAGTTTACTCAAACTCATGTCCATTGAGTCAGTGATGCCATCCAACTATCTCATACTCTGTCTCCCGCTTCTCCTCTTGGCCTCAATATTTCGGAGAATTAGAGTCTTTTTCCAGTGAGTTGTCTCTTCGCATCAACTGGCTTAAGTGTTGACATTTCAGCTTCAGCATCAGTCCTTAACAATGAATATTCAATGAATAGTCAAGGTCGCTGTTGCCATATGATCTTATAATCCTACTTCTCAGCTCAAATGCAGAGAAAACTATTATTTAAAAAGATACATGCACCCCAGTTTTCATAGCAGGACTATTTACAATAACCAAGACTTAGAAGCCACCTAAATGTGTATGGACAGATAAATGGAAGATAAAATGAATTTAACTGCAAAACAGAAATAGACCCATAGACATAGAAAACAAACTTGTGTTTACCAAAGGGGAAAAGAGTGGGATAGAAATTAGGAGGTTGAAACTAACCTATACACACTACAGTATATAAAATAGATAACCAACAAGGGCCTCCTGTGTAGCATATGGACCTATACTCAATATTTTATTGTAATCTATAAGGGAAAATAATCTGCAAAATATATGTATAATACATTTATATATACAGACAGGCATATGTATGTATGTGTGTGTATGTATTTTTGAATTACTATGCTGTACACCTGAAACTAGCACAACATTGTAAATCAACTATACTTAATTTTTGAAAAGATAAATTTTAAAAAGTTTTAATTAAAAAATTCTGATTGTTCCAATCCAAGGACGTGGTACATGTTTCCATGTGTTTATGTCATCTTCACTTTCTTTTTATTAGTGTCTTATAGTTTTGAGTACAAGTCTTTTACTTTCATCTGTAAGTTTATTGCTGCATTGTTTTTCTGATTCAGAATTAAAGTGGATTCTAAATTTCTCTTTCTAAGTCTCGTTGTTAGTGATAGAAATGCAACAGATATCTATATATTTTGTATCCAACAACTTTACCTCACTTTACTTTACCTCACTTTGTCAGTGAGGTCTAATAATTACCTCATAGCATCATTCAGATTTTCTAGTTATAGCTTCATGTCATCTGCAAACAGTGATAGTTTTACATTTTTTTCTGGTTTTGATTCCTTTTATTTATTTTTCTGTGATTACCATGGCTAGGACTTCCAAAACTGTTGAATGAAAGTTGCAAGAGTGGCATTCTGGTCTTCTTGAACTTAGAGGAAGCGCTTTCAAGTTTTCACTGTTTAGTATGATGTTAGTTGTGGATTTGTCATATGTGGCCTTTGTTATGTAGAGCTGTGTTCCCTTTGTGCCCACTTTTTCTAAAGAGTTTTTTTTTTTATTAGTAGTAGCAGTATTTTTTAATTTTTGGCCACTTTTATTGGTCTTTCATTTATTTATTTTCATCCATCTTTGTTCTTCGGCCTGTGTGGGGCTCCCATTGCAGTGGCCTCTCCTGTAGCAGAGCACTGCCTCTGGGCGCATGCTCTCCAGAGCGCGGACTCACAGTTGAACACACCTGTCCAGCCGCTCCACTGCACGTGAAATCTTCCCGTGCCAGGGATCGAACCAGTGCCCTTGCACTGCAAGGCGGACTCTTTACCCACAATATTTTAAAAGATAACCAACAAGGGCCACCAGTGTAGCATATGGACCTATACTCAATATTTTATTGTAATCTATAAGGGAAAATAATCTGCAAAATATATGTATAATACATTTATATATACAGACAGGCATATGTATGTATGTGTGTGTATGTATTTTGAATTACTATGCTGTACACCTCACACTAGCACAACATTGTAAATCAACTATACTTAATTTTTGAAAAGATAAATTTTAAAAAGTTTTAATTAAAAAATTCTGATTGTTCCAATCCAAGGACGTGGTACATGTTTCCATGTGTTTATGTCATCTTCACTTTCTTTTTATTAGTGTCTTATAGTTTTGAGTACAAGTCTTTTACTTTCATCTGTAAGTTTATTGCTGCATTGTTTTTCTGATTCAGAATTAAAGTGGATTCTAAATTTCTCTTTCTAAGTCTCGTTGTTAGTGATAGAAATGCAACAGATATCTATATATTTTGTATCCAACAACTTTACCTCACTTTACTTTACCTCACTTTGTCAGTGAGGTCTAATAATTACCTCATAGCATCATTCAGATTTTCTAGTTATAGCTTCATGTCATCTGCAAACAGTGATAGTTTTACATTTTTTTCTGGTTTTGATTCCTTTTATTTATTTTTCTGTGATTACCATGGCTAGGACTTCCAAAACTGTTGAATGAAAGTTGCAAGAGTGGCATTCTGGTCTTCTTGAACTTAGAGGAAGCGCTTTCAAGTTTTCACTGTTTAGTATGATGTTAGTTGTGGATTTGTCATATGTGGCCTTTGTTATGTAGAGCTGTGTTCCCTTTGTGCCCACTTTTTCTAAAGAGTTTTTTTTTTTATTAGTAGTAGCAGTATTTTTTAATTTTTGGCCACTTTTATTGGTCTTTCATTTATTTATTTTCATCCATCTTTGTTCTTCGGCCTGTGTGGGGCTCCCATTGCAGTGGCCTCTCCTGTAGCAGAGCACTGCCTCTGGGCGCATGCTCTCCAGAGCGCGGACTCACAGTTGAACACACCTGTCCAGCCGCTCCACTGCACGTGAAATCTTCCCGTGCCAGGGATCGAACCAGTGCCCCTTGCACTGCAAGGCGGACTCTTTACCCACTGGACCACCAGGGAAGCCCAAGTTTTCTCTTTTATTTTTTTTTTTTAAGCTGTAAGTCATTGTTTATTTTTCATCCATCTTTATTCTCTGGCATGTGTGGGCCTCCCATTGCAGTGGCCTCTCTTGCTGCAGAGCACCAGCTCTGGGCGCATGCGTTCCAGAGCACTGGCTTGTAATTGGATACACCTACCCAGTCGTTCCTCGGCTTGTGGGATCTTCCAGACCAGGGATCAAACTGGTGCCCCTTGCAAGGTGGACTCTTTACCCAGTTGACCACCAGAGAAGCTGTCTAAAGAGTTTTATCATAAATGAATGTTGAATTTTATCCAGAACTTTTTGGAATATATTTATATGATCATATAGTTTTTATTCAATTTCCTTATATGGTTGTCACACCAATTAATTTCTAGGTGTTGAAAAGTCCTTGCATCTCTATAAATACCACTTGGTAATGGTATATGATCCTTCTAATGTATTGATAGATTCAAATTGCTAGTATTTTCTTGAGGATTTTTGTATCTATATTCATCAGTGATATTATCCTTTAATTTTCTTTCTGTGTGATATTTTTGTCTGGTTTTCATATTAGGCTCATGATAGCCTCATAAAATGAGCTTGGAAGTGTTCCTTCTCTGCAGTTTTTTGAAATAGTTTCAGAAGATTAGCCATTAACTCCTTTTTAAATATTTTATATAATTCACCTGTGAGGTTATCTGGCCTAAGCTTTTGTTTGTGGGGAGTTCTTAAATCATAGAAGCAATTTCATTAGTTGCACTAGATTAACCAAAAGGTTCGTTCTAGCGCTTAGTTGTCTTTACCCTCATTCAGAGCAATTTTGTTAGATTGTATCTTGACAATTGTCATATCAGTATGTTTTTTTTTTTTTTTAATCAGTGTGCATTTTTTTCAAAAGAAGACTTACCTGGGACACACGGTTTTTCATGCCATGAGGTCACTGGGTCTCCTTTGCCTGGAAAATCGATAGCACTATTCTTACCAACCTCAAACAACAACAACAAAATCTTCTCCAAATTGGGGAATTTTTGTGTAGACTTTTAATATTGAAAATGGATGGAATAAAAAGCAACAGTTTCAGCATATTATGCTTTATGCTTTAGAGCAAAATAAAAGTGCAACTAAAACACAAAAAGATTTGTACATGTTGTGGAGAAAGTACTGTGACTGAGCAAACACATCAGACAGAATTGGTTTGGAAAGTTTCTTGCTGGAGGTTTCTTGCAGGAAGATTCTCCAGGGTCAGGTAGAATAGTTCAAGTTGATGGCAATCAAAATTAGTTGAGAACAATCAGTGTTATACCACGCAGGAGATAGCTAAGATACTTAAAATATCTAAACCAAGCATTGAAAATCATTTGCACTCACATGGCAATATGGAATGAAAAAGATTGTTATGCAGGTGAAAGAAACCAACACCAGCCACACTAAAAGTCATTCTTTATCCAAAGCTTATGTTGTGCGTAAGGTGGAATTGGAAAGGGATCTTCTGTTATGAGCTCCTTCCAGAAAACCAAACAGTTCCAACAAATATTTCTCCTAGTTATACCAACAGAAAGTAGCATGTGATGATATGCATCCAGAACTAGTCAACAGAAAACACATAATCTTTCATCAGGATGACACCAGTCTACACGTTTATTTGATGACCAGGCAAAAACTGTTATAGCTTGACTAGAAATTTCTGATTCATCTACTGTATTCACCAGACATTGCACTTTCAGATTTCCATTTATTTTGGTCCTTCCAAAATTGTATTAATGGAAAATTTTCAATTCCCTGGAAGACTGGAAAAGGTACCTGGAACAATTCTTTCCTCAAGCTTTTGTTTGTGGGGAGTTCAATTAGTTTTGCACTAGATTAACCAAAAGGTTCGTTCTAGCGCTTAGTTGTCTTTACCCTCATTCAGAGCAATTTTGTTAGATTGTATCTTGACAATTGTCATATCAGTATGTTTTTTTTTTTTTTTAATCAGTGTGCATTTTTTTCAAAAGAAGACTTACCTGGGACACACGGTTTTTCATGCCATGAGGTCACTGGGTCTCCTTTGCCTGGAAAATCGATAGCACTATTCTTACCAACCTCAAACAACAACAACAAAATCTTCTCCAAATTGGGGAATTTTTGTGTAGACTTTTAATATTGAAAATGGATGGAATAAAAAGCAACAGTTTCAGCATATTATGCTTTATGCTTTAGAGCAAAATAAAAGTGCAACTAAAACACAAAAAGATTTGTACATGTTGTGGAGAAAGTACTGTGACTGAGCAAACACATCAGACAGAATTGGTTTGGAAAGTTTCTTGCTGGAGGTTTCTTGCAGGAAGATTCTCCAGGGTCAGGTAGAATAGTTCAAGTTGATGGCAATCAAAATTAGTTGAGAACAATCAGTGTTATACCACGCAGGAGATAGCTAAGATACTTAAAATATCTAAACCAAGCATTGAAAATCATTTGCACTCACATGGCAATATGGAATGAAAAAGATTGTTATGCAGGTGAAAGAAACCAACACCAGCCACACTAAAAGTCATTCTTTATCCAAAGCTTATGTTGTGCGTAAGGTGGAATTGGAAAGGGATCTTCTGTTATGAGCTCCTTCCAGAAAACCAAACAGTTCCAACAAATATTTCTCCTAGTTATACCAACAGAAAGTAGCATGTGATGATATGCATCCAGAACTAGTCAACAGAAAACACATAATCTTTCATCAGGATGACACCAGTCTACACGTTTATTTGATGACCAGGCAAAAACTGTTATAGCTTGACTAGAAATTTCTGATTCATCTACTGTATTCACCAGACATTGCACTTTCAGATTTCCATTTATTTTGGTCCTTCCAAAATTGTATTAATGGAAAATTTTCAATTCCCTGGAAGACTGGAAAAGGTACCTGGAACAATTCTTTCCTCAGAAAGTTTTGGAAAGATGGAATTATGAAGGTGTCTGAAAAATCACAGAGGGCAGTAAGAAGAGAGAGAGACTTTTTTTTTTTTGCCTTTACAGGTGAGCTTTTCAGTTTTTATCTTTATTTTTGTTTTGTTTCCTGTTGTGGCCTTTTCTCCTCAGCCTGGAAAAGTTCTTTTTACTTTTGTTGTAAACCTGGTTTGATGCTGCTGAATCTTTTGTCTTTTGCAAGTCCGTAAAGCTTTTAATGTGTCCATCAGATCAGAACAAGAGCCTTGCTGGTAGAGTATTACACGTTTTTCTCTTTTATCACTTCTGGCTTGCAGTTTCTGCTGTAAAATAAGCTGATAGCCTTATGAGAATTACCTTGTATGTTATCTGTTGCTTTTCCCTTGTTGCTTTTAATATTCTCTCTTTAACATTTGTTAATTGGTTACAGTGTGTCTAGTGTTTCTCTGTGGATTAATCCTGTATGGGGCTCTCTGTACTTCCTGGACTTGGGTGACTGTTATCTTTCCTAGGTTAGGGAAGTTTCCAAGTATTATCTCTTCAGATATTCTCTCAAGCTTTTCCTCGGTCTTGCTCTTCTCCTTCTGGGACCACTATAATGTAAATATCAGTGCAGTTGATGATGATGTCCTGGACTTCTCTTAAGCTTCCTCATTTTATTTCCTCCTTCTTTCTATTCTGTGACAGTGATCTTCACTCCTGTCTTCCAGCTTACTGATACATTCTTTCGCCTCATGTAGTCTACTGTTGATTCCTTCTGTTGTATTTGTTCATTTCAGTTATTGTATTCTTCAGTTTTGTTTGTTTCTTCTTTATATTTTCTAAGTCTCTGTTAAGAACTTCTAATTTCTCACTCCATGAATCCATTCTTCTCCCAGTACCTTTCATCATCCTTACAGTTATTACTCTGAACCCTTAGGTAGATTGCCTATCTCCACATCACTTATTTATTCTTCTTTGGTTTTATCTTATTTTTTCATCTGAAACACACTCCTGTGTCACCTCATTTTTGTCTAAATTGCTGTTTGTATGTGTGTGGTTATGTTTCTCAACCTTGTGGAAGTGGCCCTCTCTACGACAGGTCATACAGTTCCAAGCAGTGCATTCCTCTGTCCTTAATCTGAGAACAAGGACCAGCTTACCTGCATTTGCAAATTCAGTTGTAAGGTAACTGTGGTTTTATTGTTTCTGTTGTCTGCCCCCTGGTGGGAGAGGCTATTCTATATGTTTGTGCAGGCTTCTTAGTGGGAGAAGAGCTGGGTTTTAGCCCTTTGATGAGCCGAGCTGGGTGAGTCTTAACCTTCTGATGATGAAGACCATGTCTGTGGGCCTGTCTTTAGGGGAATATGGGCTCAGAAAGTCTTGGGCAGCCTGCTGTGACACATCCCCACCCAGTTAGTTGTTTGGCCTGAGGTGTTTCATCACTGGTGCCTACAGACTTGTTGGATGGGGCCAGCACTTTGTACTGGACCAGCCAAGGTGTTAGCCTCCCTGAGCAACCATGTGGGTGAATACTTCCAGGCATATCTATCACCAGTCTCTGTGTTGCCAGGGTTATCCATAGCCACCCTCCACACCCCCACCCCACCCCCACCAGGAGATCCTCCAATTCCTGCAGAAAGGGTCTGGCCCAGACTGACTGCTTTTGTTGTTTGTCCAAGTGCACATGTGATTTTGTATGCAACCTTGAAGAGTGAAGTCTCTGTTTCTCCCAATCTGTGGAACTTCAAAGCCACACACTCTGGGCATTCCTCTTCCCAGTGTCGGACTCTCAGCCTGGGCAGTCTGATAGAAGACTCACACTTCTCACTCCCATGAGAGGAGCTGTATAATATAATTATGATCCTGGATGTGGATTGCCCACCTTGGTATGAGATTTGATTACATCATGAGTCTGCCCTTCCTGCCTATTTACTGTGGTTCCTTCTTTATGTCTTTTGTTTTATAAAATCTTTTCTGGTAGGCTCTGCTCTTGCTGATGGGTGCTCTGCAGATTGTTCTGATATTCATATGCTTTTGCCAGGAGGTAAATTAGGGTCCTTCTACTCCACCATCTTGACTGCTTCTCTGTCTCTTTTTCTTTGTTGTTGTTGTTGTTGGATGTTATTTGCTAAACTTTTCCTAAGAATTTTTCCGTCTGTGTTTAAGAGAGATATATGTTTTTAAATGTTACCCAGTGTCTGTCTTTTTGGTATCAGGAAAATGCTGGCTTTGTATAATGAGTTGTGATTAATCTCTCCTTTTTTTAATTTTCTGGGACAGTTTAATAATTTGATATTTCTTCTCCTGGTAGGAATTAAGCCATTGCGTCCTAGAGTTGTCTCTTTAGGAATGTTTTAAGTTACAGATTAATTTTTTTTTAGTAGTAGTTATAAGGCTGTTCAGTTTGTCTGACAAAAAAAAGCATTCATCTGAGTTGTCGAAGTATACTCAACAAATATCAGCATGTTGTTTAGTTGCTGAGCTGTGTCCTACTCCTTTGCAACCCCATGGGCTGCAGCACGCCAGGCTCCTCTGTCCATGGGATTTCCCAGGGGAGAATACTAGAATGAGTTGCCATGTCCTTCTCCAGGGGATCTTCTCAATGCAGTTATCGAACTCACCTTCTGCTTAGTAGCAGATTCTTTACCACTGAGCCACATGGGAAGCCCCAGGTATCAGCATAAAATTGTTCATAATATTTGTAGTTTCATATGTCTCTCTCAGGTATCATCTATCTAGAGCTGATCGATTAATATTTATTTTTTATTAGAAAATGAGACGAGTTAATTTTACTTACCTATTTTTGTTTTCTGTTTCACTTGAGGACTTTTCTTTTCCTTATTATTTTCTTTCTTCTGCTTTATTTAGGTATCCTTCGTCTGCCCTTGTTTCTCAGGGTGGAAACAGAGATCATTCATACAATCCTTGCCTTTTTTTTCTGCTTTAATTCTTTAGTTGTTGTTCAGTCACTCAGTCATGTCTGATTGTTGGCAATCCCACGGACTATAGCACTCCAAGCCTCCTTGTTCTTCACTGTCTCAGAGTTTGTTCAAACTCATGTCCATTGAGTTGATGATGGCATCCAACCATCTCATCCTCTGTTGCCCCCTTCTCCTCCCCTCAGTTTTTCCCAATATCAGGGTCTTTTCCAGTGAGTCTGCTTTTCACATCAGGTGGCCAAAGCAATGGAGCTTTTTTACTCCTATACATTTCTTCTTTAGCAATGCTATAGCTATATTCCCTAGATTTGAATGTGTTGTGTTTCCACTTCCATTTAGGTCAAAATGCTTTCTGATTTCCCTTTGGACTTTCTGTCTTTAACCTATGGATTATTTAGAAGTTTGGTGTGTATTTGCAAATATCTCAAAACTTTCTTTTCTCTCCTAATTTAATTTCATTTTAATCAGAGAATACACTTTGTATGATTTAAATGTTTTTCAATTTGAGAAGGTTTCTTTTATGTCCCACAGAATGTTGTCTTGATAAATTTTCAATTTGAGTTGTAAAACCTATGTATCATGCTTTTATTTTTATGTCAGTTAGTTCAGAGTTGGTCAATGGTTAAGTCTTTTCTATCCTTACTGATCATCTGTCTTTTTATTCTAACAATTATCAAGAGGGACTTTATAAGGGTACTTCTTGTATTCTTGATTCTGGTACATTATCACATAAATGATTTTCATATTTTTCCCCAGTCTACGACTTTATTTTCTTTTCTCGTGATATCTTTTGAAGAATACAAGTTTTAAAATTCAGTGCAGTAATTTATTAATTTTTCTTCCTTGGTCATGCTCTTGATGTCCTATCTGTGAACATTTTGCCTAACCTGAACCATATTTCTGTGTTATATTCTAGAGGTTTAATCATTTAAGTTGATTTATATGAACTGTTTTTAAGTTAGTTTTGATGTATGGAATGATATAAGGCCATAAGTTCACTTTTTGCATACAGAGGTTCATTTTTAGAAGCACCATCAGTGGAAGGCTGTTCTTCAGTTGAGTTGTTTTAGCACTTTTCTTGGGAGTCAATACAAATGACAGTAAATACAAAGTTATATTTCTGGATTTTTGTATCTTTTCTTAACACCCATACCATCTGTACTGATCACAGTACTTTGAAATGTGTTTTTTTTTTAAGCTTTATTGAGATGTATTTGACATAATAACACATCTATGTTTAAGATGTACAGAGAAGTCCTTAGAAACACACATATATATATTGTGAAGTCATTAACCTCCAGTAAGGTCAGTTAATATCTCCATCACCTCACCTTTTTTAATTTATAGTGGTAATAACATTTAAGAGTTAGTCCCTTATTACCTTTCATCTGTGTGATACAGTATTGTTAACTGTACTCTCCATACTGTGCATTAGGTCCCTAGAACCTATTTATCTTAAACTCGGAGTTTGTACTATTTGACCAACACCTCCAATTTCCTCCTACCCTCAGCATTTGACAGGGACCTTTGTACTAGGTATTTCTGTGAGGTCAGCATTTTTACATTCTACATAAAAGCGAAGACATAAAATTTTATAATTATATTGTTATTTTTTGCACAAAATTTTGATAGAGAATATAATGAATCAGTACACCAGTTTGGAGAGAATTGCCTTCTTCATTATATTGTACTTTCCATTCTATAAATATAGGTTTTATCTTCCATTTATTTAGATATTCTTTAGTTTCTGTTAGCAATTTTTATTTTCAGTGTATGTCTTATATTTTATTAAATTTATTTCTATATATTTTCTTTTTTATTTTTTCACAGATGAAGCTTTTTCCTTAATTTTTGTCTTAGACTGCTTATTAATATGTTAAAATATAATCCTTTTATTCCTCAAATATTATAATTTTCATTAATTCTGTAGTTTGAGTGTCTAGGTTTTGTAAATTCTTGTAAGATTTTCCACATACAGGATCATCAACAAAGGCACTTTTTTATATATAATTTTTTAAAGTATTTATTTATTTGGCTGCACAGAGTCTTAGTTGAGGCATGCAAGCTTAGCTTGTGGTATGTGGGATCTTAGTTCCCTGACCAGGGATCAAACCTTCATCCCCTGGATTGGAAGGCATATTCTTAACCACTGGACCACGAGGGAAGTCCCCAACAAAGGCACTTTTAATACTTACTTTTTTTTACTGGCTTATTTCACTGAATAGAATCTCCAGTACAGTATACGATAAAAATGGTGAGAGAAGGCTTCCCTGCTGGTCCAGTGGATAAAGAGTCCGCCTTGCAGTGCAAGGGGCGTCGATTGGATCCCTGGCTTAGGAAGATCGCATGTGCTGCGGAGCAGCTGGACCAGTGTATCCGATTATGAGCCAGCACTCTGAGCGCATGTGCCCAGAGCCGGTGCTCTGCAACAAGAGAGGCCACTGCAATGGGAGGTCCACACAGGCCAAAGAATTAAGATGGATGAAAAGAAAGAAAGAACCAATAAAGTAGCCCCAAAAATGGTTAGAAATGACAAGTTTACTAGATCACCATCCTAGAAAATTGTACTAAGGGACCTATTTATCTTAAACTCGGAGTTTGTACTATTTGACCAACACCTCCAATTTCCTCCTACCCTCAGCATTTGACAGGGACCTTTGTACTAGGTATTTCTGTGAGGTCAGCTTTTTTACATTCTACATAAAAGCGAAGACATAAAATTTTATAATTATATTGTTATTTTTTGCACAAAATTTTGATAGAGAATATAATGAATCAGTACACCAGTTTGGAGAGAATTGCCTTCTTCATTATATTGTACTTTCCATTCTATAAATATAGGTTTTATCTTCCATTTATTTAGATATTCTTTAGTTTCTGTTAGCAATTTTTATTTTCAGTGTATGTCTTATATTTTATTAAATTTATTTCTATATATTTTCTTTTTTATTTTTTCACAGATGAAGCTTTTTCCTTAATTTTTGTCTTAGACTGCTTATTAATATGTTAAAATATAATCCTTTTATTCCTCAAATATTATAATTTTCATTAATTCTGTAGTTTGAGTGTCTAGGTTTTGTAAATTCTTGTAAGATTTTCCACATACAGGATCATCAACAAAGGCACTTTTTTATATATAATTTTTTAAAGTATTTATTTATTTGGCTGCACAGAGTCTTAGTTGAGGCATGCAAGCTTAGCTTGTGGTATGTGGGATCTTAGTTCCCTGACCAGGGATCAAACCTTCATCCCCTGGATTGGAAGGCATATTCTTAACCACTGGACCACGAGGGAAGTCCCCAACAAAGGCACTTTTAATACTTACTTTTTTTTACTGGCTTATTTCACTGAATAGAATCTCCAGTACAGTATACGATAAAAATGGTGAGAGAAGGCTTCCCTGCTGGTCCAGTGGATAAAGAGTCCGCCTTGCAGTGCAAGGGGCGTCGATTGGATCCCTGGCTTAGGAAGATCGCATGTGCTGCGGAGCAGCTGGACCAGTGTATCCGATTATGAGCCAGCACTCTGGAGCGCATGTGCCCAGAGCCGGTGCTCTGCAACGAGAGAGGCCACTGCAATGGGAGGTCCACACAGGCCAAAGAATTAAGATGGATGAAAAGAAAGAAAGAACCAATAAAGTAGCCCCCCCCCCAAAAAAATGGTTAGAAATGACAAGTTTACTAGATTCACCTCCCTAGAAAATGCTCCATCTACATAGAAGAATATGAACAGTCTCTTATTTTCTTTATGGTTGCTACAGTAACTTCATCCATTAGCATGAATGACTTCATATAAATATGGCTTCCTTGCTCCTGTATAATTCCATGTTCTTACTCTCCCTTTGTAGTATCATTGTCATATCTTTTATCTCTATTTGTTGTTCTCTTATCAGTACCATATTAACCATTATCCTCTGTGAAAGTCTTTATTTGTTTAATTTCATTTAATTGTTAACATTTCTAGCATTCTTCATTATCTTCTATGAATTTGAGTTTTATTATATAGAGTTATATTTCCTTTCACTTTGAAGGGCTTTCTTTCCTGTTTCTTGTAAGGCAGGTGTGCTAGCAGTCTGTTTATCTGCAAATGTCATTATTTCTTCGTTTCTAAAAGATAGTTTTGCTGGATAGCGAATTCTTGGTGGATAGTTTTATCTTTCTTGCAGTACTCAATGCATTTCTACCACCTACTAGGCTTTATTGTTTCTGAATAAAATATCAGTTGTTAATCTTGCTTTTTTGCTATCCATTATGAGTCATTTTTTTTGTATTCATTTTTCTTCTCCTTTCTTTCCCTATTTTTATTTAGCTTTCAACAATTTGGGATTTCCTTATAGCTCAGCTGATAAAGAATCCGTCTGCAATGCAGGAGACCTCAGTTTAATTCCTAGGTCGAGAAGTTTGCTTACAGGGTCAATAGTTTGCTTGTCTGTTTAGATGTGGACCTCTTTATGTTTACCGTAAGATTTTGTTGACCTTTGTAGATCCATAGATTAATGTTTTTCATCAGATTTAAGAAGCTTTTAGTTATTGATTCTTCAAATATTTTTTACCCATTTCTCTTTGAACTCCTTTTCCACATATGTTGGTATACATGATACTAATTTTTAGGATTTTGGGAGCTTGCGCAGATTCTGTTTTTCTGTACCACCCTCTCTCTCACTCTCTTCCTCTCTCCTTCTCTTTCTTGTTTTTCATTCTCAGTGGTTTTTCATCTCAGTTCTTTGGATACCTATCTTCAGGTTCTCTGTTTTGTTTTGTTTTTTTCTGTCAGTTCAAATATGCTGCTGACACCATATGGTGAGTTTTTGATTTCTGTTACTATACTTTTCCATTGGTCCTATTTTTGTAGTTGCTATTTCTTTATCATAATCCACTATTGGTTGAGTCCTTGTCACATTCTTATCTATTGCGTATAGCTTCTTTTAATGCTTGATTCTATTTTTAGATCTGCTTTAAAATTGTTAGTAAATTTAACGACTAGGCCCCACTTGGAGACAGTTTCTTTAGACTATTTGAATTTCCAAGTGTAAGTTTTGCTTCCGTTTTTCTTTGTACATCGTACAGCCTTTAGTTAAAAACTGTTTATTTTACAAAAATAAATCATAGCAAATTTGGATTCTGATTTTTTTTCCCTGAAATTTGTTCTTGTTGGAAATTTTGTTTTTGAATTATTTACTTGGACTTAATAAGAAGAATTTATCTTTCCTGGACTGTAGCTTTAGGCCAGCAGACAGAATGTGCTCTGTCCACATTCATTCTTACAGAGTTTGGTCTTGTTATTGAAATCTTGCCGTGGGTGTAGGTATTTAGAATGTTGTATCAATTGCATCACCTCCCTTAGCCTAAATTTGTGATTTTCATGGTCATTCCCAATTCTGCCACCTCCACTACACTTGCTGCTCCTGGTTTTAGGGTTTTTGAGAGGGTTAGGTCCTTTCTAGAATGCCATAGTTTTTGGCTCTTTTTGGCCCAAATTTCATCACCTTTTTATAAGTAAATCCTTCTCAGTTTTTAAAAATTTACTTCCAGAAAACTGTGAAAAGATTATTTTGTATTTTGAGTAATCTGGAGTGAGGGTAGAAAGGCATTGTCTTTTAACTTGGATTCTAGGTTGACTTTTTTTCTTTCAGTCTTTTAAAGGAGTTTATCTATCCAGTGGTTTGCCGTGTTTTCGTCTAGATCTGCTATCATTCTTGTGTCCCTTGTAGCTAATTTATCTTTTTCTCTGGTTGCATTTAAGATTCTTTTTATTTGTTATTTATAACTAGTTTAAGCATTTCTGTCATGATATTCTTTGGGTTTCTTTTCTTCATGTTTCTTTTATTCTCTCCAGGGTCTCTTCTAGACTATTAAACACATAAATTTTGTTGTAACTTTTACTGTTCTGTTTTACTAGTTTTCTCATCTGCATCATATCTGATCTTTTTAAATGTATTTTTCTTTTCCCCATCATGCCTCTTTTATTTATATTTATTTTCACTCATCTTTTTGTTCTTTGGCATGTGTGGGCTTCCCATTGTAGTGGCCTCTCACTGCAGAGCACCGGCTCCAGGCACATGTGCTCCAGAGCGCCAGCTCACAGTTGGACACACTGGTCTAGCTGCTCCCCAGCACATGGGATCTTCCATGATCAGGGATCGAACTGGTGCCCCCTACTCTTCTAGGTGGACTCTTTACCCACTGGACCACCAGGGAAGCCCTCTAATTTTGTTTAGATTGATCACTCTTATATGTCATTTTCTTGATTCTTTGTATGCCTCATAATTTTTATTAGATGCCAGCCACTGTGGGTTTTGTTGAGTGCCAGGCAAACTACTCTGAAAATAATCTACCCTTTTCTCTGGGACATAATTAATGTTTGGCTGTTTCAAGACTTCATTAAGGTTTGTAAAGTGGACCAAGGCAACATTTAGTCTGAGGTTAACTTTACTTGGACACTAAGGTAAAACCATTCTTTGTACTTTTCTTGATTCCCTTTGAATTACGAGATTTTTCTACTCTGACTCACTGAAACACAAAAGTATTTCAAGCCCTATGTTTGCCCCAGAGATTGCCATGTCTGCTCTTTCCATTCTTCCTAAGCATCAGGTGGTTTCTTCACATGTACTCAGCTGAAGTGTTGCTGAGGTCTTTCTGCAGATGTCCAGCGCTCACTCTCATGTGCATCTGTACTACTGTGCTTGTAACAGTTTAACTACCCTGTCCGTTATAGTTTGAGTTACTTTTCCTCAATTCAGGGAAATACCCAGTCTCTGTCTATTCCTGTGCCCTGCTGTTCCTGATATCCAGCGTCTCAAAACTGTTATTTCATATATTTTATGCAGCATTTTATTGTTTTTTCAAGAAGTATAAACTCTTGTCTGTCTTAGCTCAGCTATGCAATCTTGAGGGCAGTATCCATATCATTTTTTTATGATTTTTATTTCAGGTTTCAATAAAAAAGTAAATAACCTTTATTTTATTTCAGTGACCCACACTTATTGAGTCTTGCCAAAGTTTTCAGTTTATTATTCTCATAGAAACAGTAGTTCTTTAATCTCCTACTTTTACCTTATTGCTTTTTCTTTTTTAATTTTTATTTTAATTTTTACTTTGACAGACTTATGTTGTTTACAGATACATATGCTCCCATATTAGTCATATGTATATCCCCCCTCTCCCACTCCTCCAGCAATTCTTTTTTTTTTTTTTAATTTTAAATATTTATTTAATTTGGTGGGGGTGGGGAGGGAGGGGGTGGGCAGGTCACTTCCACTGGTCTTTCATTTATCTAGTTTCATCCATCTTTGTTCTTTGGCCCGTGTGAGCCTCCCATTGCGGGGGCCTCTGTTCTCACAGAGCACCGGCTCTGGGCGCATGCACTCCAGAGTTCTGGGTCGGTAATTAGACACATTGGTCCAGCCGCTCCGTGGCACGTGGGATCTTCCCAGGCCAGGGATCGAACCAGTGCCCCATGTACTGCAAGGGGGTGTCCTTACCCACTGGACCACCAGGGAAGCCCTCCAGCAATTCTTTAAACCTTACTGTTTTTTAATTTAATCAGACCTTGTATTGAATCTGTCATAGCTCAGTTTTTTTTTTTAAATTCTTTATTTTAAAGGTTTTACAGAGTTTTGTTGTTCACAGACATGTATGTTCCCAGATCAGTCATATGCATATCCATGGTGCCCACCCCGAGTTCCCCCCATCCCACCCCTCCGGACCATCATCCCATGCCATTGTAAGCACTCCTATTCCTTAGCACAATGACAATAGCTATTTTGCCACACATGACAGTATAGGTTTCCATGTTAACTCCCTCCATGCCTCCCCCTCCCTATTTCTTCCCCACAATGTCCCTATGTCTATGCTTTGTCTGTTTTTCCATGAGTTCTCTGTGTGTGTTATCAAGACCGTCCTACTAGATTCCATATATGTGTGTCGTAACAGTTTAACTACCCTGTCCGTTATAGTTTGAGTTACTTTTCCTCAATTCAGGGAAATACCCAGTCTCTGTCTATTCCTGTGCCCTGCTGTTCCTGATATCCAGCGTCTCAAAACTGTTATTTCATATATTTTATGCAGCATTTTATTGTTTTTTCAAGAAGTATAAACTCTTGTCTGTCTTAGCTCAGCTATGCAATCTTGAGGGCAGTATCCATATCATTTTTTTATGATTTTTATTTCAGGTTTCAATAAAAAAGTAAATAACCTTTATTTTATTTCAGTGACCCACACTTATTGAGTCTTGCCAAAGTTTTCAGTTTATTATTCTCATAGAAACAGTAGTTCTTTAATCTCCTACTTTTACCTTATTGCTTTTTCTTTTTTAATTTTTATTTTAATTTTTACTTTGACAGACTTATGTTGTTTACAGATACATATGCTCCCATATTAGTCATATGTATATCCCCCCTCTCCCACTCCTCCAGCAATTCTTTTTTTTTTTTTTAATTTTAAATATTTATTTAATTTGGTGGGGGGGGGGAGGGAGGTGGTGGGCAGGTCACTTCCACTGGTCTTTCATTTATCTAGTTTCATCCATCTTTGTTCTTTGGCCCGTGTGAGCCTCCCATTGCGGGGGCCTCTGTTCTCACAGAGCACCGGCTCTGGGCGCATGCACTCCAGAGTTCTGGGTCGGTAATTAGACACATTGGTCCAGCCGCTCCGTGGCACGTGGGATCTTCCCAGGCCAGGGAT